>BSAI01000030.1:10756468-10834353 GCA_036245035.1 Adrianichthys oophorus
TAGAAAACACTCACTCATAAAAACTAAAATATGATATATTACATCATTTTTTAGTATGATGTAATATTTTATTTAGGATGACATATTTTCACATTTATAAAACATATTAAACCGATTCTGGTAAGAACTTTAGAAAACTTTTTTTTTTAGTAAAATGTAGTGTTTGTCAGAGTCACAATGGTTGTAAAGGATTATGATGTTAAGAGCCCACAAAACCATCTCATCAACATTATTATCCCCCTTCTGGCAAAACAGTTTATATAATTATATTCAGTGGTGAACAGAGCGGCTGCAGCTGTTCTCTGTAGAAAGCAGGTCATCTGTGAGCAGTTCAGCAAAAACATTTTAAAATAATTGTACGATCTACATTATTGCTCAAGTAATCAAATATCTGTGTGTTATCATCCATCACTGCTTCTGTCTGATATAAAGAAAGTGTTTATGTTTCTTTTAATAAAACCCATATTTACCATCTTTTTTTTTAGCTGTGCATGAGTGCAGCTCCTCTGGAGCTGTTTGTAGATGACAGGATGTCATGAAAAACGTCTCAGATTTTAAAACAATATTTTAAACACTTACAACACTTGTGCTTTTTCAGACGCTAAAACATTAAAGTTCTTTTTGTGAGGGATTTATTCCTGTTTTGCTGATCCAAAGTGCAGATTTGGGTGCATAAAAAGTCACGTTTGTTACCTCAGTTTAGGCTTGTGAAAGACAAATGCTTGAGTAAAATAATTCCGTGTTGTCATTTAAAACAAAGCGAACTGAAGCGTTACTGTTTTGTTGTAAACAGAGAACCCTGAAAGCAAAAGGTTTTGGTGTCTGGTTCAATTCAAAGAGCAGAAAGGACTGATGGAGAGCGGATAGACCTTACTGTGAGCAGGTATCAGCATCCGCCCTCAAAGGTCACCCCCCTACCTCACCTGGGCTTGAACAGAGATGTAAAGAAGGTCAAGAGGTTGGAGGCCTTTGTGGAGGCTTTCATGAGCGGGGCAGCTCTGACCCTGTGTGGCTTCAAAGCCCAGCGTGGAGGGGGGGCTCTGAAGCGGTCGCCGGAGCGGGGGCCGGCGGGGGGAACACCTTTGTGGTTCTTGACAGGAGGTGGTGTGTCTTTGACTGTAGCTGCTGCTTTGACAGAAATCCAAAAGATAAGGCTTCCATGAAAGAGTCTGTCCTTCAAACAGAGCAGAGCGGCGGCGGCGGTTTGAAACATTCACCCCTCCCCCTCTCCCCTACCCCAAGAACGCCTTATTTTAGGATATTTGTCCCTTAAATTATCCAAAAACATATTAAAGGTTCTATACCCAAAAATAGAAATAAAATGCAAGTGAACCACAAGCAAGCAAAGGGACAGCTTACTAAAAAAAAGCAGTCCCACACCATGAAATTACCACAACCATGCTTTATAGTTACTATGTAGAGTAACAATCAAGCATTTGGATTTACACCTAAGATCCACGACCTTCATGTGATTCTCCCAGAAGTGGACCTGCAAGTGGACTTGCAAAAACAGATGAAGAGTTTTCTGAATCAAAGCAGTCCCACACCATGAAACTACCGCTACCATGCTTGATTGTTACTTTAAGGAGTTTCAGAAACAAAAAATGATTCCAGATGTCACAGGGCGAACAGCTTCCAGGAAGAAGTTCTTCTTCTGTCTCATAAGAACGTTAGTCCAGATATTTTGGGGAGAATCCAGATGTTTCTCAGTGTTCATGACGCTCATCTGGAGTGTTTCTCCTTGAACTTTCCCATGGATCAGTGTCTCCTTCTGATTGCTGGATCATGAACTCTGATCTAAATTGAAGTTCAAGTGAAACCTGAACTTCTTTCCATCTTCCTCCGTTTCCTTGAGGATCTCCTGGATTAATCCTTGTCCGCCTTTTGGTTGAAGATTCTTCACTGTTTCTTCAGTGAACCCTCTTTTTGAGACTTCCAATATCTTTGTGAGTTTGTCAGACTGATTCTTTTTATTGACCTAATTTTGATCTGTTCATAAACTATTTTCATTTTGAGTTCTTAATGTCTTTTAGCATTATCGTTTTAAAAACGCCGGGTGACTGTTCAAGTGACTGTAGAATCAGTGGGTTGAACGGGGATATCTGTCCCTGTATCTGTATCTATTATAGTATATCTATAAATAAACTTTTGTTGTTTTCTAGGACATAAACTCCTGCTGCTCTGCAGAAACTATCAAAAATGTGCAAATGAGTTGTGGACGGGACTACTCTGCCCCCCCCCCCCCCCCCCCCCCCGCCCCCCATCACCCATTTGTTAACACACTCTCTCTCCCAGGAGCTAACAGCCCCTCGCACCCTGTTGTAACAAAAATGCCAAGCAATATTGGCGCTATCCAGCTTTACAGCTTTGATTCAAATGCCACATAAGATGAGGACAAAGATGTACATGAAATTAAATTAAAACTATGTTTCACATCCAAACAAAACATATTTCAACTTTTTTTTAGAATTTAAAGAATAGATTATTATATGTAAAATTTATTTAAATTATTTACTTTTGAATCAACAAAAAAATGTTTTAGCAGTGACAACCAGCACAAAAACCAATACAAACAAATATTTTTACACAAAAAATGACTAAATATTAAACACAGTTCACAGAATTCCCATTTAAAATACCCTCAATAAATACCAAAGCATCAATCTTGTAAATATGAGGACAAAAAGTCAAACTTCTTCATTTTCTGATGGTTTCCTCGTGCCAGACCGCTCGCGCCGCTTCAACAACCTTCACTTCGATCAAAGCGCCGCAGATTCAAACATTTTAGCTAAAATAAAACACTTTAAAAACTTGAAAAAGAAGGCTCACCTCACGAGGACAGGCGAAGTTCGCTGATCTTCACCCGCGAGACAGATCAGAGGAAGCACGCGCCAGGTTTAAAAGGCTGATATCATGGCGCGTTCAGGGACTTAAGGAATTTCCCCCTATTGTGCGGGTTGCTCAAATTTCGCACAAGATCAATTTAAAGAAAAACGAAAAACATAACGAGGAGGGTTGCTTTGGGTGTCCTGGTCGACTTCAGAGCATCATCGAAGACTTTAAGGACAATTTAAATGTTTTGACCTCGCGCTCTTCACACAGCATTAGAGAAAACGGAATTTAAAATGTAATTTTTCCAGAAGCCATCAAACTCTTCAGTAAAATACGTAACCATAGGAAACAGAGGAAGATGAACTTTCTTCACTCATTTACATTGATATAACTTTTGTCATCTTTATTTTCCCTTTTAGCAGTTATAGAACTTTTATTTGAGTAAAATAATCGTTTTAATTTTATTTACTTGAGCTGTTCTGTCAAGTTTATCCTTTTTATTAACATTTAACACAGTAAATTCTCATATTTACTTAAAAATGAGATGAAATTCATGTTTTTTTTTTTGGTAATTAAAACAAAAGTTTTAATATAAGATCATCTAAAAAGTCCAAAACATTAAAATTTAATTAAGATTTGGCTTCACAAAAAAACAAACAAAATTGTTCATTTATATTTTTATCCTACGTATCTTTAAAAGGCTTTTTCAAACAAACAAACAGAAAAAACACTAAGCATTTATTTAGAAAGTATTTCTCTAACGTTGGTTGGAGGGATGTTACCTCATTGAGGATGGCGACCTCTGCAGGGGGACAGCTGTACTGCAGTTTCAGAGCATCTCACTGACTGAAAAAAAATTCTGAGTTTTTGGAGAAAGGGAGAGTTTGATCCATGTCTGAGTTGATCGACCCTTGAGAACAAAGTCCTAAATCCCAAACTTTCAGTTCTATACTGAAGCACAGTGGTGGGAGGATGTTACTAAGGGATTTTCTTTTTCTGCTGAGTGAAACCAAGAGAAATAAAATTTAAAAAATTCTGCTGCAGATCAAACTTTGATTATTTGAAACGACTGAGCACCTAAACAGTATCTTAATAAATAAACAAATACATAAATAATGGACCCTGACTAAATTATTAGTGATTTACTTTTTTGCAGTTAAAAAAAGTTTTAATCTAACAATAACCTATTTTATATTAGTCTATTCATTTAAGATAAAAATAACTAAATATAATTTAAAAGGAAACTAGATTTGAGACTCCTTATTGCTTTTTAAGGTAATTAACTCTGTCGGTTAATTTCAGTGTTTAAAATTCAAAAGCTGGACATAACTGTGTAAATATTATATCTATGAGCACAAATACTGACAATATAGAAATTTAAACCACATGTAACAAAAAATACTTTAAAATGTAAGTGTTTTTAAAAGATTTTTTCATTTTGATTTGTGTGACGCTTAGTTTTAATTTAGTAACAAGAATGACCAACTTTTTCAAAAAGGTTTTTTTTTAAACTCCACAAACACTAAGAGGTTCACCTGACGCGGATCAAAGCTTGTGAGTTTTTGAGTTGTAATTGTTTAAGGAAGTTCAGTTTGTTGTTTTACGGCAGCACTAACAGATCTCATTTGTTTTGTTTTTACTCTGCTGTTGACTTGAGTCAGTTTCTGTTTGCATTTTTTGATTCAGTTTCCTGCTTCGTGCTTCCTGGAGCTGTGTTTAAAAGTTCCCACCAGGAGGCGCCATTGTTCATGTCATGTTCAGCAAACAGGACTTTCATTTTTCATGGAGAACACTCATAAGAGTCTGCATGAATTTTGACAAATAATCATTAAAAACTTTAAGAAACATTTTTGGACTAAAATATGGAGAAATCTCCATTAAAGATAAAACACTGAAGAAACAAATCTTAGTTTTAGTTGTTTGTTTAGTTGTTTTTTAATTATAGAGCAGAACAAACATGTTTTAACTGTTTTCAGCAGCTTTGTGTTTGATACCAGACGCTTCTCCTCCTCTGAACTTAGACTGAAGCTCTCACACTGATTATGGTTGTGTTATTTTCTGTTCCACAGTGGATTCTCCTCGTCACATACTTCCGTTTTCTCCTTTTTTAGAGAAGTTTCTGGTTTCTCGCAGGGCCCTCAAACACTGCAGGATGTGACAAAAAGTCTGGAAAAAAGAGTTGTCTGGTGCGTTCACTGCCCTCCAGCTTGGTGCTGGAACTGTAACTTCCTGCACTGTCATGTCACGTCTGTTACTCCTACACTTCTCAATCTGCAGTTCAGTTCAGCTTCATGCTTTCCAACAGCTGGCCTTTATAAACTGCTCTACCTTTTGCCCTAAATCAGATGCTCTTCTCTGTCCTGAAAACTTCTCCTTTGACTTGTTTAATCTAATTAAAACTGAACACATGTTTTTGCATAAGAGTTTCAGGTCGAACCAGAAAAAATGTGACTAAGAACATCAACCATAAGGATAACAAAATGTCATTTTTTGTGTGTTTATGTTCAAAGTTACAAACACAAAAGTGTTTTTGTTTAGATTTTCCTCCATTTGAAGGTTCAAACGGCTCAGAAAAAACTTCACTCTTTAACAAAACACAAAAATATTCTTTTTTCAAAAATAAATCAATGGAAAATGATCAATAATGGGGTCCAAACGCACCTGGAGCAGCTTAGATAGTCAGGAGCCGGATGAGAAAACAGATGAAGCGATGCTTCCTTTGGAAACCTGGATCACACCTGAGAACAGGTGCCGGGTTTCCAACCGACGTCTGGAAGCAGAAGATTCTAGGATCTCCATCAGATTGGAGGACATTTGCAAGGAAAAAAATAAATAAAACACAAATAAAGCTCTGCTCAGATTTTAAAAATTGTTCTGTGTTTGAGCTTATGAACACGAGGTTGTGAAATACTGCATAATTTGTTGATCTTGAAGTAAAAATGTAATGAAACAATCTGATAATTTAACATAACGTCAAAGACTTTGATTTTTTATGGAATTCAAAAATCAGATTATTATAATTTCTGGATTTTTACTCTGCGCCAAAAGTCGTGCCCACATCTCAGAGGTAAATTTCTAATGACTTTCTGCAGAAACTGTTTTGACTTTGGCTAAAAATGTTATAATCATAATAAAAATACCACTGGGAATGCTTTGAAAACAGACCAGAAGATGATCGGAGTGGGACTTTAACACCTAATTTAACAAAAACAGGAACAAAACTACCTGTAAAAACAGGGTGCTAGTGTGTTTCTTGTTCTCATGGACGTTTCTTATTGTTTGGAAGTCAGACGCTTTAAGACTTACTCTATTTCTTCGAATGAGTGCCTCTCAATTTGGCAGGAAGTCCTCTTGGATCCATCCTGGACCCACTGTTCTTCACATCCCACTGAAGAATCTCCAGCTTCCATCTGCATGTTTTAAAATGAAACCATATTTTAAAGCTGCTCTGATATGAAGCCATTGGTGCAAAATTGATCTTTACACAAGTCTTTAAAACAGTAAATTTCTGAGTTTATTCATCTGCATCTCAGCTGTCAGTTTTAACAATGAAATCTTTAAACTTGTCACAGAGCAGAGTTTGCACAGATAATTCCCTGCTGGCTGCAGGTTTAGATATCATTTCCACTGAGAGTCGACTCGGCTGGTGTTTTTTTTTTTTTTTTAAGCGTCTTTCAGCCAAACCACTAAAGTCCTTCAGCGGCTTTTCTCATGCCTGCAGCGAAATTAATCCTCAGTCAGAGCTGAATATGCTGCAAATTCAGCGGCTTTCTCCTCCACACAGCCAGGATCTGCATTAATATTAGACCTGCAGTTCTCATGTCAGACATGACATTTTTTTAAATTAAAAACTCAATTTAACTCAGTTTCTTTCTTTAGAGATGCCATGAAAGCAAAGGAAGCAAAAATAAATACATTCTTTTGTTCTGAGTGTCGATATAGGACCGAGACGGAGTCTAGCTTTTTTGCATGTTGCTATGGAAACCAGCCCAGCAGCCAACCAGCCGCAGCATCCGTCCGGTTGCATCCCCCTTCTTCCTTTCTCCCAGAAATCCTTCACAGCACCTTCGTCGTCCTCCTCCTCCTCCTCCTTCCACTTTGTATTTATCTGGCATGGAAGGTGAATAAAAACTCATCACCATTTTTATATACAATCAAAATGTCAAATGCTGGTTTTGCCACCGAGAGGAGTTCTCAGAGTGCAGAGCGGCGGCTGCAGCGGTTGGTTTTACAGAGCAAAGCAGCAGGAAATGAGTCAGCTTCAGAGCTGAAAAAAGAAAAAAAAAAAAAAAAAAACGACCACAACATTTGACTGTTGGTTTGAAGAAATGAGTCAAAGTTTGAAATTACATGTAAATGATCAAAGGCAGGAAGCTGCTTTTATTTTTGTAAATTACATTTATTTGTGGAAGTTTAGACTTACATTTTCTCTGCAAAAATTAAAGAAATCTAAAGCTGAAGAAGTTCAGTATTTATGGTCAAAAAAACTCCTAAAGAAAAACGGCAGGACATTTATTATTAATTGACATTTCCACAAAGGCCCAAAGATGCATTTCTTTTGCTTTTCCTGTGAAAGTGGTGCTCTGATCCAATGAATAAACAATAAAGCAACTTTTTTGATGTATGAAACCTGTTTAAAGATGAAATCATGTTGAATTTCATATTAAACTGTCATTTCTCCTGATCTGCTGTGATGATGAAAAACACAAACATCTTTATTTAGTCCTAAAGTGAGCAGAACTCACTGCAAAACCTAAAGACCCACTCCAATGAAAACTGTGTTTGAAGATGTTTTTAGTGGCATTTTTCTGATAATGAAAGTCATATAAAAAAAATTAAGTTTAAAACTGCATTTGTATAGCTGGATAGCTCCAATATTGCTCGCCGTTTTTGCTGTAGCGGTTATGTTAGATTAGGGGTGTGAGTGGCTGTAAGCTGGCAGTGTGTAAACAGATGGATGACGGGAAGTGTGGGTGGACTTGCTCCAGTCCCACTCACAACTCAATTTCTGATTAACTCCTGCCGTTCAGCAGAAACTATGTCCTTGAAAACGTCAAGTTTTTTGGATTTTGGCGAAAAATGTTAAAATCATAACTAAAAGACCAATGGGAATTCTTTAGAAATAGATCAGAAGATGATCGGACTGTGTCTTTAACAATGTTTTTGACTTGTTTCTAGTAAATTCAGTTTATAATAGGAATGAGAGACAATCTATTTATTTATTTAGTTATAAAGCATATGTAATTTATCTTAAATTTTGACAGTTTTACTTGTAATAAGCAAAAAAGTCAATTATTAGATATTTCGAGAAATTAAAAGACAGTTTAGTTAATGTGGTTTTTTTTTAACAATTAAAATAAAATTTTAAAATTTTAAACTTCTGTCTTATTCACTAAACTGTTAAAAAACACATTTACTGACAGAAGTTTATGCAGATGCATGGAAGACAATTTAGTTTCTGCATTTAAAATACTCCCACTTCATCTGCTGATAGATCAGCTGGTTTTAAAAAATCCTTTATCAAACTGCATCACAGAACAGTTTTTCCCTTTAAGATTTATCAAATATTAAAAAAATAAATGCATTTTTTGATGATTTGGCCAAAAAACAAATTGTTTTCTTAAAATGTAAGTCTATTTCCAAAAACAAATGATAAAACCATTATAGGAATGCTTAAAACAGTGTAAAGATTGATTTTAAAATATATTTAAACCTAAAAAGTAACACTTTTTAAAACTAAAGTAAGAAGGAAAGAAAGTGACATTTTTGTTTATTAAGTAAATAAAATAAACAGAACCAAGATCATCATCTTACTTTTTTTATTTGCAAAAGCTTTTTATTAACTTTGCTAAAGACAAACAGGCAAAAAGCTGGTCAGCAACTATAGGAAGCTTTTATTACTTTATTAGGAAATAAACTGATTGTTGTGACCATTATTAATAATGTTTATAAAGCCTGAGAACAATTTCTTAGCAAAGGATACCTTCTGTACATCATATTAATATGTCTTGTGCGATTTCTAGTTTAAAAAAGGAACATTTTGTCAAAATTTTATACATTTTAAGGATGATTATTTATAAAAAAAAATACTTTTCTCTGTTTTTAATCACTAAATGTTAAATAAATCTGACATTTTAAAGGTTACTGTCCTAAAAATACTTTATTTTTAGTAAAGGGGTTTTAGCACTCAAAAATAAAGTGTAATCTGTTTATTTTCATTTAAAAATAATGATAAATGTTTGGGCAAGTTTACAAATAAATAAAAATTTGATTTTTTTTAACTTTTATTACATTTTAAGACAATAAAAATCTTAATTGTGGTAAAAAAAATTTAATCAATTGTTTTTTTACCCAAATAATCATGAAATTATGAGGAAATCTTGACCTGAGAGTACATTTAATTTCACTTTTAAGGAATTGGAATCTCAAAATCTGTTCTCAAAGACTCAGTTCGTCCATCTGCATCATCATCCGCGCTGACGTCTCTGCTTTGAATATTCTGAGTTTTGAATTTCTCTGACGCAGTAGAAGGAAAGAGGAGCTGGACCTCTGACCAGGGTGGCTCTCACATGTCGGGCTCCTCAGGCTGACATGAGATGTGATGGTCTGCAGTTTCTTTTGAGGCTGCTCTTAGAAAGGTGAGAACATGTTGGATCATTAAAATGTAGTTCCTCTGCTCTCCTCTGTGAATAATTTTAATGATAAAATTTAGAAGTTGTTGGTCAGACTCATTATTTTTGTTGGGTAAAAGTGTAAAGATATTCTTTAATAAAAATGTTTTAAAAAAGAGCAAAACTGGCAAATTGGTAAAAAATAAAACTAAATTCTTAGCTTGTAGAACTTGTGTCACTGTCATATAAAATGTGAAATAGGCTATTATATCTTTAAATTAAATGTAATTTATTGTTTTGTTTGTAGCATGTAAAACAATTCTAAAGGTGTAAACAACCAATCTAAAAAATAAGAATCACCCTTGAAATTCCCACCTTTCAGACATGGCATGCTAACACTAGCATTAGCATCCTCACGCTAAAAACACAATCTTCAGCTAATAAATGAGAACTTTTTGAATAAATTCCACGAAGATCTGAGTGAGTGAGCCAGATGAATTTACTTCACAACCAGCTCGATAACAAATCCCAGCTGCTGCGTGCTTTAGAGCAAACGCCGCCTGCACCTGCTGGGTGTTGACATACACAAAAGTAGTCACATAGGCCAAATGTTCTATATCACTGCGCAGACTTCTTTAAAACAAACCTAGACTAAAACAAGCGGTAAGAGGTGAACTTTCTCTCTGGACTGATGCTTTATTGAACCTTTAGTGACAATCAGAATATATATCGCTTTCCTTTTCTGCCGCAGTTGCATGTACGTGTTACAGTGACAATAGGCTGCAGCAGCAATCAAATAGTCTGCTTTTTGTGAAAAAGCAATTTAAACTGAAAAAATAACAAGAATAAAGTACTAAAAATGTTTGATTGAAAATCTATTTTTTTGTAAGTGACCATGTTATGAGTGGCACTGTGCCTAACAAAGTGCGTATTTTCAGAAATTAAAGCCTGTACTGCATGACACAAAGCTGAACACGGTCGCTTCTGACATGTAATTAATCTGCGTGACTAAAATGTACCTCGTTAATTTTTTTTTATTAATCGTGTGCGTTAATGCGTTAACTTTGACATCCCTAATAAAATCAAAACCACACATAAGGTTTGCATTGCATTTCCTATATAATGACGTATTAATTAGAGAAAATTTTGAAATGTCGTTCATCTGTTGCACTTTGAACACAAATATATATAATTCACGACATGGGTATTATTTTTTTAATAATTTTTTTTTCTTTTTAAATTTGGACCTAAACTAAGCATTTTATGGTAATTTTCCTGTATCTGCTAAGCCACATCTTATGATTTTCACATTTTTCTGTGATTTTTTTTGTTGTTGTTTTTTTCAATGTAAACCCCAGTTTAAAGACAGATCCAGCTCTTGTTTGGATTCTTCAAGGTGTGGACCAAACAGCTCAGTGTGAAAGAGAAGCTTGAACAATTAAAATTCTCTATAAAAGCTTTATGAGTTCCAAACACAGCATGTCCCAAGATATGTTTTTTTTCTAGACTAAAATATGGGACGCTTGTGACAAACAAACCAAACATATCTTTTTGTTTTGACTCCACAGCAGAAGCGCTGTTATTAAAGCTGTTTGTTTTGACTCTGCAGGAGCGCGAACGAAAAGTGTTTTACTGCAACGAGACTTGTTTTCTGCAGAGGAAGATTATTAAAAATCACCTGAGGGGAAATGTTTTCAGAGAAAGAAAGGACAGAAAAATTAAGAACTATGACAAAACCTCCAATAACTCACCCTTGAAAGCCACGGAAAATGTAAGACTTGCTAAGAGCCGACCAGACTCCATTATTAATATTTACGTGCATATTAACTCTTCATAAAAGCAAAGAAAGGGAAATTACCACCTTGTATAACCGGGTATAAATATACCTGTGAGACAATGCTTAAGAAAAAAGAAGAAATAGTGGAAAAAAGTTTTAAGAACTCATGACAGTCACTCGTTTATTTTCTCAAGGATGTGAAAGAATATTAAACTTGTTTATTTGGCCCTATACCTTAAAAATATGCCCATATCAGTTTTACTAATTCAAGTCTTTTTTGTAAACTTTATTTGTTTAATGTTTATTATTTTATATGTAATAATTTAAATATTTGCAGTCACTTGTATTTTTGAAAAAAAAATATTTTTGCAGTACAGTAAAGATCAAAAGTTTGGGGACCCCAGGTTAAATGTTACATTATTACCGTTATGCATTAAGAACCCAAGGAAAGATTGAAAAACATTCTAAGGGCATCAGTATACATCAGTAGACATTCTTTTAATTTGTCAAAAAACTAGGCTTTATTTCCATCATTTACCCTTTAAAATAACAGAAAACAAAAGATTGGCGCGTTCAAAAGTTTGGGCACCCTGCAGAATTTATAGTCTGCACTATGCTCTTTGGAAAAGCTGAGACCTGACATTTTCATGGATTGTTCACAATCATTGTTTACAAAGACCAGATGATTTCAATCTTAAAGATTTTAAATGATCTGAGTCATGTGACCTCGCCCCAACAATCAGCATCATGGGTTCTTGTTGTCCAGAACAATGAAACTGAAAATAGTTGATGCTCACAAAGCAGGAGAAGGTTATAAGAAGACAGCAAAGCGTTTTTAGATTCTAATATTCTCTGTTTGGAAATGGCAGTCAACTGGAACAGTGGAAGTTAAAGCAAGATCTGGAAGACCAAGAAAAATCTCAGACAGAGCAGCTCGCTGGATTGTGAGAAAAGCAAAACCAACGTCAAAACCCACGTTTGACTGAACCATCCCTCCAGAAAGACCTGCAGACTCTGGAGTTGTGCTGCACTGTTCTACTGTCAAGAGATACTTGTACAAATATGGTCTTCATGGAAGAATCATCAGAAGAAAACCTCTTCTACGTCCTCACCACAACATTCAATGTTTGAAATTCACAAATGAACATATAAACAAGCCTGATGCATTTTGGAAACAAGTTCTGTGGACCCATGAGGTTAAAATAGATCTTTTTGGCCGCAATGACCAAAGGTACATTTGGAGAAGAAAGGGTCCAGAGTTTAACGAAAAGAACCTCTGTCCAACTGTTAAGCATGGGGGTGGATCAATCATGCTTTGGGCTTCTGTTGCAGCCAGCGGCACAGGAAACATTTCACAACTAAAAGGAAGAATGGATTCCACAAAACTTCAGCAAATTTTGGACATTAACTTAATGCTATCTGTGAAAAAGGTGAAGTTGAAGAGAGGATGATTTCTACAAATGGATAATGATCCTAAACACACCTCAGAATCCACGCTGTCCTACATTAAGAGGCAGAAACTGAAGGTTTTACAGTGACCTTCACAATCACCTGACCTCAATGTCATTGAAATCTATGGATAGACCTGAAAAGAGCAGTGAGTAACAGACATCCCAGAAATCTCAAAGAACTGGAAGACTTTTGGAAAGAAGAATGGATGAAGAAACCTCAAACAAGAAATGAGAGTCTCTTGGCTGGCTACAAGAAGAGTTTACAAACTGATACTTACCAAAGGGGGCAGTACAAGATACTAACTCTGAGGGTGCCCAAACTTTTGTCAACAACATTATTATTTATTATGGAAATAAAGCCTAATTTCTATAATAAAAGAATGTCTCGTCTGTAAACAGATGACTTTAGGAGATGTTTCAATCTTTTCTTGGGTTCTTTATAAACAATATAACATTTTACCTGGGGTGCCCAAACTTTCGATCCCCAATGTGGTTAAACTTTGATATTCTAAGATTCCAATTTTTGTATGTCTTCCAAGGGAACAGCATTTTCTGATTTCTTTTTTTTTTTCCTAAAAATGTCTTTAAAAGACTAATTTGATTAGATTTGCTAAACTGCATCAACATAAATGTTTTTTTCAAATATTATTATGTCTATAAATCCTATGTATTATAGTGATAAAAACATACAGTATTTTGGAGCAAAGATAATAAAAAATTAAAAGATTTTAAATCAATATTTGGCTCTAATAAATAGTTGATCAGAGACTTTTTTGTGTTTTGTGTACGATGGTATTAATGTTTAGATTTGCTTACATTTACCTAATGCTGCAGTTAGATTTTATTATGAGAGGTCAAATGAAATTTGCTCAAAATGTCTAAATGTAAATTATGCTAACCTCCGATATTTTTATTTCTTAAAATGTTTTCTCGTGATGCCGCTCAAAAGAAACTCATTTAAAGTAGAGTTTGAGGAATTTCTTTATCATTCAAAACATAAAGGATGGGTTGATATTTGAAGCCTGAAAGCTATTATAATCACAGTTACTGTACATTTCAAAAATAAAGACGTGGCACATCTTAAAGTTTTTTTTTTGTATTCTTGGCCAATCATTTGTCTCCATAATCTCATATTTTACTACAGTTTTATCAAAGTTGTGTTGTCCTGGATCGTCTACATCTGAGTTGTAATGTCATTAAATCATTAAATGATGTTCAGCCTCAAACCTGCAGGCCTGAAGCTTGGTCCTGAGCTGACAAATGCAGTTCACACCTCAAACCCGCAGCTCACTGCGACACATTCACACCTTCTCTATCTGCTGCCACCAGCAGAGTCGCAGCAGAGATGCAGCAGGTTGGGAAGAGCTGCGCCTGCAGAGTAAAAAAAAATAAAAAATAAAAAAAAAAGGGCCTGTGAGCCACGAAACAGTAATGAAATCAAACGGCGTGTTCAGACAGGGAGCCGACAGATCGGCTCTCATCTTCATCACGTCGGATTGTTCCGTCTCTCCCCTGAGCCTTAAAACAGAACGTAGCTGAGCGTCTGACCTAGATTTAATTTCAGCAGAGCAATTCAGGTGATGGGAACAGGCAGTGGAGACAGACGGAGCTCAGTTTATGGTTAACCAAACACCTCTCCTCACCCACGTGTGTTTAAATGAATACTCCAATTCAACAGCCTTCTGTGAGTGCTGTGATTTTTCATTAAAGTTAGGATTTTATGACCAACAAATGAAGGATTTTCTTACTTTCTCTATGTGTTGTGATCAATAACTCAGTAATAATTTACATTTCTGAGGTAAAATCACATAATTCTGATTTACTTCAAGTAAAACACCAACAAAAGGAATTTTTGGATAATTTTTGTGGAAGTACGTCTTTTTTATGAACTGTATCAAAAGAAACCTTCAGAGGAAAGAAAAGTGTAAAAATCGCTGACATTTTTAACACGACAGTCGTAGCTCCAGTGTTAACGCTCTTTGAATTACTGTAATTAGTCAACTGTTTATGCAATTAAATTAACTCCAAGTGATTCTGATAGCCAAGAAGTGATATGCAACACTTTACAGTAGTAAACATTTTTAGATGAACAAAAATGCAAATGATTCAGAGAATAAAATAAAAGGGTGCTTGTGCACTGGCGCATTCAGTATTTCAAATGCAATTGTAGTAAATGCAGTTCTGATGAAAACATTAAAGGGTCTATATCATGCACAATCAACTTTTTTGAGCTTTTAAGTATATTATAATTGTTAATTTCTCATGAAAAACAACCGCAAAACGGTATTTGATCCATTCTTGCATCTCTGAGTTTTCCTCTAAAACCCTGCTCTCTGAGCACCAGCCCCTCCCAATCCAAAAAAACGAGCGGGTCCTCACACTGTGATGTCACAAAGAGGGGCACAGCCCCTTCCAGGAAGAGTCTGCGCTGCCAGCACCGCCCCCAGGATAACACACACACACTTTCTCTGCAGAGCTACTGATGATCGGCAAAATCCTTTCATTTTATATGCACAGTATGCACACCCATCTTTACAAAAGTTCAGATGTTTTTGTGGGAGAAATGCAGACACGCTGCCGAGGTCAGTTCCAAGTTGACATCATGCAATGGATGGCACCCACAAGGAGCGAAAGGCAGAGCCTCAGAGATCGAGGAGTCTTACTTCAGGGTAGGAAAAGAGCTCATTAGAATAACTTCGATTTCATAAGTAATGTGTTCTTTCGTGTGTCAAAGGTAATATATGATCACATGTACATAGATATGGTTTACTCTGAAGGGGCTAAAGGTGCACTCACACCGGACGGTGCGACAGAGGCGTCAAGTTTCAATGTTAAGTCAATGTAAAGACTCGATCTGAGGTCTTGTGTGATTTGGGTGTTGGCACGGCGAGGTTGACACGGGGTGTCAACAAGTCAGGAACTCAGCTTTAGGCACGTGAAGTTTTCAGTGACTAGATCAAAGGGTAGGAAGAGAAATTCAATATGGCCGCGCAACGCAAGGATTTTTATCTTGAACTCACTGGGTTAGTCGTGAAGTTGCCAGAGACTGTTGCAGTTACTGTTGGGTGAAGGCGGGATACACCCCAGACAGGTCGCCAGGTTGTCACAGAGCCCATGGACCTGTCGCGATTGGGCCCGCCAGCCAGCAGTTATAGCGCGCGATCGCTTTAGCTTCAGCTTCATGGGCTTATGATGTTGTTCTTATTTTCATAGAGACAATAAAAGGATCCCCCAGTTTTGTTTTTGCGAATTTGACGCCTCGGCCGATGTGAACGCAGCATTAGAATAGCATGATCTAGGCCCTTTAAGGTAAAGTTTTGGCGTCATGGCATCATCGTCATGGTATTTGTTATTATTATTTATACAATATTTTTATTACTCACTTTAAAGCTTGAAACATGTCCCATGTCAAGTTTTTAAAGCTGAAAAAAATTCTTTTCATTTCTTTTTTATCTTTTGATCTATTTTCACAGCATTCCCAGTGGTCTTTAACTATGATTCTGGCATTTTAAGGCAAAATTTTAAAAAACTGTGTCGTTTTCTAGGACATAGTTTCGGCAGAGCGGCAGGAGTTTGTAATCTCTCCCTCTTTTCTCTTTGTTGCTGAGAGCTCTCTGTTCACACACTCTCCTGCTGCTTACAGCCCCTCACAACCCCAACACCATTATTGGTGCAACAAAATGGCGAGCAGTGTTGGAGCTATCCAGCTGTACAGTTTTGATCCAGATTCCAGCTGAGATGAGGAAAACAAAGACGTACATGGATCCGTTTCTCTTTAAGTGGATGCATCAGAATGGGGCGGAGCATGGAGCTCGAGGCCTCACCCGTGCTATTTTCTACATCAGGAAAACAACTTTTTTCAACTTGTCTGCTCCTGATTCTCAATGATTCTAGTAAAAAAATATTTAGAAACGCAATTTTGAGCTTACTTTTGTTAAAAATAATGTTAAAAACACCAAAAATCACATTTTGTGTATTTGTTTTGTGTATATTTACAAAATAATTTTAAAATAGTTTAATATAATGAATTAAAAAAAATGTATAAAAAGAAAATACGAAAGAAAACAACATTTGTTATACAGAAAATAAAAAAATTAAAATCCGCTTTATGTATGTGTGATTTCTTGTTGTCTTGTCTACTTGTCTAATGCTTAAAATAAACCAATAAATCATATCTTCAGACATGGGTTTGTGTTTTGCTCTTCGCCTTGATGTTTCAGTGATGACCTGGACGCTTTGTTGTGTTGTCGGCCTGCAGCTTCATCCAGAGGTTCCCAAGAACTCTGGTCTGCTGCCGGGACTCTGTTTGTATTCACATACAACAGGGGGAAATCATGCAAAGCAGACGTTGATACGGTTGCCAGGCAACAGTAAAAGGTAGTGGCTTTCTGAGAACAACTCAATAGAAAGCGCTGCAGTCGGGGAAGCAGAGTGAGTGCCAGCAGAGAAAGGTGGGGAAAACACTTCAGCTGCAGGAGACAGTGAAGAGCCTCAACGTTTTGGAGCTTTTGCTGACTGACCGCGTTCATCTGAACCAGAGGAATGACAGGACAAGGAAGAAAAAAATCTATCACATCCAGTTCTGTTTCTGCATGATCCTCTAACATCCCTGTTTGCTGTAAACAACTGAGGCCAATGTCTTTTTATTTCGGGCAGGTGAGCAGGAGGTCGGTCAGTTCAGGGAAAGCTTTTCTGTCAAAATACGCAAAAAAGGTTTGAAAGAAACAAACAGCAGGAAGTCGACCATAGCGCTAATATCAGCATTTCTGCTTCAGTATGATCAAAAAAATCCATTCATTTTAAAGAGGTGGCTTTAAAAATGTCTTCCAGTGGGGGGTCCTGCAGCCACCTCAAAAACCTGTTTAGGAAAAATATTTTTCACACAAAAATGGTCACAAAAATCAAGACAAACTAAAATAAGATTGCTAATTTAAAAAAACCCACTGACGTTCTGATTTAGAACTCCATATTTCAATAATACATTGATTATGAATTCAAGTTTAAGCTTGGTGTCAAAAATGTAATTTTATGAAATTTAAACAATTACTAATTTCAAAGACAATGAAAATAGTGTTTTTTTTTTTTTTTTATGTGTTCCTGTGATCAAAGTCATATAAGAAATTTAAGGTCAAAATTGCATTTCTGTATATTTCTTTCCCCAAACTGTTGTGATTCAGGAGCAAATGAAAGAATGCATTTTGAAAAAGATCATATTTGTGACATAGAAAATATGCTGGGCAGGTCCACCAGCTCCCTACTGCATTCTGATGCATACACCGGCAAATAAACAGATCCATGTACGTCTTTGTTTTCCTCGTCTGAGCTGGAACCTGGATCAAAACTGTACGGCTGGATACCTTCAATATTGTTCGCCGTTTTTGTTGAACCGGTAATGTTAAGTTGGGGGTGTGAGGGGCTGTAACCTAGTGGGAGAGCGTGTGTAAACAAAGGGATGATGGGAAGAGGGCCAGGCTTACTCCACTCCAACGGCCCCACTCACATCAAATGAGTTTCTGATGAACTCCTGCCGCTCTGCAGAAACTATGTCCTAGAAAACGACACAGGCTTTTTATGATTTTGGCTAAAAATGCAAAAATTATAATTAATACTGGGAATCTGGGTAGTTTTTAACAGGATTTTGTTTTTTGTAGTTTTCAAGCCAATGAACCGAAGACAGTATATTAGAAAGCAGCAGCTGGAAGGAGGAGTGAGGTCCTCTTCTATCAACCACAGCAGGAATCTGACTTCTTTCTTCTCGGCGTGCACAAGAGCGGCATGTTATCCTTCATGAAACTGCAGCTTCGTTTCTGGAAAGCTCGAAAACATTTCCTGCAGCTTTACAAAAATTCTTGATTCTTGACCTGAAATAAAATCCAGTTTTGAATGCAAGCATTTGATTGTATTATTTAAAAAAAAAAATCAAAAATTCATTTGTCCTGAATTAGTTTTGCAGGATTAGGAAGTGGAGGAAAACTTACTGCGTCAGGTATCAAACACTGGATAAATCAAAGTTTTAGAAATGAGTTAGAACTCATTAAGACAGCTTTCTGTGGGGATGAAAAGCATGAGGAAACCGATTAAAATCATTAGAAATGTATTTTTATTATCAAAAATATCTGCAACATGATTGCATAGATGGACTCAAAACTCAAAGCTCAGATGGTAGATTTTTTTTTTTTTTGGGGGGGGGGGTCTAAAACAATAAAGATAAAAAGTTCATCTTTGATTTCTGAGGAAAAAGGAGTTAAAACAGATTTTTTTTTCCAAACACATATATTACTCCTTTTAAATAAGGATACCAATAAATACTCCAAATATATTAGGCCTTATTTGGTTAAATAGTTTTTGAATACATTTGTCTGGACCAATCAAGTCAAAGGCAGCAGGTACAACTCCTCGTGTTTGGACTAAGAACTGCACAGGTCCGCTATCATGATGCACAATCCTTGTTTGGGTTTGGATTTTCAGGCAGAAAGCGTCTTAAAAATGTCTCCTCAAATGTTCAGTTTGTGCTTTTTGTAGAAAACGTTTCCAACTTTTCCGGGTTAGGATAAATCCAAGTTAGAGGCAGCTGATCCGGTGGAGGAGGCCGTTCCCCTCTCAGTTGGCGTACTGTCGGTAAAAGGCGACCTTCACGCGCTCGATCTGGTGACACAGCTTGATGGCGGGGCCGAGCTTCAGGTCCATGCACTCCTGGACGGTGGGGAGGGTCAGCAGCAGCAGAGCCTGACCGTCGATGTCCTGTACGGCGACACACAAACACTGAGCGGCTGCGGCAGAGCCCGGCTTTTGCTCTGGAGCGGCTCTGAGAAGAATCTAAAGAACTCCACCCAACCGCCCTCCTCACAGGATGTAACTCATCATAAGGACACTTTTATTTAAGGAAAGAAACCTCTAAATTCATTTCTTCTTGAAATGTTATTTGATTTTGATATTTTCGTAACACATTAAAATAAATAAACAGATTTTCCTGTATTTTAGTCTGATTAACATTTTTTTTAAATAATGTAGTTATGCAGACTTCTGGTAGAGTCTTTAAATATAATCGTGAAATATTTGGCACTGATCATACTAATGAGAATAAAATAAATATCCTGATCGAGATGCAACATGCGATTTCTAGTCTGAAACTAGGTAATCTGGCCAAATTTCCTATCGCGTGATCTGATGGGGACATTTCTAATCTTATGAATGTTTTTTTGTTTATCCTGCACATTGAAGAAGACATTTTTGTTTCCAAGAACAAGGAAAAGCTGATTTTTATGATGTTTTTCTTCATTTATTTTTTTTTAAATATATATCTGACTGAAGAGTTCTTAGTAATAAGTGTGACGTTCTGTTTGTTTGTACTCTGATCTCGTTTCTTGTTCTTCTAGGGTGTGATAAAGTGCAGAAAAACAGCTCATTATCCTGCTTTCAGGAGGGGTCTTTTCTGCTGTGAGAAACTGAAGGGTGTTTCAAAAGTTTTGCCGTGTTCTTTTCTCAGAACTGTTGGGTTCTGCTGTTGGGTTGGAGTAAACCTGAGAGGAGCTTCACTCGCTGATTGATCAGTAAAGCAGGTGTTAGCTGTACATAACATTAACTGCTTAAAGCTCTTGTAGTAAGCCAGCACCTGGTGGCCATCAACGGTACTACATGTGATACCTGCTCTCTGAAGATGTTTGCCAGCGATGCACAGTCCGTGGAGGTGATGAACTGGACCACGTCGTCCACGCTCCAGTCTAGAGGGTTTCTGTCCAGCACCAGCTGGGCCTCCTCCTCAGCCTGGAAACATCAAAGCATGAGGAGGTTTCTGCAGCAGAGGAGCAGAGGGAGAACCTCAGAGGTTCACCTGCACATCTTCGTCTTTGGTCAGCTGGTATTTGGTGTTGTTCTGGTTGTAGGACGACAGCGAGCGGGTGGACCTTCTGCGACCGGCCGCAGCCTCCTGATTAAAGGCGGGGTTTCCGGAGCTAATTGCTCTGCGCAGGGTGGCGGCGCGGCGAGGCCTGCTGCTGCTTATCTCCACAGATGAGGCGTCCGTGTGGTCGTCACGAGGTTCTGAGCTGGTTCCCTCGCTGCCGGACTGCAGGGCGGCTTCTTCATCATCTTCTCCTTCGTCGCTGTCCTGAAAAATCAAGAACAGATGGACTTGATGCAGCTCTGCTTTGTTAGCAAAACCTGAAGTCTTTTTTGGAAGCGGAATCACAAACTCACTGCACCTCCATCAGCAGCAGATGCTGGCGGACCAACGTCCCGCCAGTGGCATTTGTACACTAGAAAAACTACATTTCACCAAGTATTTCTGTCTTAATTCTAGTTTAAATATTTTATTACACTTGATATGAAACTAAACTACCATGAAACTTTTCATTAAAATGTAATGACTTATTTTAGGACAATAATTCTAGAAAATCTTGAGTCATTTCATTTTGAAAGCATCTTAATTTAAGTAAAATCTCTAATGAAACAAGCTTTTTTAACTTTACATAATATCTTAAAGATGAATTTGTATTTGTAAATGGTGGGCAGTCCTGCTCTAAGAAACACATTTGCTTGATTTATGTGCGTATTACAGTTCGGCCATTGGATCAATCCTATTGATGCAATCGTGCGGTCTAGTTCTGACTAAGGCTGGCCGGTTTAGCTTGCAACAAACCTGAGTGGGTTTATGCTTTTCAACGTGATGTCTGTCTCCAGCGTTTCAGTTGTTTGGTGTTTTAAATAGGGATCTCTGAGATTCTGTTTTTTATCTATATAAAGCTTTTCTTTATGCAAAGTCTCTATAGAGATGCTTACATCTATTTAAGCTTGTGGTTAATTATTGGTGAAGACGAGATAAGGTTTGTACATCAGGATCTTTTTTTTTAATTTTAAAAGTTTCAACAAATCCACTAACTTTGCTTAAAAAGTTAAATTTGAAATAATTTGGCACCTGTTGCGTACCTTAAATTAAAGTTATATTTACATTAGAAAGAAAATTAGCAGAATTAAACAACGTCTAACCCCTCTTGTTTTTAGAATGCAGAAATCGTGGCCGTGTCTTAGAAATCTTGGGACATGGAAACAAAAACAAAAATGAACTTAAATGATTTTAGCTAATGGCAAACAAAGAGTGAAAAATTTAAGAGGTTCTGAATACTTTCCATACCCACTGTATGTTCCAAATGTGTTCACTCCCGCACCTGTCCATCTGATAAACGGCTGCACCGCCACTCTAAATCCTCACGGCTTTAATAATTTATGTTTTTTTTATGTTGCATATTTTCTCCACCCTCCCTTGGGTGGGATGTAACATACAGTTTAAAACTCAAAATGTTGATTTTGGATTGGAATGGGTCCTTTAAAGATCCAAATCTTTTTTTGATCAATAATTATTTGAGGGCATATTTCCACTTACCAGAGCAAAATAACTAAATGTGAGTGTTTAGAGCTAATTTTAAGGTATAACTTAGTTGTAAAAGGGCAGAACATCACAACTTTTCAGAAATCTTATCAATACAAATTATACTAGTTTTATTGGCAGAATTTTAAAAAATGATGTATTCCATGTCTTTTTACTTGTTTTGAGAAGGACATTTTTCACAGTGTGGCCATGCGCTCAGCATCAGACCTGCGGAAAGCCGGCAGAAGTGAAGTCCACGGCTGACGAGCGTCTCTTCTTTTGAACAAAGATAGCTTTCCTCTTCTTCCTCCGGCGGGTCAGTTTGGTCGGCTCCTCCCCCAGCCCCTCCTCTCCCCCCGCCGGCTTGGGTAGTTTTCTTTTCTTCCCGTAATAATATGCTAAAAACAGAAAAACTAAAACTGAAGAACCGCAACTGTTTGGGGTGGGGTAACAGCCGACACTCACTGTATTTGGTTTTGGTTTGAACCGAGCAGTTCTCCGGGCACTTCTCTGTGACAAGGGCGGGGCTGAAGAGGTTTGGGCAGCACTGCAGCTTCAGACACACCTTCCGGCAGAAATCTGGGATCTGCTCCGCCAGCCGGACGATCTTGATGGTGGAGCGGTATGTTTTCCCTTTATACCTGTGGGGGAAACACAAGAGTTCAGGATTTTCAGCAGAAGGAGGATCTGTTGACTCAGAACCGGTCAGAACCATGAGCAGGAAGCTTTTTATCAGCTCTGCATGAAAGAAACAACAGGTTGCTTTTACACTGCAAAAACAGGTCTTGTTGAAATGAGTCAAAAATTCTTACCCCATTGGCAGATTTTCTTTAGATAAGCAAAAAAAAAAAAAATAATAATCTGCCAATCAGAAAAATTGTCATACTAAGAAGACATGTTTATTCAAACTAAAATTATATTGAAAAACTTTCTGGATAACATTGTCTTGAAAGACAGAAAAAATAGATTTTTTCTTGAATCAAGGTTCTCAATAGCGTTGAGGTCTGGGGAGGATGGGGGCCACACCATCAGTTCATTTCATTGTATGCCCATAACAGCCAATGATGCAGAGGTATTCCTGCAGCATGAGATGATGGTGCTTTGTCATGCATGACATTGCAGATGATTTTGTTACAGAGAGCACGGTTCTTCTTTCTGTACCACGGAGGAAAGTGGTCAGTCAGAAACTCCACATACTTTTCAGAAGCCATTTTCACACCTTCAGGGACCCTAAAGGGGCTGACCAGCTCTCTCCCTATGATTCTGGTCCAAACCATGACTCCACCACCTCCTCGCTGACATCACAGTCTTGTTGGGACATGGTGGCCACCCACCAACCACCCACTCCATCCATCTGGACCATCTGCAAGCCTCTGGAGGATCCTACACCTTGATGTTGGTGGAACTCCAGAGGCAACAGCAGCTTCAAACATGTGCTTGCTGCTTTTTAATGGTATTTTAGCAGCTGCTCTCTTCATCCGATGTATTTGTCTGGCAGAAACTTTCCTCCATCTTCCTTTATCTGCACCAGCCTGTGTGTGCTCTGAATCAGCCACAAATCTCTTAATAGAACGATGATCACGCTTAAGTATTCGTGAAATTTCCAAGGTTTTCATACCTTGTCCAAGGCATTCAACATTTCACGCTTCTCAGCAGCAGAAATCCTTTTTCTTTCCCATATTGCTTGAAAATGTTGGTCTGCTGAATAATGTGAAACATCCTTCTTTAGTAGTTTTTCCTTTAATTGAACTCACTTGGAAAACTAATGATCACAAGTGTCTGAGATTTATGTCAGTGATCCAAAGAGTCCTGAGACACAATATTATCCATTTAAAAAAAAAAAAAAAAAAGAAAAAGAATGTTATCTCTTTGTTACTTTAATACAATTTACATAATCATTGGGAACACAGGTGTATAAATATGCTTTTTGGGCTTCTGTGTTCAACATTGTCATTTTCACATGAAGCTATGCAAGTTTTTAAAGACCCACTCCAATGAAAATAGTGTTTTTGGTGTTTTTAACATGTTCTTGTAGAATTTCTCTTATGATGGAGGACATATAAAATATCTTAGAATTAAAACTGTGTTTCTGAGTATTTCTTTATTCAAATTGTGTTGGATCAGGAGCAGATAAAACCCAGGGGTTTGAAAAAGCTCAGTTTGGGATACAGCAACTGAAATGGGTGGGCCAAAGTCTCCCTCCTCCACTACAATTTTGAATCATCCGCATTCAGACAAATAGATCTTCATTTTCCTCGTCTGAGATGGCATCTGGCTCTAAACTGTTTGGCTGCATAGGTACAGTATTGCTCAACGTTGTTTTTTGCTACGCTAATGTCAGCTTGGAGTTGTGAGGTGCTATAAGCTAGCAAGGACTAACAGGAAATTAGAGGAGACCAACTTCTGCGCCAACAGTGCTGCCCACAACTCAGAGTCAAATTTCTAACCTGTCCCGCTGCAGAAAATATGTCCTAAAAAATGACAGTTTTTTAAATTGTGGCTAAAAACAGCATAATCATAATTAAAAGACTGCTGGGAATAA
The DNA here is from genome assembly GCA_036245035.1 of Adrianichthys oophorus. Lineage (NCBI taxonomy): Eukaryota > Metazoa > Chordata > Actinopteri > Beloniformes > Adrianichthyidae > Adrianichthys > Adrianichthys oophorus. The sequence goes on from BSAI01000030.1 coordinate 10,781,046, forward strand.
TTGTACAATAGAAAAAAATATATTTGGAGTGGGATTTTAAAAAGCAGAACTAACGCAAACACTGCAGCACCAAAGAACGACTCCAGAACATCCTGGATCTGAGCCAGAAATCCAGTTCTGGAATTTAAGAAAGAACGGAAGCAGCAGCAGAGGGTGGGGATCTTCTCCTACTTGGCTTTGAGGGTCTCCTCCTGGCAGTCCCAGCTCTGGTCCTCCAGCTCCTGTAGCTCTTTCAGGACTCGGCCCGGCTTGTAGGCAGCGTTGACCAGCATGCTCAGCATCTAAAAATACATTTAACAAACTGAAACATCTTCAAACAAACAAAAACTCCAACAGAAAGCGTGAGCTTTACTGAAGTCTGTCTCTGGAGACATGAGGGTTTTTTCTGCTGTGCTGGAGGTAAACATGTTTGATTGACAGATTCCTGCATTAAAATAAAGGCAGTGCAGGAAAACTGCAGGAGGCTAACGAAACATGGCTGCCCCCCCCCCCCCCCCCCCTATGAAAGTGTTGGAAAAACCATTGACTGTATATGAGAACTGCACCGAGTGACCCCTCCCCTTTGGCATTCCAAACAGGAAGTACCCGCTGGTTTTGTAGAGAAATAAACAGCTATTAGTCATTCTGTCGGTCAGAATAACCATTCTTGCTCTGATACCTTTTTTTTTTTATATGTTCCTGATAATCCTCATTGTTTTTCATTATGTTTTTTTTTCTGTAGTTTCAGTCATTGAGTTATAAACTGACCAATCAGATGCTTCAATAACAGTAGGTAGAGCCTGCTGGCCCCCATGTTCCAATCTTTTGACAGATTTTGTGAAGCCCGCTTTAAAGTGGTAGGGGTGTGGCCTTCCAACAAGCTCACTCCTGATTGGCGAGAGTAGTTGCCATAGAAACTGGCTCCAACGTGGCGGCGTCCGTATCACAAAAATAGTGACTGAATTGACTTTATTTGGTTGGAGCCAGAAGTAAACCTTTTTCTGTGGGTGATATCACACTCACTCGGTCCAATTCTCATTTACAGTCAATGGATTAAGGCCAAGGTTTCTCCCCACAGCCGCCCTGACATCAGCCCACCTCCTTGAGAACCAGCGTGCACTTGCCGGGCCCCACGGCCTGCGGCAGCTCTGCTATGCGACCCTTGTTGAGGTACGGGCCTGAGAAGCAGCGGTGGTTGACGAAGATCTTGGAGCAGCAGTATCTTCCGTTTGCCGAGCCTGAAACACAGAGAGGAGAGAAACCAACGTTTTTTTTATACTTTAACACATGACAGTAACAACTAATTTCAAATACAAAAAAAACCCTTTCAAATAAACTGAGAACATTAACCATTACAAGAAAGTACTAAGTTATGTCAAAATAATTTGCCATCATTTCAATGTATAAACTTGTGCTCCAGATTGATTGACTTGTCAGAAATGAAGCACCAAATTTTTGGGGGCAGTGTTTTAACCCTTTGTATTCTAGAGCAAACATCTCAGTTTTTGTCTTCTTTTGAATTTACGTCTGTATTTTCAATTTGAAAGACTACTTGCTCGGTTGCTTAGCTGGTATCATTTTAATCAGCACAACCTCACCTATGTGGCACTAATGTTATTTGGTCATTTTTCCGTGTTGCATTCACAAACCAAATATAGAATCATACAAAAAATAATTATTTCGGCACAAAATAATGCTTACATTTTCTGTGGAAACCCCCCAAATTTTCAGAAAACAGTTTTTAACAACATAAAATATAAGTCTTAAGTAATTTAGAAAAAAATAACAAGAACAAAGTTTTTTAACAAACTAATTTACATGTTTTTGAATGAAAATCCAGACGAAATTCACAGAAGTAAACAGTTTCTGTTTATAGAAGCGCATCATAGGCCTCACACCTCCATGCTGTGACCTTTCTTATATGGTCATACAGGCAATGTATGCCTGTGCGGCTCAGCTTCCAGGCAACATTTGAGTTTGTTTTCTGGGAGCTCTGCTCTCCATTTGAAATTTGTCCTGGAATTCGGTTTTTTTGCAGCTTTTGTATTTGTTTTTCTCACGTTTTTCCTAATTGTGTCTGTAGAAAAGAATAAAAGAAAAACTCTTTTGGTGTAGAGTTTGATTTAGCAGGATTTCAGGTGTGATGCTCAGCTGGCAACTGCTCACAGGTGGAGGTGTGTCTAACTGCTCTCTTTTTCATTCAAAAAAATCTCAATCACAGAACATTAAAATAAGTTGTAGTTTATTTTAGACTTAGTTTTATTACGCTAAACTCACAACCGCTTGGCAAGATACCCACAGGCGTCCGTCAGTTCCAAAGAGTTAATACGGTACCAGTAATTCCACCTTTTAGAAACTTAAAGGAAAAAAAAACTGCAGGTGGTGATGATTCACAGGAAGTTCTTGTGCACTCATCCTTCTATGTGCATGGAGACCCTGGAATGTGGGCGGGGCAGAGTCCAGGTCACATACATTTAACAGAAAGTTGTCAAAAAAACAAAGATATATATTTTTTAATCCTAATCTATAATAATTTTTTTAAACCCTTTAATGTTTGCATGAAATTACTTATTTTTACATTTCTGTTTCTGCACACGAGTACACTAGAAAGGTTACCAGGAACAGGTTGACAGAAACGTCAGAAACTTAAAACACATGAAAGCACCAGACATTAAGCATCTATTTGTGTGTCTGACCCCCCCTGTTCTAAATTTCTCTCAGCATCCTTGAGGGGCTGGACTGTGGGTTGACTCCTGCCAGCCCCGCCTACCCCCACCCCCCTTAACAACTGCCAGCACCTAGAATGGTGGGGGCTGGATGGTAATTAGGTGAGGCGATGAATATGCATGAATGAGTGGGTGTTTAAAAAAAATTGAGTTTGCAAAAGAGGACAAGGGTCTCGTGGAACACCCCCCTGTGTTTTTCTGATCCAAAGTAAACACTGCAGGGGAGGGGAGGAGGGTTAGACAAAACCCCAGTCAAGGTGAAATCTGGATTCAGAAAATTCTGCAGCTTTCAGAACAGAAAAAGCTTTTGGACAAAGAGAACAAAAACACGTTTACACAAAACCAATGCCAACACAACAGAAAGTAAACAATAACATAAAAGCAGTTAAACGTTTTTCTTTCAAGGATTTAAGATGAGGAACGACTGAGCCCAAATGTTTGAGCTAAAATAGTTTTAAAGGTTTAAGGTTAACAAAATAAAAGTCCCTTCAGACAAAATTGTTTTTCATTTTTAGGCTTTCAGTGATCAGATTTTACCTGTGACTGTTCAAATATGTCTGTTTTTTTATGGTATAGTGAGGATAGAAAGTTTGGGCACCCCAGGTAAAATGCTATATTATTGTGGATAAAGAACCAAAGAAAAGACTGAAAAATCTCCTAAATGCATCAATTTACAGAAAAGAAATACTTTTAATATGACAATCAGTAGGTTTTATTTCCATCATTTACCCTTTCAAAATAACAGAAAACAAAATAATGGCATGTGCAAAAGTTTGGGCACCCTGCAGAATTTATAGTATGCACCACCCCTTTTGGAAAAGCTGAGACCTGACAGTTTCATGGATTGTTCACAATCATTGATTACCAGATGATTTCAGTCTCAAAGATTTAAAATAATCATCTGACTTTGCCCCAACAATCGGCATCGTGGGTTCTTCAAACAGTTGTCCAGAACAATTAAACTGTTCTACTGTTAAGAAATACTTGTACAAATATGGTCTTTATGGAAGAGTCATCAGAAGAAGATCTTCTACGTCCTCACCACAACATTCAATGTTTGAAGTTCACATATAAACAAGCCTGATGCATTTTGGAAACAAGTTCTGTGGACCGATGAGGCTAAAATGGCGTTGGTAAATGGCGTTTACTTATATAGCGCTTTTCTACCTATTGAAGGCCCAAAGCTTTACAGTCACGGGCCCATTCATCCATTCATACACTGATGGTGGCTCCGCTGCCGAACACTGGTGCCAACCTTCCATCAGAGGCAATGTGGGGTTCAGCGTCTTGCCCAAGGACACTTCGACACATGGGCGGGCAAGACGGGAATCGAACCTGCAATCCTTCGATCACAAGCCGACTGCCCTTTCCACTGCACCACAGCCGCCCCGACAAAATTTCATTAGTTTTTTTTAAAAAGAAAAATCCCCCATTTTTTCTTAACTTTGTTTTACAACGTAGCATAGTTTTGATGAATTTTATCTTTGTTATTAAAGTACAAAACTCAGAACATTTATTTTTAATTACAGAATTTGCTTTAACTATTTTTTCTGCTGTTTTCTGTCAAATGAAACAGTATTTAACTTTAATTTAGGGAATCTTTTTGTTAATAAATTGAAAAAACATAAAAAAATGTTTAATTTAAACAAAATGTACCTAACTTTTTTGCTGTTAATTTAAATGATTTATCAATATAATCAATTCATTCAAAATTTTTGTTTTAGACAATTTATTTTTGGAAAATCGAGATTTTATTTTCCCTGCTATCTTGGGCTTCCGTCGTTCGGAGTAAAGGCAGCCCGCCTGTCTGTCTGTCTCTCACAACGAGCAGACATGAAAGCGGCAACATGCAGAGGAGCTTCTTCCGCGAGGCCGAAAAAAACCCAAACTTGCTGTATATTTAAGACACGCGACACATAAAACATACGTGGAGCATATTTCCAAAGCAGATGCTAAAATAAAATAGTTTTTGTTAAATATATTCTGCCATTTGTAATTTTTCCAAAGAAATTAAAAGGAAGGAGAAAAAAAGTCGATTAGAGTCAAAAATTTTGTGAAAAATCTGAGATTTTATTTTTTGGCCATATCCCCCAGTTCTACTGTCAAGTGAAATAGTGTGAATTTTATTTAAGATATATTTTTGTTAATAGTAAATAATAAATTTTTTTTTTTTTCTAAACAAAACTTGCTTCACCCCTTTTTATTTTACTTAAATTTGCTTCAGCAATAAATACATTCATTTTATTCTTTCTTTCTTTAATGGCATTAAAATAAAATTTTTCTGGATCATCCTCTGTGAATCTTGAGGTGAACCTGGAGAAGCTGAAGAATAAATCCAACTGATCCAATGTGATGTTTGTGAGCATCTCAGCTGGCTTGAACTCTCGTTACAGCTGCTCATTAACATTAATTAGTGAGCTCTTGATTACCTGTATCCATGACGACGGGCTGGCAGTGGTTCACAGGAATCATGTCGAGCAGCTGGGACGGAGATGACCTGCGAGAGAGCGCCGTCAGAATAATCAATGAAACGATGACAACGGTGATGTAATCAAAGAGGAAACGGCAGAGAAATCAACCGGGAACTGGGAGTTCACATCACGGAGGGGTTGAACACCTCTGACTGACAGAAAACTGTCGAGTCATCATTCAACAGAACCGGTCAGCATCTATAAAGTCAGTGTTTCAGAAGTCATGTTAACGGACCTGAGCCTTGTTATTAACCTCATTAAAAAAAGATGGCTTTCATTAGCTGGACGAAGTAGACAAAAGATATCTACATGTGTTAAAAGTATCAAAACAATTGCTGCATCAACAATTGTATCATTTTCATCTATACAGGTCATATAGCTGAGTAGTTATCTATTAGTACTTTATTTTAAAACTTTACTCAATTTCCATATTGTTTAAAGGACCAAAAAAAAGTGTTTTTGCTTCCCTTTTCCGACTCTGAGCACCTGCACCTCTGAAATCCTGTTCACGTCCCTGGTAGTTAAATTTCTACTAAAAAAGGGTTACATTTTTTTTGTTTTTAATAAAACATGTAAGTAAAGATAATTTGAATTTCTAAAAGATGGTTAAAAAAATCTGGAAGAAAAACAATTTTCTGCTTGACATAAAATTTTTTTTCAATAAAAAAATGTATTCAAACAAATATAATTAAATTTTATATTTCTGTTAACTAGGTTGATTTTCCTCTTTATTTTTAATCAAATTTTTTCAACTTTTTAGTTCCATAGATTTTCTTTTTTTTCTCTAATTCCAACATTTGCATGTTTTCTATGATGAACATTATTGTTATTAAATAACGGGGGGAAAAAAACGCATTAACAGTCAAATCTGTCATATACAGTAATTTTTGGAATGTTTGGCTTTGTAGCTTTATAAATGTTTTAGGCACTCTTCTTTCTTCTTGCAGAAAAACAAAAACACATTTTTAAACTTCGGACAGATGTGAGTTCATCTTACTGTTTTTCCGGCTGGACAACTGCTATCTGTTTCTGCTTCCGGCCTGCAGATAAAGAGTTAAAGGAGATTCAGTTTTTGTTTCCCAGGAAACTCAGAGTGAGTGTTTGTGAGAACGTACAAACAGGTTTGAGCGGAGACGTCAGGGGGTACGAGTTTGCTTCACACCATCCCACAGGGAAGATTTCCATGGAGTCTACATCCACAATGCACTCGGACAGCGGCTTGGGAACGCCTGCAGACATGTATAATATACAGTGGAGGGCAGATTTTCAGCTCCGGTTGGAGACTCGGCAGGAATCTACTGATGCTTGGGGACATGCTAACATCTGTACCTTCCAGCCGCAGCCACAGCAGGCGCCCTCTGACCTGAACGATCTGAGCCACACACACTTCTGCCGGCCGCCGAGGGTTCACCGCCTCCAGCCACATGTCCTTGGCAAAGCCTCTGTTCTGCCATGTCTGTGCACACGCATGCGAGCGTACACACGCAGTATGAAAAGGGGACAAAAAAAAAAGTCAGACGGAGATTGTCGTACAGTAAAGTGGTTTGACCTGAAATAAGAATTCTTCAGGTTTCCATAAGAGTTTAAAGTCTTTTTCTGTAGTAAAAAAAAAAAAAAAGCGTAACACAGGTCGGATTTACAATAGAATACAAATGTTACTGACCTGAAATCAGGTTAAAAATTTGAAGGGGCCTATATCACTCAAAATTAACATTTTTGAGCTTTCAAGTGTATAATAATGTTGTTTTCTCACTATAAACAACCCCAAAGTGGTATTTTGATCCAATCACGCATCTCTGAGTTTTCCTCTAAAACCCTGCTGTCTGAGCACCAGCCCCTCCCAATCCACAAAAACAACTGGATCCTCACATTCGTACGTATGAAAGTGGAGAACAGCCCCTTCCAGGAAGGGTCTGTGCTGCCAGCACCGCCCCCAGGCTAACACACACATACTTTCTCTGCAGAGCTAGCGGTGATCAGCAAAACGTTTTCATTTTATATGAACAATATGCACATTCATCTTTGCAAAAGTTTGGATTATGTTTGTTTTTGTGGGAGAAATGCAGACATGCTGTCGAGGGCGGTTCTAGGATGACATAATGAAACGGGCAGCACCCACAAGGATCCAAAGGCAGAGCCTCAGAGATCGAGTCGCCTTACTTCCGGGTTGAAAAAGCTCATGAAAATAACTCTTATTTCATAAACATATTGTTCTTTATATAATCATATTCATGGATAAAGTATACTCTGAAAGGCTTAGAATAGCATGATATAGGCCTTTAACCAAACAACATGCATGTAAAATATAATTGGTTTGATCGTTCCGATAAAGAAAATTAAGAATTTAAATATAACTATGAACAAGACCGGACATTTAGGATGACATCACAAGGTGGCGCGGCTACTCTTTAAGTTCCAGTATGAGCATGACAATGAGAAAAAGGAAAAGAATGAGGAGCTGGACGACAGCTGGACTGCTGTCATTACAGCTCTTCTTACGACTGCTTCGACTGCTCTGAAGGCAAAACTATTGGTGGGTAAAAAAGGTGTTTCTCCATTTTTTCTAATGGCATCCATTATTTTTCATAAATGATTTTTTGTAGACAATTTTAAGGTTTCAAACGAAAATTTTAAATTAAAAAAAAAAATCAAAAGTTAATGTATTTAATATAAATATATATCATTGTTGAGCAAAAAGGTGTTTCTCAATTTAGTCAATGGAATAAAATGCTGTCTATGTCGATATTTTTAAGGTTTTTCAATGTTTGTGATGAAATGCGTCCAAATAAACGTAATCCTAAATCTCTGATGTTGAGTATAGAGACTGTAGGAGGTTTAGCTGCAAATCCTTCTCACATCAGGGAAGCAGGCTTCAGGAGCTGCCTCCGTCCCGCTCTGCTTTAGGTAGTCGGCCCAGTCGAAGTCCTGGCCCTCGTAGCCTCTGGGTTTCTCCAGAACCACGCCGTTCTTCAGACACCACTGCACGGGGAGGATGCCCGGCAGGCTGGCGTGACGCACCACAGAGCACGGCGTTGAGTCCTCGGACAGATCATCCAGCGTTACCTGGAAGTAGACGTCATCGTATACCTGAGGAGGAAACGGGAAACACTCGGCTCAGCAAACATCTAAAGGTTTTCTCTCCAAAGTCTTTTTTTTAACTTTGTTATACAAACACAAATATTTACAGCAATAATTATTAACGAAAAACTATATTACTTTCTTTCATAAGTTAGATTTTTGGTGCACAGACCTGAATTGGATCATTTAGTTGTCAATAATACAGAATTTTGACAACTTTTTTTTAATTTCTTTGTTGAAAAGTGTGTTTAAAAGTTAAAGATAATCCATTTTAAAAGTCCAGCTGATCAGACAGTTTATAAATAATAATTTCTCCGATAAAAGGAGTTTTATATACATAGTTGATCTTCACAGATCTATGCATTAGGAGATGTAAAGGTAATTGAAGGTGACTTCCCGATACTCAGTGGAAGAAAAAAACTAACAGGCAGAAGCTGTATTATACTAAATATACCATGGACCTGAGATGCTTTCAACAATCATCATTTAAGAAACGGATGAGGATAAAAACTATCTTTTACTGCAAAAATAAAGACTCCTTTTGGAGATGAATCAGAAACTCTGATTCATCTTCAAGCTCAGGATTCCGAGCTTACAAACTCAAGTCCTGACTTTGGCACTGGAAAAAACCTGATCCAAGCAGACCTTTACAGTAGAAAAAACAAGATTATGGAGAGAAAAATGACAGTGACTTTGAAAAAGGTTACATCAGTGAGAAAGGAACTTCAGTTGCAATAGAGGGTGTTAAAATCTTGATTTAAGGCAGGGCTGTCAAACTTGGCGCCTTGAGTGCCAGTGTCCTTTATGATCATCAACCAACCTGCCATTGAAGCTCTTTATTGGTTAAACACACCTGATCCAGGTAATCAGCAGCAAATTCAGCAGGATTTCTTTAAAACCAGCAGGAGGCCGGCCCTTGAGGAGTTTGACACCCTGATTTAAGGGCAGATCCAGCATTCAGAGGTTAAATAAAACTGATGCTGCTAAAGAGAAACACCATACTTTTTCTGATGATTTCTGTTTACAGTGCCAGTATGTTATGCCAAGCCCTTCACAGCCCTTCAATGCCGCAGGTTAAAAACACAATTTTGCACTACAAAACACAACATTTCTTTAAGAAATTCCAGTCGCTGGAATCCAAACAGATGAAGGAGGAGGTCGCCTCCCTCACTAAAACATGTTCAAAATGCTCAGCTCCGGAATGCTGAGGAGGAGAAGGCTTCAATGTTACTGTGGATGAAACGTGTCGGTCACCTTGGTAACGGAAACGGGACAGATCTGGAGCTGCTCCCACCAAGAAACCATCTCCAGCTTCATCCCCATCCTGAAGGAGTGTTTGGGGAGGTCCACGTGGTCCTGATACGGAAAAAACCCGCATTTTAGACCAAACTGTTCCACCTTTGATGAAGGTCATGGGGGTCTTCGAGCAGAAATAGGCCTGAAGCCTCTGACTTTTAGCTTCTGTTTTTTAGATCAAAAAATAAAAACCTAAATCAAAAACTAACAGAAGGTAAAAACTCATTTTCTGTTGTTTCTCTTCCATTTTTATGCCTTTAAAACATCATGAAATTCTTATATCTTCTATTAAAAAAAAAAAAACTTCCAAAATGAAAGAAAACAGCCCAGTTTCTGGTCAAGCACCAAGAAAACTGCTTTAAGTTTTTACTCTCAAGTTTTCTGTTTAGTATTTTTTAATTAACAAGCTGCATGTTTTAAAGAGAAATATTTTTATTTCATGAACAAAAAAAAAAAAAACCCAAATCATACCAAAAGGGTAAGAGAAAACTTTGATATAAAAAATGTAAAACTTCAAAACAGGAAATATACAGGAAGACTTGTTCCACTATTGTGTTCTAAATCAACAATATTTTCCCTAATGGTTTAAAATGTTGATTTAAAAAATGAGAAATACATAAATCTCACAAGGGACCATAAGCTTGTCATTCATTATGGCTAAAAATGAATTTAGAAAAAAGCAGAATAAACATCAGTTTTAATTAATCTTACATAAATGCTGCACAGATTATAGTTTTGTACAATTTGTCTCCAAAGAGTCAGAATTAGTTTCACTGATTATCAAATTTCATCACATTTTCTGACATTTTTTACAATTTAGGAGAGTAAATGAAAAATGTTCCAAAAAGACGAAAATTGTGATTTTTTTCTGATATTGTAGAAAACTATATTTCAGAAAAAATTTTAGAAAAATGGGAAGTGAAGTCAGATAAAACCTCTCAATACTCACACCACAATTGAGATGAATAATTTACTTAATAAATTGTTTATAATCAAATAATAAGCTGCAATAATGAGTTTGAACTTCCTGTCCTTCAACAGTGAAAGTGAGGAGAGCCGTAAAAATCTTAGGTTTGAACTTCATAGACTCACCTTAAAGACTTCCAGCGGAAGTGGATTTTTTTGTCCATCCAGTTGGATCTCCTCCAGTACCTGCTGCCACTTGGCTGCGCTCATCATGGATCTGACCTCTAAGCCATCAAGTGAAAGTTACCATTTTTATACTAAAAATCACATATATTTACATTAAAAACACCCAAAAGTATAGACTTCACCCCAAACATTCAAACTTTTTTATTTCTACTATTAAACTTGAAGATCAGAGTCCGTTGCTGTCATTAGTTTCTCTGGTGCTTCGTCCATCAATCAACATCCAGACTGTAAATTAAACTGTGATGATGTTTCCTCAAACTTAAGGAGTTATAAGGCCACCATAAAAGAAAACAAAAGTTGTAAAAATATGAGTAAAAAAAGTCAAAATTAAATTAGAATAAAGTTGCAAAATTATTATTTGAAATAGGGCTGGGCGATAGTGAATTTCTTATGTCACAATATTGTTTTTTTCATATCAGGCAATAATATATATCATGATATAAACCAAATAACTATATCTGTCAAATTTCAACAGTCTGTGGCTCATTAGAGAAATGTGTAATCATCAGCAGGTTGTTTAGATTTAAATATGTTTTTCCTGTCATACTTTAAACATAACAGATTCACTGAATGAACATGATGCAACAGTTTTTCCACCAGAAAACAAAAAAAAAAAGGCATAAATATTACAAACTAAACTGAAAATTAAAGCAAAAGCTTTCAAGTTTCAAAAAAGAACATAATTAAAACAGAACACTAAACTGCTTGATAAGTTCCTTTTAAAAACAAAGCATTAGTTTTACAGAACAAACATAAAACTGACAAACATTTCTGTCAATATCCAGTGAATAACGTAGGAACTAAAAACAAATTCTCTGAATTTCTTCTCATATTTTACTGTTGCTGCTGTGAAGGTTTTAACTTTGGTTTTAACTTTGTTGTTTTTGCTGGAAAATTATTGTTTATTTCAGTAAAACGGTTTGTTGACATTTCCAGTTTTAGAAGGAACATGCCTTCTGCACAATTTGCAGTGCACGTTACTCTGTTTGTTGTCAGATTTTAAATAACTAAAATACCTCCACACAGGGGCCAAAATTTAATTTTTGAGACACTGGCCAAGTTGGCCGGTTGATTTAAAAAAAAAAAAAATCTACTGGCCAAATTTTATTTGGCCAGTAGATTTATTTATTTTATTAGCCAATATCTAACACTTCATTCTAACACTAAACAGAAATGCTTTAGGCATTTTACTTTTTGAATATTTGCTGATTTATTTTAAAATTTAACTGCATCAAAGTAAATGGTATGAACATGTTTTTACTGTCATCTAACTGTAAAATCAAATTCAAACATGCTGAATAAGCAAGGTCAGATTTATTAAGAGATTTCCAATTTCTTCCTCCAGCTGATCACATTTTAGATTAAATCATGACAAAAAACAACTGAAAACAGTATAATGTTTTGGGTTATTGTCATTATGTATCATTATTGAAATTAAAGCTGCAGCTTTAAGGAGGAGGGAGGATTGAGCACAACATCTGACACAGGTCACAGTTTTCAGTGTAACACAGACTCTGTTTATGCTACACAGACTCTGCTAAAAGACAGCTGATTTAATTCTGTTATTATTTAGAAAATACATTTATGAATGCCCTATGAATTAATCTTGTTGTATTTATCCGCCGCGTCTTAAAGGCCGGTCAAGTTAAAATACTGTCCGACTTTAAACTGGTTTGTGATCACACTGGACATGCGGAACAGCTAGTTAGCATCATAGCATTAGTGTCTAACAACAGCGCTGTCTCCAAATCAACACATTTTATTATTCTGTCTGTTGATGCTTTAAGTGAAGCAGCTTTATCCTCCATGTTATAAATCATGTACACACATGTTCCGCTGTTTCATCAGCCAAACTAAACGCTGCACAGGTGAAGTGAACGCAACGGTGGGGTCTTGTGTCTCACGACCACCATGGCAACCATGTGTGCTACAGTAGGGGGCGGAGTTTACTCCGTCACAGCCTGCCCTCTCCAGGGCTTGGTTCTGCAGCATACCTCTACAATATGGCTTTCAGCTGCCCCTGTGAACGAAACCTGACCCATGAGGACTATGTTGTGTCCCAGATTAATGATCTATGTTCATTTAAGTGTAAAGGTGTTGGGATTAGAGAAGAGAAGATCCAGCTCCTAATGAGCTGTAATCCTGGATTATTTCACACAAAAACACTTGGTCAAGGAAAAAATAAAAGACAAAAGTTAGGTCAATTATGACTTTTACCTGCTGGTGTTTCCAATTTAAGGTCATTCTCAAGGGCCCAGCCAAGTGGGCGGAGCCTGACATCCAGGTAGAACAGCCAGAGATCCTGGGCCAGGTGGTCTTCGGAGAGGCCGGCGTATCGCAGGCGCAGCCGACCTCCCACGTTTTGGATGACTCGAACCGGCCAGTAAAGGTAGGGGTCAGAAAGATCCTGGAGCTCCAAGACGGATCCTTCCAGAATCAGATCCGCCGTGTTCTTCCCCCGCAGAGGCTGAAGGGAAACAAAATAAAACATATTATTTATTAATTTTTTACCCAGTAAAACAATAGTCCCCAATCCCCGGGTGACACACTGGGTACAGGTGTAGGTACAATATGTGTTGGGCCTGTAAGATCGGTATGAGGGCTTGCAGCTAGTGATGACATTGTAATATTTGGTTGGCTGTACAACGGCCTGATGATGTGTAAGATTGCGATTGGACAAATTAATGTGCAGTTAGCCCGAGCAGATCTCGAAAATAAGGCTATTTTTGAAATAGCCTCCCTCTCTTCTCCTTAACTACTAAAAATCTATGTAGTGCTGAACTATCTACTGCTCTGGATTTTAAAAGCAATTTAGTTACCATGCTTACTACTTTTTTTTTTTTACTGGTAAATATAATGTCACTGACTTCACAAAGTGAAAACTTAATCAAAACAAGCGTTTCACAAAGACTGTTTATGAGTACCCTGTCTCCTGATGATGAAAAAGTTGATGGTTTATTAGAAAAATAAATGTAAATACCTTTTTTTGCTGAAATTGTTCAAACGCAATGCATTGTGGTCCACGCTCGCCAATCTAGCACACTTGATTTTGGACAGCTGATTCAGACAGCACTAAAAAAATGGCGAACGCACTATATAGTGAGTAGTGAAGGAATTCGGACATAGTTTAAGTAATTTGTCTAAGTGGTGTTACCGTACTGTGACGTCATCACTAGTCCCAAGCCTCCGTGACAAGCCGAACACATATTGTACCTACACCAGGCAGCAGCATTTAGTTGAAAGCAGCTGCAGATATTTTACAAAGGATGACAATAAACTACCCCCAAAAGTTAAGAAAAACTGGACAAAAAAAAAAAAAAAAGCCCACTTGAGCCTTGTAAAGAGACAAAACACATCCAAAGGAAGTTTTGTAATTACAACAGGATGGCCACAAGACCTACAGCTTGATGGCAATTTTGTGGCAAAGTGTGAAATGTGCTATTTTTCATATTTTCCCACAATGTGGGGAAAAAAAGTCTTCAAGTGACCCTCACACCTGAAGTTTTGTTTGACCTTTGACCTCAGAAATCTTAAATCTTACATTTCTCAAAAAAAAAAAAAAGAAAAAACAGTGTTAGAACGAGCTACAACTTTAAACTCCTCCTAGAGATTTTGATCTATAGTCTCCTAACCACCCAAGCATCATTGGGAAGCCACTTGGAAAAAAATGAAGGAATTAGAAATTGTAGATTTTGAATGGCGTTATTGTGCAAAAGTGGCGTTCCCTGCTTGCTTGGACACGAATTTCCGGAATACTGTGAACATTTAACACATAAATCGATGGTTCGAGCTCGAGAAACAATACAACATGTGGATGTGGTAACAAAAAAAACATGTTACCAAGGAAATCCAAATTTTACTTTTGCAGATTCTTCTAAAAATTACAAAGATCTGTTCATTACCCCACGGTGACCAAAACTCAGAAAGTAGTCACTTTGAAAAAAAGTGGGGTTTTTTGTGAATTTGTAAAGTGCAGCAATGACCAGGGTGGCAGGGGCAGATGGAGAGAGTGATTGGCATGTAGGAGCTGCTCAGCCAGCAAGGGGAAGTCAAAAGGGGGCAAAAGGGTATAACGCTGCTCACAGCTCTAATTGTATTCTTTTTTTTGTTTTGGGATTTTGTCCCTTTAATTTTTTTTGTATCATAATAAATAAGCAGTTTTATTTTCATTGAATTGCTTGGATTGGACACATGCACACTTTGGTCAACACTGGAGATGCTTCTGTCAAACCTACTATGCTCTTTAGCATTCCTCCTGATGCGATCAATGTAGATCAACTGATCTGCAGAAAAAAGCAGCTTTGCGCTGGTTTGTGCAATAGTGTTTACGCCGCCAAAAAACCAGGATGCCAGGAGTTGCTACCACCATTATTTCTTAAGAAAGTTAGCTTATGGGGAGATGATTAAAAGAACATGGCTAATGTATTCCCCCAAAAAGACAGTTTGTACTGCTTCTGTTGCAAGCTCCTTCCCCCAAAATCATTGAAGTTAAGAACCAGTGAGAGTGTTAATGACTGGAAAACTGCAGTGACATTGTCAAGATGCATCAGAACTATCATGGACATGCGAAGAATTTGAGGTTATGAAAAGAACTGGAAACACTTTGGAAGTTTCCCTTATTTTAAATACTAATCATAAATAGTTATTATTTACGTTTACATATGTTCGAGCGGGGTTGGTGAAGGGTTTTTTAATCTAGGGCACAAAGCAGCTCATGGCTGGCCCTGTCGCAGATGATCAGCAAAGGATGCAAGAGTGAGTTGCGTCTGCGAGGGTTCAGTGGAATTCTCCCAGGGGATTTCTTTCAAAAAGTCTTTGCCTTCACACTGGTAATGTGAGGGTCTATTTATGCAGCTTCACTTAATTCTTCTTACCATTGAGTTTGTTGCTTCAAACTCACACTTTTTTAACCTGCCAGGAAACGTGAAGAAGAGAAGTGGGATGACAAAGGATTAAGAAGCTTGGCGGCTGGCTCACCCCCTCCAGCAGGCTGGCCGGAGCCGTCCGGGATCCCGTCAGATCCTGGATGAGGAACTCAGTCCAGTCGCTGAACTTCTCCTTGATGGCTGCAGGGACAAGAACAAAGGCATCTCTGAAAAGCGTGAAAAGACACTCGTACCAGCTTTCACAGCGAATGAGTCAGAGCGGACAGAAAACAGTGGAGACTGAAGGATGCAACAGATCAATCCTGCTTTGGATGTGTCACATGCAAGCTCAATAAAACAGGACGCATGCACATTTCTTGATAATCAGATTTTTCACTCAAAGGAAAACATCAGAAGATTTTGGAGAAACGATCAGCGCTCTGCAGGGAAGTGCAATTGAAACTACATTTACCCTGAACTGCAGACATTTAGAAATCCAGAGTGTTCAGCTTTTCAAGGGATGGCAGACACTCCCCCTCATTCACACACGGTTTGAATCACATGCTGTTAAAGATGAAGTCACAGCTTCAGCTGAAGAGAAACTGAAACTAAACGTCTCTGCAGCAGTTCTGGAAGGAAGGAAGAAAACAGCTGCAGGGAGAGAAGGAGCAACGGCTACTTCAGCTCAGATTCAGAGACAGGAACAGGAAGCGGTTGGATCACAAACCGAGCCACAGCATGTAAGGAGGAAGAGAACCAGCAACTCCTGCACCGACCGCACACTGTTTCCACTCACGATTGATCAGCAGAAAGGAACTTTTTTTTGTTTAACTCTTAAAATATTTTTTATTCTAAATTTCTCATATCTAAATGAACTTAAACTCCAAATGGAGAACTATGATCTTTCCAGCAGCTAAACTGACCAGAGAATTTTATGAAAACACTATTTTATATTTCCTGAAGACAAGAGAAACAAGATAAAGGAAAAACTTTGATTATTTCATCCTGTAACTACACTTTACATTCACACGCGAGTAAACGTTTAAGCATCCTTTGTTTTTTTGCTTCAAAGCGATCTCTCTAATCTTTTCAGGTGTTTTGAAGAACTGGTTCGGCAAGCTTTCTGAAGTTGTTTCTGTTTGACTCGCTTTGTCCTGGCCTGCAGGACAAAAATGTACCACTTTAAACCAAGCGCTTGCATCATAAACACCGGGAGACGTGGAGAACGGAAAGTCAGACTCAAACAGCTACTCAGCTGTTTTCACTGACGTTTGCTTAAACCATAGACGAAACTTTATAGTTTTTTCTCTGGCATTTCTTATTGCCTCATTAAGCAGAGGTTTTCTAATATCTGAATGGATTCAGTGACAATCTAGAGATAAAAGCTCATTTAAATTGTTTAAAAAGAGCCAGTTTGACACTGAAAAAACAAAAATTGTTAAGGATAAACTATTAGATAGATACACTACAATGATGGAGACTAATTAGACTAACTCAAACTAAACTGGATCAGCTATAATTTAAGAATGAAATACAGTTTACTTATTTTTTATTTTTCGTTATTTTTATCTATTATTTTATTTATTCATTTATTTTGACAAGTTGATGTAGAAGAAGCAGATTTAATAAGAATTTTCATTTGGATAAATCCTATTGTTTATGAGAAATAGATTGTTTTATGTTTAAATGTCTTGAACGAACAATGAACAATAAGCAGATGGATGAAAGGAGGTGTGTGTGTGCGTGGTTACACAGTTACACAGTAACCACAACTCAAAGGGTCAAGTTCTAATCAACTCCTGCCGCTCTGCAAAAAACTACGTTCTAGGAAATAACAGGTTTTTTTTTTTTTTTTTTTGCGGCTAAAAAATTCGTAATCTCAACTGAAGACCACTGGGATAGCTTTGTAAGTAGTGAGACTTTAACAATATGTTTGTCTTGTTTCCAAGTAAATTCCGGTTATTTTATTGATGAGAAACATGCGAGCATATTCATTTTACCTTTATTTTAGTCATAAATCAAATGTAATGCATTTTAAAAGTGAAAAAGCTAAAAATTCAAAGACAGACATTTCATTTATTTTTCTACTAAATTTCAACTCCTGCACAACCTTTTTTTATTTACAAAAATCTCAAACATAGACACTACAAAATATTAAAACTACTCACAACAAGAGATTTTTCCAATTAAAATAAAACTATTTTGTTTTTATTGTACCATTTGGAACATTTCTTATGCCAGCAACAGAGGATGCAAAAGAATTGGGCCCAAATAAATAACATAAAATGTAAATATGTACAGATTAGGTCACACATTTTTATACATATTTACCCCGTTTAATTATAGTTATTACTCCTAATAAATTTTAGCATACATTTTCTTTTATAAAATTGTGTTTTTACCAATTCTATAAATAACTGATGTCTTGATTTCAAGTAGAAAAACAAACATTTGGGACAAAAACGTAAAATATTAATTTTGCTAAATTTCAGTAACTGTTTCCTACATCACTTTTTTTCTTGAAATCTAGAGCACAGTAACTCTAAAATATGAAATAAGTCTCACTAAACTCTTTTTTTGTTGTTGCTTTTATGGAATTTTAAACATTTTAATGCCACTAAGAGCAGATGCAAAAAAATCTGCTTCACTGCTAAAAACATTTAAGTTCCTTTTTCCTCATGAATGTAAACACCAGCACCACATATTGACAAAAAAAAAACAGAATTTTTGACATTTTTGCAGATCTAATAAAAAAGAAAAACTGAAATATCACATGGTCCTAAGCATTCAGACCATTTGCTGTGACACTTGGTCTCATCAGACTAGATTCTCTGGTCTGATGGGACCAAGATAAAACTTTTTGGCCTTAAATCTAAGTGTGGAGAAAAGCAGGCACAGCTCATCACCTGTTCAATACAGTCCCAACAGTGAAGCATGGTGGTGGCAACATCATGCTGTGGGGGTGCTTTTCTGCTGCAGGTACAGGACAACTGGTTGCATTTGAGGGAAAGATGAATGCGGTCAAGTACAGGGATATCCTGGACAAAAACCTTCTCCAGAGTGTTCAGGATTTCAGACTGGGCTGAAGGTTCACCTTCCAGCAAGACAATGACCCTAAACACACAGCTAAAATAACCAAGGAGTGGCTTCACAACTACTCTGTGACTGTTCTTGAATGGCCCAGCCAGAACCCTGACTTAAACCCAATTGAGCATCCCTGGAGAGACCTGAAAATGGCTGTCCATCAACGTTTACCATCCAACCTGAAAGAACTGAAGAGGATCTTTTTTGTTTGTTTTGTTTGTTGTTAGAATTCATGCGTACATGGCAGCTTACATGGCAGCATAAAAAAGTCATTTAAACACTTTGGGGTTTTTCCTCTTTATTTATTTAACCTGTTACACAGAAAACAACAGAAAGTGAAACAAAAAATGCAACAAGCCGCATTCAAAAGATCAGAAGGGTTTGTCCTAACCGCTGCAGACATGTGATGCTACGTTGAAGGTTCTGAGCAAAACTTTGGTTTTTAAATTTTAAAAAAAAGACCTTTTCTGTTTACACTAACACGAAGCCTGCTGCATGCGTGCACTCTGCACTTTGATCATCCGGAGCTCCTCCACAGTGACCGGGCTTCTCTTTTCAGTAGCTTGAAATTTTGAGCAGAAAAGTTCCAATAAACTACAATCTGAATATAAATCTTTACGAGAACAGGAATAAAAATAAGTACATTTAATAAAAAAATTAACCAATATAGAGGAGGGGGTGTTCTGTCAGTTATTGTGTCATTTACAGCCTGAAAAGCTTCCAGTCAGCACTGATGGTTTCAGTTCTACAGGAACTGCAGACACTCACAGTGCGCTCAATCTGCACCAAAAATAACTGCAGTGAAGATCTAACGGTCAAACATGAGGGGGCTGACGCTCGGCCCCCGCGCAGGAGGTGAAACCCCCTCTCGTTTTCCACAGGTACTTTCGTTAGCACGTCTGCTTCCCAGCTTTAACTCCAGGTTTTATCTTCTTGTTTTTGCGAAAACGAGAAGTCCCCGTTCAAAGGGGTTTTGAAATAACGCTTGTGTTTTCCTCATTTTAAGGTGAGACTGGCGTCTACAAACAAGCACCTGTTTGAAAGATGAGTCAGAGTTGCAGAATGACGACAAGGAGTTGTGAGAACAGAGATCACCTGCAGCATCAATCAGCATTGCCGAAAGTGAAACGGCTCACAGAAGGAGTGTCTCAGACAAAGAGGACAAATCTTTTACGATTTAAAACCTTTCCTCTGGTTTTTCCACTACAGGAGATGTGGAAAAGCCAGAAAAGCATCCATGTTTATTGCTTTTATAACTATAGTGTTTTATCACTTGAAAGAAAAGTCTAAACAAATAAATTAGTCATTTTTTAAATTGAATTTTAGGTTTTTACAGCAAGTAAGCTCATCTTTTGGTACTTTTTCAGAAAATGCATGATTTTAATTTATTTATTTTTTCTAATAATAAAATGAAAAAGTCATGTCCACAATTACTTGTTAATACTCTGCAGTCTAAAACAAATCTGTTAAACCACTAAAGGACAATTTCTTCACGTCTTCACCTGGCTGCAAAGATGACATTTTATCATCTTACATCTGCAAAAGTTTGAAGGTCAATTAAAGTTTGTGACCATCACAAACTTTGTGAGATTTCTGGTTTTCTACCATTTTTAAAATTAAAATTGATCTTTGATAACATCTGCAGAAGTTCATTATCATCACAAGCTTATGCCTGCTTGAACCAAATTTACAAGCCTTTTTTCTTTTTGTCAAATAAATCAACGCAAAAAAGACGGTCATCTGCAGTCCAGACGCTCTGCACGCCTGTTTAATGACAGTTTCTTCCTGACCTGTCCTTTGCGTGGCTGCTGGTTGTTTGCATGCACACGCACATGCACCAGCGAGCAGAAATAGAGAACTATTTTTGCAGATCCTGCCTGGATTAGTCTGGAAGCCGTTTAGAGCTCAGCTGAAGCTAAAATGTAAAATCTTACACCTCCCTTTCCCCTTCCCGTTTTCATTTCTCTCCTTCCTGAAGGGGGCCTGACTTTCACATATAAATAATTGCATAAATAAACTCCTCCCACAAACTGTCACTTCAACCCCCGAAAAAAGACGGCCTGCAGCATACTGCCTGAAACCCCCAAACAAACACGACTCATTTAGAAGCTCCTCTTTGAAGTCAGTGTCACAATAAAAGCAGAAATTCCAACTACAGCAACTGACTCTAATCAAACTTAATGGGAACTAATTATTCCTGGCAACAAGCCACCCTGAACGCACCGTTTGGACATACAGCTGTGGTTTGTGATTTAATTGAAGAGTTTATGATAGTTAACATTAGCATAAACGTGAATTGTTGGTGCTGAAGAGGCCCTGAGGAATGAAGCTTTTCAATCCACTTAGGATTATTACAGAAAGGCTCAGCGCATTTATGAAAATGGAATCAAACAGGCATGAAAAACGTTTAGTGAGGTTAGGCAAACATGGAGGCAGCAGAGGGGACGCCGGCTGAAATCTGAGCCCAGCTGGAGTCCTGCTGCTGTTTTACATGACATCTGCGTGTCTGCATCAGTGCAGCTGACAGCATTTCACTCAGACTCGGGATGGTCAGAATAGTTTCTTCAAAGATCTTCACAAATCCTGAACGCTCAAAGTTCAAGACATGAAATCTGGACTTCCTTTAGCTCGTTGACTATCAACCCAGAATCTGGATCAATCCAAAAAGGATCTGAAACCCTTTTCTGACACGTTTACGTTTTTTATTTCTACACTTTCACACTGGGCTGTTTGGTCCACAAAAGGGGTGCAACGGATCATGACTGATCTGTAAGGATCATGGATGGTGATCCATCACTATCCATGATCCATCACCATAAACACGTGTTCAGCTAATTTTTTAAAACATACTTTTCAGGATGCAATACACCAGAATGCGCTTGTTTGAATGTTTAAAAAAAAAAAGTTTTTTTTTTTCATATCAGGCGATGACAATATATATCATGATATAAACCAAATAACTTTATCTGTCAAATGTGAACGCTCTGTGGCTCATTAGAGAAATGTGTAATCATCAGCAGGTTTTTAAGATTTAAATATGTTTTTCCTGTCATACTTTAAACATAACAGATGCACTGAAGGAACATGATGCAACAGTTTTTTCCCCCCGGCAAACTAAAAAAAAAAAAACATAAATATTACAAACCAAACTGAAAATTAAAGAAAAAGCTTTCAAGTTTCAAAAGAGAACATAAATTTAAAAAATTGAAAACCAATAATTGAAAAACAAGGCATTAATTCTACAAATTAATTCTAATGTTTTCAAGTTTTACAGGACAAACATAAGATTGATAAACATCTTTGTCAACATTCTTTGAATAAGTTGGAACTAAAAGCAAATTCTCTGAATTTCTTCTCATATTTTACTGTTGCTGCTGTGAAGGTTTTAACTTTGTTGTTTTTGCTGGAGAATTATTGTTTATTTCAGTTTGAGATTGAACATGTTTGGTAACACTGCTTCAGGTGATAAAAAAGGTTGATGGTATTTCAGTTTTAGAAGGAACATGCCTTCTGCACAATTTGCAGTGCACGTTACTCTGTTTATTGTGGGATTTTAAATAACTAAAATACCTCGACACAGGGGTCGAAATTTAATTTTTGATAAAAAAAATCTACCGGCCAAACGTATATTTTATCAGCCAAATTGTAACACTATTTTACACAGAAATACCTTAGGCATTTCACTTTTTCTAAATGTTTTTTAGGAAAATGAAATTGCATCAAAGTAATTTACAAATAGTATGAAGGACAGAACAGCTAGTTAGCATCATAGAATTAGTGTCCAACAACAGCGCTGTCTCCAAATCAACACTTCTATCAGTCTGTTGCTGCTTTAAGTGAAGCAGCTTTATCTTCCAGTTCTGACTGGTTCCTTTTATAAATCATGTACACACATGTTCCGCTGTTTCATCAGCCAAACTAAATGCTGCACAGGTTAAGTGACCACAGGGGTACCTCATGTGCAGACGGTGGAGGAGAAGCGGTCAAAAGCAATTCACCACAAGAAGTGCTAATAAACTTGACTAAGTTAACACAAACATTTACTCTCCATGTGGTGACTAACACTAACTTTTACTGGTCAAAGAGGAGAAAATGCAGCAAGCGGCGAGTGTTAATTTTGGATCCTTTAAAATAAAAGTGTATCCCAATTGGTTAAGTTTTCTAAATATTTTTCTTTTTTCTTTTCTTTTTTTTTTTTTTTTTAACTTGTCCTGTCCAACAGCTGAGCAGACAAATGAGCTGAGAGCCTCTTGCATTAGACAGATTTTACTCTTACAATCGGGGGTTATAAATCATTGGGAACACAAATTGTATGTTGGTAAAAGCCCCTTTTGTAATTTAAACGAAACTTTATTAATATTAATTTTGTTTGTGTTCTTTTTGTTGGACCGGACGGAAAAAGAAAGGGGGAAGGGGGGGGGGGGGGGCGGTGGATTATAGATTTTAGAGGATGACTAATGGAAAGGGAAAGTAGAGTTGCGAATCTACAGGCAACAAAATGCTGGAGCTTATACCCATTAAAATAGTGAATGTTGGTCTAAAATGGGCGGGGCCTGTCCACACACTCAGCTGCCACAAACATACCTGCCGGCTCCAAGAGTGTTCACAAACTTGTCCACATCCAGTTCACACACACACACTTGTGCATACCAACCAACACATGCAAAGCACTACCTTCTGACACGCACACTATTTGAAGGTGCAAAGGTGAGCTGACGCCTGTGCTCAGGTGAATGTTATGTTAAGCTGAAGTGGATGAAGGAATGAAGAGAAAAAAAAAAAAAAAAAAGGAGGGCTCCCAGACATCCCCGCACCAAGACCCCCGCCGAGGCCACAGCGCCGACCAGGGCCCGCCCCCGCACCCATACTGTGGGGTCAATGGAGGAGATCCGCCCGCCAGGCAGCCCGGCCAAGCACCCAGACCAGGGCCCGCAGGACAGCCACACGGGCCCCCAATACCCGAGCGCAGTGAGGTACGGAAGCGCAGAGCGCAAGGCCCAGCCCAGCCAGGAGAGCAGCCCTCCCACGGCGCCAGGTGGCCCAGCACGGGGACCCACCCCCGAGAGCCCCACCACCCTAGACAAGCCGCCCACCACCACCCAGGAGTTCTGAGCATCCCCCCACCCCAGCCCCGGGTACGAGCCAGGGCCCCCCAAGGAAGACCCGCACCGAAGCTCCAGGCAGTTGCTGAGATCCAGAAGAGAGCACGATGGGGGTCAGCTACCCCCATCTAGAGGAGGGATGACCAAGAGAAGTGGGGGTCCCCGAAATATTTTTCAATTAGATTACATAGTAAAACCATTTATGAACTGCTTTTAGAAATTAAAAAGAAATGTCAAAAACTGTAGATGTTTAAATAAAAAAAAGTTGAACAGATTAAAGGTTTTGTAGTGTTTGTCCTGCCTCAATCCTCTGGTCAGTGCTGTTCATGTGTTCATCTCCACACATATCAGATGCACGCCTAAACTGCTTCTGCACAGCAGACATGAGCGTATGCAGCTGCCGGCCCTCATCACATGACCCAACGACTCGGAATGCCTTTTCTGTTCACACTTTTGTGTCATAATTTATGCATGAGTGCACGCACGTGTGTGTATAAGATGCATAAATGGACGAGCACACTCGTGTGCATGTGAAAGACAATGGGAAATGACAGACTTTTGGAGAGAAAATAATAACACCCCGATTTGTGCGTGCGTAATTCTTAATTTGTTCCTCGTACAATACATTTTGTGCGTAAGTACAAAAATTGAAAAATTGAAGAAAAAAAATACAGTTTACACCAATTTGAAATTACATGCACAAATTTGTAAAAAATTATGCACAAACCGCTTGTTCCGCACACAAAACTGCATTTAAATCTGATGAGAGTCTCTTTACGTATTCCGATTTGTGTGCAAGTGATGTGTTTAAATGCTGCTAGAATGCTTGGTCATCAGAGTTTTCTTATCAGCTGCTTGGAACTGAGGTAACTATAAATTGAACAGCTCTACGCCCAACTCTCTGGGGCAAGTAGGCAGTCGAGGAGTCCGCTCCCTGGGTATGGAGAGGTGGAGATTCTAAATAGCCGCAGATCAAAGCGAGTCGGTGAGCTGATCAACCCTCTCCGCACTGCGGTGTTTAGATAGGCCTTGTGCTGCCACCGCTGCTAAGCGATGGCAGACTAGACCAGAGTGGAGAGACCGGACCAAAGCACCCTGCTCTGGTGCTCTGGTCCGATCTCCCCGGTTTGGTTTGAGACTATAGTTTCTCCCAAGCGGTTGCTTTGATTGATCTGCAGGCCGACCTGACGAATACAAAGACGACCTCCATTCATCACAAAAGCATTAAAACTGCTGCAGGAAGTACGTCGTTGAGACGGCGAGTTTGACGAGAAAAATTAAGCTCATTAGTGGAGACGTGAGCTTTGTGCGGCAAAAGACTCCGGTTTACATACATCTGCATGCTGGGAGGGAGTAAAAGGTTTGAATAAACGCTGAAACTTAAATAAAGTGGTCAGAGGCTGAGCCACAAGTGCGGCGGGGGAATTCTGAAATCTGCTGGATCAGTGAAGCAGACAGACGATCAGGAGTCATTGTGAAACTAAAAGAATCTCAGCCTGATAAAGATCTCAGCTGCTGTCCAAGTTTATCAGGACACAAAAGAGCAAAAGAAGATCTGGAACAATTACAGAGAAGGTTTTTGTGCTTACATTACATTTAAAAGTTAGTCTTAGATTATTATGACTTCAGATGTCGGTTTGCAAGTTTTCTATTTAAAAGGTTAATGAACTTACTGGTTTAAAACAATTGTGAATTTTGTTTGCATCTGTTTTTGTTTCCTGAATGCATCAGATAGGATTGTGGTACAAAAATCCCCTCTTAATTTTGGACAAAATTATTACAAACAACAAAAATGATCCCCAAATTATTATATGTGTGTCAGAAGAGGCTCAAAATCTTTAAAAGTGAGTACTTCATCAGAAAATAAACATCCCTGTGATTACTGACTGGACTTCAAATATGTAAATATTTAAAGTCCAGTGGAACTTCGGTAACAAAAATGGTGTGGAACATGTGGAAAAATGAACATGTGAAAAAAATGTAATATTTAAAAAATAAGAAATTGTAACTGCCTGCAGCCTCAACTTATTTCAATTTTCATCATTTTTTTTTAGGTTTTCTCAAATCATAATCACTTCAAAAACTACAAAATTGAGCCAATCTGATCTATCTGAACTTTATTTTCTGTTTGGTGGCATAACCTGTGGTGCAAAACACTTTAACTGGAAGAAATATGGTTATTCTTATTCATTTTAAAAGGCTAACTCAAATCATGGAAAAACTCTTAAGAAGCAAAACCCAAATATTACCAAAAGAGCATAGACAAAAGAAATAAAAAAATTAAAAAGTCAATAAATCAACTAAATAAATTAAAGAAAAGCTTCAAAAACATTTTTCCTTACAGTGGTGATTCATTCTTCCAGGTTGTTGTTGGTGGTTGGATGACTCGACGTTCTCTAAACATGAAAATCAATAACCTATTGAGCGTTCTGTTAGATAACCAAAAAACAGCATGAACATCAGCTGTTTACCACCATTGGGAAAAAAACAGAAGCTTTGATGGGATTCATGTTTGGTTTTACCATTAAATCATTTTTATGAGACATTAAAGCCAAAAAATGACTTCCAGCAGAATTTCACCTTCCATATTTTAATATGAATTTGCATTACATCTATCCAAACCTGTAACTCTGTCAAACTATGAACGAGAAGCATGAATAGAGTTTTAAGGCATTTTTAAAGAGTCTATCCAAACTCAGTCATCAATTAAAACAAATTTGAGACTCCAGAGTCTGAAGTTTTGGGGTTTCATGGAAATCTTTGGAACATTTTATTCCACATGTTCACATTATAAACAAATGACAAAAATTTTGCTTTTGCTTTTTACTAAAAAGTTGCCTGTTTTTTGCAAACAAAAAAGTCAGTTTAGAATAAATATTAACATGTAAACTAGAATATTGAGATCTAATAATATTATTCTAAAACACTTTTTTTTAACTAAAAAGTTAAGTGTTAAATGTGATAAAAAAATATTATTTACGTAAACATTTAGCATTTCAAATTTTTAGATTTGTTTTCTGTTTATGAACAATCAACATTTTCATTGTCAACCAAGTGTTTGTAAAGTCCACAAACTGAGCTCAGACCCGCTGATTCTGAACAGTTTCCATTAACAGACTTTGTTTTGTCACTTCACTTTCTGCTGCCTATTTCTGGACATTTTTCCCACTCTGTGAAAATGTTGTGATTTCCTTTCATCTCTACAAACTCAAAGGTGGATTTTCTGACTTTCTTCAGCTCTGAAAGCCAGAAAAACCGACTTCACTCCACAGCTGAAGCTTGTGTGATTCTTTAGAACATTTTAGAAACCAAAAAGACCAAAATCGTTTTAAAAAGTTGTTTATACCTGCTTTTGAGAACTATAGATGCAAAGCAGAGCCTTCTCGAAATCGTGCAGGAAATACAATTCAACAATAAATGTTATTCTGTAGGAAGTAGAAATGCTATAATTCCTGGTTTAAAACCAAACCATATGTTACACCAATAAACCAATCATGCTGCACCCCTACTGCATACCAGTATGTTCACGTTGAAAGTGTCAGTGGTGCTAAATTATAGCAAGACTCATTATTTGATGTTTTATAGTACAGCAGGCTTAGTATAAGCCAACTGAAAGGTTTTCTTCACTGTTATTTGATTTTTAGCAAATTAAAAAAAAGGATTTTTCAAAATTGTAGCTTAATTCCATGGTCCAACATACTCATATGTTTCCACACAGTGAAAATGCTTTGAATTCCTTTCATCTCTCCAAATTCAAAACCAGATTTTCTGATTTCCTTTCACTTTGAAAGTCAGAAAAGCAGACCTCTTTCCACAGCTGAAGCTTCTGACACATTAGAACATAACAGGAACCAAAAACCTTCTCCAAAAGTTTCTGAATTTGTTTGTAATGACTGAAACACGTGTTTACAAATTATCAAAAATCCATTCCAATGAAAATTTAGTTGTTTTTTTTAACATGTTCTTATGACATTTTTCTGATGATGAAGTTCATATATAAAGAAAATTAATCTAAAAAATGCGTTCCTCAGTATTTCTATGTTCAAATTATTGCGAATCAGGAGCAGACAAAAAATTCAATTTGAAAAAGATCCTATTTGTGGATGCATTCTGATACATCCACATGTAGACGACTAGATCCATGTACGTCTGAGCTGGCATCTGGCTCCAAACTGCACAGCTGAAAAGCTTATTGTTATTGCTTGCCATTGTTGTTACACCGATAATGTTAAGTTACGTTCACACCAAACACAATTTACATGTTAGAGGCATCTAGTTTTTATGTTAAGTCAATGTACAGATGCGATCAGAGCTTCTGCGGCACGTTTTGTGCGCTGCAGCGCGTCAACAGTTCAAATATCTGAACTCTGGCAAAGAAGACGCGTCGCGTCAACCAATCAGGAACTCAGTTTTGGCCCATGACGTGTTGATGATGTGGTCAGCAGGTGGAGTCCAAAACCAACATGTAGGAGAATCTGATATTCTCCTGAACTTTTTTTTCTCATCAGGACAATAATTAACAACAGACGCCTTTGTAGCGTTCTTTAAAGTAAATATACCTGATCTCTCAAAATCATCCATGACTTCCATGTATGTAAAAAACATAGACAATGCTTCCATGAAGCGATTATTTGGTGTTAAAGCAGCATTAAGTTAGGGATATGAAGGGCTGTAAGCTAGAGGGAGAGTGTAAACAGAGCTCTCATCAATGGGGAGGGGAAGTTGGGCTGCTCCACGCCAATAATCCCGCTCAATACTTACAGCTGAACTTCTAATGAACTCCTGCCACTCTGCAAGGATTCTGTCCTTGAAAACAACAAAGGTTTTTTATATTTTGGATAAAAACACCATGATCATGATTAAAAGACAACTGGGAACAATTTAAAAATAGATCAGAAGATGATCGGAGGGGGACTTCAGCAATATTTTTGTCTTGTTTCTAGTAAATTCAGATTATTCTGGTGACAAAGACGTAGGTAAATGCCTTGTTTATTTATTTAGTTGTCAAGCATAAATGATATATCTTATATATAAAAACTTTAAATTGTATGAAGCAAAGAAAATCATTTTTAAAATATTTTGACAAAGTAAAACATTCAATTTCAAGGAAAAAAAAGAACCAGTTAAGTCAAAATGTTTTGTTTTTTTACCAATTACAATAAATTATCTGACAGGACACTACACGCACATGCAGGATCATTTATTTTTTGCTGTGCATCAATAAAAGTCCCAGTCTATACATCTATTTAAACTAAATGATGGTAAATGTGTCTTTAGGAAGATAAAATTTAGCTGCTTAATGGAAATCTGCATAATAAGTCAGCTGATTCTACGAAATACTTTATCAAGCTGCATCACAAAACTGTGTATCCCTTTAGCATTTGTCAAATATTTAATATAAATGTTTGTTAATGATTTAGCCAAAAAAAACAAGAACCTTTTCTTAAAAGCAGCACATGACCTAGAAAACAACATAGGCTTTTTAATTTTGGTTAAAAACTGCATAATTTAAAGACCACTGAGAATGCTTTGGAAATAGATTAAACAATGATTGGAGTATCAGGAGTCCAGAAGTGAAGCAGAGCCTTCTCTAAAACATGTATAGGAAATAAAATGTCAAATAAAAATTTTTTTCTGTAGGAATTGACATATTTTTTGCTGCTGAAGAACTTTTTCAGCATGAAAAGTCCAAACTGAGAAGACGTAACAAGTAAAGCTTTCGATCTCTGTCGATTTGGCATGCACCACTACCCTCTATTTTTCTGTCAAGCTTTCTCTGCTGAAGAGGACAGCGGCCTCCTCTATCATGAAGACGCAGATGAGGGGCTGACCGAGTGTTATCACTCTGCTACCACACCCACTCAGCTAGCAAAGGCGCCACATGCAACAAGAGGCGAAGCGAGTGAATGCAGAGAGTTGGAAGGAGGAGGAAGCACATGCAGCTCTGAGGCCTAAAGGCAGGAACACTCCTGATTTCAGCTCAGCCACACTAATCAGACAGTCAGAGGCACTGTTAGAGAGACGCTTACCTTTTCTTAGGTAAATGTTATCTAAAAACAAAACACAGAAGAAAGAAGAAACAAAACAGGTTACTGTAACACAGCTGAAAGCAGTTAAACACACACACACCTCTTACACAAACACAAAAATGAGACAGAAATGATGCAAACCCCTGAAATTAAACACTATTTGGGATTAACCCTGCCTGTGGGTTGCCTCAGTTTGCATCATGAAGCTCATGGTGACGTCAGCTGTCCGACATTACCTCCATTCATTAATGTAATTCAAATGTTTGAAAGTCAGCAGCTTCAGGAGAACATTGCAGCTTCATACAAAAGAACAAAAAAATAACTTTGGATTAGTGGGACGGGAAAAGAATCAGAAATGACTTTTAGATTCCTGTTTTCTGTCAGGTATTTGTGGTCATTTTAAATTTATTTTGATGAAAATAAAATGTAACCATTTAGTGTATATGGGAACTGGATCGAGTGAGTGTGACATCATTCATAGAAAACGGTTTACCTCCAGCTCCAACCAAATTAAGTCAATTCAGCTGCCATTTTTTCTAAATATAGACGCCCCCCATGTTAACATGGGCGTCATCAGTAAGCAGTGATTGGTTTGAGTCAGTCTGAATTTCCATGGCAACCACTCTTGCCAATCAAAAGTAAGCTTGTGTGAGATCCACACCCAAATCAAATCGAATCTAAAGTAAGCTAAATCAAATAAATTAAATCTATTATTCTTTATAGCACGTTTCATATGTAGCATTACACAAAGTGCTTTACAGCAAAAATATATATATAATAAAAACAAGCACAATAAAATTAAATAGAACACCCCCCCCCCTCCAGACACACACATAACCCCCAACCCATTTCCCACCTCCCACCCCCCCAACCGATGGAGCTAAATAGTGGTAAACAGGCGGAAAACACAAAATCTGTCAATTGAACATTTGGGAAATTGGACGTGGGGGCCAGCAGGCTCCACCTACTTTTATTGAGGCATCTAATTGGCCAGTTTACAACTTGAACTACAGAAAAACATCACACATAAATTAGGATTAGCATAGCAAGAACATGTTAAAAATATCAGAGCAAGAATGGTTCTTCAGACACTTAGAATGACTGAGGAATAGCTGTTCATTTTCCTAAATAAGTCTTTTTTTTTTTTAGTTCTTAGAACTTCCTGTTTGGAACGCCAAAGGGGAGGAGTCACTCAGCCCAGTTCTCATAAATAGTGTGAACATCATATTCATTCTATAACATACTTTTCTGTGCTTTGCTACTGATATTTACTGAAATATTATTTATTAAACTCTTGACAAAGGTGCCGTTTCACAGCAGCATGAATTTAATAAATGCTTTCTTAGAAACTGGTGAACCTTTGAGATACAAAGAAAGCAGTTTGTAAATTAAAAAAAAACTCTCTGCTTTTAAGGGGGAACAAAAGTGGAAAAAGGCTGAAGAGTCAAGAGTAAAAACGTATCCAGGTCATGGTAACGGCCGCAGAGCGAGCCATCCATCAGAGATGTCGGGGAAAATAAGCGCCTGCAGGCTGAAACACCAGAGAAACAAAAGATGGTCTCAGACTCCAGAGAAGAGCGTTTCAGAAAAAACAGTTCTTCTACATAAAACTGAACTGTGCGGTTCAAGAGTCTGCAGGAAGATTAATGCTGAATAGAGTGACTTCAGAATTAAAGCAGGTTCAGGAACACATCCTCTACGTTCTGTTTATTTTTAGAGTTTAAAGGATCATTAATCAATCATTGCTCTCGTCTTTTCCATAGACATTTAAGAGTTTTCATAAATATCTGGCATGATATTGACCAACTATAAAGCAGATTTTTTAGTGTTCAGTGTATGTTATAATGTCAAAAATAAAATGTAATGCTAGATATGCATTTCTTTAGGAAAATGCAACTATAGATGTTAATCTAGAAGACTGTATATTTTCCTTTATTGGATTTTTTATTTACATTTCCATTTTTCTCTTAAATTTTTTCTTCTAAAGATAATTTTAAGCACATAAAATAATTATATGAATTCATAAAAAAGGACAAATTCAGTGATGATGTTTGGGATTTTGCTTCGCATTGACCTTTGACCTTCAAGAAGAGCCTCCATTCAGCTGTTGTCACACATCCAGACAATCATTTTTTTTAAAGATATGCATAACAACTTGCACAGTGACTCACTGATAGCTAGCCTATGTAACTATTGTTTACTAGAACTGGATGTGATAAAAAGTGGATATTTTACTTCATGATTTACTAGTTTGTTACAGTTTTTGAGTATATTTAATTGTGTTATTGTTTAGTCTAATTTTGAAAGATTTAACTAAAAATGATGCAATTTAATGTCTTAATGTTCTCTGACATTACAGCAAATAAACAGTTCAAAGACAGAAGGGGGTATTTCATTCTGAAAAAAAAAAAGATTCTTTTTAAATTTGGACTTTAATTAACCCTCCCAACAGCTTTTTCTTTAAAACAAGGAATGAAAACTCTAGACGCACTTTTGGACCACCTAACCTTGTTCATCGAACTAGAACTTCGTTTTTTAACAAACAGTTTGTGTGGTTAAAAAGGTCATGACCTACAGGAAATAAGCACTTCAATTAAATAAATCATTTTTAGTGCTCTGTACAACACCTCTATGCAGCAGGGAGGCAGACTCCACCAGTTCTGAATGCATTTTCTAGCTGGTACCTCCACAGAGGCAAGCCTCTCAAAGCAGCTTTAACCTTTCCGAGGCAGACTAGACACCGTCAGAGCCTCTGCTTACCTTGGGGAGGCATCAGCGTCTTGTTGTTCTGGGCACACCAGCCCACAGGGTGCAGCTCTGCCGTCATCACGTCGCACCAGAAGTCTGCTTTGCGGTCCTCGCCATAGCCGCTGTAGCGCAGCAGCAGAAGCTGTCCACAGGTGGTGATGATGGTGGCCACCCAATACGTGTCTGGGTTGCTCTTGTTGGCCACCTCCAGCTTCATGCCCGGCTGGAAGCTGCTCTGAAGGCTGATTTCCACCTGGGACAAAAACAACTCCATGTTACCTTGTTTTTCTGCATAAAACATTGTCAGGTTTCTATTTTTATTAAGTCAAGAAAACTTTTAGACCTCGATGTGATCACTAGATTAGAAGATCAAATAAACTCATCGCACGACTAAAAAGTTTCATTTCAAACGTCCTGATTTGGAGGTGTAACAAAGCGGACGCACACAGAAGAGGTCGCAGGCAAAGTGTGGTTGGTCAAATTTTCCTTCACACTCTAAATGAGCAGTTTTGGCCAACAGATAATTCAAGGCTGGCTAGGTTTGCAGAGAGAGGACACACCTGATGGTGTTTTCAGCAGGTTCTTTTGTCTAAATATGACCTCAAAAGAGGAGCTTTGTTTAGGAACCAACCAAAGCGGAACCTAGAAAAAGCAGATGATAATCTAAAAATATCCCACTTCTGCATATTGATGCACTTTAAATGTTTGGGTATAAACAACAAAAGTGCTTTTGGGGAATTCCACCAACTTTCCTTATAAAATTAGCTGATGGAAAGTCCAACACAGGTGGCACTGAAAGTGGGGGAAAATAAAAATAATACTGGGGGAATGTTTTATTATTGTCTCGATGAAAATAAGAAAAAAAATATCATAAGCCAATGATTTGGGGGGATTGCCCCAGCTATGACAGCACCCGTGCTGGTTCTCAGTCTGCCACGCAGTCAACAGTCCGTGAGGCGCAGGCTAGGATAGCAAGGATAGCTCGCAGCTAGCTTGTGGGCGGCCGTAATGCAGTGGAAAGGGCAGTCGGCCTCTGATCGAAGGATTGCAGGTTCGATTCCCGCCTTGCCCTCCCACGTATCGAAGTGTCCTTGGGCAAGACACTGAACCTCACATTGCCTCTGATGGAAGGTTGGCGCCAGTGTTCGGCAGCGGAGCCACCATCAGTGTGTGAATGGGCCCGTGACTGTAAAGCGTTTGGGACCTTCAATGACGGTAGAAAAGTGCTATATAAGTATACACCATTTACCATTTAGCAGAGCATAGCTCACAGCTGGCGGAGCCAGCAAGCGGAGCTCCTCTAGCAACGGAGCTAGCTATCTCTGTGCCCCTGTGAGATGACACTTGTTTGCTCTGCCAGACCCCGGGCAGCAGAGCTTGCTCCGCTGTCCACCAGGTGGCTGGCTAGCATAGCAGGCTCAATCATGACAGCTCCGTGGGCTCTGTGGCAGGCTGGCGATCTGTCCAGGGTGTATCCCGCCCAACTGCCCAAGAGTCACCGGACAGTCTCCGGCAGCCACACAGCCCCAGTGGGTTATAAAAACGGACGGAAGTTCAGGACAATACCGCCATATTTAATTTATTTTTCTACTCTTTGATCTAGTCACTAAAAATGTCACATGCCCAAAGCTGAGTCCCTGATTGGTTGGTGCACCGCGTAAACCTCGCCGCACCCTGCGCCACCTCAGGTTGCATCTTTACATTGACTTAACTTGACACCCCTGCCACACCGGCCACATCTAGTGTGAATGCATAAAAAGAGACAGATTTGAGCTCTACCACTAATTCAAATAAACATATTTTAATAGGAAAAAGGAAGCCTAATATTTTTACTACTAATTGGAATCAATTTTAAAAAATGTAAGATGTAAAGATGTTAATTTTTTCTTACACTAACAAGCATTGATATGCAATTTCGTCATCATTTTTGTGCCATAAAAGCATTCATTTGTTGACAAATGAAAATTTTTGGAAACAAATACAAATTATTGAGTTTCTTTGACCCTTATACTTTTTCTTTTCTTCTTTAGGAACTCCATTGACTGAGCTTTGATCTATTGCTATGGCAACAGTGTGAGGAGAGAAGTCCTTTGATGGGAGTAAAAGATAACATGAGGAGTTTAGAATTTAAAATAATTGGATTCAGTTTAAAGAAAAAAAAAATCAATTGAATTGACAAAGCCAAAAAACTGTTCAAGAAGTGGACTTTAGTAGACAACTGTACAGTTCAGGAAACAAGTTTGAACTTGTTGACTTCGAAAGAGACCAAGCTTTAGAACTTTAAGCCTTTGCTAATTATGGGATGCCACAGACAGTTGTACAGAAATGTTTCTGAAATCCCAAGTAAATGTTATTCTAATTATGCTCATCTGTACTGCTAAATCATGTTATTTAAAAAAATATATATATTAATGAAGCATTGTAGTTTCCTTCTGCAACATGTTAGTGTTTTTAGGAAGCATTTTAAAAGGCATGGATCCAAATCACTCTAGGGTTTCTACTGAAGATGAATGTGATCTGAAACATATGTATTTATAATGACAGAAGTACAATTATTCCAGACCTAAAAAAACCTTAAAGCCTTTTATTTAGTCTCGGTGTGGAGAAAGCCAATCGGCTTCTTTCACTTTAAAAACATCCAAGACTGCAACAGGATGTTCACACAACACACACACAAACGAATAGAAATGCCAACCTCTTAGAAACAAACACAATGAAAAAGGCCCTGAGATTTCCTGCTGTAACAATGTGCTGCATCACTCTGGCCAGCTTATGTAAGAGGCCGGCGAAGTCTGACTCCAAGAGCCTGTGTGTGCGTTTGTGTATGTGTTTGTGAATGCGCTTGAAGGCCCAAGAGCAATCATCGTTTCAATTTGTCCAAGCAGAGGAGGAGAAAGAGCGAGGAAGAGGAGGGCAGCACTTCACCGAAGCGCATTTGTTCTGAGGAATTCACAGTCTGCTTCCGAGTGACTCAATCCACTTTTCCAAAAGGCAATTTAGCTTCTCTAGGGGCCGCTGGCACCCAAATCGCCGCTCACAGTTTGTCCAAAACATCATGGCCATAAAAGCCTCGTATTCCAATCCAGTCCTCATTAGCCTCATCACGCCGTGTGATTTCCAACGCCTAAACGAGCATTTACAAAAAATGGAAAACACGCTCTTTCTTGTACAACCTGCTGCCAACTGAGAACCTTTTTAAGCACCGGTTCCCAGCACTAACCTTCAAAAAACAGCTTTAAAAACACGTCTCTTTGCTGTGTTTCAATGCATACTGTTGTGCTGAAGAGATGTCACTTACTTACTTACAATTTGGGTCAATGATGGAACATAAAATTTGTTTTTTTATATACAGGACTCCCACATTTATTGCACAAGTTA
Organism: Adrianichthys oophorus; assembly: GCA_036245035.1. Lineage (NCBI taxonomy): Eukaryota > Metazoa > Chordata > Actinopteri > Beloniformes > Adrianichthyidae > Adrianichthys > Adrianichthys oophorus. The sequence goes on from BSAI01000030.1 coordinate 10,816,954, forward strand.
GGTTACCGAATAACTCACAATAGATGATGTTTTAGGTCTGTCAAAGTCCCCACTACACACTTTATCCACTTTTCTCAGTCAGATATGAACATTTTCACGCTTTTCTCTTTTGTTTAAACTCTCAAAAAATAAGAAGAAAATAAGTCCAGTATTAAAGAATGAAAACAACTGAAGGTTTATGAAGATTCTGCAAACTTAACGCATTCTGTGTAAGAGAGACGACACAGAGGAGATTGATTGACAATGTCTACAGCCAATCAGGATGCAGAACACAATGTACTGTAAAAAAAAAAAAAAGAATACAACATTGCACAGATAAAAAAAATGCTTTAAAATTGCAACAAAAGAAGAACTGCAATATACCGAGGAACCACTGAAACACAATAGGGGTAGGATTGTATAAGTTAGCCTCTTCCCACTCTCTGTCAGGCAACAAATCAAACTAAAAGATTCTACTTGACAATCATTATATTTAATGAATCCAATGTGCCATGTTTGTGTGCTGTATTTATAATTGCTAATACTTCTACTTATTAGAGTAATTACACTGTCAAGACAATGTCATAATCGTTTAGCATCTTCATTTATTTCCTTCATTTTCTAATCATAATTTGAATAAATGTCAAATTTTCTATAACAAAAACATAAATTACATTTATGATTAAAAAAAAGATGATCAAAACAATTGTGAAAGAATAAAAACATTTTAAAGAGAGGGGTGAAAAACTGGAGCAAAGAAGAGAAAAGCACAAAAACTGGTTAGCAATTCTTCAATGTTATAGTTTAGCTTGTTTGAAGGGACTAAGCCACTTTCTCTGCTGCTGGAGCTTAACTGAGGTTCTGCAGTCCAGAGCTGCACAGCTCTTCTTCTAAAATACAGAACAAAAAGAGAACTTGTAAATTTAGACTAAGTTTTTTTAATATAATAAAAAACACAAATAAAAAATGTTCTTTTATCAAACTGAAATGTCTTATGAGAGTGAAAACTAATTCATTTTAAAATTATTTTCACAAACAAAAGCACAGTCTTTTAAGGCAGCGGGTGTTTTAAGGGAGCATGAAGATTTGTTTGCTAAAATTATCCAGAAACTGTATTGCCAAGCAACTAAGTTGGTTTGTTGCCAATACAACTGTTGTTACCAGATGCAGCTTCTATTTCAGCACATTCATGTAAAATTTATATAAATAACATTTTCTGCCTTTTTTCTGCCTTTTTTTCCATCAGGATTTGTTACAAAAAAAACAAGATCCTATTAGATGCAAAAAAAATCTGAATATATATTTGTTTTTCTGTCAAAATGTAAAGATTTTTTTTGTATATTAGCAAAATGTGTTTTAAAATGTATGTGGGAGGAAGTTTTTGGAGAAAGAGACATTTTGCATTAAATTCCTCCCTACATTTAGCAGTTATTTCCTCATTGTTTTTGCCTTAAAGCAGCTCTACCTGGCAACATTTAGCAAGAGTTGTAAAACAGAAACAGCATTTTTAGTTTAACACTTCTCTTAAATCCTGACTAGCTTGAGGGAATAATACTGAAGGTAAGAACTCTTGGGTGTTTTTCAGAACAACAGCAGGGTTGCTTTGAAACGTTGCACTTCCATAATTACTGTGACTTTCAGTACCTCAGCTGAATTTTATGACTCCTTACACCCCAGGAATTAAAGTATAGCTGTGATAAAAATCACAGGAATTCATGTTTTCTAAAGACCATTTCAGAACGTTAAAATAATCATTTGGCCGTGTGCTGTCACAACATTGGAACAAATATTTTATTTAAAAAAAAAAAAGGTCAAAAACTGTTTTTCTTATGATCCAACTGAGGCCAAAGTGAACCATGTGACATGCTCTGGTCAAAAAGTCACGGATGACGCTACATTCCCTTTATTACAACCTGTTTGGGCCTCTTTTCATAACAACTGGTTTTGGAAGGCGGGGTGAGCTAGCCTGACCTGTCCCCTCCTTCCATCTGCAGTTTTACGCTCCAACCTGAGAGCCATACGTGAGCAAATCTGAATCAGCTCACAATAGCAAACATTGTAAATTAAAAAGAAAAAAGAAAATTTGAATAGTAAAATTGTAAAATAAAAAAGTGTAAATAAATACTGAAAACTAGAATTTAAAAAAACTGTTGCAAAATATGAAAAAAGGTATTAGTAGTGCTGTCAATCGATCAAAAATTAATTAGAATAATCATACTTTTAGCTTGTGAATAATCATGATTAATTAGCATTGTGCCATTTGCATCACAGCATCATGCTATGCAACAGGGCTGTTTAAAAATCTACACTTTTTATTAAACTTTCTGCTGCTGGAGTGGGTACAGCGGGTTTATCCTCCAGTTCTGACAGGATCCTGTTAAAAATCGCTGCATGTTCCACTGCTAAACGCTACATAGATTAAGTGACGATGGAGGTGAAGCGTGTCTTGCGTGCACTTGCTTACCTCGCATGGAGACGTAGAGGAGGAGAGGACAAAAGAAATTCACCAAAAGGAGAGCTAAGAAACAACTAATTTGACGCAAATATTTACTCACCAACTAACTGCAACTAACTCCCTCACTTTTACTCACCAAAGAGGAGAAAATGTATGGGGTAAGATAGCTGTCAATAAGAAATGTTTTCATAAAGAAAAAGTTGTGCACAAATTAATACTTTGTGCACAACTTTTTTCAGAAAAATATAAATACAACATTTTACGTTTGAAATGTCTGTTTTGAATACGATTTGTCTTTGATTTGAGTACGACGCTTGCTTGTTTTGAATACGGATTTCTCCTGAAAACAAACCATCAAAAATGCGTCACGGGGTCACAGGCATATACATCGAGTCCTGGGACGTCGATTCAACAACGAGAGGTGTTGTCCTGAATGTGCGCCTGCAGATTGCGACTCATTTATTAAACAATAATAGAACTAAACTTTTTAGAACATTACTGATTCCGTGGCAGGAAAATAATCTTGATATTGTAGCTCTGCTGGGGAAAAAAATATATTTACGGCCGTAAATGTTAATAAGAGAATGATGAAAGTAAATAAAAATGCCTGAACAGGCAGCGGAGGGATCCCTGTTTCTTTGCTGCTGCCTGACGATGCCGGTGTTGTACCAAAGTACATTTCCAATGCCAGAATGGATGGAACTAACAACAACAGCTAAGCTAACTCTGGGCTAAAGTATGCTAAAGGCAGCCGACTATAGCAATAGTTAAAAAGAAAGAAAAATCAGATCAGAAACAGAAAGAAAGTTGGGTATTATAATCCTACTGTCTTTGTTTTGTTTTTCTTTTTAATGCCCCAACAGTCGGCTGCCAGGTAGCCTACTTTAGCCCTGAGTTAGCGTAGCTGTTTTTGTTTCATTATGAAATCAATTTTGACAGACGTTTTCCTTTTTTTTTTTTACATCTAATGAATGAAGTAGCATGTCTGCTACTTCCTTTTTTAACTGTTTTGACCACTTCTGGGTCTAAAATGATCCGCTGCAGCACTGTTTACACAATCGGCTGTTGAAGCCAGACAACCACAAAATGCGGTCAGGCGTCGCTGTATTTTGATCTGTTTTATTCAGTTTTCAACAGAGCTATGGCTATCAAGATAATTTCCCATTATGAGATCAAAAACATTCTAAAAAGTTGCTTTTTATATTAGTTTAACAGAAGTTAATAGAAAATAGAAAACTTAAAAGAACAACACGTATGAGCAGTTGAAAACAATCAATGTTCCAGGACTCAATGCTTTTGCCTGTGACCCCGTGATGTATTTTTGACAGTTTGTTAACAGAATAAATTCGTATTCAAGACAAAGAAAAGTCATATTCAAAAGAGACAAGTTAAACATAAAACTAAATGTTGTACTTCTATTTTTTCCTGCAAAGTTGGGCACAAAATATAAATTTGTGCACAAATTTGTATTTATGAATACGACTTTGTCTTTATGAATACGTTTCTTATTGACAGCTATTTAACCTCATAAAAATGCTTGTAACATGCGAGTGTTAATTTTGGACCCTTCAAAAATCTAAGTCAATCACAATACTCATATTTCTATTGAGAAAAAGTTCTATCACGATATATATTATCATTTTATTGCCCAGCCCTAATAGTGATAATGCTCTCCCAAAGTTTGGCACATTCAAGGAGGGATGCCACAGGTGGTGCTAACCTGTTCTGGAGAGGAAATGACATCACCATAACCTTTGTAACCAAATGTCAATCATGTCCTGGTAGCCAATGAGCTAAAAGCTAAAATCCAAAAATGAAAAGTAAGTAAGTAAATCTTTATTTACAGTATATAGCACTTTCCACAGAAAACATAGCTAAAAAGAAAAGAAAAAGTAATCTAAAAGCTTTTTACATTTAAACGTCTTAACTTGAATTTTAAAACACTCGACTAAGTCAGTCTGGTGCCAAGACAGAGGGAGGTCGTTCCAAAGTCGGGGAGCAACTGCCTGAGAAGCAAAGTCTCCCCTAGTTTTAAAACGGGTTTAAGGAAGCCATAAAAGATTCACATCAGTGAACCTCAAGAAACGTGCAGTGTAAGGAGTTAAATGTCAAGGGTTTATCCATGAAAGACTTTTAAAAACTAAAATGCATTAATGTGTTCATTTTCTAAACCTGCTTTGTCGCTTTCGGGGTCACTGGGCTGCTGGAGCCTAACCCAGCCACTCATGGGCAAAGGCAGAGTACACCCTGGGCAGGTTGCAGGGCCACAATCACACACTCATGCACACTCACTTTCACACCTATGGACAATTTAGAGTGACCGATGAACCTATGAAGCATGTTTTTGGACGGTGGGAGGAAGCCGGAGTACCCGAAGAACATGCAAACTCCACATAGAAAGGTCTCCCGTTGATGATGCTGTTTCAGGTCCCCCAGGGGGAACCAGGGGCCTTCTTGTTGAGAGGCAAGAGTGCCAACCACTGCGCCACTGTGCAGCCCAAAAACCAAAAACTAGAATTAAAATCTTAACATGGGCTGCATGGCGGCGCAGTGGTTAGTGCTCTTGCCTCACAGCAAGAAGGTTCCCGGTTAAAGTCCTGGCTGGGGGACTTGGAACAGCATCAACGGGGGACCTTTCTGTGTGGAGTTTGCATGTTTTTCGGGGACTCCGGCTTCCTCCCACCGTCCAAAAACATGCTTCATAGGTTAATTGGTTACTCTAAATTGTCCTTAGGTGTGAATGTGAGTGTGCATGGGTGTGTGATTGTGGCCCCTGCAACAGACTGGCGACCAGTCCAGGGGTGTCCCCTGCCTTCACCCATGAGTAGGCTCCAGCAACCCCGTGACCACGAAAAGGATAAAGCGGTTTGGAAAATGAATGAATGAAAATCTTAACATCTTTTTTAAATTTAACAGGAAGCCAATGTAGCAATAAAAGCAGAAGGGAGACATGAACTCACTCATTGGTTCCAGTTAAAAGCCTTGCTGCAGAGTTTTGGACAAAGTGAAGACATTTCAGAAAATGTTAAAGCAAGTAAAACAAGAGTAACTGTAGTCTAAACGAGAATAGATAAAAGCACGGAAAAAACAGCTCAATGTCAGATCGGGATACATTTATTTTTCGTTTAGCCACATTCCTCAGGTGATAAAAACATTTTTTACTTGGAACTTTGAATAGGAGTCGAAAGACAGATTTGTTGAACCAGACACTGAGTTTCCTGAGACTAGACTGGACGGAGGAGCTCAGTGAACCGAGGTGTCTTTTGGTGGTGTGTACTTTAGCATTAGGGGCAGATATTAATGTCTCTTTTTTTTGAGAGTTTAGAAGTAAGTGGTCTTCATGTAACCACACTTAGATGTTGGCCAAATAGTCAAGTAGGTAACTATTATTGTAAATATTTTCATCATGTCATTCATTCATGTCATCAGAATATACATGATTTGAAATGTAGGGAAATGTGCTGACGAGTCTCCCAAGAGGGATCATAAAGAATTAATAAAATGGGGCGCAGGACAGAAGCTTGGGGAACACCACTAGACAGGATTTTTGTCTCTGACGATAAAGAGTCAACAGTGACATAATAGAATAAAGTCTGAATTAAAACTGTAAACTGACGACTGAAAGCCAAGAGGAAGAGAAACAAAAACACAAAAGTTGAAAGCATGAAACAGCAGCTGTTATTAATAGATTGGAGTAAAAATACAAAGTCAAGTTTTATTAGAAACTACGGTTTGGCCTGAAATACTGACACTGAAAATACAAAAGCCCATAAATACAACTCAATCAGCCCCACAGACAGGTTTCCTAAAGGATTTTAGAACTTCTCACTGTAAAAATGTTCTCCCTTTTGACACAAGCTTCCCTTTATTGGATCATAGGATGCATTCAAAGGAGAAAAGAGCTCACGTTCAGCTCAGAAATCAAAGCAGAGGCTCAGAAACAAGTTTATTAGGTGAAATAAATTACATAACTTCAGGCCAGAAATTACTTCAAACAGAAAAAAGGAGGTGTGGGATCAAAAGATCCTCTATTTTACAGCTCTGTGTTTTAATAAATGCTTTTTGATCTCAAAGCTTCACTCTGAAAAGTGAAAAAGCCGTAAACTGATTTAACCCTGCAGGTAAGAACAATTGGATTTTCATTTAAGAGTCTGCAGTCTTTACCAAAGACTGCAACAGGGATGACAAAATCTCCTCAGTGAACGTTTCAGGAAAACCGTGACAGATGGAAACTTAAGCAGACGCACATATTTTTAATAAAACCTGTTTTGCTTTTCTGTTGGGATATTTACGGTTCTTGAATCTGTTTGAGGGTTCCAGCTGCAGGTCAAACAGATTTATGAACAGAACAGTTCATCTTCTGTTAAATAAACAAATAAAAAACACCAAACGGAACTTATCTTCAGAAATTTTGAACTCCTGTAAATATGCTGCACCAAAAAACATTTCGTTTTCTTCCAGATTCGGATTTATTTTGGTTTTTCCTTCATGGACAACAAAAAGATATTTGCTAAAAGCGCTAGTATGGTTGCGTTTGTTAGAAAAGAAAAAAATGTGCTGGCATAAACTTTTTTTTTATGTTCAATATATTAAACCAAAAGCTCCTGTTATTCTTCTTTAACAGAAACATATTTTTTGGCTCAGAAACTTCAAAACAATCTTTATCCAAGTCAAAGACGAGATGTTGGGATAAAGCTTTACGTTTAAGTGCCTCAGCAGATACCTGCTATCACGTTTTTAACGCCCAGCAGAGGTGGACCGGCAGTGTGCGTCAGGAGGAAGCATTAAAGCATTAGAGAGCGCGGCCCGCTTTACCAGGCTGTGTTTAAGGGATCATGGAGGGACGGGATTAAAGACAGAGATCATACACACATGTCTGAAGATGGTGTGGGGGGCGGCCTCAGCTCCCGTCTCCTCCATGTACTCCTCCCAGTTAAACTCAGTCTCTTCCTCGATGGAATCTGCAGGTGACCAACAGAAGAATCGGTAAAATCGCAGACTAACCGTCATAAGAAAAAGGATGAAAAAAACCTGAATGCAGGCGGGGGGTGGGGGGGGGTGCGTGTCGGGGGGGCCCTGTGTGCCCCGTGTTTCTGTATGTGCTTTTGTCTCTGTCTGTGTCTTTCAGCATCTTTGTATATCTGTCTGTCTGCATGTGTGTGTGTGTCTGTCTCTATGTGTGTGTCTGCCTGTGTGTGCGTAATGTGTGTGTCTGTGTGTGTTCGTCTGTATATGTATGTATTTTGAAGAGAGGGTGAATAAACACAAACTGGTTGCGTATCATTTTAATCTGCTTAAAAGTAAGTAAGTAAGAAAACTTTTTGTTTAGACAAACTGACACTTTTATGGACTGAAAACAAACACAACAAACAGAAAAACACGGACATCAGCAGCAGTGACTACAGGAAAGCAGGATGTCTGAATATAGGCAGCGCTCTTTTCTATACGTCAATCTTTCATACCATCAAGCCCAAACTCGTGTTTTGCTGGAGGAAGTGCAGCACAGAGTGTGAAATTGTTTTAGTGTTTCTCATGTTTCGCCTCAAAGAAAAGTTCCATGCTGAACAGCGTGTTGCGTTTAAGGAACACTGAAGCAGAAAACTCAAATGTCAGATATTCTGGTCTATAACAAAAACAGCAAATGCAATTAAATATTAAACTAACATTAATTTATATTCAAATATTACATTGTGTATTTAGATCATTATTGATACAAGGCATCTCTGTTTTAGACCTTTAACACTGGAGTTGACCTCCAGTGTTTACATTCTTTCAACTACCATAACTCTTCACCCGTTTAATGCAATTAGTTTTAAACGTAATTCCAGCGGAATCTGAAGCAGAGAAAAGCAACTCTGCACTGGTATGCAACACTTTACAGCAGTGAAGTATTTACGCAGTCAACGTAAATTAGCTTATTCTGTAGCAAAATAAAACAGCTTTGTGCTGATATGCATTAAAAAGCTGTTTGTCTCTGCGGCAAAATCAGTTGATTCACGTTGATCGTGTGAACGGTCCAGGAGTTATGATCAGAGTGCATGTTATTTAGGTGTCACCAGAAACATCAGTCTTAAAGGGTTAAACACAGCTCTAAGCAGAAAGCAAAAAGTTACGGTTAAATAATAAATTGTCAATGACCACCTTCACATGATGCGTTCATGAAACATCGTTAATCATTTAACACAAGGCATTTCAAGGTCTCGCAAGTAACAGCAATATTGTTTTAATGAACACTAATCTGATTTTTTACCAAAATAAAAGTTCAGTTTTTCAGCAAAATAAAAAACTGACAAAGGAAAAAAAAATCTTCTTTAAGCTTCTTGACTTTTTTATTAGGAACAAAACAAGTTTAATGGCTTTCTTTTAAACAAAACACAGCTTTGAACTGGAAACTATAAAACCACGTTAATGTGACGTAAAAAAAAACGTTGCCGACTTCCAAACCTGTGCCACATAGTAGTGAAAAAGAAACATTAAACCACAGCTGGCAATGACGGCATGTCAACAAATCTCATGAAAACCAACTCGTTCTCCTCTGAGGCTGAAGCATAATTTATACGTAAAATCATAGAATTCAAGAGCTTCCTTCTATTTCACTCAACCTACACTGAAAGATGAGTGAAGAATCTCAGAAGAGAAGATAAAAACAACTGAAACTACATACTAAAGATCCTCAAGGAGTTTTTTGACCAGCGGTTGAATTCTAAATTTTTCTGAGAACTAATGTCAGATATTTGTGGCTCCTGTGTTCATGTAGACCGTGTCTCAAAAACAGTTTATTATTTATCAAATAAAAGTAAAATAAAACGGAAAGTTTTACAAACACACAGGTATGAAGCATTTAGATGTGTGACACTCTCAATGTTCTCTACGACGTTCTTAATCGGAATCGGCAGAAAACTGCAGACTCAAATCACAACTGTTAGAAACTTTTGGATCATCTCCAAAACTTCAGGACAAATATTCTGAGACAAAAGAACAGAATCTCAAAAAAAAAAACACAGTGGTGGTAGTGTGTGGTTCTGCTTTACTAAACATTATTCTATTAGCCATCAAGATCAATTCCAAAAGAATTTGGGTTCTGTAGCAAAACAATGACCAAATACACCAGCAGGTCCATCTCTGAATGGATCCAGAGAAGGTTCTGGAGTTGAAATCTTTGAGGAATCTGAATCCATTGAAAAGGATTCATGAAAAATTGAAGAGATTATTGTGTATTTTAAACAAGTATTTTGGTTTGTTTGAATGGTTTGTAAGAATCTTCTTATTGTCCATCAGATGAAGCCCTCTTTTCCTGAACACTGAAGACATTTCTAGAGCTGATTTGATTTGTTAAATTCCTTAATCAACACCATTTTATGAAATATTGTTCATTGAAATTTAACAATATTTAAAATCGCACTCCAGCTATTCATTTTTCTGTTGTAAAATTGTTCCCAGTGGTCTTTTAAATATGATTATGCAGTTTTTAGCTAAAGTTTTTTAAGACATTTTCTGTAGAGCAGCAGGAGCTCATTAGAAATTTGCCTCTGGGTTGTGGGCAGGACTGCTGGCGCAGAAGTTAGCTCTGCTAATTTCCTTTCAGTCCTTTCTTGACACTCTTTCCTGCTAGCACCTCACAAGCCCAAGCTAACATTAGTGTAGTAAAAAACAAAACAAAAACAAAAAAACGGTGTGAAATATCAGAGCTATCCAGTCGTACAGTTTTAAAGCAGATACCAGCTCTTAAAATTAAGACATTAATGGATCCATTTGTCTGCAAGTGGATGCTTTAGAGTTGAAGCTGAGAAGGGACACTTTGTTTGGCCGGTGGCCTTTGGTGCCTCACAAACCCAAGCTTTTTCAATCCGTGGGTTTTCATCTGCTCCTGATCCAATACAATTTGAATAAAGAAATATTCATAAATACGTTTGAGTATTTCTTTATTCCAGAAAATGCTACTAGAACATGTTAAAAACAACAACAACACAATTTTCATTGGAGGGAGTCTTTAACAAAATTATATATTTTGGCAGACCAGTTTTGCTCAGTTTACCTATTAAGACCTGGGGTCCACATGCGTGGGCATCACATCTTGGGTTTTATTATCGCATTAGTTAATTCTGTTTAGTTAGGGCCCTGTGACTTTGCGTGTAGAGGGTTAACACAAATATTAGCTCAAGTCTTAAGAGGCAAAAAAAAGCATAATAAACACATTGTACTCTGAAGGAAACCTTTTAGAAATATAAATTGTTAATTTTTACAGAAAAATTATTAAACACAACTGTTTGTGTTTTTTGAATGAAGCACACTCAAAGAAAATGTTTCTTTCAAAAAATTACCAATAAGATTATTTTATTTTATGCTTGAACTATATTGCTTTTTTATTAAACAACCTTTTTATGGTTATTTTGTGTAAAATAATTGAAAAATTTGGCTGGTAAAAAATATTCTTGGTAGCTTAATGTGTATTTATCCAATTAGCCAGTAATTTAAACATTTATTTTTGCAGAATAATCAAACATTTCTGACAGTAATTTAAGCCCGGAACTAATTGAGACCATCGACTGTAGACCTGGAGTAAGTGAGTGTGACGTCATCCACACAAAATAACTTTCAGCTTCAACCAGATGAAATCAATTCAGTCACCATTTTTTCCACCATATGGATACCGCCATGTTCAAGCCAGACGTTGTCAGTTATCGGTGATTGGTCCGAATCGGTCTGAGTCATAATTTCTATGGGCGCCAATCAGGAGTGAGCTTGTTGGAAGTCCACACCCCTACCATTTAAAAGCGGGCTACATAAAATCTGTTGATCAAATGTTTTGAGCATTGGACATGGAGACCAGTAGGCGTCACCTACTTTTATTGAGGCATCTGATTGGCCAGTTTAAAACTTGAATAACTTGAACTAAAGAAAACATATTATGAAAAAAATTAGGATTATCAAGAACATGTTAACCCTTTAACACTGGAAAAGACACCCGCAAAACCTAAGTAGTACACGCTCCATGACACACCCTCCAACAGTCTACACGACCATTGTGAATCAGCTCATTCTGATGCGAAAAGTAGTGGCTTTTCTCTTTTACTACCATATAGTGTTGTAAAAAGACGCAAAACTGCTAGTCTCTGCTTCAGAATATGCTTTAATTAAATTAAACAGTAAATTAAAATACAGTAAACGGTTGAAGAGTTAGGGTAGTCAAAAGAATGTCAACACTGGAGCTAAAGCTCTGGGGTAAAAGAGCTAAAAAGAAAACAGTATCAGAGCAAGAATTGTTATTCTGACAAATAGAATGACTGCGTCATAGTTGTTTATTTCTCTATAGAAGTCTATGGGATTTTGGTTTATTGGAGCTAGCTGTTTGGAACCCCAGAGGGGAGGAGCCACTCAGTTTAGTTCTTATATACAGTCAATGGTCAAAACATGTTAGGAAATCTCACATTTGTTAAAATGCTTGGTGGAAACCCAGCAGAACAAATGTTTTCTTTCACCATCCATTCATAAACTGTTAACGGATGAGTTTCCATGTAGGAAAAATAAAAAAAACAACCTGATGTGTTTTCATGAGAAGTTCCTCAAAGTGTTGCAGAACAACAATCAAAGAAATGGGAATATTTCTGTAATATAACATTAATTGGCGTGTTCTTGACGGGGTTTACAGGTGCAAGAGCTCACCTGTGTTCACCTCCTCTTCCTTCCCGTTGGTGGGAACGTGTGGCTTCCCTGAAGTGAGGGCCAGCGGCTGTTCCTGAGCGACATGCTGCATCCTGCTGGACATGTCTCAGGTTCTCCTCACTGCATCCCTCACTTCCCCAGACAACCCTGGACCAGAAGAAAACACAAAGTCAGCAGGGGCTTTTCTGATGCTCTTGGACCTGATTCTGACGCTTTACCAAAGCTCTTTGGTTTTGCCTCATAAAAATAAAAGCACCCGGTCAGGAGTTTGGTTAAAAGTTCTATGGAAAAAACCTTTCGCTGAAAGAAAATGTTTCCAGTTTCTTTAGAATGAACAAATCAAGAAGTAGGTGTTTTTTATGCATAAATAGAAACAGACCACAGCCTGCAAAAAAAGGGAAACATATAAAGAGCCTAAAATGTACTACTTTCAGGTCAAAAATGGATTTCTATGACTTTCCTCTTAATCGTATTCTCGAGTTTACTGCATATAGAATGCTGTGAGTAACTAGTTTATACCAAAGTACAAAACTGCAGCAGGTACACTAACAGAGCCAGACAGGGTAGTCCTCCTCAAACATTTGGTTTGGGGAATAAATGGGATTAAATCCCATGAAAGCACTGAAGCTAGTCGACGGTTTGAGGCACAAAGTTGCCTCAATGTGATTGGCAGCTGAGATATTGCCATCAACGCCCAACAGAACTATGAACGGAGGATGTAAACATGAGATCTCATCAACACACATGCCAAAGTTGAGCCAATAATCTTCCAACTCCCTTTTTTTGTAATTATTTGCTTTATATGAAGTAAAATTGTTTAAAAAAAACCTTCAAATTAGTTACAGATCAAAAGGGAAAAGAATAAAGCAATAAAACAAAGCATTTTTTTAATTCTCTGACTTTCTTTTTTTTAATCTTAACCTTTAGAATTTATCACAAAAACAAATTAACTTTATTTAAGAGCTCTTTAAAAAAAAAACACAGAAGGTCACAGACTACAAACCCCCATGAGGATGAATCATTATTATAAACAACAGAGAACAGATGAGTAAAATGAACTAGACTGATGAATCATCTGAGTTTGTGTTTCAAGAAAAGATTTTAGAGCAATAGGTGAGAAGAATTGCCTCAAAATCAGATGAAGTCAGAGAAAAACCAGAGGATTATTGTACTTAAGTCAAAGAAAACTGTATTTTTATTGGTGTTTAATATCAGTCTCAAAATATGAATATCCCACCTCTGAACACACTTTTTCTTGACAAAATTAAGGCTAGTTTTTAATTAATTAAACTGAAAAATGAATGAAATTAAATGAAATCAGGCAGACCTAACCCGTCCTAATTGGTTTAATGTTGACTATCTTTTTACAGACAGGTCCGTATGAGGCTGAAGTGAGTGTTCCATTGTTTTGTTTTGTTTTTTTTAAGCCAATAGTTTGGCTTAACTTTTGAGGGTAAAGTTTATTTTTATCATGTGGTGGCATTAATCCAGTAGTTTTACAAAATAAGACTTCCTTCAGAATCAGATTATGAATAAAAACGGAAAAAATTTAGGTTGTGGGTTTTTTTTCTGCGTCCCGGTACTAACTGTCCCATGGACCGGTATCTGTCCGCAGTAGAGGAAAATCACTAATCTACTGGCTAGATGGCTCAGTGAGCTTAATCCAGTGTAGGTCCTTAGGCAAGACCCTTGACGCTGCTGCAAAAAGGAAGGGCATCCGGCGTGAAAACATTCTGCCAAACCACTGATGTGAAACAGTAAAAAGCACATTTGCTGTGGGGACCCCTGACGGGATAAGCCTCAAGATGAACAATTGGGCTTTAGTGCAAAAAGTAAACTGATTAAATGCCCACCTCTCCCTAAACTCATTTGAGGTTAAAACTTTAAATTGACGCTGAGAAACATGGAAACAGCTTCAGCTCGGAGATCTTACGCAGTCTGCTGGTGCAGCCACTGTTTACCACACACAGAAACCTGCTCCATTTAAACAAGCTGACTTCTTTATCAGCATCTTATCATCTCGATAGAGCCTACAAAACATCCAACCCTGTCTGTCCTCAGCCGAGCAGAACATCGACTCACAGCAGAGCATGAAGGAAGCGTACTTCTCTGTTCTTCCTCTGTTTTCAGTAAGCATGATTTCACCACAAAAAAAATAAGAATTTCACACATTTATTCAGTTTCCCTGTCAGCCCTTCAAATCTCCAGACCTCTTCTCAGCTCTCACAGCGCTGCAATGTCACAAAATGGTTAAATGTGCTCATCCTGTTTTCCCACAGTGTTTTTTTTCTTGTTTTGTCCAATCAGCTGCCCTGCAAATCCTCAAACAGAGACTTTCCTCCTGCTCCATAATTAAAGTTACATAAACAAGCTTGGGATAAACAGGAGAACATGCCAGAACAACTCAAATGGCAGACAAAAAAAAAAAAAACAAGGCTTTGCATTATTTATTTGAAGGCAGCCACATAATAGCACGTTAGTCACACAAACCTCGTGGTCGTCCTCAGTCATGCCGTCACATCAACAGAAGCTCACAAATAAGTTTCCACCTACTTTCATTAACCTGGAAATTAGAGCTGATGAGTAAGTCCATGACCAAAACAACTCCAGGCTGTCAGCCTTCAAAACAAACTCCCAAAAAAGCAAAAAAAAGACGAATGTTCCCTGATTGGCTGAGCCAGGTGTCTGGTGTCCACACAGGATACAAAAAAGCCTAAAGAAAAACAATCCAGAACACCTCCAGAACAGCCTTTAAACGCAGAGGATGAAAGCTCCAGCGTGTTTGCAGAGCTGCTGCTTCAAGCCTGTGCAGTCACAAGAGCATGCGTGTGCCATCCCCCACCGCACGCACCAACTTGATGTTCCACGCCGGCCCCGGCCGCATATCCATTGCGTAAACAAGCCGCTGAGCTCATCAGGCTCACATGACGCTGCTGCCTGCCTGCCTGCCTGCCCTCAGCAGCGATGCTGTGTCACGGTTGTGAGCCGCTGCAGCTCCTTCAACCGCTCTGCCACAGCAGGAGTTCACAGCAGCACTTAAACCTGGTTTTTCCTGAAAATCCTCTGGAAGTGGCAGTTTTATCCTACGCACAGACCTTTTGTTTGTTCCAACACTTCAGCAAAGGGATTCAGAGCCAAGTTTCCCCTCTTCAACAGTTAAATCAACAAGATTTTCACAGTAAAAGGAAAAGCCTACGTCAGGAAGTGGCAGATCGAACTGTACAATTTTGAGCAACATTCCTTTGATTTTCTGTTCTTCAAACTATTTATCTTTATGTTTAACTCCCAATTTAAGCCACAAAACTAAATTTTTGTGAAAAAAAGTAGCTGTGAGCTGAGTGTGCGGCTAAACTGAGCTCTAATTTGGGGCTTTGACAAATAGTAAAGTGTGGGACCTGCAGGCCTGTCATTGCCCACCTGTGTCTGACAGAAATTAGAGGCACCGCACAAAAAACAAAAGCCTCAATCTTGACATGCACAGCCTGCAAACGTTTAAAACTAAGGGATGTTTTATGCCAATGCATCAATGCCAACACAGGCAAGCAAGAAATTCACCAAAGTTCAGATTTCATCTATAATTTCCCGTAAATTCTGCCTTACATGTTTTTGATCTCTGTACACATCTGAATCTCTTCTGGCATGCTCAGCTTAGTGTTATCACTATTTAGGTTTACAAAAAAACGTGAAACACATTAGGGTTTTGCTTCAGCTCAAAGACGGTTTCCATGTAATGCTTGTTAAGATCACCAGTCTAACGAGTTTTAAGCCCTGAGGGACAGGAAACTCTGCAAACCCCCCCCATCAACCCCAACTGCTAACTGTCGTCAATTTTACCGTCTTTTTCTTCAAATTAAACCCATTTCCAGATATTTAGTTTTTTTTTTCCCTTCCTAAAACCCAATGTCTGCTAGCAGCAGCAGCCCAGATTGGTCTCTTGCGGATTAAACTAGTGGGTTGTGTTAATCCCAGAACATTTGTCTCAGATTTTCTTTTTTTTTTTTTTTTTGAATCGATCATCTCCCAGATGGGGTGCTGTGCATCCACGTGCTGCCCTTCTGCTTTCCTCTATGCCAAAGATTTAATGGGGGATTTAGGAGATTAACTACCACTGGGTTTTATTGCATTACAACCTATTAGGTTCTCCGCTTTGCATGAATCCAAGAGCAGTAAGAGTTTGTCTTTTTGTTAGTAGGGCTATAACGAATATCAGAATACCCAAATATTCACAACGTGTTCCCAAAAATGTGAGTATGATTTTTTGTGCCGTCCGAGATCCCTGATTTGCAATCTTTATTAATATAGTAAAATACACTATTGGCAATGTTAACTGTAAAATTTGCGGGATAATGTTGGATTTTAAGTATATATAAAGCGCTACTGTCACCACAACTTAATAGATCTTCAAAGTGTCAAAGGTTCTCATTTTCAAAATAAGACTATCGAGTATTTTCTGTGGATGAATAAAAAAATTAGATTCAAGGTCAGTTTACAGAAAAAAGTTCTGAAAATGAGATTTTGTTTTAAATATAGTCAACAATTTGAATAAGAAAAAAAAGAAAGTTAAAGCTATTACGAACAGTTCATGTTCAATTATGTGACACGACAAGACCGTCTGCTAGCATGGCGGAGAAGCCGTTCCAGAACGTTTTGAATTTAGTGTTAACTACTAGAACTGCAGTCAGCTAAACTAATATTGTATTAATTTTCATTAAGGCAGTGACAAGCATCCGAGTATAGGGATAATTAAGATCTATTCAAGAAAATTTGAGTGTGAATCTTCGTGACGTCCAAGATTGCCAATTCATGATTTGTGTAAATATAGAAAAGCACTGTATAGTAAAATGCATTTTATGTATTTATGTGACCCTCTA
This sequence comes from Adrianichthys oophorus, assembly GCA_036245035.1. Classification (NCBI taxonomy): domain Eukaryota; kingdom Metazoa; phylum Chordata; class Actinopteri; order Beloniformes; family Adrianichthyidae; genus Adrianichthys; species Adrianichthys oophorus. Next base: position 10,833,922 of record BSAI01000030.1, read on the forward strand.
AAATTACAGAATACTGTTGGGTTGTAATTATATAAACTATACAAACCAAACGTGCTATTGACATTGGATTTTTCAAAGTAAAGTGTCAGTGAAGATTCTCAATTTCAAAGTAAAAGTATGTAGTGTTTTTGCAGATGAAAAAATGAGACTAAAATTCAGTTTACTGAAAACATTTCTACATAACTGATTTTGTTTTAAATACAGTCGACAGCTTGAACACAAAAAAATAATGAATATGAATTTAAGAATATTTTTTTATGTTTTTAATTTTCATGTGAAAGTCTAGCATGGTGGAGAAGTTGTACCGGAATGTGTGTGTAAAATCTTTATCTAAGTTTGGGGAATTTTTGGTATTTCCAAGGATGAAAAAGTCAATTTGTAAAACCTGTTTTCAGTAGAAAACACTGTTTTCAGTAGAAAACACTGTTTTCA
>BSAI01000030.1:10834363-10875728 GCA_036245035.1 Adrianichthys oophorus
GTTTTCAGTAGAAAACACTGTTTTCAGTAGAAAACACTGTTTTCAGTTTAGCTGAAAAGACTGAGTTTTCTAGTTGTTCTATTTCTATTGAGGTGTTAGTGCATCTTGATTTAAGATTTTCTTGTTAAAGATCTACTGGAACAGTAGTCTGCTAAACTCTGAGATTGGGAAAACTGTAGAGAACATTTTCAAGATTTGTTCTTAAATGATGCAAAACCATAGTGATGTTTATGTTTTGTTTACTGCTGAAGTTAACCATAAAAATGATAGAAACATTTTGCGTCTTTAAAGTGATAAAAGCCATTTCTTTCTTCCAAAATGTTTGGTTTTATCTGTTATGTTTTGTTGATTTTTATTTCCTGTTCTTAAATGATGGTGATTTAATACATTATATATTAATTTTCATACATCCAGTAAAAAGAGACATAGCAACCATTCAAAAGTAATCTATTGAAGAGCAAAAACCATGGTTTGACCTGTGAATCGCTGGTTCGTGAATCCGATCACCACCCAAGCAATGATCCACAACTCCATTGGTTAAAGTCCCACTCCAACAATATTATCTATTTTCAAAGCATTCCTAGTGGTCTTTTAATTATGATTATGCTGTTTTTAGCAACAAAAAAAAAAAACTGTATTGTTTCTGAAGACAGTTACTGCAGAAATTTCCCTCTGGGTTATTGGCGAGACCGTTAAAACGGAAGTTAGCCTGCACTCATTTCCCATCAACCCTTTCACTCCGGCTAGTTAACAGCCTCTCTTAAGCCCAAGCTAACATTAGCGTAGCAAAAAAATGTAAAAGAGGCAAGTGATATTGGCACTATTCATCCGTACAGTTTGGAGCCAGATAGCAGGTCAGACGAGGAAAATGAAGACGTTAAATGATCTATTAGTCTGCAAGTGGATGAATCTGAATGGAGCGGAGAAGGGAGACTTAGGGTTTGTTGCGCAGCAACAGCCAAAGTTTTTCAATACACGGGTTTACATTTGCTCCTGATCTAACACGATTTGAATAAAGAAAAAATCAGAAACGCAGTTGTAGTCTTATATTATTTACAAATGTCCTCCATCATGAGAAAAATGCCCCAAGAACATGTTAAAACCACCAGAAACACAATTTTCATTGGAGTGGGTATTTAAAAATTATTATATTTGAAGGACAGCACCTGGAAATCAAACTCAATTCTGTTTGTATAAGGTTCTCTAAAAAAAGCAGGAAATATGTTTTTGGACAATACACCACAAATATGTAATTAACTGATAATCAATTCCTAAGAAGGCTGATTTTTCTATAAATATATTACATGTTCTCATTTTTTCTATCATCCAGCAGGACTAGCAGCTCCATAGAAAAAAATATATTTATCTTTGGGGCTTTGGGAACTCTAAAAGCATGATTTATTCATTTTTCCTGGCGATCGTCGCCTCATTTTCATCCTTTAAATGTGAATTCAGGCGGTTTATTAAAGCAACAACCATCAACTGCAACCATAAAACTGCAGAGGAAAAATGGAGGATGGAGAGATTTGGCGGACAGGAAAAGAAAAAGGAATATCGGATAAGTATTTTTGAATAAAAGTGAAAGAGGAAACGTTGAGTGCTCATAAGGAAGATGAGGCTGTGAGGGGTGTAACCGCTCCGGTCATGTACTTTGCACACTCAAAACTGCAGCGGAAAAAAACTCCCACGCAGTCGCCAAAACCCCCTTTTAATTTTAATTGATTAAACCTCGTTCGGTTCCATCCAAAGAAACTGAACCGGGCCCGTCAAGTGGCTCCGGTGTATTTTTTCCTCCTTCAAAGATTTTAAGTCGCAGTTTTCGCTTCACGCCAGCACCGCCATGTTGAGAGTGCTTTGACATTTTGGAAGTGTCCGGTATTTTCCGGCGGCTTTCCCGCACCTCCGCGTGAGAGGAAATTAACAAAAAAAATGAAGAAGAAGAAGAACAAGAAAGAAGTAAAGAAAAATCCCGCGTGACTCAAAATAAAAATTAAAAACTTGATGTCAAAATCGAACCCTTTAAGCGGTCGCGATAAATTCATTTTATGTCCTCCTTTACAGTTCGGGGGGAAATTAGTAGATACTAAATGAAACAAAATAAACGACGTAACCGTTCAATTTAGCGCGTGGGAGACTTTTTAAACAAGTTGGGCTCGCGTTTCTACAGAAACCGCCTCGTGCACCAAAATAACTCTTCTGTTTGCGCCGCGGAAACGGGCAAAAATAACCACGAAACCCGCCGGAAACCGTCCGCAGCGTCACCTGTCTTACCTGTCCAGGTTTCCTCTGTCACCTCTCCTCCAGAAGACCCCCCCTCTGAGCTTTTTTTTTCTCCTCTCCCCCCTCCTCCTCTCTTCGTCCGCACGAGCAGAGCAGCGCGAGCGACGTCTTTCAGCTGCCCCCGTTTCAATATGGCATCTCCCATCTGCGCATGTCCAAAATCATGTACAGATATTTTCAAGCCAACTCCTTCATTGACTTTTCGAGAAGAAGCAAACTAAATCTATTTCTGCAGTTTTATAGTCTCAAAGTCCAGCCAACATAAACATGGCCCAACTAAACACTTACAAAAAAGTCATTATTTAACTTTTTAACGCAAATAAATTATCAAACTGTAAAAACAGAAATAAAGTTAAAACACAAAGTTGTTTTGAGCGAATTAAAAACAAAAAAAAAAGGAAAATATTTTTTTTTAACAAATGAGAAACACTTCATTCTGTGTGTTAAGATTGTGGAGCACATGGATTTAAAAACAATAAAACTAACACTTTTACACCACTAAGGCTCCCTTTTAGTTCTTTTCATTTGTTTTTTTCTTTCTTTAAAGTTTTACAGAACTTTATTTCATTTTTTTGCATTTCCTCTTCTGAAGCATTTTTTTATCATTTAATATTTTTTTAAAATGTGATTATTTCAAGTCTGAATGGTTTTTATGAGTTTATATTTGACAGGAAACAGTTTTGAAACTGAATTTCCTTGTTTCAAGTTTTGCCAGTGATCATTGCACCACAGAATGGTAACAAGGAAGTAAAATGAAGTGATGACAAAGCTTCTGCATTCCAGAAGAATCATTTGTGACATAAAAGCTCAGCCTTATCTTTACACCCCCATTTTTTTATCACCCAACTGCATGCAACTGTCAACTTTCAGGGCGTTTCACAGAATTCTGCAGCATTTCTCACACAGTCAACAGTATCCTCTAGTGGCAGCTGTGTCTCACATCATTTGACAGGCTGTTCACATTTATGATCATTTGAGAGGCATGTGTGCAGGAAAGACAAACGTTCAAGAGGAATTTGGATTTACAAACACAGAAAACAACAAGGGAAGTTGCTTGGAAGAATGTTTCTTTGTAAATGGTGGTGCAGTGCATTCTTACCTTTCTTGAAGGTTCAAGGCACTGCACAGACACAGTCCCATTCACCCTTTCACACACACGTGGCTTTGCTGCTGATCACTGCCGCCAACCTCCCACCACAGATAATGTGGGCTTCAGTTACTTGCTCAAGGACACTTTCACAACATGGGAAGTCGGGAATTGTACCTGCAATCCTTAAATCATAGGTCGACCGCCCTGCCGCTGCCCCACAACTGCCCCACAATATAGGTCATGAGGAAATTAAAGCAAGTTCCTCTTTAAGCATAGAAGTTTGTCATTGACCTTTGGAACAGTGAGCTTTGTATTGTACAAAAACAGCCAGTTGACTCATTCTCCACACGACCTGGGGTTGTTTTCCTATATAACAATAATATGACATTAGACTATAGGATTAGATTCTGTGAACAAAAACCGCTGACTGAATTGGTGGGTTGTGACACACCTTTAAAATGTCCTGTAAATAAAAACAACACCAGTTTTTTTTTTATGTTTTACCAAAAACTTCTAATTCTTTTTTAAACAAAGTTGTTTTCTGACTGAAATTTTTCTTACCTTTTAAGAACACTTATTTTTTTTACCAAACAAGGTCAGAATGGGGCAGCACCAGATTTGAAACTGGTCTGACAGAGAAAAATACAAAAAAAAAAAATTAACAAACCAGGACTTTTTAAAAACAAGCAAATGACAAAAAACCAAACATGACAATAAGATTAAAAAAAGACTGAAAATAATCTCCTGTCTGAAACCTACTAAATTATTGGGTTACCTATGTTGGGATATGTTTTTAGGGTACATTTTGGAACAATGATATTTTTCGGGTTAGAGGGGTCTCATTTTAATCCCCTCTTTTTTCTTTTCCTGAGTTAAAATAACCCAGAAAAAGGTTAGCCCTTTTTAGCCTCGGTGTTATTATTTTGGAGTTTTTTGGTGTGTGTGAAATTTGAGTGGGACTCAAGTCCGATCCTTAAAAAATAACAAGATATTCAAGGAGCACCTTTAATTGCTTTATTTTGAAACTTTTTAGGGAAATCCGGAGTTGCATCGTTGTCTTATTAAAGAAGAAAGATCATAGAACGAGGCGCGCGTGCTGCAATGCAGCAGCAAGACGACAGAGGAACAGATGGCCGCGGCGCGCGCTGTGTTCCATTAATCTGCTTTTCTGAACGCGCGGGGAGCAGGATTACCGGCGGGCGCACGGACACGTGTGAACCAGGCGCGAGCTCTCAGTCTCTATTGAAGAAGCGGAGGCAAGTCATCTTGGTAACTCGGGCGGATGGTTATGTGTTTAAAAAAAACTAGAGCAATTATTGTGAATCAGGAGCGGACGGGAAAAAAGCTATTTGAAAAAGATGGCATTTGTTAAGTAGAAATATGGTGGGCGGGTCAGAAGCTCCTTGCTCCTCCCCATTCTGATGCCAACACTTTCAGACAAATAGATCCATACGTCTTTGTTTTCCTTGTCTGAGCTATTATCTGAATCAAGACCGTACAGCTGAATGGCTCCGATACTGCTGCCGGTTTTGTTGCACCGGGAATGTTAGGGTAGGTTGGGGGTGTAAGGTAAACTAACCTAAGAGCGTGTAAACACAGAGCTCTCAGCGACGGTGAGGGAAGGGTGGGCGGGATTGGTAAACAGTCCCGCCCACAACTCAGAGGTGAGTTGATAATGAACCCCTGGTGCTCTACAGAAACTATGTCCTAAAAAATATTTTTTTAAAAGCATTTTTGGCTGAAAACGTCATAACCGTAATTAAAGGACCATTGGGAACGCTTTGAAAATAGATAAAAAAGTAATCAGAAAGGGATTTTCACATATTGTCCCCTTTCATTTCAGCTAACTTTTTTAACATCCTGAAACTTGCTTAATAAAGATTTATCTCCCTTTTCAGTTTTCTGTTTTGTGTCATTGTGGTATTTTCTGCTTCTTTTCTATGCAAACATCTTAAAGTTTTATATTTATGTTCATCTGTGTTTATGTGCTCCTCCCTGTATCTTCACATGAAAAGAATAAAGAAATCTCACAGGTTCCAGCTATTTAGATTAAATTAAACAACTGATAAAATTCAATTTTAATACAAATAATGACATTTTTTGGGTGTAATCCCCATGCTGGGTATATAATTAGGTTGTGTGGATAGAAAAACTAACAAAGCTAGGAGCAGAACCAGTCTCTGCAGGGAGACCATCTGAGAAGACGAGACAAAAAAATGAAGCACAAAACATCTGTCATGGTACAGAGAAGGAATGAGCTTGTAAAATTAATTTCAATGGATGAGAAAGGAAGCAGACAGAGGAAATGTACAATTCGACAAAGAGGTAAATGCCTAAAGCAAATCCTAAAAGTCTACAGCAGCATAACAAGTCGAATGAATAAATAAAAAATATTTTGCATTTTCCTAAAAATATCCGAGATGTTTGGATCAACCAGAGGATCTCGAAGTTACAAATGCATAAAATCCTTTGTCTGTATTACCCAGAGATAGGACTCTCCAGATTTAATTAAGAAAAGAAAACAAGGCAGTATGCTGGAATCTGGATTTACCCATATTAATCAATAAAAATCCATGTTTATTGACAGATTCCTTCTTGTTGCCTCTCCCCACAGTGACGGCAGCTACAGAAAACATTTCAGTTTAGCAAAAGAAAAGGACTCCATTTCCTTCAGAGAATCACTGCGATTGATAGACTAAATTGACAGAACATTAACAGGATGTTGGGTAAAACGACTTTTCAAAATAAAGCTGTCCAAAAATGTAAAAGTGCAGGCAAAAACATTTGTTTCTGCACCTTTTTAGAGGAGGATAAAAATTCACATATAGCAAATAGCAAATTTTGTTTATGATTACTGTGTAAATATCTGCATTTTCTGTTAAACAATTTAATAAAGTAGAATAAAACAATTTAATCAAACATTGAATACTTTATTGCATTTCATTTATTCTTTATACCTTAAAACGTAATTGTATCAAATTAAATTGATTAAAAAAAATGCGTAAGAAAATACAAGCCTTCCGTGCTTTTGTCAGCTAGAACTTTTATTTTGTAAACTCGGTTATCGGAAGCGGGGCTCCTTGTTTTTGTTTCTTCAGTGGACGTGGATTTTTGATGCGAGTCCGGTTATCGATCTCATCCTTCCACTGAGGAATCACGAGATGTAGCCGCTAAAAACACAGGCGCGGTGTTTACCTTCTAAACTCGTCGGAATTTTGATATTTAGTGGGAGCGCGAGGCGTAAAAGTGCTCTGTTTTTATTCGCTTTTTTTAACGTGTCAACATGAACATGGTGGGATACAGCGGGCTTTTCTTGGCCAAACGGGTTCTGGACAGTTCTCCCTTGGAGGTTACGAACATGTCCGACATTGACGACACCAGTCCTCACGGCTGCGATAACGGTGCTTTGACGGACAGGTTCGGGGTTCTGATCCAGGGACTGCTAGCCGTCGTTGCCTTCAGCACTCTGATGTGTGAGTAAAGTCCGGGAAGTATGGAACGCCGAACCCGTTCAAACTTGGGCACAAATAAATCAATAAATACTTTAAAAAATTGATAGTAAAATAATAAAAAAAATCTTTAGTTAATACATTCAGAAACCCAAATGGGCAAATTATGATATTATTGGTAAAGCTATTCATTTAAAATTAAAATGCACACATCTGCTTCCAGGACATGGACAATTACAATAAAAACACAAGTGCTTTAGATGGTTTAAAAATGTAAATATGTAGTATTTACAATGTAGTTAATTAATTTCAAAGATAAAAACCTTTTGTTTTGTGTTAACAAAAAAATCTCTAATGTAGTGTCAGAATTCCTTCACTTTTTAGTGGGCCATACAGTGTTTGCTGTTTGGTCTGAGTGTTGGAATCAACGGTTTCCTAAAATTCCTAAATCGAGTTCCCTAAAAGATTTCCCAGAATTCCTGCAAAAAAAGTTTTTGATGTTTATGGGGTGCATTGACAGTCTATGTGTCCGGATTCATTCATTCATTACTCAGTCAGTAGTGAATGAAGCCGGACACAACCTATTAGAACAGTATCCCCTCCCCCCTGGCATCCCAAACAGGAAGTACCCGCTGGTCCCAGGAGACCAAAATCCCATAGACTTCTATTGATAAATAAACTGCTATTACTCAGTCATTCTGTTTGTCAGAATAACAATTCTTGCTCTGATACCTTTTTTCATTATAAAATAATTATATATATATATATTTTATATATATGTAAAACTATTTTAATTGCAAGTTATTTAAGTTATAAACTGACCAATCAGATACCCCAAGAAAAAGCATGTGGCCCCCCAGTGAAGTCCGTATCGCAGAAAAATGGCAACTGAATTGACTTAATTTCATTGGTAGTGGAGGTAATGCATTTTCTATGTGTGATGTCACAGGTGCTTTGTCCATGTCCATAATTGTCAATGTTGTGCATCAGTGCTCACTAGATTGGGCCACAGTGCAATGCGTTTGAACAACTTTTACAGAAAAAACTTTTAAAATTAATTTTCAAAAATAAACCATCAACATTTTCATCATCAGAACACAGTCATCTCAACATGCTCATACTGATTAGGTTTTCAATTGGTGAAATTGATGATGTCATATTTGCAGTTAAAAAAAAGTAGTGATCATGGTGTCTGAATTTGTTTTTACAATCTAGGAGCACTATGTAGTCTTGCACTATATAGTTTTTAGTAGCGAGGGAGTAGGGAGGGAATTCAGACACAGGCATTGACTGTATATGAGAACTGAACCAAGTGAGTGCGACATCACCCATAGAAAAGGATTTACTTCCAGCAAAATTAAGTCAATTCAGTTGACATTTTTTCACAATATAAATGCGGCCATGTTGGAGTCATGTTGTTAGTAAGCTGTTAGTAATCACTCTCGCCAATCAGAAGTAAGCTTGATGGGAGGCCACATCCCTAGTGGGCACAGTCAAATGTTTTGAACGTTGGATGTGGGGGCCAGCAGCCATCATCTACTTTTAGTGAGGCATCTGATTGGTCAGTTTATAACTTGGATAACTTGCAATAAATAAAAAATACCATGAAAAAAAGATGATTATCAAGAACCTGTTAAAAAGAGCAAGAATGGTTATTCTGACCAACATAATGACTGAGTAAAAGATGTTTATTTCTCAATAGAAGTCTGTGGGATTTTGGCTTCCTGCAGCCAGCAGGTACTTCCTGTTTGGAATGCCAGGGGGCAGGAGTCACTCAGTCTAGTTCTCATAAACAGTCAATTGTCCGAATCTACAGACCAAAATCCAGTTCCACGAAAAATTTCCCAGAAGTCTCTGTAAAAAACTGGTGTGTATTGCTACTCACTAGATTGGTGATTATAGACCACAATGCATTGTGTTTGAGTGATTTGTCATTTAAATACATGTTTGTACATTTATTTTTTATAAATCCTCCAAGGGTTTTCAGCCATCAGAACACAGTGGATTCATAAATGGTTTTTGTAAAATGTTCATATTTAATAAGTTTTGACTTTGGCAAATGGGTGACGTCATAGTTGTAGTTTAAAAAGAAATAGTGAATATGTGACTGAATTGCATTAAAAATCCAGTGCACTGGACAGTCTTTTAGGGGTTAAGGAGTAGTGAGGGAATTTGGACATTGCCAAATCTGTTAATTGTTCACCAGATTCAACTTCTTTTGGATTTTTCCACTGACCGATTAAGTTCTTGATCAAAGTGAAGGGATTGTTGCTCAAATTATTCCTCTTCTGCGAAGATCTTTCATGTCAACATAACTTTAAAAGACGCTGCTTATTTCCAATGAATTTCTTGACATTTTCTACAAATTATGGAGAAATTCAGCAAACAGTTAAAAAAAAAATCTGTTTAAATTATTCTTAGATTGTTTCAGAAATGGATGAAGAGAAAAAAACTCACAAGTGTTTAATTTTAAAGTATAATTTAAAGTATTTTATGTGAAATTGTATCAAACTTGTTTATATTCCATGTAAAGTGGTCATATTTGCTGCGATGACTGGCAACCTGTCCAAAGTCAAACCCGCCTTTGTGCAATAGCCGAAGGGAAAGGTTCCAGCAACCTCGTAACCCCAAATGGGATTAACCCTTTAACACCGGAGCTGCTGCTGTTGACATTGTGTAAGTCTTCAACCTTTTACGCCAGGGGTGCCCAAATCCAGGCCTTGAGGGCTGATCTCCTGCTGGTTTTCCAACCAACCTGCCATTGAAGCTCCTTAGTGACTAAACACACCTGATGCAGTTAATCAACAGCAGATAAGACAGGGCATCTGGAAAACCAGCGGGAGGCCGGCCCTCGAGGCCTGGATTTGGACCCCCTTGGTTTACGCGATCAACGTGAACCAGCTGATTCTTTACAAATGTAAAGTTAATTGCGTAAACCATATTTAAAGAGTGTAAAGATCTAAGATAAAGCTCTGGTGCTACAGGGTTAAGCAGGTTTAGAAAATGGATAGATAGATGGGGGTGTCAAAGATAGAGTTAAAAATGGGTCCATATTGTTTATTTAGGTAGAATTTGTAATATCGTAATAATCTCAACAAGCTCTTAGGGATTATCAGACATTCTGATGCTTGTTTGTTTTTGTGTCTGAACTTTTAAAGGTCTGCTTTTACTTCTGAATCTGATCCCCTCACTGTGTAGATTTAATCAGCCTAAACAATGGCTCTTGCTCCTTGAATACTTGGGATTTTGTGGCATTTGACCTGGAGAACGTCGACCATATTATCAGTGTTAGGTTCATATTCCTGCAGTCGTTACCAGCTTCCTTCAGCACCACAGAGTTGTTTCGATTGTAGTGTGAAAGGTCATTGCAATGATGGTGATTTCATCATCTAATCGATCAGCTGGGTTCACTGCTGGAGGATCTTTAGAGCGCTAAGGTGCTGCAGGGCCTTAAAGAGGAGAGACATCAATGCGGCCTAATCTACACTCAGTTACTTATTGGTGAAGAAATCAATAACCCCCATGCTTGGTTCTCAGAGTGCAATCAGGTGTCATTGTTGGACAGAGCTCCATTAACCTGCTTCGTCTGGGATGTGGAACATTCATATTTGTTCAGACAGATGTTTTATTCCTTCAACTTTGACCTTTCCCTGTCCTCTTTTTACTGAGAAAAAGGCTGCATTTGAGGAGTTTAACCGTCGGCTGGACATGTCTGGCCCACAGCAGACTTCACATGTAGGGGGCGCAATTTCAGTGCATTTTGTTTGTATGTACTACGTAAGAAAAACACTGACAGAACAAAAAATCTGAAAAAAAAGATTTCTGCAACACTTTTTAGAATTTGAAGATTACGTTGAAGTTTAAAGAACTGATGGCAGCTGGTTCATTATTCATGGCTGCTTACTTAGCTGCTTTAGGAGCTCAGTTACCATTCAGTTTTTTTTAGATGATTTTGGATTTTTGCTTGATTTTAACAAAACAAAGAAATTGTTAGTTTTCCTGTTTTTTGGGGGGTTGGCTTTACTGGTTGTCCGCTGACAACGATGAATCTGTGACACAGGAAAATCAAAGCATGTGCCTAAAATGATCACAGCAGAAAACAACAACTGTGCAATGAAGAAACTTAAGTCAACTTGTTGGTTTGAGTGGTTGCATTTTTTATTTTTTAACCACCAACAGTTTTTTTTACAACTTCTGAGTTGACTGTATTCAACCCTTTAACATCGAACAACAGCAAAATAGCAAATGCTCTTCGAACTTCAGTAACTTTAGCCATGTAAGCGCACAACGGTGCAGAGCAACATTTTTCCATGTCAGAATCAGACGGTTTTGTAAAGACTTTACTGCTGTAGTGCTGCATATCACCACAAAGCTGCTTTTCTCCGCTTCAGAATCTGCTGAAATGGCATTGATTGCATAAACGATTAAAGAATTACGATTATTCTAAGAATGTAAACACTGAGGCAAAACGCTCCGGTGTTAAAGGGTTAAATCTATAGGAAGTGAAGCTGAGGAAAGCTGAGTGTTTCAGGACAGAGGAGCCATCAGTCCGTCAGATGGAGGACATGCAGCGACCAATCAAATGTTGCGTGCCTGAGGAGTGAAAACGTCTACAAGCAGACGATCGCTCTAACTTCATTTATTTTGGTTGCTTGCTGTGATGAAGTGTCCTGCATTGTTTTGCTATGTTTTCAGAATGACAGTTTCTATGTTGTTGGTCTGTAGAAACCATTCTGTTTCTTTATGATTCGGACCAATGAACAGATGTAAAATTTTAGAAATGTCTTTCTTTATACCAACAATCTTTCACTGTATCTGTGCAGTGATTCCTTGTTTATTACAGGAGTTATGTTCTAAAAAATAACCTGCAATAACGAAATCCAGGAAATACTTGTTTTTTTTTTTTTTTTGCAAAAGTTCTACATGTTTAAGGTTGTAAAACTCCTCAATACACACTTTATCCACTCTTCTCAGACAGACATTAACATTTTCACCCTTTTTTTCCTCTTTTGTTTAAAATCTCAAAGTTCAAACCTTTATAGAAAGTAAGTCCAGTATTATGAAATGAAAACAAGGAGCTGATAACAATCTAAGACAAGCATAGGAAACTCTAGGCTTGAAAGGCCACAGTGTCTGCATGATTTCCAGATATCCAAGCCCTACTCATGACTGATTACCTGGTTCAGGTGTGTCCAGCCAATTAGAACACGCCAGAGCATGGTATGTTGGAAAACAAGCAGGAATGCGGCCTTCGAGATGTAGATTTGGCAAAATGAACGCATTCTGTACAATAGACACAGCACAGATTGATTGACCAATGCGCTGTAACAAGTAAATGAATAAATAAAATTAAAAAAACGTTAAGAAAAATAAAAAATTATGCAAAATGCAAGACCCCAAAAAGTATAGCAAAGGTATCATTGTTTGTTGCCATGGTAACATTCATAATTACACCACTTGTTCAGGTCCTAAATAGCTTTAAAGCTTGGAGGGTTTTATGTGGAATAGATGATTTATGAGTAATGTGGCAGTTTAATATCTAATCAGAAGATTGATTTTTTTTTTTTTGCAGGGGTAAAATTCTTAAAGTCCCACCCCTATCATCGTTTGATCTATTTTCAAAGCATTCCTAGTGGTCTTCTAATTATGAATATTGTTTTTTGATTTTAGTTTTTAGCCAAAATAAAAAAACCTGTTAGTTTCTGCAGAGTGAATAGTTTCTGCTGGCTGGCTTACAGCCCCTCACATGATAGCTCAAAGCCCCACCCCCACAAAAATTAGGCTCAGCAATGAAAACTGTAGACTGAGGACCGAAAGCGAAAGGAAGGAAATGAGAAATCAAGTTGAAATCAAGTTGAAAATATAAAACAGCAGTTGTAACAAGCTAATATGATTTTTAATTTGGTGATAGTTTAAGGATTAAAGTTGTTTTCTACATTCAAGTTTCAAATTTAGTGTTTTATTTTTCACATTCTCAACATTTCTTTCAAGACAAAAATTAATACATTTTTTAAAATTTTCAATAATTCCTTCAAGTTTACAATGTGTAGTTTACAGTACTTTACAGTTTAAAACTGTTTTCAAATTGTCCTATTTTTTCAAATTTACAAAGTCTTGGCTTTAATTTACAGTCTGGTTTTTCATTCACTTTAAGCGGATTCAACTTTGGCCTCATATTCCTGGCTTGCCGCTTCAGCTCCTACGTCACAAATACAATCTTTTTCAAACGATATTTTTTCATCTTCTCCTGATTTACAACAAACTGAATGAAGAAGTCCTCAGAAATTCAATTTTAAGCCTAATTTTCTTTATATTTGTCCTCCATCATCAAAAAAATGCCACAACCTCATGCTAAAAACGCCATTAACTTGATTTTCATCAGAGTGGGTCTTTAAAACTTCAGTCTCACAGTTTCTGATTCAGTTTCAAAAGGTGAATGGTATGAAGGACACAATGATAATCAGTTCCTTAGATTTTTTAAAATAAAAGGTATGCTTTGCTTTATCAAGCTATAATCAAAGTTATCAGAAATTCCATCTTCTTGTAGAAGCTTGTTTTTTTTTAAAATAGTCAGTAAAATCACCAGCAGGAGGTCTTATCGTGTTTTCACATGTCAAGTCACATTCTCCGACCTTGTGAGATCCTGGGATTCGGGAACAGTGGGCGCCTGTTGAAGTTAAGTCTTTGGGGCATAATAGGGGTGTTGTGGCAGAATGAAACCAGGACGACGCGCAAGTGTTATTTGTCCTCTCTGCCCTGCTGCTCTGCTGATAGATGAGGTTTAATTTGAGGTCAAACTATTTTGTGTCACTGCTTCTCCCTGTAAACCGCCACCATAGATTTTAACTGTGTGGACTTGTATTTGCAGTGAAGCGCTTTCGGGAGCCTTTGGGGATCAGGAGACCGTGGAGGATCTGGTCAGGAAAGATTTTTTCTTCCCTTCAAAAGTGTACAACAAAAAACAAACAAAACAAAAGGTCATCTGAAGTTTTATCTTTTCCAGGCTTTTTGATACGTCAAAACAAGCCATCGGTGCTTTGTTCATCCACTTTGCCAATGTTTTCCTGTCCACACTCACCAAAGAGGACCCATGCTCTCTGTGAGTTTCAAACACTCAATGTGGCATATGTCCAGAACATCTCAGGTGAAATAAATATCTTCATTCCATGGAGGTACCTGATCAATTTTCTACTGGACGCCACTCTGGGCATGCTGGTCATCTGGTTGGCTGTCAAGTTGGTGTCAAAGCTGGTGGAGGTCAAGCAGTGGTCCCTGCTGAGGTTTGGAGAATATGGTGAGAAGCTTATTGTTCAAAAATCTTCTCTCAAACTCGGAAAATGATATGTAGTTGTGATTTCTGCCACTAGAGGGTGCTGTTGCTCCTTAAAGACACACTTTGGAGGAAACCCAAAATCTCCAGCTGCAGCCGAGTCTGGAAAAGACTCCCTTTGGCTTCCCTTCATTTTTTGTTTCTTAACTTTCTTGTGTGATTAAAAGAAATGTGACTGAAACAAACCCAGCAGATGGTGAAATCGTTTAGAAAGTTGAAGTGAAGTCTATTTGCTTTCTTGTTCTACTTTAGCAGAGTTAAAATATAATAAAGAAAATGCTTTAATAGTTTAAATATTTTCCCACCTTTTTGTTTCCCCCAGGTGACCCTCCCCAAGCAGCGCCGTGGCTCGCTCAGTGTGGCATTTACCTGTTCATTATGGTGCTGGAAAAAGGTGTGGTCACCCTGGTGCTGCTTGTCCCAGGATGGTCCCAGGTGAGAACAAGTGAAAAAGTAAACGTGTAAGCGCTTTCAGAACCAGATGCCTGTTAGTAGAAATGATGTGGTTGTGACTATAAGGCCTTAGTCTCATGCACCTGTGTGGGTGCTGCAGGTTTTTCGATAGTTCGAACTTGCAGGGCATAATAGGGATACAAAAGTGTGTCTTGCAATTCCCTTGAGACTTGTACAGCAAGTAGCGGTAGAGAGGGGATTCTTCTTCTTTTGTGTTGTTACTGTTTACCAGCACTTGTCCGCTACCTATAATTGGTAGAGCTTTGGAGCAGAAAGTCACAGCGGTGCAACTCTTGCTCCAGTTTTTTTGTTTTTCACAGCTCCGTTCCTTTAAATGTCCATATTGGTGTTATGTTGATCTGACCGGGCACAAACCATAATTAATAATTTATCTTTTTGTGATCATGTTTACAACGATTGGGACTTCCGTGTTTTGAAGCGGACACTACCCACACGTCACTACTAAATCTGGTGCCACGTTGCTGCGATTAAGCGTGACAATGTTCAACCAGGTTGAACATTCAGAGCGCGATCAATGAACGCCCAATTTGTACGTAGAGACCGCAACCTGACTTAAAAACTTACGTAGCACCACACATTCCGTATGCGAAATTCAGAATTTCTGCTCTACGCGTGTTTGCATAGACTTTTCTTTGAAAGTGATCACATAAACGTGAGTCGATACACCCGGTCTGTAAGCAACTTAACTATTAAATATTATTTTATTAAACTTTATTTTAAAAGTACAACTAAAGTTTTTATTTTGAAATCCGCATCCGTTTCCTTTTTCTCCGGCTTTTTACCGCAAAATTGACGTGTTGACAGACTGAAAATAGAACTCCTGCGTGGTTGCATTGCTGGGGGACAGACTTCAGACACAGACAGGGCAGAGGCGATGTAAACATTCCAATTGATCATTCAACTTTCTGTTTTGTTTTTTTTTTGACAATGCAACGGAGTCACACCGCAAATGAACCAGTGTATATCAGCCTTTTAGTCACCCTTGTGTTGTATAAGTGTTGGCTATAACCAATGAAAAAATGCACATGAACATTTTTCTCTCTATGGGTTCACCAAGCGACCTTGATAATTCATGTGCCCCACACAGGTTTACCCAACGTTTTCACCCGCAGACAGCCTGATCTCAACTGAAATCAGCTGCAAACTGGCAGCAAAATTTCCCTTAATTTTTGTTATAAGTAATGTAACATTTTGGTGACCGAAAAGGGAAACTTATTTATATAAAATCCTGTCCTCGTTCGCTGGGTTTTTGTTTCCGCGTTTACATTTTTAGAATAGAAGAAAATACTTCAAAGGAAATGAGTTCTTTGATGTCTTTTAATCTTTGTGTAAACACTGAGCCAATACAAAACTAGCACTGTGTTTAGTTTAGACTTTTCCATCGCAACAAACCATTTACTTGTTTACTCTTCTGTACTTAGCTTTCTTTTTTGAACTCTTTTTATAGCTGATTTCCTTTGTTAAAAAAATATTTTCATTATGAACTTTGCTTGACCTTTCAAAGAACAGGTAAGAAACAGCAAAAACACGATTTTCATCGAAGTGAGTCTTTAAATCTGCTGTTTGACTTTAGCTAATGTTAATTACTTTCTGCATTTTTAGTGATTTTACCATCAAATTTAGAAAAATGCATGCAAATTAGATAGTAATAAAGGGTCTATTGCTCTGTGTGACAAAAAATAGTGACTTCAAGAGGACATAGCCAGAAGAAATTATAATAATGTGCTAAATTACCTGGTTTCTTTTACCTTTTAGCTGCAGGAGGTGCTGCTGAGCTACATTACTAACCCTCAGCTGGAGCTGGCGCTGGTCATGCTCATCGTACCCTTCATCGTGAATGTGAGTTTCACCTCCTGGTGGCGTTGCTCCTTTTCTCCTGCAGGCACTGACTCATCTCTTTGGCTCCTTCTTCAGTCCATCATGTTCTGGGTGGTGGACAGCCTGACCATGAGGAAGTACAAAACCGTGAGCCTGGATGACGCCTGTGGCAGTCCGGTGATGGGGGCCGACTCCCGGCCCCGAGGGAACAGCGAGGAGACGCGGGTGAGGGGTTTTGAACTGTCAAACTTTGTTTTAGTTCTGAAAGAATTCAAACTTCTAAAAAATAATTTATTTTATTCAAAGATCTGCTTTTAACATGATTTATACGGTTTAACAAACCAAACCAAAAGAAGTTTCTAAAGTTTCTGTCAGTCATGGAAGCTGCTTTGGTTACCATGGTTACGAGTCATGAAGTAGGGAGGTTCAAAAGCAGAGCTGAAGCACAACAGAGCAGGATTTGAAAGTTCAAAATTCTTTTAGAATCAACTTTTCTTTATAGGTTTTGTGTTCTAAAAGCTTCAGCTTCACTACAAACAATTGTTTGCCATAGAAAAAGTTAAACCAAATAAACTGTTATTGCTCAAAATGCTTTAGTTTTACGAACAAAAAAGATTTTTTTTCAGATCATTTTAGCTTTATTGTAAACATGAAAATGAAGCTTCTGTCGGTGGGTCTCAGTCTGCCTCACTTGGCTGAACTGATTGTCTGCTGTTACAAAAGGTCTGACTCTGTATCTGAAAGTATCTGCCCACGCCTCCTCACTAAATCCCATGTGATCCTGCCCCCCCACTCACAGTTCTGGGAGGAACTCCACGAACTGAATTCCCTGCGAATGAGTATTGGACTGTGTGACACATCCATTACATGAGTGTTTATTCCTCCTCCCTTCTCTCTGCTGGTCGGCTGCCAGGCGGTCATAAATCAAGCCTTTCATCCTGGGAAAAAAAGTGACAGTTATGCTTTGCTAATGTTCTGGAAAGCATTGTAGAGTGTGCAGGCGGGGAGGTGAGGGGGGATGGGGGCACAAACACAATGATAAACACACTTTTTGACTCAAAAATCCTGAACTGCAAACACCCAGCTTTTATAAGTGGATCCCTTATGACGAACTCAGTTTTTATAATTATTAGTCCTCCAGAGTAATGATCTCCACATCCAGAGTCTTTATCATGATAAATTTGGGATTTTGCTTTATCTGCATTAAAAAACAATTGTTGTAAAGTGGTTCCTCTGTATATCGCTGTTTCGGTCTCACTGTTTGTGGATTTTTACACTTTAAAAATTAAGTGAATTTTGCACATTTTCCATAAAAAATGCATTCAGTTTGTTAAATCTAAATAAGTCTTGATCGCGATCGGATCGTGTTTTAATCCTGGACTTTTTTTTCTATGAAGGTTTAAACAAGAGAAAAGTATGAAAATGTTCATGTCTGTCTGAGAAAAGCAGATGAAGTGTATGATGAGGGTTATGATAGCCTTAGAACATCTAGAATTATTGTAAAAAGTAAGGACGACTACTTTACAGATTTCACCTATCATGGGTTATTTGTAAAAACGTAACTCTCGCGATAGACGAGAGACCACTCTAAAAACTAAAACAGTCTAAAATTTTTTTCTTTTGTAAAAACTTCCTTAGGTTTGGTTAGTTTTAAAAATTTAATTAAATGCTGTGATCTAATAACAATTTTTTTCATATTTATAACTTTAGAAATCATGGTAACATCAATCAGCCTACACCATCATACTACCACCACCATGTTTGACTGTTGATTTTATAATGGGAAGCACAGCTTCAAGAAAGTTCCTCTTCTGTTTTAACTGGACTGTTTGTCCAAAGGCTTCTGGGATCAATCCAGAGGTTTCTTTGTGTTCTTGTTGCACATCAGCTGTGCTATCTTCTTGAACTCTCCCATGAATCCACGTTTGTCCAAAAGTCTAACTAAGTCAAGTTAAGCCTGACCTTTTTCCATCCCGTCTCCTGCTTCCTTAAAGACTTCTTTAGTCTCTTTTGGGAAGGCTCTCCACTGTGTTCTCCATGCATGGATGATGGTTCTCACTTTGGTTCTCAAAGACTTGAAGACTGATCATCTTTTGATCTATCGTCAAAGTGTTCCCCGTAGTCTTTTGATTATGATTAAGGTTTTAGCCCAAATCAGAAAACCTGTGTCGTTTTCTAGGACATCGTTTCTGTAGAGCGGCTGGAGTTCATTCATTCACCTCTGAGTTTTGAGCAGAATCATTGGCGAAGAGCAACCCCCCCCCTTCCCGTCACTGAGATCTCAGAGCAGGGAGCTTGTGGCCCTCCCAGTGCATTTTCTACGTCACAAATAAGATCTTTTTCAAATGTCATGCTTTTTGTCTGCTCCTGATTTACAATGATTTAAAAAAAGAAATACTCAGAGATGCTAATTTTGATCTTACTTTTCTTTAAGTATGTCCTTCATCAATAGAAAAGTGTCACAAGAACATGTTAAAAACACAATTTTCGTCAGAGTGGGTCTTTTTATGCCTTCCATAAGAAAACATCAGCAATTGTAATTTATTTTCCTTTTCAGATCTTTCTGCTGCTTCACTTCATCAAACAGCTTCTGTTGATGAGATTATTTTGATTGAAAAGGTCTGACAGCGTTTGGGTGTGGCAAGGGGATTAGGCTCAACTTTCCAACAAATTTGTGGTTCCAGCTTCTTCTCCTCACAGCTGTGTCTCATTTTCTGGCTGTAACCTGCTATTCCACAATATTGCAAATTTTACTGCAACTTCAATTCTACCCTGAATGCCAAATGGTTCATAAATAAAAATTTAACAAAAGATTCCACCATAATCCCCCATCTGATAGTACTTTGTTTACATTGGAATGAGCTAATCCTAACCTGAGATCATCTGGATTTGACATTTCCATGTTCTTAACCTTCAACCTTAAAATTTCACGTCTTGTTAAACCTCAGTTTAAGGTCTTAGAGTTAATGAACTTTGATGACTTTAAATAGTGTTTCAAAAACTTAAAATTCACACAAATTTCCCTGAATCCCATATCTTTCTCCTTTTATATTTATACAAAATTGATGAAATTATAATTTGGTTTCTCAGTTCCATTAATGGTAATTAAATTCACACCAAACTTGGAAGTGAGAAGAACTGTTCTGTCTTAATGTGAATACATTGGAATAATTGGCGGTGTCTTGGTTTGCATAACACCCCGTGGTTAATTGGTAAACTGATCTGGCTCCAGTTACTTTGGTTATCTTACAAGCTTCAGTCCGGAAGTCATACGTTTGGCCTTTTTTTCAGGCCCTTTTATATCACAAACTGCTGTCAATGATCAATGTCAAAGTGTGAAATCCACTGAAACCAAAAGAAAGTGAACATTTTCAGTCACTGATTCTAACCAAGTTTACAGAAGTGTACAGAACAACCATTGACTGTTTCTGAGAACTGAACCGAGAAAATAGTTAGAAATTCCTGCTCCGACCTATGAAATCAACTCTTTTGCCCTTTTTTCGTGATACGGACACCGCTGTATTGGAGCTAGACATCATCAGTGTACAGTAATTGGTTCAACTTGGTTTGAGTAAACGTTTGTAAGGCAACCACTCTGTCCAATCAGCAGTGAGCTTGTCAAACGTTTTGAACATTGGGCGTGGGAATCAGCGGGCTCCGCCTACTTTTATTTAGGCGTTTGATTGGTCTGTTTATAACTTTAATAACATGAACTACAAAAAACCTAATGAAAAATAAGAATTATCAAGAACATGTTAATAAAAGTTATCAGAACAGGAATAATTATTCTGACTAACAGAATGACTGAGTAATAGCGGCTTATTTCTCTATAATAGATTTTGGCTTCTTGGAACCAGCGGGCACTTCCTGTTTGGAACACCAGGGAGAGGATTCACTTAGTCCAGTTCTCATATACAGTCAATGGAAAAAACCCAACTCAACCAGCCGAGTCGAGGTGGACATATGATAATTTTCTCCTTTTGTTTTAGTGAGTTCAAGAAAATTGATTTTGCTTTGGAAGAGTAAGTGAAAATCTCTGCTGTGCTTCAGCTCCGCCTTAAATCCTGACTTACACTTGAGTTTTTTAATGGTTTTATAGTTTTTTCTCAGAAAAAAAACAAGACTGCACAAACAAGGAAGCTTCCAAAAATATCTCAATAGTGTCACCAAAACTTTGAAAATCTTAATAATCTATAGTTGCAGGTTTCCAAGTGTACTTTCTTTGCGTCACGAATGGCGAGGAACACTTTGTGAGATATAGGAATAGGACTTTTAAGCCTTGTTTCCACTACAGTGAGTGGTACGGTTCGGTATTTTGAGCGTTTCCATTATAAAGTGGACCATTAAGCTGAACCAAACCATACCATTTTGGGTCGCCGTTAGTTGTGAGTCCATAGAAAAATGGAAAACCTGTTGATTGGCGGAAGAAAGCGACTGTATTCCTCTTTACATTGCATATCTTTTCTCAAACAACATTAAATGCTTTATATATGTGAAGTACCAAAAGCCAAACAGAAAAAAAAGCTGCTGGATGATCTCCGTTGCTGTTGTTGTTGTTTTGCCGTAGTCACACTACTATGGCGCAGTTGGTCTACACCCTGCATGCGCCGTGACGGTCCAACCGATGGACCTTTCTAAACCGGATCAGACCAAAGCGCTCAGTGGAAACGAGGCTTAATTGATCCCACAATGGGGAAATTGATTTGTTACCATAGCTCACGCACCATATCAGAGACTAAATAGGGACTGATGGAGACAAGCACAAACATTTTAATGGAGAATGCATTATTTGAACTCATGGGTAAACCGGGTAATCTGAAGATTGCAGGTTGGGTTCCTGCCATGCCTGTCCATGTGTCCTTGGGCAAGACACTGATCATTTTTAGTTCATATTTTACTGGGAACTCGTTTGGTACCAATTCAAGGCGACTTTAAGTGAAAAAAATGTTGCTGACTTGTATTTTTTTTCCTTCTGTTTTTTAATCTCACAGTGAGAGAAAAGCTTAAGTTGTCAGCTTGTTTTTAATTTAATAGAACTAAATTGTGAAAGTCTCACCAATGTTCCTGTGGGATCAGATGGGCGGCGCTGCTTTGTTTGAACTCAGCTCCATTTCTTTCTTTTGCATATCACCACATTCCTCCTAAACGTTGGTAATGACTTCCTAGCTTTCCCATGTGTCATTCAAATAAAAGGAACCATGTGGGAGTTTATAGCTCTGTATGGTTTTTACATCTGTGGATTTGAATCCCTGCTGCTTCTGGAGACCCTACACATGAACAGACATATTTTCCACGTCAGGTGAGGAGCTCTTCCAAACAGAGCAGCTGATAAGAGCCTGCAGGGACCACCAGCCGCTTCATCTGAACGCTGACAAAAGCTGTTTTTTCAGGTTCTGTTGATGGTGGAGACGGACACAGACGACGCTGCGGACCAGGAGGAGGAGCCTGCCGAAGTCGGAGAAGGTCACGTGCAGTTTTCAGGTGGACCTGTGAGGCCCAGCTGGGTGTTGGTTTGAATCCTGAAGAGTCTGACTGCCGTCCACACTCAAGACATTTCCCTCTGCGATTACCTGAAGGTCTTAATGTCGCGGAGCAGCCTTCCTCTGCAGTGAGGGTTCAAACGGGGCTGAAGTTTCTGCTCGTCTTTTATCTTTTTGTCTCATTTTCTGTGAGAGCTCTTAAAAAAATGGCTGGACGAAAAACTGAATCAGTCCGATTTCAACCCACGCCACAATCAGATTAAATATTAATTTAATTTTTTACATTTTATTTCAAAACCATGTTTATTTAGTCATAAAAAACATTTTCATATAACTGAAGAAATAAACGTGAGTGAAAGTGGAAACCAATATTATGAAATTTTACATTATAAGCCAAACATTTTTTTTTCTGAAAAAAGTAAATATTTAAAGGAAAAATAATTTATTGAATTGATTTTATATTTTTATGAAAATATCAGTTTGATGAATAGATGTTTTAAGAAAGCCCATGCCTCCTCAGAAAAAAACACAAACGTGAAGGAGACCTTTAAGTAGCTCAGGGGCTGCAGGGCAGAATCTAACGGACAATGCAGGAATTTTTGGTAAAGATGCAACTTTCTGGAGTCTCATTTATCACGGCTTGTGTAAGCAGAAAAAGAGCAGAATGATAAACTGTTAAAAGTGCTCTTTGTCATGTAAAACTACCTTTGTAATTGAGATGTGCTCACAGTCATTCCTCTGTGGACCATCGATCTGTTTGTGTTTGCAGCTTCAGGATGAGCTGCATAGAAAAATGTTTACATTTCTGAGAACGCTCAGGTCGTATGACATAAAGTGCGTTCTATGTGGAGTCCTTTTTTTATTCACATTACAGTTTAAGTATGGTGCTTAAGGGCTATTTTCTTACTTTGTATCTGATTTTAAAGTAGCGTTTGTTCATTTTCTTTAAGGAATTAAGAAAATTGTATTTAACCAAAGTAATTTCAAAAAAATAAAATAAAAATCAGGCTTTTATGTTTCTTTATAAGGTCATTTCTTCCCATATTGGAAAGTCGTTGCACACACTTACATTTCAAATAACGGCAGTGCAATTCAAACACTAAAACTTGGTAACATTAATGTTACATTTCTGCAATTAAATTTGTTTCAGTTTTTCTTTTCATATTGTAAAATTGAGTTAAATGTCTGTAAACTCTTTATAGAGATGAACTCAAATGTAATTGTCCTGTATTAGGCCAAATGTTCTTAGCTGTTAAATCTGTGGTATATTAAGACTGCAACTTTTTATTTATATTGCTCATATTTTATATTTTGGTCAAGTTTGTGATCAATCAACATTTTTATGGGTTAAAGGAGGTGATGTGGGGACTTTTGTGTGGATGTTATTCCTATGGGAACACCTATACCTTTGTGTGGGCGAGGAGTGGCATCGCTGGGCAATAAGCTGGTGTTTGTTGCAAACTCACTCTGTACTTGAATAAAGATGATTGACACATGATGAACCTGCGTTTGCTGCTGAATTCCTGCGGCGAGGCAGCGAGATGACAGACGACCTGGACAGAACACACCTGTGGGGGGGCGGGGCCCAGAGTCCTGTGACCTCAACCTGATGACAGGGAAGAAGAAGAAGAAGCAGCTGTGTGCTTCACAGCGCTGCTGTGTGTTAGGTGTGTGTCCCTTCACAGCCACAAAGGTTAAGTCTCCATGGTAACCAGGTGGGATCCACACTGACAGGTTAAGCTGCGTGGGAAAACACACCCTAGACATCACATATGGGGTTAAAGGTTTTATTTACAAAATAATAAACAATTTAACAAAATAATAAAAAAAAACTTTATTCAAAATTATAATGAAGTCAAAATGGACCTTTAAGTAATAAAAAGCTTCTTCAACTTTTCAAAACCCTCTCACATCCGGTTCGTCCTCTGTGGCCAGTCTCCTGAGTCAAACATGTGCGACGCTAAATAGTCCTCGTATTGTCCATCTATCAGCTTGGCTGCATTGTTGCGGGCAAACCAGCAGTCGATGCTCTGCGTGCCGCTGTAAATCCTCCTGCTTTTGTGAACCACTGGCACTGATCGATCCTTCACCTTCAGAACTGTGGAGGGCTTGGCCCCCGCCTGCACAGGAAGCTCCGCCAGACCCACTTCCTGGTGCAGGAACTGACCTAAAAGTGGAACAAGTCAAACCTCAGCAGGTGTTTAAAGTTATTAATAAATAATGTACATCCTTTTTATGTCACTCTTAATGAATAATTGATTCTGTAATACATTATCATAAAAAATACTTGTTGATAAATGTTAATACATGTTTTATAACAATTACTCTTACGTAAACAAATTATTCATTGATAAATATTCACTAAGAATACTTGTTAATAAAGGGTTTATTAACATTTATTCTTACTATTTTAAATGTATTCATTAAACTTTCATTAAGAATAGTTGTTAATAGATATTAATAAAGATTCCTAACACTTATTCTGGATGAATAAAATATTATTTATTGTTAAGAATAAATGTTAACCAAACCTTAGTAATAATATAATAAACTTTTTTGTAAAGCACCTGTCAAGATAAAAAATCACAATGTGCTTCACAGTAAAACACAGAATATAAAACAGAATTAAGAAAAGGTCATTTTAAACAGATATGTTTTTAGCAGCTTTTTAAAAGAAAACACTGCGAGTCTACAGATCTGAAGGCTGAAAGGAAAGGAGGTCCAGAGGGGTGGAGCCACTGCTGCAAAAGCTCTGTGACCTTTGGAAGATTTGGTTAAGAGTCTTGCAGCGGCGTTCTGGACAACCTGAAGCCGTTCCAGAGATTTTTTGTTGAACCATGTGAAGGTGGAGTTGCAATATTCAAGTTGAGAAGAAATAAAAGCATGTTTGAGCATATTCATCTCAGAACATGACACTATTGAACTTAATCTAGCAATGCTTTTAAATGATAAAAGCAAGAACGAAGAAGTGACCCCACATGAGAGTCAAGAGATAAAACTGGGCCCAGAGTTACCCCGAGGTTCCTTACAGAGAGCTTTATAAAAGAAGCAAGTGGACTGAGCCACTGCACTATCTGGGGGTGACATTTATTAGGAGCACAAAAAAGGACCTCAGTTTTAGCTTCATTTAGCTGGAGAAAATCATCATTCATCCAGTTCTTGACCAAATCCAAGCACCTGCGTAAAATCTGTATTTTAAAGGCATCCTGAGGTTTAAAAGACACATAAAGCTGAATGTCATCTGCATAAAAATGATACGAAATATAATTAAAGGAGCTTAAGATATACTGCAAAGGCAGTAGATTTAAAATGAACAATAGAGGTCCCAGAACAAAGCCTTGTGGCACAACAGAGGTGAGGGATCCAGAGAAGGACTTAGACTTTGAAGATTCAACAGAAAATGATCTACCAGTCAGATATGAGGTAAACCAGCTTAAAGCAGATTCAGATACCCCAACCCAGTGTTTTAGCCTGTCCAAGAGGACGTAATGGTCAACAGTGTCAAAAGCTGCGGTCAAGTCTAATAACAATAACACAGAGCAGTTTCCTGCATCACTCTGCATCAGGATGTCATTAGTGACTCTAAGAAGGGCTGTCAGTGGAGTGAGCACTGCGAAAACCAGACTGAAACTGATCAAGAATGCTGTGACTGTCTAAAGCAGTTATAAGTTGTTTAGAAACAACTTTTTCTAGGAGTTGTGAAATAAATGGAAGATTAGATATAGGTCTATAACTGCTCAAGAGGGAAGGATCAAGCCCAGTTTTTTATAGAGAGGAAGGATGACAGCTTTCTTAAAGTAATCAGGCACTTGACCAGACAGCAGGGAGGAGTTACTTATTGTCAGGACGGTGGGATCAATGGAAGACATGTTTGAGCAGAGAAGTTGGCAACACATCAAGAGAGCAAATCAAACGTATTCAATAAAATAACTGTAGGTAAAACCTTTAATAGCATTTACTTCTAAAGTGCATGTTTAGCAAAATCTTTAATAAAATTTATTCATTAAGAATTAATTATTCACATTTATTCTTAATAAACAAATGTTAATATTAGAAAAAGAAAGAGTTCACTAAACTACAGCTAAAAGTGACTAAATAGTTATACAGTAGTCTTGCTGCTTCAACACCTACCTAGGAGACCGTGGCAGTTGTCCGACAACCCCTTACTGTTGCCGATATAGAAGCCCAGGTGGTCTCTTTGGTAAGGTGCCGGGTTCTTGTAATTATGCAACAAGATGACAAAGCTGATGTTTCCTCCGATGGTCACAGTCACATTCGCCTTTCCCATGATGGCCACAGACAGGACGCCACTCTCCACAGCAGCGGTGGAGTGGCAGGGCAGGACGATGCGATCCCGTCCATCTAGGATAACCTTTCTGGGTGTCACCTCGATGTAGGCCCGTTTGGGTCGATCCACCACGATGGTGATGGTGCTGAAGTACGTACGCTGCTGCTTGTGGCTGCCTGGAGGAGCTGGGGCACCGATAAGTTTACCATTGGCTGTAACACCTGTAGGCACATGGAGGTGTAGTTATTACAGACTCATTGTAGTGTTCTGTAAATGTCAGCATCTCAACCAAATTGCTGATCTCCCACTGATTTTACAGCTTTGTTGTGAGTTTGAAAAAGATTTTTCTGCCAAACAGACCATAAACTCGACCCAGACACTGAGTTCACACTGTTGCTAGGAAGGATAAGTAGCCTTGTTTGTAACCAGAGCTGCATTTGTAACACCAAACGTAACAATGTTTTTGAATCAACATGTACTCCAAGGAAACTAACTGTGCAGCTGTTAGGGTCTACTACAAGATGACTCTTATGCAACATTGATAGAATAGAATAGAATAGAATAGAATAGAATAGAATAGAATAGAATAGAATAGAATAGAATAGACACTTTCTTGTCATCATAAAACGAGCATGACAAAATTATAGATAGTCCTTATGTTAAGGTGCAGTAATAAGAATAAAGGATAAAAGGAAAAACATGTATGTACCGTATGTATGTATGGATGTATGGATGGATGGATGGATGGATGGATGGATGGATGGATGGATGGATGGATGGATGGATGGATGGATGGATGGATGGATGGATGGATGGATGGATGGGGGAATGGGTGTATGGACAAAATGACGCTAAAAAAGTAACTTTTCTCAGCCGAAGCAGAATAGTCAATTTTCAACACAACACAACACAACACAACAGACCAGCTACAAGTTTGACAACAAATTGAATCATTCCACTTTAACGGGAAACAACATAATCAAAGCTTTCATTGATTTGCGTGACGTTTATTTAAAAGGTTCTCTTGAAAATAAAGATTGTTCAGAATGAATTTTACCTCTTGACATTTCCACAACTTAAAGTTTGTGGGTTAAATCCAATTTCTCCACTGAGGGACTAATAAAAGACATTATTTTGTACCAGGTTTCTTACATACAAAGCAACAAATTATATAGACCTGTCACAAAACTAAACATCTGTCCATCCGCCCATTTGCTACTCCTCCTAATTACCATCTTGGCGTCACGTGGCCTACCAAGCCACTGTTGGGTAGAAGCAGGATACACCCTGGACAGTTTGCCAGTCCATCACAGGGTCATATAAGGACAGACGACCATATACACCCAATGGACAATTTACAGTCACCAGTTAACCCAAAAAGCTTGTTAAGACTGTGGGAGAAAGGTGGAGAAAAGGTGGTGTAGAAATCCCACACAAGAAGAGTATGCAAACCCCACACATAAGGGTTCAAGTTGGGATTTGAACAAAAGTGCTAACCACTACACCACTGCGAAACATTTTAATCTATGCAATCTTACTTGTCTAAAATGAGAGTCAATGGATCATTTTCTGTCAAATCCAGATGAAGTTGATCAAAAGTCAAAATGTTTCTCATGCAGAAGAATCCATCAAATCTCCAACTTACCTGAGTACTTGTGGTCAGAAACCAGGCGTAGGACGTGTCCAGGCTCACCGTTGATGTTAAAGCACACCGTTAGCTTACTGAGGGGAAACTCTACCACAAAGTGGGGGTCACCGTCCGCTAAAAGACATGGACAAACCTGCTTTTATCAATTTGTGCGTGTGTAATTCTCGATTTGTGTATAACTTTGGATTTGTGCGTGCGTAATTTTTGATTAGTAATTCATACATTTTGTCCATAACTGCGTGTATTTATAATTGTCTATTTACTTGCACAAAAATTACAAATTAAAAAAAAAATGTACACACACAACTTAAAATTACAGCAGCTTGAAACTAACTACACATACAAATCTTTAAAAATTATGCACGAATCACCTAATAAAAACCACATTTACACACATATCAGATGTGAGGCTCTTTTTCACTTCACCAGATTTGTGTGTATGTGATGCGTTTAAATGCTGCTTGAATGCTGGGTCATAAGAGTTTTCTTATCAGCTGCTTTGAACTTAGATTGTGAATGAAATCTGGTGAAAATTTGACATTTCCCCACTTTCTTAAACAAATATGCCCCGGTAATTAATATAAAAAAAAGTCTCTTTTATCCAGTTAGCAGCTAGCTAGATGCTTGAGAACCAAACAAAGAGAGGTGCAGTGAGATTAAAGAGCGGCGCTAATGACAGGGTCTCTCAGCCCTCACTAAACTGCCTCGGATGGCTTCCCTCTCTTTACATTAACACAAACTTCTACTGCTCTACTCCTTCAGGGTTCGTGCTCAAAAGCACATTTTCACATTCAAAGCTCCACTGAGAGCCAGGGTTGGTATTTCAATTAGACCCAGTTCAGAGGAATCCCACCGTCTGTGATCACTGCAGCCTGTCTGACAAATATCCAAATTACAGGGACCTCCCCCATACACACAGCATAGCGTCTACAATACCCCCATCCCTTCAAATATAACCATGGGAACCCCTCTACCATTTTCAAATCAGTTATCAGAGGAAACAGATTCAACAAACACAGGATTTGGGATCACCTGATGTTTTGGAGATGGTGATGGGTTTCTTGGCCGTTCTCCTCATGTCTTTACCTGCACGGAAGATGATACTTAACTCCATCCTGAGGACAGCTGTCAACACTTCAATCTGAAGTCCACCCTGTGAGGAATATCAGCCATCTGTGGCCATAGTATTAGTGTAATACCAAGTGTCTGAACCAAGGAGACAATATATGTGGTTATTTAAAGGGGACAACCCTTTAGGCTTTACAAAGGTATACTTTTTAAAAAGAATCATTACAAAAAGTATTAGTTTTTTTAAAACCTACAGAGTTTTCTGACCAAGGAAAGTCTTGGCATCTCACCATTACCATACCTCAGCACTGTTTGTCTTCTTTTTGGAAAACCTAAATGTTAAGTTGACTACAGAATGTATCCCTAGTTTTAGTGAACAAAACAAGTTAATCTGTTTTGTTTGGTTTATTCAATAGACTTTAAGACTTAATAGAAATATTCTTTGAACTGAGAACCACTGCTTATTTTCATTCACATTTATACTATGGTTTGGGTGAATGCTCAATTCTGATTGGCGGCAGGTTGTTTGTTAAAAAGTGAAAATCGACACCGATAGAAAAAGTTCCGCTCACATAGCCTGAAGGTTCTATATTATTGCGCTGACTTTAACGCCAGTTGGTTACCAGAGCTAAAGAACTTTGAAACACATTTAATGATCAGAGTTAATGGTAGACATTCTTCAATAAAAGCGATCTGTAAAACTACTCGTGGATTTTTTTTTTTGAAACAAGCTTTTGCTTCATCACTGGAACAAAAACAAACAGTAATGTTATGAACACATCGGGCAAGAAGGCGCTAATTAAAGAGGCATTCTTGAACACGCTTTTACCACACATTGTTCACACTGGACTGTCACTACCCAATACTAGCGCATGTACTCACAGTTAGGAGAGTCTGGAGTATTTCCAAATCTGGTGAATCTTGCTCCAGGCTGTTTCTTTCACAGCTCTATTCTGATATATGAAGGACATTGTATTCTATAATTCCAGCCGAACACAAACTGCAATGATGAATTTCTCCTTCATGATTGATTTTAACCAGTTGGTACTTCTGTGTTTTGAAAAGGACCCTACCTCATACATTGCTACCAAATCCGAGTTCATGATTGGTCAAAGTTCAGCTGGTTTTATTTTTAACACGTGTTCAGTGGCCGCCGCGTTTTGTACTTAGAACACAAAAATTGACTTGTATGGGTTATATGGAATTTGTATGGGTTGCCTGATGCCTCAATTCAAGAATTTTAAATGCAAAAGCCCAAAATGGGCATTAACACATGTTTAATAAGACTTTTTGTTGGAAGCGACAGATGAGCCCGGTGTGAACACAACATCAGAGATGAACTTTTCCTCTGAAATGATGATTTGTATCACAGAACATGACGTCCAGCATATATCCCACTTTCTTCCGCTGGTTAGTCCTCATACCGCAGCTGCAGCAGAGCGACCTGTGAGTTCACGCCTCCATGTTGTCCGTTAGTTTCTGATAAAGGACACCTCGTTGGACAATATCCCTTACAATACACGCTATATGCACTTCAGCATACATCTGTTTTAAAGTTGTTTCTGACTGGGCTGTGAGTGCTGACTACATGTTGCAATCAGCATTTACAACTTAAAATCTCTGAAAGTATTTGCAGAAAGTGTCTAAAACTTGTTTCAGACCAATCTGGATGTTGTTGATTTAGTCAAGGAAAAGGAACATTTTGCATCTGCTTGTAATTAGTTGGATACAAGTCTAAAAAAAAATACGTCGACATTTTAACATTAGACTGGTTAGATGTAACACAAATGTCCAGTACAAAGCAAGCAGTGACACTTTGAATTCTTACCTAATGCGTTCGTCAAAGGGGCAGTCTGGCTGCCCAACCTCCTGATTGGCTCCTGTTCTGTGTCACCATCAGCTTCACCTGGTAGATCATTGGCAGCAGGTGGAGCCTCATCCTCCCCCGGTGCTGTAGTAGTGCCTGCTTCCATGGTCCCATCAGCCAGGACCACAGGCTTCTCCACCACCATGTTTGAGAGCGGAGTGAGGAAGTGGTAGGTCAGAGACAGGTTGGTTGCCTGTTGGATGTGTTCTTCTCTCTCTTTGGTGGTAGTACTGCGCAGCCGCATCCGCAGCCCTTCTTTGACGCTTAGGAAACCCCAGACGCGTTCTGCAAAGTGTTCTGCAATGACACCAATAGGGATGCCCAGTCCTGACAATGACCCTGACGCTGGAGCTTTGGTTCCGGTCGCCATTGCAGCAGTGGCGTCCATAACGTGCCTCCGAGTCTCCAGCTGTCGATGCTGCAGAGGCACGTCTGTCTCAAGAACAATGCTCTTGTCGTTGTTGCTGGCGGTGACCTGCACGTGGAGGGACTCCGCACTGGCGTTTGTCAGTTTCCCGGCGATGACGATCTCAGAGCCGTTGAAATAGTTGGTAAAAAGATTCTGGGTGACGTAACCGACCGTGTTCTCAGTGTAGTTGATCCTTATGTCAGACAGCAGAGGAGTTCCTATTTCATCATAGAACCTGGAGACGAACACAAAGATGTCTCAGGCTGCATCGTAAATTCCTCCATAATTAACTCTAGCGTCCAAATACAGCAATTGGGAACATGAAGAAGCAAATCTAATGCTTCACATCCAACTGTAGGCTCATGCACTAGTGTTGGGTAGTGACAGTCCAATGGGAACACCGTATGCTAAAAGCACGTTCAAGAACCCGCGTTCAGTGTGTTCTTGAGCGCGCAACACATGCCTGCTGTGTACGTTAGAGCTTTTAAAGATAAGAACACAAAGAAGAGCTTTTGGTCAAAAATCAACAGCGCGTCAACAATGAGGCTCCTTACATAAGTGTGTTTGTGTGATAAAAGAGCATTCATCATTTTTTAAGAGGAGGGAAATGTCCCTTCAACGTGCACCAAAGGCTACGATCCCCCAGGTATGTGCACGCACTCCTAAACGCGTCACAGACCCGTAAAGTTCCTCACCTGTGAACTGGCTTGTTTGTTTAAGTGGGATGGGGCAATTATCAGAGTCTACCTGTGAACTCAGACACAGGTTTCACAACATGAACACATTCCTGCGCGGCTGAACAAACACCTGATGTGTCCGAGAGTGGAAGAAAAGGAGGAGAGGGGGTTTTTGGAAAAGGACGGACAAATAGAGGTCTAGCAGAGAAAGAGGGAGGCTGCTGCTGTCTGCCTCATGTTTAAGTTAATTAAAGATGTCTGTTTTCAGCACCGTCACATTTACCGTCTATGGTCTTCCTTTGATGAGAGAAAGATGGGCTTGTTGAAGGGAGAGAAAGGGAGACGTAAAGGAAACTTATGAAGGATTACATATGGGAAGGGAAAAGAACACGACTGCCATTACGGCTTAAAAACTTGCTATAAAATGGTCAAATGTAAATGAACCTTTGATTTAAAGCTTTACTGACTGATTGGGAGTCCTGGCCAAGTAAAAGTTCCATGTTGGAAGACCAAAAAGAAAAGCAAACATTTTGTTCAGTTTAACATTTTTTATGCGACAAAATATGAATTATTACTAACTCAAAAATGGCACAACTCAACATTCAGGGTAAATTAAACACAGATGACTCATGTCTGGTTCTGGAACTATTTTTAAAACCAAGTTTCAAATTAAATTGTACTAGGATAATTGATCTTTAAGAGCTCAGACGGGCAGTTTTTCTTGAGTCATATTTAGTTACCCATATGAGTACCCAAAAATGTAACGCAAACTTGGAAATACTAAATGTTGCAGTTTCTCAAAAGATCCCAAGCTGGAAAAAGGAGAAATGCACACCAGATATAAACATACAAATAAAAACGGGATCTTACGAAAGTAAAAAAAAAAAAACCCTGTTGCAAGAAAGATGTCTTATTTTCTTTTTTTTTTGAGAACAATAATCTCATTAAGATATTTTTGTAATATCAAAATAATCTTTGCTTAAAAAAACATGTAACCATTTTTCTTAAAATAAGAATTCTGGGTAAGACCATTTTTCTTACCCCTTTGGTAGATTTTACTTCTGTACTTTTGTAAAGAAAACCTGCCAATGGGATAAGAATTTTTTGTTTATTTGTAAGGGGCCTGTTTTGGTTATACACTTACAATCTGGTTTAAAAAATATATTCAAGATTTTTGCTTATATTCCATCTTTGACATTTAGGGGAGGGAGAAGTGATTGGCAGGTGGGTGGGCCCACAAGTTTACTCAACACAGCTTTCATTTCACATTGTCCCACCCAAATACCCATTTTTGGTATGCTGTGAGGTGGTGCCTGTACTG
This sequence comes from Adrianichthys oophorus, assembly GCA_036245035.1. Lineage (NCBI taxonomy): Eukaryota > Metazoa > Chordata > Actinopteri > Beloniformes > Adrianichthyidae > Adrianichthys > Adrianichthys oophorus. The sequence goes on from BSAI01000030.1 coordinate 10,867,563, forward strand.
TTTTAGGCTTCATCTTCACCAATTATAATCCATTGGATGATTACATAGACTATATAAATGTATTTATGTTTACGGTTAAAACTTTGGGGGGAAAAAAACCCTAAAAACCATGAGCAACGAGTGGAAACACAACCGTACCCTTTAAGCATGGCGCTGGCATCCGCCTCCTCAGGGATCCGCCTCATCATCCCGCAGTTATCCAGTGCCATACGCTCCAGCAGCCGGTAATCCACGTCGTCGCCAATCCCGATGGTGAAGATGCAGAACTTCTCCTGCACCGCTGAGCGTGTGTTCCCCAGGATCATCGCCGACTGGACCTCTCCGACGGTGGGCCGTCCATCCGTCAGAAAAACTATCAGTGAGACGCTGTTCGGACCGCTGTCAGAACCGGAGAGATAATCACGAAGCACAGAGGAGCTCATCTGGATGGCGCCATCAATGTTGGTGCCTACAGAGACAAAAAAACCAAAAACAACGACAGACATGCTGTTACTCCAACAAGTGTTTGTTATCTTTGAAAATGTCTCCAACCCCTGAAGATAAATTGGTGTCAACATCTCTCACCCCCTGTTGGCATCAGCAAGTAGATGAACTTCTTGGCGTCTCTGATGTTCAGTGGCGTCACCGGCACCAGGCGGTTCGGCTGCCAAACTTTGACCTTATTGGAGAAGCTGATGAAGTTAAAATGATCTCCAGGTCGCAGGTCCTTCAGGATGGTGAACAGAGCATCTTTGGTCTGAGAATTGCAAGGAAAAACATTTACAACAAATATAAAACACTAAAAATTATAGGTAAGAAAACATGATTGTGTATTCATATGGGACTGTATGGGCTTTTTATTTTGAAAATACACCTAAACTGTGATTGAAACACACATATGGTGCAGATGGACTCATCGAGTCGCCTTCAGAAGTCCTTTGATACGCTGCAGTGATGCTACAACTTTTATTTAGGGACAAAACACCAAACTTATTATAAGTTTTAGATAAATATTTAATACATTTGCTTTAAATAATATCAAAATACATCAGAAAATTGTAACAGGTTCTCTTTTGTTCCTTGTTTTCCGCAGCAACAGTCCTGTAGCACACATATACACTAAGGCTTCAATTACTAGCCTACTTCATGAAATCAAACAGCGTCCAACCATCACCATGAAAATGCCCGTTTACTGCTCTCTAGGCTCCACACAAACAGTCCAGGTCTTCTAGTTGATTTCAGCTTCACGTCACGGTTGCATCGTCACTGATTGTCCCACAGAAGTTCCATAAGAAACTTGAGGGTCACCATCAATGACCAGATCGACGAATGATCGCAAACTTCAATTCTTTAAGTCTTTGACCTGGTATCAGTGGAATAAATTACCCAACTCTGCAGCACAACAGTTTTATTGATAGAATTCAACTTCTAACCCTGAAGGCAAAAAAAAAAAAAATCTCTGAATAGCTTTTGACAATACCCTCGGGTTTTACCAAAAATGATTCTTAGGAGCATTGGTCCATTCTTCCAAAAAATATATATATATATATATTCCAAATCCTCAAAAGGATTCAAGATCAATCCATGCCGATGATTTGGCCGCACTCCAAAGGTTTGGGACATTTTCCAGATCATCATCTAACTGGAAGATCCATGGCATTGAGCTGCATTAGAAGGAATGTTTCTTTACTGAAAATATGAATGTAGTCTCAAACCAAATGGTCCCATAATGTAATATGTCTACTACCATTTCCTGATGAAGATATCATTTTAAAGCTGGACACCATACTTCACATTGCCCTTCATTTAGTGATTGAGTTCTTCTACTGTGCACATTTTCAGCATCTGCTCAGAGTTTTTTTGAAAACTTCTTTTCAAGGTTTGGAATCAAACCAAGACCACCTCGAAAAATGGGTCAGAGAGCGGGTCCTGGTCCCAAACCAGGGTCTGAACTCTAGTTCACTTTAAATGAACCAAGTGTGTCCAATCTGAATACACACTAAGTCTCCTCAACATTTTTTCAGTCTTCCTTTTTTTTGGTTTTCTCTCCAGTTTCTTAAAGTTTTCTCAGATGAGGGTATGATAGTCTTTAGTGAGATGTTACAAGAATGTATAAAAAACGTCTGTCTGTTTTGGTCCATGACCATTTACTGAATGTTGTAAACAAAGCTAAATGTTATGAAAGGAGTCAGTGATGACGATTTTCAGGTATGTTTTAAAGGACACAAACACGGTGGAACATATATTCCTGGTGTTTTGATGAAGTCAAAGCTGTTTTCTTCAAAGCTCGCTGCTTTCTGAACTTCTGTAATTACAGTGAAGCTAAAACAGATCAGCTGAAGGTTCCTTGGTGGTCCACAACCACTCTGTTGTTTGTGCAGAAAAAGACAACAAACATCCTGAGCATCAATTCTTATGGACAGCAACAATAAAAATGGTAAAGCTCTGGGGAAATTCTCAAAGAGCATTTATGTACGAACTGCAGAAGTGTTTTATATGTTTTTTTGTAAGTTTTATTTCCGATTCTCACATAATTTTAGTCTCTTGTGTTTTATTTGAGCAAACTTGAGTTTGAAAAAAATGAAGAAAGAAATGCTTGCTGTTTGAGCCACCTCAGACTTGGACTGAACAGACTTGACCTTCTAGTGTTTTGGATGGCAAAGTGATTTAAAATTTACATTTTGACAGTTTTTGATTTCAATATCATTTGATTATCTCAAAACAACCAATTAATGCAGATAATGAGTATTTTGTTACTGTGAGAACCTGCAGTAAAGTTCCTGATAGCAGCAGAGAATTCAGAACATATGTCTTAGAAAACAAACGGAAAATAACTTCCACAAAAATGAAAATAAACAAGGATTTTGAATGATGAAGATCTAATTCAACACATGTTAAGGTTCACATTATTAAAGACAAAAACATGTAATAAGGTAAAATAATGTAATTTTAGCTGTGATGTAATGTAACCATTAAATCCTCTAAAGGTCAGAATTTATTAGTAAACTGAAATTTTTGCTTTTAAAGGTTAATTTTTTATTTTTTTCACTTGTCTTGAGGTATCATTACTTAAAATATCATCATCTGGAAAAAAAACTCTGCCTTTGACCTACAATAAAACAGAAAAATCTCAGTTTTTGTTTGTGATGGTCCTTTAGACCAAACAACAGAAAAAACTTCACAGTTTGTCAGCTAAAGTTCGATGTTTTCCTGGGTTTTGTATAATTCTGCAGTTTTGCTTCATTGTGGACTAACTTTAAACAGTTTTTTAAGTTATTTTAGTTTATTACAGATAAAAAATAGTAAGCATGAAGTTTCAGTCAAAGTTGCTTTTCAGATAATCCACAGCCACAAGTTTCAGGTGTTTCTCATCAGTTTGTTCAGTTTTAGCAAACTTCTGTCTTTGTTATTTCTAGGTATTTCTAAGCAAAAAAAGTGAGTCTGAATGCAGTGATGATGGATCTGACCACCATGACCTCCACCCTAACTCAGCCTTTCTGAGCATCCTCGTTTATAGTAAACATGAAGACAAACGGCATCTTCTCGTCTGGGGGAGGATTTCTCCCTCTGGGAACAGAACCACAAACTGACCCACACTGAATCCCTCCATTGTATATCCACACACTTGTCCTTCTCCTGCAGCTCTCTGAGGGCTGGCGATGGATGGGTGGGGGTCCAGGTCAAAGGATGGAGGCTGTGCTAAGTTCCATTACCACACAGGCAGTGACCTTCCTCCCTCACAGATCAGCCTGCATGTTTCTGCTCTGATGTCTTCTCCTCACAGCAGCTGCAGAGATCAGCCTTTGCCCGAGAGGATCGCCTCCTTTCAGACGAAGGGAAAGCTCTGATATTGATATTTCAGCGTGTGAGGGAGAAGGCGACGGCACATTTCCAATCCAGGCATTCTCAAAAACGCAGAAACTCTTAAATAAAGGAAACAGGTCAAAACGGTCCTCAAGATTTCCTCCAACTGTCCTGGGAAAGAGTTCCTGTGTCCGGCTGCTGCTAGAAGGCCGAACTTTGATCTGCTTCAGCGTGAAGACATCATTCATTCACATCTGCTCTGCCCCACATACTCGGCGCCTCCGCTCATCTGGATTTTAAGTTTGATTTCAGGCTTTACTTTGGTTCCCCCTTGTAAACAACTTTGTTATTTCCAGGATGACTCTCATGAGTGCCGCGATCAGCAGCAAACTTCCCAACAGCAGCAGGCAATCCAAGCAGAGCAGAAACTACTGAAGGAGGCGGCCACCAGGGCGGCACAACAGCAGACATTTAGATCTCACCAAAGCAAAAAAAGACGAATTTCTAATCATGAGGTCCTAATCTGATGTTTTTAGAGTTCCGATCATTTTAAGAACAGGGAATGTTTAACTTTTTTATTTATCGCTGAAGCATGTGAATCATTTGAAGCATTTGAATCAATAAAACACGTTTTTAATCAGCATTTTTTCCTTGAAACAATTTTCCCAATGTTCCGTGACTGAAATAGTGGCAGTTTGTTAAAATCTAACTTTCGCACAAAACAACTGATTTCTTCAGCTGACAAAAATCAAACAGTGTTTGCAGAGACAAAACTTTACCATGCAGTTTTCCACAAAATTGTACCAAATCTTAGTTTTCAATATTTTTGCCCCGTTCAGGCTGCAACGTTCATAACTTACCAGTTTAATGTCTAATACTACATGCTCTGATTGTAAGCAATGAAGGCGAACATGGATTTACTGGACTGCAAGCGGATCCATCAGAATGGAACAGCGCAGGAGTGTGTGGCCTGCCTAGCATATTTTCTATCTCGAAAAATTGATCTTTTTCAGACGGCAGTTTTTTGGTCTACTCCTAATTTACAACAATTTGAGTAAAGAAATTCTCAGAATTGCAATTTAAATCCTATTTTTCTTTCTATTTGCCCTCCATCATCAGACAAAAGCCACAAGAACATGTTAAAAACACCATTTCATGAGAGCGTGTCTTTAAGTGCCTCGTAAGGGACACTTTCAGGTCAGTTTCTATGGGAAAAAAAAATCTTTTTGAGCTTTTGAGTGTATTATACTATTCATTCGTCTGTCTAAAGAACCCCAAAGCGGTACTTTGATCCATTCATTTTTGAGTTATACTCTAAAAACCAGCATTCTTAGCCGCAGCCCTTACCATACCCACCAAAACAAGCGGGTCCTCACCATGTGACGTAAACCAGTGAAAACACCCCCTACTAGGAAAAGTCTGAGCTGCAAGCCCCGCCCCCAGGCTAACACAAACACGCTTTCCCCACGGAGCTAGCAAAAAACAACTCATAGAAGAAGTGGTTCCTCTTGATCTGCACAGAAAATAACGGCTAGCTTTTGTTTACAATGCAATGTCTTTTAAGTGGAGAAAATGTTTTTGCAAAAGATTTTGGTGTTTGTTCAGCCTTCCCAAAGAAGGGCTTGCTCATTAGGAATGGTTGGAGTCGAGAGCGTCTGACAGACCGGCGAGCAACTTTTTGTCTGTGACCGCCACAGATGTTTTGTTAACCCTGGCCTGTATCAAAGTGGCTTGTTCGGGAGACTGATGATCAGAGCTGGAGCCATTCCTACAATCAAACCTGATGAAGATGCCAGACCCGAAATTAAATCATACAACTAGCAGAAATTACACAGTGTAAGTATATAATGCTCGAGCAAATGCTACATTTCCACACACGCTGCACCTCACGTTTAGAAATTCTGGATCGGACTGTGGGTCAAGAGTGTAAGGCTTCACAGCATGCACATCCATCTTTACAAAAGTTTGGTGTTTGTTTTCATGAATCAAATTTTACTTGTATGTTTGAAATTTAAATCAAATTACTGATTTCATGCAACTAAAAATTTAGATTTTTTTTTCTCAAAGTCTAAAACTTACCACCTTTTATTGATGAAAATTTATTTTCACAAATTTGGTGATTTACAAAATTAACTTGAGTAAATTTCTAAACTCTTACATTAAAAACTTTCACAAAATATGTTATTTGTTAGAAAATCAAAGAAATAACCTTAAAATTAAAGCCTCAAACCGCAAAGCATGGCCCGCAGGTGCTACCCACCGCCACCACCCTTAGTGGTGAAGCGGCTGCTACATGCCCCTCACCCTCTCTATCTGTCCCTGCCATTGTGGTCAGAGCTCCATGTGACATTTTCATGAAATAACACTTTTAATTTTTCAAAATGGCGGCTTTTCTGCTTTTTTTTATCTCATAGCAACCATTTAAACTATTGATCCCCGGGGGGTGATGAACAGATCAATGGAATTTTTAGAAGAATCAACAAAAGAAAATTTTTGGATTTCCTTGGTAACGGATGCTTTTAGTTGACCACCCTCCCTTTTCATAATTTAGTCATACTTTGTGTCTTATTGTTTCCTTCAGCCTGAGCCAAGGATTCTTGAATTAAATATTCTGGTACACAATGTGCGAGCAACAGGAACACCACTTAAGCGAGTTCGCTATGCTCTTTGTTCAAAATCAACAACTTCTAAATCCAACATTTTTCCCAAGTAGCCTCCCAATGGTGCCTGAGGAGGCAATACACTGAAATCCCCAGGAAGAGTTTACATTCATAGAAAGGGAATTTTTACCAAAATTAAAGATGGCAGCCTTTCCCTGAGGTCAAAGGTCAACAAAACTATGTTGGTTGTACACTTCAGCCGGTGGCGTGTGCATGAATTTTCATGAAGATCGCTCTAACAACACATAACTCATCCCGTATTGTGCAAAATTGTGAAAAATGTACACTTTGCCACAAAATGTCCGCCAAACCATAGGTTCTGTGGCCATCCCGTAATAACTCTAATACTTCTTTAGGATATCCTCAGCACGCATGTTTTGGTTTTGTTAGTTCAATTCCAGGAGGTAACACGGTGGAGCCTCCCTTCAGATACCTGTCTCATCTTGGCCCCCAGCATGGAGGCACTGGTGTCGATCACAAACACCACGTTCTTGGGAACGGCGGGGAGGTCTTTGGGGGCAAAGTAGTGAACGAAATGCCCGTCCAGAACCTGCAGGACAGAGGTTAGCAGGTTTAAGGTGTGGGCGGCCAGGGAAATGTGTGGCTAACAGGAGAGTGGAGGCGTGTCTGCGACACTCACCTGGATGTCTCCGATCCCCAGCTCTCTCTGCACATCATAGCGGATCACAAAGTCTCCCAGGACGCCACTGGTGGAGATGCGGGCCTGCTGGACGATGTTTGGGCTGAAGGTGATCCTCCAGACGTTCTGCTGCTGTTTGATCTCAGTGGTGATGGGAAGCACAGGTTTGGCTGCAGCACAAAGACAGGAAGTGTTATGTTTTGTTCCTTTAACTGGATCAAGAACAAAAGTTTGAAATGTTTGAGACGGTGTGACCTCAGAGCAGGATTGAAGTCAGTGCCAGCCCGGTTTGTTTTTAGACACCAACTGTTATCAACAGGACCAAAGTCTCCAAACCTGCTGTCTTGGATCCGCTTGTTGCTGAGTTGGCAGAAGAGCTGGTTCTGCCGCTTTGGAGCGGAAGCACCTCCAGGTCTGTGATGGGCGCGTGATCGACGATGGTCACGTCCAGGCTGAGGCGGCTGACCAGCTGCAAGGGTCTCAGGCTGGTGACGTGTTGGTAGCGGCCCAGCCGGCGCTGCAGCAGCTGCTCATATGTCAGCAGGAAGATGGCCTGGTTCCGCCCAGGGATGTTCACCGCCATCCTGAAGACCTCCACCTCTGGTTCTGGACTGAAGACAGTGAAAAAAACTTCTACCGAGAGCTTTAAAATGCAGATGATAGATTTTCAGGTCATACTAAAAGCTCTGTTTTTAGGTTTATTCTACATGAAAACTTTAAAATAACAGGTGGAGATTTAATTAAAACAACAGGTGGAGATTTGATTAAATCAACAAGTGGAGATTTGATTAAATCAACAGGTGGAGATTTGATTAAAACAACAAGTGGAGATTTGATTGAACAGGTGGGGTTTTGATTGAAGCAACAGGTGGAGTTGTGATTGAAGCAACAGGTAGAGTTTTAATTAAATCAACAGGTGGAGATTTGATTAAATCAACAAGTGGAGATTTGATTAAATCAACAAGTGGAGATTTGATTAAAACAACAGGTGGAGATTTGATTAAAACAACAGGTGGAGATTTGATTAAATCAACAAGTGGAGATTTGATTAAAACAACAGGTGGAGATTTGATTAAAACAACA
>BSAI01000030.1:10883411-10900533 GCA_036245035.1 Adrianichthys oophorus
TTATGCAGTCTAATTAGAATATTGATATGGCACACCTGCGCAATAATAATGCTCGAAAAAAGGATCTTAATAGAGCACACCAGTACAATAACTTTGCTGTCTAACCAGCACATTGATAGGGCACACCTGTTCAATATTAATGCTGTCTTTTTAGCATCATGATACTGCACACGTGCACAATAACCATGATGTCTAATCAGCTTATAGACATGACACGCCAGCACAATAATCAAGCTGTATAATCAGCATCTTGATATGGCACACCTATGAGATGGGATGGATTATCTTAGCAAAAGAAAAGTGCTCACCATCACAGGTTTAGACAGATTTGTGAACAATAATTCAGAGAAATACTTTTTTTGTCCCGTAGAAAATGTTTCAGATCTTTGATTTTGTGTTCATAGAAAATGTTTTAGATCTTTGAGTTCATCTCATGACAATGGGAGCAATAAAAGTGTTGGGTTTGTATCTTAGTTCCTGCGATTTCACTTGTGTTACCAAGTATAAAAAACGTATAAATAAAGATTTATTTGATTTTTAAGAACCCAATAATTTTAAAAAAGTATCTTTATGGTTAAAAAATAATAAATAAAAAGTCACAGTTTAAAAGTATCATCTTTGCTGCCACCTAGTGGTCACTCCTGGAAGACTTTTACAAAAGAGATAAATTGACAGTACACATTCTTTTGGTAAATCCGAGTACATTTCTTTCACGGGTCAGTTTCAAACTTTCAAAAAAACCTCTTATTCTACCTGAGGTTAACCAAATATTTACCCGTGTATGTGTAATTAAAAAAGCTGATTTTAGGCTGTAAAATGTCAAATAATCCATTTTATTTTCTCCTAATCATTGATGCTTTGCGATTTAAAGTTTGTGATTGATAATTGATCCTGCAGCAGCCAAAAAGGATCGTTTCTTTAGTTTGTGTTTTTTATAACTGTAATAAAGAGTTTTAAGATGGTGAATCAGACAACGAAGCAGTTTTTCTTCATGAGAATCAGCAGAAACACGAGTCCTCACCACATCGTAGTACTTGCTGGCGTAATTGTACAGCTGATGTAAGGCAGCCTGCGTGTGCAGCTTGTGTGTGTGTTCCTGTGGAGTTAAAGAAACCAGAGTCAACAAACCCAAACTAAGAGCCATCAAAATTAAATAAACTTGAGGAATGTTTGTTTTTAGTGTGCACTTTAGTTGATGTCTGCCACATTCACACATTTATCAAAAAATTTAAAAAAATGATCAGCGAATTCAGAGATTTTTTTAGAGGATAAAAATAAAAAACTTGAAAAATCGAATGTAACCAGAAGGATCTCTTAAACTGTTCCACAGCGACCCCTCAGGCCAAAGGTGGAAGTACACCTTCTCCTGTGTTCCTGTAACACATCCGGGTTCTTACCCTGGAAACCTCAGCGAGGTGCGTGTTCATGTCCTGGTCACTGACAGAAATCATCTCCCTGATGCCACTGTAGTAACTGCAGGAGACAAAGTTGTATAAACACAACACAGACGAGTGATCAGAGCATGTGACGCCAAACTCACTTGTCCACCATCTTCTTGTAGGTGGAAATCTCTTTTGCATAGAGAAGCTTGTTACTGGGAGACTCCTGGAGGAGAAAACAAACGAATGCATTACAGATATGCCCATCCTTAAACCATACGTTTATTTCCATTAAAGTCAGGAAATGCTGATCTCACTGTTTAAGTTTGACCGGCTGAGATAAAGAGATGGTTTTACAGATTTAATAAAAGACCTTAAGTACTGAGAAGCAGAATCCTGGTGGTCTTCTGCTTTTCAATACAATTCTTAAGGTTTGTGTTAACTAATAAATACAAACAACATTTTCCTGCTTATTGACTCTTTTTATTCACAAGAATCACAAGAGTTTTTTTTCTCTCATTTGTTGCAGGACAAACAGTCTAATTATGATTAACCCTATGTTTGGAAAAGTGTTTCACTTTTTCTTTTTGTGCTTTAGCATTTGACCTCTGGAGGGCGCCAAAAGACTGTCCAGAAAAGCTGAACAAGGCTTTTTCTAAATATTCAAATAATGCAGAGTTCAGAAAATCTTAAAAGCTGCTGGGTTATTATTCCTGAATCATGAGATCATCAACCTCTGAGGTTCTCCTCCATAGTCTGGTGTCAGCAGGTCTGATCTGAGTTTGGCACGGGCTGAAGACTTGGGTCTGAATGTTGGATCTGTGGTCACTAACCCGGCTGAGTTTGTGCTCTGTCTTGGTGCAGGCGTCCATGAAGGTCTGTGCGATGACGTGCAGCGAGGCGTCCACCACCTCGGTCACGTGAACATCCAAGATAAAGTGTGGGTTCCTCAGGATGTTCACCCAAAACCGCAGCGGCAAACTGCAAACACAGATCAGAAACTTTATAGAACTTCTGAAAAAATCTGAAGCTGGACGAGAAAGAAGATGAAAAACTGACAAGAAAGATATCAGTAGAAGAAACCCTTAAGAACCACGAGCAGCAGGTATCAGCAGAGAGATGCCGTCTCTGTGGACAAAGCAGCTTTAATAAACTGACTGCTGAGTGATGCAGCCTTTTGACTTCTAGAATGAAAAAGCACTGCTGGAAGACTAAAAATCTAAAAAAAAAAAAGGTCAGTGTACCATGTGACCACAAGCAGTTAAACATGTTAAACAAGCAGGTCCGTTTCCATTCACTTGCAAGTACAACTGCACTGGGGGGGACATAAAACTTATTTTTTGCTTGCCATAATTAGGGTGTGATGACTGACAGGTGATAGGTTACCCTAGGCCTTGGTGGGTCTGTTCAAACATCTGCAATGCCCGTTTGTCCTGTCCATTTGCCTTCAAGGAGATCATGTCCAACCAGAACGGCAACAAGCTCAGACATGAAAAAAACTGGCTCCAGTAAAAAATGATCAGGGAAAATGTTTGACTTCTGAGCTGAAGCTGGAAAATAAACTAACTGGAGTAGATCCCCAACTGACCTGCGCGCTGCGAAGCTGGTGCTAAATCACTGTAATGTAAAATGGCTTTGGGTCTTGTTGGTCATTATTCGTTGGTGTTTCTTTATGAACGTTTTCTCGTCTGTTTGGACTACAGTGTTTAAGTTAGAATTCTCCGTTTTTGGGTTAACGTTCTGAATGTTTGCTGAAACCAGAGCAGACACTCTCCATCACATTTTATGTTAAATCCATGTTGCCTCTAACAGATACTCTGTGTGGTTTTGGTTTAACAAGTTGAGCAGACAGAGACCAAATAAAGAAAATATGATTTTAGCCTTAAACATATTTTTCAAAATAAAAGCTTTTTAAAATCTGTCAACAAACCATTTCATTCGCTCCATCTCATAACTTTTCATCTTTTCCTTTACAAGCCCTGACACTTGTCAATAATTCACTGCGCCACATACATTTTTCATCGTCAAACTTGATGATTGACAGCAACAGCTCAAGGCCAGTTTAAATGCAGACATCCGTTGTTCTCTATCCTTTGCCATTCCGTTGTCTCATGCATGCGGCCTGATATTAGCCGGGCGGTTGAAGTAGCCTTTCATGAGGCTGCCGCCACCTCCAGCGGTGATGAGGACGTAATGAGCCTCTAGTCGAGTTGATTAAAACACACAAAGAACTCTTGAGGGGGATAATTATTTCTGTGAGATCTGAAAACTTCACAGGACCTTTGAAGAGCAGATGGCATGAAATCCATACGTTAAAGACTCGGAGAGACGAGGTCCTTTAAATTACAACGAGGAATCTCCGAAAAGCATTAAGTCTTTATTTATCCTGCAGCTGATCCACTCACCTAAAACCATATTTGACTTGATATTCACACGCCTGCACTGTAGAACGTAGAATGTTTCGGTTCCACTAAGAGCTTTTTAAGAGAGAATTTCTGCAGGAATGATAGGAAGAAATGGGCAGAGCCTTATCAAGGAACCAGTTGGATGATGTGAACGACTGACACGTTTATGGTTGCAACCAAAGAGATTTTTTTAGTTGGTAAATGCTCTAAACAGTGGAAAAAAAGTCGTATCTTCAAAAGTTTGAATCCGTAAAACAAAATGAGCAGAAATCTCTTTAGAATTTGATTTGACACAGGAAACATGGACATTTATGAATAAAGTAGATTTAGATTCTGATGTTAAAAAAGGACAAATGCTAAAAGCAAATTCAAGGTATGGAAGTTTAAAGTAAAGGCTTCAATGTTCTTCCACGTGAACTAAACTGCAGCAATCTTGGACTGAAGGACCCGATTGTTTTCACAATTCTTCTGTCTTTCTGCGTCTTTGACATCGACTATGTATAGAAAATTGCACTAAGTAACCCGTCCCCTGGTGTTTCTAAATAGGAAGTAACTGAAATCTCACAGACTTCTATTGACAAATAAGCAGCAGTGTTAAATAAGTTGTTCTTTTTATCAGAATAACCATTCTTGCTCTGATACCATTGTTTAACCTCTTCATGTTCCAGTTCTCTATATACGGTCAAAATATGGACAAAATTTTCCGGAACCTAGTGCCCGGTGAAAACGAATTTTAGGCGAATTAAGTGAGTCCTCCTGCCAAAAAAAAAAAAAAAAAAAGAAAAAGAAAGATGACATCACAGCAGGACATACCATGAAAAAAAATGAATGGAACCAAAATCAAAGGGCTCAAAAAATATTTTGGTGTGGCCACAGGACCTATGGCTTTACGATCATTTTGTGGCAAAGTGTCATATTTGGCGATATTCTCATTTTCAGATGAAAAACACGTTTTCTCCAACATGAAAAACGTCTCTACAATACCTGTTGGTCTTCCAGATGTGCAGCGTCTCCTCGTCTACGTTGTCGTGTCTCTGTGCCTGCTCGTCCAAGAAATCGAAAAAGTATTTGACGGCCGGAGGAACGGTGAAGCTCGAACACAACACGCAGCGGAAGAAATTATCCACAAACTGCTGCAGCGTGCCCTGGAACGAAAAGTCCGTGTGAGACCTGAGGCTCAGGGGTTCTGCGGACAAAGAGGCGAAGGGGCAGCACCTTGACAGACAGCAGGCGGGTCAGGTAGATCTCAGTGATGGCTTTGGTCATGGCCTTGTCCTTCATGCTGCCTCTCTTCGACTTCCCCTCGTCAATTTCTTCCGTCGGCCGCACTAAGTGGAAGGTGTTGTCGTCCTCCAGCAGTGCGTTTCCTGCAGAGAGACGCAGAATGTGAACGCTCGGATCAGGCAAAGTCAGAAATCACAAACTTAGAGCAGGTGAGCACGTACTCTCATCGTGGTTGTCCTGGTGGAACGACTGCGTGTGCATGACTTTGGACAGAACCACCGGGGCATTGTCCCGAATCTGAAATCAGAGAAAAAAAAACTTGATTTCCTGCTTACTGAGCTTCCTGTTGCCACATAAGTATTTCTGAGGCTCAGACGGTTCCTGCACAGCAGAACACAGAAACAAAGCTGATTACAAAGATCCAGAGCGAGCAGCAGGATCCCGACTCGCCTCAGTGAAGCTGATGATGAGCTGAAGAACCACAGGGTTGTGTCAGGCGGGGGGAGTCTGACACCGAGCAGACGGAGGAAAAACGGCTGCATTTCTGCTTTTTGCATTTAAAAGGTTTTTTTTAGTAATGTTAAATAAGTTTCACAGTTTTTCATCTCCGATCACACAATCAGATCAGACCAGAGCTTCTTTCAGATTCTATCACTAAAAAAAGAATAGAGTGATGTCAAAAATGCTGCTGCTAAAAAACAAACACTATTGAGGAATCCATGACTGCGAGAGGGACAGCAAATTTATCAATTTATGTTCGGTGAAAAACATCAGAATTCAAGGAAAAGATTAATAGCAGATTCACAAAAAAAAAAAAAAAAAAAACTTATCAGAATTTCTTAGAAGTATAAAAATGACTAAATTTGGTGGATTTAGTTGTTGAAGTTTGATTGGGCTTCAGCAGGATGTCCTGAGCTGCACTGACAGCCATCAGTGGGGAGGGTTCAAGTTTGCGACCAAACTCACATTGTAGTGAGCCAGCGTGTTGATTCTCGTCCAGCGCCCTTCTTTCTGCGATGTGAGGTCAATGTCAGACAGGATCTGACCCGTGGATCCAGGGCGCCACTCTGTGGACAGAAAAGGAGACTTTTCATCAGTTCAGGGACATTAGATCTCAACCTCCTCCTGCTGGGGTCCAGATTTACTTGTTTAGGGCTTTTTTCTGTTCTCAAATCACCAAGTCTGACACGTAACTTGAAGACATTAAAGCGCAGATGACTGAATACTGAAGTCCGCTCTCAAAGGTTCATCCCCCATTTAACTGACAGCAGCTCTCATTCTTTCTTCAAGCTCCAGCCTGCAATCTGCCGTTTTGATGGACGCTTCGATTAACCCAGTTCAGAGGATTCAGGAGGCGAGAGCAGCTATCTCAGAAGCACAATAATGATCGGTGGCTCATCACAACAGCTCTCTGTGAATGCAGAACGGCCCTCCCACACCAACAAAATCCCGGAATTTTTACAGGAATGTTCTTTACTCCTACAGCTTTCAGGAAACAACTACATTTTCAGGATTGTGAAAAAACACGACACCTTTTCTTTCTACTTTGCTTTTGTTTTGGAGTTTTGTTTTAACCTGAAGTCTTTGTAAGCATTAGTGAACAGGTGAGGAAATGGCCAAATGTATCTGTGTCTTTTATGCACCAATCTTTTACCTATTTTCAAATCAAATCTTTATGATAAAGTTTTAGCTTCACACTTGACTGAGTTTAAAAGGTTAACACCAACAGAAAGATCTGGATCTTTGATAAAAAAGCGAGGAAAGATTGTAATTCTATCCTGAGTTTTTCTAGTAGACTGAGAAAATCCGTCAACGTTTGGGTCCATAATAGTGAGAGCAGTCATCGTCTCCCTTCACTTTTCTAACAACAGAGCAGTAATTTCACTGAATTAATCCATACTCAGACTCAGGAAACCATTTTTTTGACTGTTTAGGTGCTTCTTTAGAGAAGATTTCCCAGCAGTGAATCTAGACAACTCTGATTCTGACGGAAGTGTCTTTCTGTTTATCTATTAAAGGTCACTCCTCTTCATTACTGCACCATTCTCTGCATAATTATGGGATTAAACCCAAAATCCAACACTATAAAAGATCTTGTAAAAATGTAGCTCAGACAGAGTGGTAAGTTAAATTCTATTCAACCATTGTTTAATGTCAATCCTCTTCACTCTCACTCAGATTTTTGATTAATTCTGAGATTAAACCAATAATCATTCCCTGTTATCTTTTGATAATGAATATAGATTATTGTAAAAAAAAATCATAAAGGATAAGTTGGTCTTGTTAGAATTCTACATTTTGGTGCAAGTTTATTTCTATACAACCCTTATTTAAAAGTCTCTCCTCTTCATTGTCACTCAGTTTTCTATTCAATTCTGCAATTACAATCAAATCCATCAATCATGTACATGGATGTTTTTAAAAACGCAGCTAGTCTTATTGGAATAATATTATGTGTAATTACTGAATATTGCTTGAACAATACGTGCGTTCTTGCTTTGATATCGTTCCTTCTTTGACTCACCCAGTGCAACGGAGTCCACCTTTGGTCTCTGCGAACACGTCACGTGCTTGTACACCTGATCAATGATCTTTTCTTTCACCTGCAGACCAGAGAGTCAAACCTGTTAATGTATGCACTAAAACAGAAACATTTGTCAACGTACAACACAAAATCACAGCTACAGGAGGCTGGAAATTGAAAGGACATTTTTACACGTTTTAGATTGTTACCAGTAGTTAAACTATAACAGACAAACAAAATAACATTTTAGAAACAAAGGATTTTGCATTACTGTCACGCAGTTTTACTTTACTTCATGAACTATGTGCAAAACGTTCACAATGAGCAAGAAAAATTGATTTAACTCTGGTAATTTTATTAACTAACAAAATAAACACAAATGAAGACTTGAGGCTTAGATAAACAGAAGTGAGACAGCCTTCAGAGATTATTTGTGAAGATGTTTTTCATTTCTGGATTAAACAGTTTGGTAAAGACAAATAAGAACTGTAGCAGAATGGAAGGCTGAGCCTCCTGAGAAACATGAAAAAGGAAACAGTGGATTGATTTTCTGAAAGATAAGACAAATTGGCCTAACCCCTGAAAACATGTTCAGCTGTCTGCATCTTTTACTCGAAGTGCAAGCTCTATTTTCAAAGCTAGGCGGAAAATTCTTATTTAATATTTACAAATTTGATGCTTATTTAATTTAAACCATCTCAGTTTGAAAATGTATTTTGAAGTTTGAGCAAAAACATCACAAAGCTAAGAAAACACCACATTTTCAGTCATGAAACTTAAATGCATTTGTCAAGTTTGAATAATTAACATTAGCATTTTTTCTGCTTTAACTTTATTTTTATAACTTTATATATTTATATTTAACTTTATATTATTAAATGTTAAAAAATGCAAATTTAAATGTAGAAAATAAACTGGAGCTGAGGAGGCGGACGGCAGAGAAACAAAAACACTGGGGTGGAAACATTCCGTGCAGCATTTATTAACATAGAAAAACTGGTAATTTTAGAGCTCAGATCGTAGGGTAATGTCAAAATATCCACACAATGGATGAAGTCCAAATAAAGACTGGCTACATTATATCAAAACGAAAAAGATTTAAAATTATATAAAAACCAGGTCTTAAAATGTTAATCTAGCCCCAAACTGAGGTGTTGCTAAAAAACCTGTGATATTTTACACTTCAGAATGCTACGGTTTCACACTTAAAAAAATGAAGTTTCTGTACCCGAATGTTATTTTTAAACCAAATGAAATTATTTTATAATTTCCTCAGATGGTGCTGCAGCACACCTTCCTGTTCCTGCAGTGAACTCACCTGCGTGATGGTGTCACAGTTCAGCACCTTCACCGGAGTGGCATCCAGTCCATCTGCATGATTGATCACCTGCAGAGTCTGCAAACACCAACAGCTTTCAGCTACACAAAACACAAAGACGTGCAGCTTTTTTTGCTCTTGATGTTCGCATCTTGAGGAGAGCGTCTGAACTTCAGCTGGTTTGGTGCTCATCAGTATGCTGCTGCTGCTTCAGAATGTGCTCGTTTCAATGATGCTCAGCTGACACAAAGTGGCTGTGCACAAACAGGTTATTAAAAACTGATGTTTCGCAGCCGGAAATCGAACATCCGCAGCGACATCCATCATCTGACGTGCACACCCATGCACAGATTTTTCTTTTTTTCCCCCCGTCTGTCACGCTGCGTCTCTGAATGTGGAGGTTAGCTAAAGACTATACTATTGAAAACAGCACTGCTCTGCTTCCTGAGGAGGAGAACCGTATAAATGATAAGACATTATGTAAATATAACAAGAAAATGCAAAGGTTAGAGTGAGGCGAGGAATGAGAACATTCCAAAGTGAGCTTCAGGCTGCGTTAAGCAACCAAAAAAATCAGGAATTATTATTATTATTAATTTCAATATGACTTAAAATCATATAAAAATGCTCACATAGACAGCAATGCGCTGACTTTCAGTGATTTTTACATGTGAAGGAACAAAACCTGCAACTGTTCGTTTTTTTCATTTTATTGAGCCCATTACAACCATGCAGTTTTTTTCATGTCTAAGGGGTTAAATTAGTAGAATGATGTTCATGTCATTACCTCAAAATACATTTGACTTTTTTCTTTAGCAACCATAGCATTTGCTGGCTACCTTTAATATGAGATTAATGGACACGTGTTTTTTATTTGAATCTTGACTGATAGAAATACTAAATTTGAAATATAGCCGGCATTAAAAGTAAGCTATTTGAAAGCCTTTGTGCGTTAATTTGGACTGAAATTTTAAGAAATTTGTAACACAATCAAACAATAGCTCCAAAAGGAATTAACAAAGGTTTCATTTTTATTTTGGGCTGACAAGAGTTTCATCTGAACCATACGTTGATAAATGTATGGATTTTTAAAATTCAACACAAAGTTATGTTACGCCAACTATGTACGATGTAAGTGGGGAAGTCGAAAGTCAAAACTGATCGAGTCCCACCCTTACTGAGTTTCAGAAACAATCTGATGACTTTCTATGAAAATTAATGAGGTAGAACGTTTCCAGACATGAAATAACATAGATTATAAACTGGCCCGCTGATCCTCTATTGTTGGCTCCAGAATAATAGTTAATTTCAGCAGATTAAACATTTTCAGATCTGCTCCTTCAACCACTTTGGATTCAACTCTAAAAAATGTCTTTAAAGAAAACCTTTAAACAAAAATATCAACTTCTAATTAAAAAGAAGATGAATGTGTTTTTACGGAAAGGTATAACGTAAACTTCCCTGAAATGTATGCATTATGGTAACATTATGGTAACAAGTGGCCGGGTTAGGCTCCGGCATCCCGTGACCCCGGAAGGGACAAAACGGGTTCAGAAAATGGATGGATGAGTAACACTTGGAAAAAACAGCAACAGTTAAAAACATGTTTTAAACTGATTGCAGGATGTGGATGTTCAATACGACTGACTGCTTTCCTTTTCTCATGCTGGTGGAGTGAAATGTGGGACTCACCAGGACAGAATACTCCACGTCGTCTCCCAGAAGCCCCGTGTCGTTCAGCGTGTACTTGGCCTTCTTCAGCTTGGCGTCCACCGGTCCCTTCTCCACCTGGTGCTTCAAGGCCTTAAATAGTTTGTACAAAGGCTCTCCGGCCGAGTCCTAAAATCAGATTCACACTGACGACTTTCAGACAAACCCTTCCACACTTTATGAGCTAGCAAAGGAGCCTGATTCAAAAAGGCTCATGATGTTGACATAAGGGATCCACAATGAAAAAATTGACTAGAGGGCTGGCAACCATTGGGTGTGTCTGAGAACTGAAGTGAGTGAGTGTGATGTGAACCCATAAAAGATGGCTTACATCAGCATCAACAAAATGAAGTCAATCCAGGTTCCCTTTTTTGCAATGTGGACGCCGCCATGTTGGAGTCAGACAGGTGTCATTAAGGTGACTTTAGTTGTGTTTCCATTACCTCTGAAATTGCGCAAATTGGATCTGCGATACTAAATTTACTTAATCGAAACACCACAATTTAAAAAAAATCGAGACAAAAAAAACATTTTTTGCGCTTGAAGGAGGGGGTTTTTGGGCCGGATCGAAATGGACAAATTTCGTAAAACTGCAATGGAAACGCTTTTTCCGAATTAAAAGCGCTTTTGGAAGGAAGTGGCTGCTGCGCTGTGCCCTGCACAGCCGGCGCCACGAGAGGTCCTGCAGCACCACAGCTTATTAATAGTTGCGTGTCAAACGGAACTGTTGGAGTCACAGCTCCTCTGTAAAATCACCAACCAAGATTTCCCTCAAAATCGCTTCATCCACAGCCGTTCCCACCTGGGAGGAGCAGCTACGCTTGCAGCTCCATGGTCTGCACAGGCGTCTCCTCTGACAGATGATGAGCGCTAGAGCCGTGACAGAAATCTGAACGGATCTTATCTCATCAAACAGGAAAATGGTCCAACTTGTAGAAAATATTATTTTTTTAATATCGTTGAACATGATGCTCTGCGTCTGGCTCATTTACATTTAAAGAGACTATCAATGGTCTGGCTACGCTGCACGCGCGCCCCAGAAGCCGTGACGTCACCTAAATACTCCCTTCTTGTGAATCAACTTAAAACAATACTTGTTCTTATCCATGCCGGTGGTTTTGAACAACTTATCACGTGAGTTGGTTTGTGTTTAATCGCATAATTATGATTTAATGGAAACAGTGTAATTGCGAATTCGTTTTTTTTTAGACATTTCTAGAATGTGGATAAAGTTGTGTAATGGAAACACAACTACTGATAAAACTCTGGTCTATTGACATTTAAACAGCTGATGTTGGGGAGGAGCCAACTTTGATTGATTTGTTGCTAACAATGTGGGCTTTTGTGCGGCTTTATTCAATTCAACTCCAAAAGTAATAATTTACACTTAACCTTAAGGGCAGATTTAAGAGATTTTTTTACAGGTTGCGATGTGAAGAGCAAAGGAGGAGACTAAAGAATCGGGCTTACCCTGAGGAACTGGTACAAGCAGATGGACATCCAGTTGCTCAGCATCCTCTCCACCACTGTCTCTGACCTGCACAGAAAAAGCCAATGGTAAATCTGAAACTCAATTTTTCTTCTTTGGGGGTTTTACATCTTCAGAACTTTGCTTCAGAAACAATAAGAGGCGGAGGTCATCCGGTGGTTTCCAGTGCAAGACTTCAACTCAAGAGTGGAAAAAAAATAAATAAATAACAGGCTTCCAGAAGAAAAGTGCAAAGACCGACGCCCCGGTTAAAGAACAACGTTTAGAGAAAGAATAAAGCCAGAACCTCCTCAGCATCAGTTTGGGGTTTTTGCTCTGCACGTGTTCGTCCATCAGTTCCAGCAGAAGCGTTCTCATGATGTCCGTGTAGTACTCCAGCTTGCCATGCAGTGCCACCGTCAGGAGGGAGGCGAAATATCCACGAGCACGAGCATTAAAGTCCTGGCGGCTCTCCAACGTGCGGATAAACTGTGATTTAAAACAAAGAAAGTACAAAAAAAATGTAAAAGACTGAAAAATAATTGCATTCTAGAAACTAAGTTGCTTATTTTTACATCAAGGGACAAAAAAAATAATTTAAATAGAAAGGTTTTAGCTAAATGCTCAAAAGTCTGGTTTCTAAAGATGCTTGAGTGAACTTTAGGCTCATGAACAAAAGGAGAACAGAACCTGGAGAACTCCAAACTCACATTGATGAGGAATGTTTTGCTGTTCAGCAGGTTGGAGAATTGAGTGAGAGCCTGATTCACAGTGGCCTTGCGGGATTCTGGGATTGGTATTTTTCCGGTGATGACGGGGTCATTGGAGCTGTCCTTGGACGGCCAGAAGAAGATTCTGTCCGTGTAGAGTTTATAGTCCAGGAAGGGAATCCCGCCTTCGCTCAGGTCGCTGGTTTGGTCCTCCATTTCAATCATCAGATCTGAAGAACAGCAAGGAATCTTCAGTTCACTGGAAGAACGGGAGCTTTTTAATTCTGTCCCAGAGCAGTTCTGGACTGAAGGACCAGACTGTTTTAGCAATTCTTTCTTTCTTTGAGTGATAATTTCAGCCCTGACAGATACACAAAAACACACCAAAATCTGTACCAACCTAGTACCTGATGAAAAGAAATTTTGGCCATAGTGAACCCCTTCCCCCAAAATGATGACATCACAGCGGGAAAAACCTTCAAAAAAATGAATGGGAACAAAACCTCTGGTGGGGCTCAATAATATTTAAAAATCCACCAACGTATCGGCGATATCCACAGGAAGTTTTGATATTACTACGGGATGGCCACAGGACCTACGGCTTGGCAGCCATTGTGTGGCAAAGTCCGAAATTTGGCAGTTTTTCACATTTTTTCACAATTTGTGAAAAGATAACTTTTAAGTGATCTTCACAAAATTTCTCACACACCACAAGGAACGTGGGCGTGGTTAAACAAAAACCTCTGTTGCCAAGGAAATACAAAAATTTACTTTACAAATGTTTTAAAAAAATACATAGATCTTCCCTTCACAGTAGTCCTTCTCTAACTTCTATAATCCACCATCTCTCTTTCCCCCCCTCCACCCCCCAACTCTCTCCTTTTCCCCCTTTCCTTTTCCGTCCGGTCCAACAAAAAAGATACAAAAAAAAAAAAAAAATCAATATTAATAAAGTTTGGTTTAAATTACAAAAGGGGCTTATACCAACATACATTTTGTGTTCGCTATGATTTATAACCCCCGATTGTAAGAGTAAAATCTGTCTAATACAAGAGGCTCTCAGCTCATATCTGTTTGCTCAGCTGTTGGACAGGACAAGTTTAAAAAAAAAAAAAAACATAGATTTGTTTGTCAGCCTCAGGCGACCAAAAAATAAAATGGTTGCCATGGAGATAAAACCAACAGAATAGCTGCCATTTTGAAAAAAGTTTTAATCACATCACTATAATAAGATTGTTTTTAAAAATGATCAAGGTGATCCTGTTCTTCAGGAAAACCAGCAGCAGCTCAGATTCAGTCCAAGAATTTTATGTTTTTAAAATATTGTGAAACACTTTTATCAATAAAGTTTGACTTGATATATTTATTTGAATATTAGTTTTGTGTTTTGTCCTCCTCATGCATCACGTGTCCTGTAAACTGTACCTGTGAACTCCTTCTTGCAGCGATCTCGAACGCTCTCCTCCAGGCTCTCCAGCTGGTGCCTCACCTTCTCGTACTCGCGCTCTGCCTGCTGGCTCTTCCTCCTGTTGGAGGTCAGACATGCAGGTGAATCCCCAGCGTTTCTTCATCCGTGTGCCAGTTTTTCCACGCTCTTTATCAAACCTGTAGCAGTAGACGGACACGACGATGAAGAGCAGCATGGGCACGATGACTGCAGGGATGATGATGACCAAAGGAATATCTTCTTTGTTCCTCGTGTAGTAGACGTGTCCCACCATCCATGTGCCCCAACCGAACTTCACCTGGAAAGAAGCGGAACCCAGATTTACCCTTTAATGGATCATTTCAAGCAGAAGCGATGAAGTTTGTCTGAAACATCTTTTTGAGCTGTGCTGACCTTCAGCTCCAGCATGTCATTGGTAAAGTTTCTGAGCTGGTTTTTAGACCTTGGCTGCGATGCAGGAGCTTCCAGCATCAGTGTATCATCCTGACCAGAGAGGAGAGAAACAAACGCACACATCAGATCAGTAATGAAGCTTCTCTTCTGCCCATCCTCAGATCTCCTCACTTGTGAAGGCAGAAAACAGCACAGTAGCCTGACAGTTAAATTTAGGGAGCATGGACGGCAACCGCAAAAAAGAAACAGATCTCAAAACTTCAGCTTGGTCTGACGCTGTTTCCAGACGGACATGAAAGCGAGACACGCTCAGGTTTGTTGGAACAGTTTGCATCAGAAGTGAAGGTGCAGACGGCTTCTGTTCATGTCAGATAACATCTCAGAGTCACTGCTTTCACTTTCAACAGGGAGGCGATTGATTTTCAGCGTTGAGTGAGGCCGAGTTTCTGTGACAGCGTCACCTGTCAGGCTGCGAGTGCGGCTGCAGACATGAACGCCTGGCATTCTCTGCTTTGATGGAACGGCAGCAGCTGCAGACTGTGAACCCAAATCCTTCAGAGCCATTAAACCCCCGCAGCTCCCCTGCCTTTACCTGCAGACCGTTAATTTGACAGGGGACGTCTTCAACGAACGCCTTGGTCTCCTCCATCGTCATCGCTCGCATGAAACCTCGACCCTGAAAAAGGGAAAAGAGACAGAACTCAACAGCAGGAGGAGACGAAGAGTCCTTGGATTTAGTGAAGTGGTTGTCCTACTTTGACGATGATGATGTGGGTCTCTGTGATCATATTCTTGTCGAGCTTATCGAAGGAGGGATTGGCGTGATAGTCAAAGTTCCTGAGCTCTTCTTCCATGTTGTCCAGCTGGATGAAGGTCCTGAGCGATTGGCTGCTGGAGCAGCAGTTCACCATTGGGGAGTAAAACTCCAGGATGGTGTCGTTCTTCTGCAGCACCGGCTGGACAAACTGGCAAACGAGAACCACAAGGATGAGATCTTCTGCCATTAAAAAAAAAAAATCTACCAGAGCAGATTGAAATGTCACTTTTAGATTAGAAATTTGAGCTCAGGTGGAACTTTTCATTTCCTCATCCAACACTCTCCTGTCTGACACTTTTGATGAAGCTGCTGTGAATGTCTGCAACTCAGCAGAGAAACAGAAGGAACCTCCAAGATAATGACCCCAGAGCATCTAAAGCCCCCTGTCACTTCTTCCAGGTGAACTTTAATATTTTAACATGTTATTAAAGGACCTATAACATGCAAAATCAGCTTTTTTGAAATTTTAAGTGTATTATAATTGTTAATTCCTGTTGAAAAACATCCCCAAAGTAGTGCTTTGATCAGTTCATGCATCCCTGAGCATTCTACTAAAACCCTTCTCTCTGAGCACCAGCCCATCCCGATCCATTAAAACAAGCAAGTCTTCACAATGTGATGTAGACAAGTGAGAACAGCCTTTTCCAGAAAGAGTCTGCGCTGCCTGCTGTCTGCATCGCAGACTAACACACACCCACAATGATTGGCAAAATGTTGTAATTTTATATGCACAATATGTACATCTATCTTTGCAAACGTTCTGATGTTTGTTTTTGTGGGTGAAAAGCAGACACACTGCTGAGGCCGGCTCTAGGATGATGTCATAAAATGGGCGGCACCCACAAGGAGTGAAAGGCGGAGCCTCAGAGATCGAGTCCTCTTACTTCTAAGTAGGAAAAGGAGCTTGCAAAAATAACTCATATTTCTTTAAAACAATGTTCTTTAGTCTGCCAAAGACAATATATTATCATATATATGGATATAGTTTACATTTATAGTTTAAGATATAGACCAGGGGTGTTAAACTCATTTTGGTTCAGGGGTCATATTCCACCCGTCTGATCTCAAGTGGGCCGGACCAGTAACATGATAGCTGATGATGCTCTGTGGGTTCACGTTCGCCGCGGAGAACCTCCGCCGTGAGACCAGACCAGAGCGGGAGGTCTCCCCGCGGGGACGGTTACCTGCTCGGGAGAGAGCCCCGTGTCTGAGACGCTCTGTCGGGGGCGGGGCTGCAGAGATGAACTGTTTAATTCTTGAAAATGTTTTTATATTTAAAGGACAAGTGTAATAAAAACCCATATTCAGACTTTTTTATATTAATTAGCCGGCACATCTGTTTTAGAAAGCTGGAAAATGTCAAGTTTCACCAGATATTATTCACCGTCTAAGTTCAGAGCGGCTGATCAGAAAACTCTGATGACCCAGCATTCTAGTAGCATTTAAACGCATCACTTACGCACGAATCTGGGAGACGTGAAAAGAGTCTCAAATCAGATTCGTGTGTAAATGTGGTTTTGTGTGTGCGTAACAAGTGATTCATGCATATATTTTAAAGATTTGTGCGTGTAGTTAGTTTCAAGTTGTCGTAATTTGAAGTTGTGCATGTGTAAATTGTACTTTGTATTTTTTTATATTTTGTAATTTTTGAACTCATGCACAAAATGTTTTTTATGAGTTACAAATCAAGAATTACGCATGCACAAACCTAAAGTTACGCACAAATC
>BSAI01000030.1:10900543-11012487 GCA_036245035.1 Adrianichthys oophorus
AAAGTTACGCACAAATCAAGGGTTACGCATGCACAAATCTAAAGTTATGCACGAATCAAAATTACGCACGCACAAATCGGACTGATACTAATTTATCTCCATAATTTTTGGCACCCGGCAAGCAGTGAAAGGGGGCGGGCCACCTGAATTGGCCATATGAATTGCGTTCAGTGTGAATGCAGCTTTAGAGTGTATTTGAGGAGGGCATTCGAGTCTAAAAGGAACTATAACTCACCTTCGCATTATGACCCTCCATTGACCCGGACGACCCAAAAACCCACAGCACCCATATGAGGTAACCCCTGTACCGCTGCATGTGACCAAGACTTAAAACCACAGTCGGAGGTTTGAGTCTGATCTGGAACAGGGTCCTTTATGACCACAGCTTTGGTCCAGAAAAAATTCAATACAAAACACCTCTTACCTCCACGGCGGGCACGGCCGGCAGCTCGTCCACAATGAGCTGCACCTTCATCTTGGCCGACTGGATCAAATCAAACCTGTTTCCCTCCACCACAATTCTCCGCCCACCACTGCAAACAAAAAATTCACAAACTGAATACACAGCTCCACCTTTTCCTGCTTCAACCTGAAGGAGGAGGTCCGAGTGTGGCGCTCACCACATGAAGCTGCTCTGTGGTTTGTAGGTGATGATTTTGGGGTTTTCGCAGTATTGGAAGGCCCCCTTCAGCTCTTTGGTGGTGTTCCTGCCATATTTCACCGTCACCTTCTGAGAGTTTGTCGGCACACTCTGCCCCGTCTTACAGGTGATATTTTTACCAAAAGACAGACTAGAGGAGATAAGAAATCCTAAACGTCTGAGCTTCTGGAGAGCTAATGAGAAAAGGTCAAAGCTTACACTTCACAGGGAACGTTTCCAATACTGATGGCGATGTCCTCTATGGAGGCCGTTTCCAAATAGTCTCCTTCGATGGTGATCACGGTTCCTCCGGCCGCAGGACCCTTGGTTGGCTGGATGCTGGTCAGTTTGGGATCCTGAACATAAAAGTGACACATGTATGTCTGAACCAAATAAAACACAAAACTTACATATATGGTCCACATATCAATATTTTTTCTTTAGATAAAAGTTTCTTGTAAAAAAAAAAACCCCTAATAATGGCCTTGATTTAGTGGGGAAAAAAATGCAGAATATACCATCAGATGCTTTTAGCTTTTGGATGACTAATCCAGTCTACAGACTTAATTCTACTTTTCTTTTTTATTGTGGAAGATAACAGCATTAAAAAGTGAGATTTTAAACATTCATGAGACCCTATGAGGATCACAACAACATTCAGAGGAACAAAAAAAGTTTTTGCACATTTGTACATGTATAGAGTTTTGTACATTTTCTTGAACATTTACATCTTTTTTTCTCATGTTTAGAAGGAATTTGTCAAGATATGATGAGTCTCATAGTCCCTGTTTTCTTCCGATAGAACCTGGATTTGGAACCATGATGATCTCTGTCCTGTTTTAAGCTAGCAGTTCAGATAATTTGCTCTCGAATTGGGAGAACGGCATCAAGGCCCTGAGGGTTCTGTGCCCCAAAACGGAAAATAAAGAAAAGGGGAGAATTTAAGAGCTGCAGCTGAAAAGGCTATGTCTCCCCAAGCTGAGTTAAAAGCATTTGATCTTCAAATCTCAGGACTTGACATGGGCGATAAGATAATGAGGAGCCAGTCCATTTAAACATTTAAAAACCAGAAGTAAAATAAATTAAGATATTGGTTTCTACTTTTAGGAAAATTGGTTTATAATCCAATTTTGAAAATGTAGTCAGACTTAACATGAAAACTTCTGCTCCAAAAGCTTCAATGTCTCCAAAAATGTAAATTCTCCCAAAGTTAACTCGGAACCTCCGCAGAGTTCAACTGGAAAAAACTAAATCAAAAGATGACGAGGATTTATTTGAACTCGGCTCCAAGATTTCAGAGAAAAACAGACACTGGCTGAATGTTTTCCTCCTCATACGGGGGGGTGGGGAGTTGCTGCTTCAGAGCTGCCAGCAAAAGAAAACAGAACAACAGGGAACATTTAGTCTCATCTGCACCGCAGGATAACGTTGCATCCAAGCGAACAAAGAGAGTGGAGTTCTGAGTGGCAGCAGAGGGAAAGTCTGCAAGCAGGAATAAAGAAAGTTCAGAACTGTTTTGGTTGCAGCACAAAGGTGGGGTCTGTTGGTGTTTCTGATGTTCTGGAACAGAAAAAAAATCCTGCTTGAAGAGAGGAAAGCCGGGAACGACTCGGCTGCTTGTGGAGTGGCGGCTCAGGAGGAGCTTCTGCGTTCAAACACCAGCAGAACTACAGCCGATGGAAACTTCTGCTCAGAAGAAGCTGAGGAGCCACAAACGTCAACAAGAGCAAAGATGCAATTCCTGATTTTCTCTGTCTATGGTGAAAAAAAAAACCATCTGGTTAAATATAAATAATAAATTAATTATATCTAATAATATATAATAATAATAAATAATTATATATAACCAGATAAAACCAGAAAAATATTTTTTGTTTTTATATATATATATATATATATATATATATATATATATATATAAATAATATTGCAAAGTAGTCATCTTTATTTTTACAGTAAATATAGATGTTTTAAGGTTGCATTATAGATCTTTCTCATACGAACATCTTCATTTTCACCCTTGTCTGTCTTGTTTAAACTATCAAAGTTTAAATATTTGTCAGAAAATAAGTATTATAGACTGAAAAGTAATATCTGATCACTATTGAAGAGTTATGTAAATTTAGCAAACTGAACGCATTTTGTACAGGAGCAGTTTGACAATGGTCTACACCTAACAGGATGCAGAACACAATCCAATGTAAAAAAAAAAAGACTGTAAAAAGCATGCGCAATTGCACTGAAGAAAAGGTCAGCGAAACAGCAGAACGGCAAAAGATAAACAAACCGCGATGTAAGCAAGGGAACACTAATCAAAGAAAAATGTGAAAGGAACTACTTTTTAGGTCTGCATTATCACTTTTAAATGGACTCCCTGCAGCCACCAGGACTAATATTCTCAAAATTTGTATACATTTTATATTTTATTTAAACTGTTGACTATATTGACAAAAATATTGCTTTCAGAACTTACTTCAGTAAACTGAACATCAGTCTCTTTTTTTTCCATGTACAAACAAATTTAACAGTGAGAACCTTCACCGATGCAAAAACTGATGGAAATTCAAGATGCGTATTGCTGCATTTGCTCGCACATATTTTAAGTGTGTTAAAGGCTAAATGTTGTTGTTGGTTGTATTTATTAACCTAACTATAACTCTAAACTTCCTTCAGGTCCATGTGGCCAAGAAAAAAGTTCAGCACTGACTGCAAGTATTAAGAAAGTTATGTGCAAAAAGTCGCTTTTTTTTTTTCTTTTTCAACAGTGCACTGCGTTCGCTGTCCTGATTGGCTGATTTCCTTGTCAATCAATGTCTCTCTGATAAAAGTGTGTGAAGTCTGTAGGGACAGGGTTTTACAGCCTCAAAAAATCAATAATTCTACTACTTGAGTTATTTTTAGAACATACAGTGCTCAGAATAAATGAGGACACCCCACTACATTTTTCAGGAAACCTTTAGTGTCCTTTCAGAATCAACATTTTCTATGAGGTATTATGCTACAAAATACTCCCACAAATGTGGGCCATTGATGTGCTGCTGGTGTTGGGGAGCTGCATTTAATTGATGGTATCTTGAACTCAACACTGTTCTGTTCTATACTGAAGGAGAAGATGCTGCCATCATTCCATGCACTTGGTTGTCGTGCACTTTTCCATCATAATGATCCAAAACACACATGGAAAGCTACTGTTGCATTTCTGAAGAAGAACAGGGTGAAGGTGATTGAATGGTCAAGTATGTCTCCTGATCTGAATCCAATCGTACAGCATATTTAGGAGTTAAATAAGTGTTCAATAAATCTCATCCTTGTGGAAAGTTAAGAAATTGTCCTTTTGTTCCTCGCACTGCAGATTAAATTAGTACTTTTTAAAGAGGATGTACTCATATATGCTAAGCACTGTAATAAAACGCAATAAAAGGGACACCACTGTATAAGTGCTCGATTTTTCGGGAACAGATTGCGAAAATCCGAGTATTTGGATTCCCGTTACAGCCCTACTCTTGTATCCTTTTAATGTTCCAGGATGATCAAGTATTCGAGAACAATGTGACACTAATAAATTTAGTCTTCTAATAGCCAATTACTGAAAAACTCGCTGCTGTTTCATTTTCATTTTTTTTAACACACAGATGAACAAAAACTCGGAAACTAAGTTTGGAGACTCACTGCTGATGGAATAAATGAGTCATTTCAGTCTCAGCAGTTTCCTGCCATGAAACACAAACGAATACGAACTACAGGAGCAAAATTCAAACGAGCGACTGAGCCTTGTTCAGGAAACAAAACAAATCAGCAGGTGAAGCTGCTTCCATCAGATTTGTTTCACTGTTTGTGGATAAAAACAGCTGGAATTTAAATTGAGTTTCGCCCAGCAGACAGTTTATATCCTGCTAATATTTTCACGCTCCGCTGGTTCTTCGGGGAGCAGATTCCCCGCAGCAGAAGGAGGCTTTTACTTTGTCGCAAACCTTTTAATGTTCTAGGATTGGATGTGTGCAGTTTGAAGCGGCTGTGACATGCAATCTTCTGAGCTGTCGATGAGGCGAGCATGTGCAGATTTCATAAAGACAGATTTTGAAAGCTGAAACAGGAAACAAAGAGACAGCTTTGTGATGGAAACGAGGGACTGAAGGTTAACCTGATGAAGGAAAAGACAGATTTTCACTCTCCTGCCTTTGCTGCTGCTTTCTGAGCCTCTTTGTTGAACGATTTGCAGCTTTAAAGAAAAGTTTCAGTTAAATAACTGCAATGTCCAAGGTGTACCGCAGAGAAAGATGCTTTCCCCTGCAGGCGCTGCCACAAACCTGAGAGACTATGAGGAACAGCGAAGAGCGTCTGTCCTAAGGTCATCCACACGCTCGCTTCATGCTCACACAAGCTCCTGACACACTGCACACTTTTACTCTTCAATGCATCCTTAAAAAACAAAAATACTTCTCTTTTGTACGTTTTTTATGTCCCTGAGCTTTAGTTCTTCAGGAAAGAGTTTGAGGCTTTTCTGTGAAGCTTCCAAGTAGAATATTCTCTTCTCTTCAGCAGAAGGAAAACTATTTGACTGACACTTGGCTTCTACCAAACCTAAAAAAGTAAAATGCTGAACCTTACTTTAAAGAGAAAAAATACGATTATATTTAGATTTAAGATATTAAGATCTTTTAGATTATAAGGTAAATGAAGCCTGTTAACCCATTACCTTCTTTTGATTCCTCTAAAGTACTATGGAACAATAACAAACTTCTCAAAAAAGGACGTTCTGAACCAATATAAAATAATCTCAGGCTGTGATCATCCAAACAGGAGAGGGTTTTACCTGTTTCTGTTGTTCTCCATAAAAAGAGAGTCCCTTAAACATTAAAATAATTTAATAAAGTGTTTTTGTTTGAAAAAACATTATTAATTTTAATTTATAATGGAAATTTAAAACAGGCAGCAGTGGATGCAGTTTATTTTTTACAGACAAAACCACAGCAGGCCAGGAATCTGCTAAAAAAATGTTGAGGGTCCATCTGTGTTTGGCAACATTGTAACAAATTGTTCTACACTTTATTTAAAGCAAAGATAAACTCAGATAAGTTATTAATGAGTATTATAATGTGGTCTGGGTGAATACTAATTTCTGATTGGCTGCAGGGTGTCCACTAAAAAGTGATAATGGACACCTATAAAAGAAGATCCAGTCCAGAGCAACAAAAACTCAGAACAAACTTTTTCTATATCATATGGACAAAAACAAGCAGTAAACTGTGAACTTTCCCTCTGAAACAATGCTTTGTATCACCACTTTCCTTCACTAGCTAGTCCTCATACACCGGCTGCAGCAGAGAAAGGTGCTGTTCTGTAGCTCTTACTTTAGACAACACAAGTCACGCCACATATCAAATAGCCCGTTTCTTGTGAAAAACGATTCAAACATTAAAAATTATGAGATTAAAGTAGGGCTGCACGGTGGCGCAGTGGTTAGCGCTCCTGCCTCACAGCAAGAAGGTTCCCGGTTCAAGTCCTGGCTGGGAGACCTTTCTGTGTGGAGTTTGCATGTTCTCCCCGTGCATGCGTGGGTTTTCTCCGGGTACTCCGGCTTCCTCCCACCGTCCAAAAACATGCTTCATAGGTTCATTGGCTACTCTAAATTGGCCCTAGGTGTGAATGTGAGTGTGCATGGGTGTGTGTTTGTGTCTGCGACAGACTGGCGACCAGTCCAGGGGTGTACCCTGCCTTCGCCCATGAGTAGCCGGGTTAGGCTCCGGCAACCCCGTGACCCCGAAAGGGATAAAGCGGCTTGGAAAATGAATGAATGAATGAGATTAAAGTACTAATAATTGATTTTTATATTTATTTCTTTTGTAAGTGACCACAATATGAGTGAGATAATGCCCCACGAGGGGTTCATTATCATTAATGAATTAATTCTTTGCAGAAGTAACCATCTAAGAAGAAGTGGAGTACAGTTTGTACCCATGTGTCATCCATTAATTTCTGATAATGAACACCCCATTGGGCATTATTCTTTATTAAACAACTGTTTCTCAAGATTTTAGACATTTTTGAAAGTCATTCTCAAAGAGCAAGAAAAGACAAGCTTCACAGCAAACTGCTGCCTTTATATTTTTAATATAACACTGATATTCGGCAGTAGGCTGGATTTTAATGCTAACATATTAGCAGAGAACGCAATGGGGGAACAGTTTCACCTGAGGCTACAGAACAGTATCAGTTCTCCTTACCCGTTTGATTTTCAATGCTAAACGTTTAGTGCCATTTTCAGGCTTGGAAACAAGCGTTCGAGCAACTACTTTCAATGAGAAGTCTTTGAAAACTCTCGCGTTTAGACATCACCATGCTCATTTTTAAGCCTGTTTTCAGGCTCTATGTACAAAACCTGCAGCGACTGAACGCACGTCAAAAGTTTAATAGTTGATCTTTGGGGACTCAAAAGTTTGGTAGTGACATATGGATATCATTCTTTTCAAGACATGGAAAAATGTTTGAAAATTTCCCATCAAACACCAGCTGAACCAAAATTACAGTGTTTTTCTAGTTTGGATGGCTGTTGCAGAGAAAGAGGGGATTAGAACCAGCGGTTGTGGTTCACTGATTGAAGCATCAGACTCACCCGGTATGTAAACACTGCCTGTGAAGTTCCTTTTCTCCCTCCTTCCACAAACACCTCCACCACACCGCTGGTTTTTTGTCCAGCTGGGATGTCGACGGGCGGAGCAGGACTGACAGGGCCGATCTCACACACCACACTGTGGACAGAGAGAAGGAGATCAAAAACTCTTCAAACCAACGGCCACAAAGAAACCAAAACTGCTGTCCTGTTATTTAATCCACTTTCCAAAAGGAAACAATGAAGGTGATTGCACAACATTTAATTGCGCTAAATGGTTTGAAATTAAACAGTAATTATGGAGAACCGTGGAGCAACAGCTCTTTCTTTTTCCTGCTAAAACATTCCCACGATGTTCTGCATACTAAAAGGTTTCCCGTTGAAGCGGAAGTCAGATGAGCCGCCTGAGGCGGAGCCGCTGCTCACAACTCTGCAATAAGAAGTCTTCTTAATCAGCTCAGCGACGGTTAATTATGTAAGAGTAACCCTGATTTAAATATTACGCAAGCAAACGAGTTCCCAGGCCAATCTCTTTAAACAGATCAAAGCTCTGCAACTTTAAACAAGTCGGCGTCGGATCTCTTCAGGTGAGTTCTGTACTAATTACGGCGGCAGCTGCATGTTGAAGAGGCTGCTGTGCTCACCTGGTGGAGACGGAGTATCTGTCCTCCAGGTGGATGCACTCCACTCCGGCTACCGTGATCCTCTTTATGTCCTCCTTCTTTATTCCCATGTTGGAGCCTCTGATGGTCACAGCGATGCGGCCGTTCATGGGGCCAAATTTAGGGCTGATCTGCAGAAAGAAGAGGATCGGAAAAATGATTAAATCTAAAGCCTTAGTCACTACTGGCAACCCCGAGGTTTCCAAACAGGAAGTACCTGCTGGCTCCAAGAAGCCAAAAATATATGCTCTAATAAATATGTTTTACATATTTTTGATAATCCAAATTTTTTTAAAAGATAGTTTTTCTGTAGTTTAAGTTATTTTAAGTTATAAATCAACAAATCAAATGCTTCAATAAAGTAGGTGGAGCCTGCTGGCCCCAACGTTCAGAACTTTTGACAGATTTTATGTAGCCTGCTTTCAAGTGGCAAGGATGTGGGCTAACAAAAACTCACTCTTGATTGGCCAGAGGTTGCCATAGAAACGTTCACTCAGACCATTGACTGTATATAGAGCACTTGACAGGGCGAATGTGACGTCACCCACAGAAAATTACTTACTTCAGTTTCTAACCAAAGTCAATTTAGTCGCCATTTTTCTGCAATATGTCCATTGCGATTGGTCGTCTGTCTGTCTTAGTCTACATTTTTATGGCAACCCCTTTCCCCAATCAGTAGTGAGCATGTTAGAAGGCCACTCCCCTAACACTGAAAGCAGGCTAAGGAAAATCTGTCAATCAAAGGCTTGGACTGTTTGAGGTGAGGAAACCTACTTTTATTGAGGCATTTGATTGGTCAGTTTATGACTTGAATAATGTGTACAATAATAACACAGTAATGACAAACAATTGATAACTAATACAGCATAAATATCATATCATCAATAAATGATGAGTTTTATCAAGATTTTAACAGATCAAGAATGGTTATTCTGACAAATAGAATGACTGAATAATAGCTGTTCATCTCTATATAGAAGTCAATGGGATTTTGGCTTTTTGGAGCCAGCAGGTGCTTCTTGTTTGGACCACAAGGAGGGGGTCACTCAATCCAGTTCGCTATATACAGTCAATAACTCAGACCGACTCAGACCAATCACAGCTTATTGACAACTTGTGGCTCGATAATGGTGGCGTGCGTATCGCAAAACAAGTGGCGGCTGAATTGACTTAATTTTGTTGGAGCTGGAGGTAAACTGTTTTCTTTGGATGAAATCATACTCACTCAGTCCAGTTCTCATTTACAGTCAATGGTGATAATGTGACCCCTCCCCCGAGCTTGTTAACCAACTTTTGGTCTTAACTTTGGGATGATTATAAAAGGAAGCTAGAAGAAGAATGAACTAGAATCCAATATTCTCCTTTGGCAATATTGACATTGAAACTGCAAATAGCAGCTTTAATAAACAGACTGTGAGACAGGTTGTTAAATAAAGACGTTGTTCCTAAAGGTCAAGACCGAGGTCAAATATTTCATCAAAAAGACACCAGCTCCTGCTCTCTCTGAATGCGTTTCATTAAACTGAAGACTGAGATGAAATATCATTTCTTCATTTGAACACTAGAGGGTGTGGTCCAATCCTCTAAAAATTTCACACATTTTTCAACACTTATTCATTAGGAAAAAAACCTTCAAAGCCTGCCCTTTTCTCCTCAAAGTTCCTCCTGTTTTTTGCAATTAATGTTTACGTATGATGTCATTCAGAAAACAAGAGCTGAGTCAGCAATATCTGTCAGCAGTATTCATGTTGATGTAAAAACATCAACAGAGCTCCACAGGACTTCTCTGAACCCGCCAATTTGATCTACCTTGAGTCTAAAACACTGAAGGATTTCATTAAATACACATTTCCTTTTCTTTCTGGACCAACAGTTGAACAAATCCATGTGAAGAAATGATCAAATTAGATCAGGTGATGCTCCCCCTTCCCAAAATAGGACATTTAAGTCTTCTCCTTTCCAACCTATCAAAGAGGTTTACCCCTCCAAAAAAATGTAAGGAATAAAATATATAAACATTCTTTGCAAACAACTTATTTATACATGTATAAGAAAGAAGAAGCAAGCATAAAGTCTATAAAAGAAAAAAAAAACAATAAAGAAAAGGAAAATTTGAAAGAAAGACTTAATAAAAAGTAAACTGTGACAATAACAGAAAACTAACGTAAAAAAAGTAAAATGGAGACAACAGAGTAATAGCATTTTCAAAAATGTCAAATTGAGAAGAAATGAGACATAAAAAATAAATATGTAAAAAAAGAAGAGAAATATGAATAGAAAACATGAATATTTTATTTTTACGAAAGCTTGAACAGCTTACGAGCAGTTTGTGTTTCTATTAAATCTAAAGAAACTAAAACTGCAAGCTGCGTTGTATGGCACGCAAGCGCTAACCGCCCCAGCCGGCCCCTATCAACCCAGCCTAACGGGCTGAGCAGCTGCTACACGTGCCTCACTCCCCGATCTTGGCCCTGTCGCTCTTGTCAGAGCTGCAGTGACAAATTAATCCAAAAAAAAAAAAAAAAAACACGCTTTTAAAATGGCAGCCTTTCCATTAGTTTTTTCTCCATAGCAACCATCACATTTTCTATTCACCTGGGGGTGACAATAAAATCTATGTATTTTTTGAAAAGTCGGCAAAAGTAAATTTTGGGGTTTCCTTGGTAACTGAGGTTTTTATGTTTAAACCACCCACATTCCTAAAATGCTCATTTCATTTTGTTCAGCTTGAGCCAACGATTCATGTATTACATTTTTACATTATTCTGGTAAAAAATGTCTGCACAATAGCAAACGCCACTTTTGCGAGCTCGTTATGATAACGCCGTTTAAAATCTACAACCACTGCTTTTTTCTCAAGTAGCTTCCCAATGACACTGGAGGAGTTAAGAGGTGATAGATCAAAATCCCTAGGAGGGGTTTAAATTTCTAGATGGTAACAAAGGTCTTTTTTTTTTTTTTATTCAAAAAGTTAGTCTCTTCTTGAGGTCAAAGGTCAACAATTGGTTGTGGCTTTAAAGTCCTTAAATTCTGCTAATTTAATGTTTGGGCTGATAAAGCAAAAATTCTGATTCACAAATCTCTGCTTTTTAAAAAAAAACAATAAAAAATGAAAAAAACAGAGTGAAACACTTGTACCAACTTTAAATGTAACTTCTAGAGTTTGACTCCACAGTGTTTATGATGTTTCAAGACGACAGAAGCATTAATCTGCTGTTCTGAAAGGCCAGCTGCAGATCCTTATGTCCTGCAGGCTGTTGAGCCATCACTTCTCGCCATGCGGCGCTGATGATTGGCTGTCAGGTGCCTGTGGGATTCTCGCAGCCGTCAGTCGAGCGGATGATTGTTTCCTCGTGTTTGAGTTCCCTGTGACTGCAGAGCAACACGGGAGTGGCAGATTCTCCTCACTTATTCCTTCAAGAGGACGGGGGAAAAAAATATCCCAGGATGCCATTTTTCATGCTGCTTCTTGGAAGATTAGATGTTCTTCAGGTGTGGCACTGTGATTTATGACCAAAGGTGACTGTTGGTAACAGTGCGAGGGAAAAAAATCTGAGGTCGTCTCCTTTGAAAAGGAGCAGCTTAGAGTTTCTGAATGTTTGAAGATTGAGATCAGATTACAGAAAAATGACGCTCTGACGTCAAATCTACCGGCCTTAAAGGAAGAATCTTTTATTTTATGAGAAAACTGAAGAAGAAAAGCTTCCTGTGAGCATCTCCAGTGATGTTTAGGAGGCAAAGCTGCACAAAAATGAAGCAGAACCAAAAATCAACTGCTCTCTGTCCGGAAATCCATCCTTTTCCTCCATTATTAAAGGGATTTTTGTAAAGTAAAGGAGACACAAAGGAAGTGGTTCATAACCTTCATAACCCAAAGAAACGCTACAGTTTGTTTAAGATGCTAGCAGGCAAGAACAGATGAGAAGAGGAGATTTGGTTTAAGTCCTGTTTACTTCCTCAGAGAATCTGATCTGCATAAAATCTGTTGCTTGTTTCCAACTGGTCACGATCTCCCATTTCCAGTTTTACGTAGAATTTTTTTAAACCACACAAATAGCGGATTACGACCGCAGGTCACATGACCAAGAGTGCAAATGATAGTCAAATTATTTACCTTTTTCCAAGAGGACCTGGTTTCAGACACGATGGCGGCAGAAAATCATTAGCCGAAAACAGAAACAGTTAACTTCAACCCTCTACTACGCGATCAATGCGAATCAACTCATTCTGTGGTAAGCAGCTTTTCTCTGCAGATCAGCTAATTCACGTTGATCGCATAAGGAATAAGTCAAAGAGCGTTGTAGGTTTTGACAAACATTCCTCAGGTGTTTAAGGTTCAAAGCTGATGGATTAATATTATATAATATGCCTTGTTATATTAGTCTTTCTCAATCAAAAACAAGAGTCGTTTTCGACCGAAATGTGTGGCGCTCACGGAGGGGTATGTGGGGGTGGGGGGTGGGGGGTGTCCCAGTTCTTGACTTCCTTCAGGCTAATGTTTTCAGCCCCCATCTTATCTGCCACCAGGCTTTTTTCACCTTTGCAGCAAAAAAAAAACTGTGATGCTGACCTATTCAGACGAGCAAACAATAAAAATGAATTAAAAAAGTGCCATGAATTGCATACTTTCAGCATAAAAAAAAAAATAGGAGCGTGAATCTGAAGAATTGTAGTTTACACAAGGGGTGGGAAATGTGGGAAGATCGGTTTCATATTTTGGTGAGGAGTTTCAGATATTTATTAGTGTAAGATTATTTAGAGGTTTACTCTATGCTTTTTTTTTTGGTTGTAACAAATTTTTCCCAATACTGGCCCTTAAAAACCATCAGTTATAACTGCATATGGTGCTAATGTTATCAACGATAAAGCTTTATCTTCAGTGTTTGTTTTTTTTGAACTACTGTTACTCTTCAACATAATTCCAACAAATCCTGAAGCTGAGAAAAGCAGCTTTGATATGCAACACTAGAGCAGAAATGTGTTTTCTTAAACCAACTCATTTTAACGCGGATGACTGTTACAGCCCAACTTCTTAACTACAGTAAAGTGTTCCATTTCGGCAAAAAGCCGATGTTCTCCACATCAATTGGAATTACAGAAGTTAGCAGGAGAGTGTGCAAACAAGGAGAGCTCTCAAGTTTTGGGTGATGGGAAGCAGGGGCGGGGTTGCTCTGAAGTGACAGCCCCATCCACAACTCAAAGGTGAATTTCTAATGAAATGAAGAAAACAACAAGTTTTTTTTAATTTTGGCAAAAAACGTGAACACTTTTAAAACAGATGAAAAAATTAACTTAAGCTCATTCAGCTGTTTTTTTCAGAATGTGGTGTTTTCTGTGTTTCCGGTTTAATTTAATGATTACAAAGTAATCTTGACCTTGAGGGAAATAAGGATATACATAAAATCCTCCTCTGGTTTGGACGAAAACAGAATGAAAAACTCCCTTAACATCCCAATAAGTGTTGCGTTTATGTTCAGATTGTGTTTTTTCTGGTTGTGGTGTTGGGTTGTTCTCAGACTCACATTAAATATCTTGGGTTCGGGGCATTTTAGCGGCTCCGACATTGGGCAGAGATCCCGGTACATGCAGCTGTTCCGTGCAGGGCACCACACACAGTTGTACTTGGCGTTGGCGTGTTTACACAGGCTGCAGTCCTCCCTCCCCACCGCGCAGTTATACAGCACCACTGGTGGAACAGAGGTCGGAGCAGGTCATCACCTGGATCCTCAGGTGTGTATGTGTTTGTGGGGGTGGACACCCACCTGTCAGGGTGCTGTCGATCTTGCGATTGTTGGTGTATTTGATGTGGAAGGACACGTTCACTTCCTGCTGCTCATCATAAAAAAACTGCACACAAACAGCCATGTTTACGTCACCATGGATACGTCATCACTCTCTGGACTCCATCCGTGACTTTAGAAACTTTTATTTTGAAGATTTTAGCTTTGAAGCTTGACAGGAAACTTTTCCTTTTATGTC
Organism: Adrianichthys oophorus; assembly: GCA_036245035.1. Taxonomy (NCBI): domain Eukaryota; kingdom Metazoa; phylum Chordata; class Actinopteri; order Beloniformes; family Adrianichthyidae; genus Adrianichthys; species Adrianichthys oophorus. Next base: position 10,914,435 of record BSAI01000030.1, read on the forward strand.
AACTTTTCTTAACCAAAAAAAATGATATAAACTTTTTAAATATCCATGCAGTTAACTCACATTTATTTAACTGTTAATTATAAAAGCATATGGAGCGTGTCAACTGAAACCAAGCTAAATTCACTTGAAACTGACCTGATAACCATTGAACTGAAACTTTGAACCTTCCTTTTTGGTGACCTTTTCTTCATTGGGCATCATCAGCTCAGTCCCGATGGTGAAGCTCTGGCCCTGAAGACACCAGAAGAAACGACAAAGATGAAAGGGAAACCCAGGAGTATTATGGGTTATAATCTGACGTTTAGGAGCAGGTCCGACTGATCTCACATCGTAGATGTCCAGGTTCTTCCCATGGAAGCTGATGGGGATGGAGACTCCCACAGGGATCAGGAGCGGCTCTGGAGACTCAAACTGTGGACAGTTTTCCGGCTTCATTGCAGAGGGAAAAAAAAAACAAAAAAAACAGAAGCAGTGAACCAGCAACTCTATGCTAGGAGATGATAAACTGAAAATCTTTCCACTTTTAAAAAAAATATCAGCTGATAAACATGGTAGTGTAAAAATATTCTCATCCTCTCACTCTTTCCAAAAAATAGAATTTCATGGAAAAATGCATTCATTTCCATAAATTCAATAAAAACCTTCATAAAATATCAATTCAGGGCCCACCATTTAATTGATTTCAATCAATCAAGCTGTTCCTTTCATCCATCTACTCTCATTCGGGACCTGATATATATATATATATATATATATATATATATATATATATATACAGTAGCTTGTAAAAGTATTCATACCCCTTGAACTTCTCCACATTGTGAACACAAACATAAATTTATTTTATTGGAATTTTATGTGAAAGACCAACAGAAAGTGGCACACACACTTGTGAAGTTGAAAGAAAACTATACAAGAGTTCACTTTTTTTTTTCCAAATAAAAAAACTATAAAGTGCAGTGTGCAAAAGTATTCAGCCCCACTGAGTCAGTACTTTGTGAAACCCCCTTTTGGTGTAATTCCAGCTGCAAGTCCTTTGGGGGATGTTTCTACAAGCTTTGTACATCTAGAGACTGAAATCTTTGCCCATTTTTCCTTTCAAAACAATTCAAGCTGAGTCAGATTAGATGGAGAGTGTTTGTGAACAGCAGTTTTCAGATCTTTCCACAGATTCTGGATTGGATTTAGGTCTGGACTTTGAATGGGCCATTCCAACACATGAATCTGTTTCATTTTTACATTTTTACCGTTCCATTGTAGCTTTGGTTTTATGTTTAGGGATGTTGTCCTGTTGGAAGGTGAATCTCCAGATTCCCCCACCAGAGCTGTAGATCTCTGTAGTTCATCCAGAGTCAACATGGCTGTTCTGGCTGCATCTCTGATCAGTGCTCTCCTTGTTCGGCCTGTTAGTTTAGGTAGACGACCATGTCTAGTTAGGTTTGCAGTTGTGCCATACTCTTTCCATTTGCGGATGATGGACTGAACATTGGGTCGTGGGATGTTCAAAGCTTGGGAAATGTTTTTATAGCCCAACCCTGCTTTAAATTTCTCAACAACTGTACCTGTCTGGTGTTTCTTACACTTCATAATGTTTTCTCCCCAATATTCTCTTGACAAACCACAGAGACTGTCACAAAACAGCTGGATTTGTACACTGAGATTAAATTACGCACAGGTGGACTCTATAAAGTCATGAAGTCAACTTTTGATCAGTCACCAATCATCAAGCAACTTCTGAAGGCAATTGGATGAAATCAGAGAAAAGGGGCCTGAATACTTTTGCACACTGCACTTTTCAAGTTTTTATTTGTAAAAAATTGTAATAAACTCTTGTATAATTTTCTTTCCACTTCACAGTTGTGTGCCACTTTGTGTTGGTCTTTTACATAAAATTCAAATAAAATATATTTATGTTTGTGGTCATAATATGTGAAAATGTGGAGAAGTTTAAGGGATATGAATAATTTTGCAAGCCTCTGTATGTATGTATATGAAATGAAATATGAACAAATGTTTTCTGAAATGAAATTAACAGATGTCCAACAAAATAAAAAAAAACATGATTGAATAGATGACATTTGATTCGAATAACAGCAAAATAAAAGAGAAAACATAAAAAAAAAACATTAAAAAAAACAAAAAACCCAAGCATAAACGCCAACATTAAAATCCATAAAATAGTTAGACCAAAAAAAGATTAAGCAAAGTATTGACCTGCTGTGGTTTGATGATCCACCTGCCAACAGAATCATCTCTGTCGCTGCAGATGTGATGTTGTGCGTCCCACTGGCAGCCCCACTGACTTGTCACACATGTAATGCACCTGAAAACAAGTGTCAGGGTCAGGGCTGTGCATGGCATTACTCCTGCTGTAAGTGTGTGTCGTCAGACTCACGGCGTGTTCTCGTTCTTGACTGTGGCGGCGCAGTTGTAGAAGTGAAACTCTCCGGACGTCACCTCCGTGGTTTTGTTCACTCTGATCTTGAGCGGGACGGACACATAGTCTGCCCAAACGCACGCATCAGAAATCTGTCATTTCCCTTAAAACAGTATAAATATGAAGAACAGATGGGTTTACCTACCCCAGTCCTCAGGGGTTGATGAGATTATCTCAGGATTGGGCAGCGAGCAGACCACCTGAGTCTGAGAGTGCTGGACCAGCTGGGCCACGGAGTCAAAGGATCCGAAGGAACACTCCAGGTTGTCCTGCTCTCTCAGAGCAGGGAGGGCGGGGATGGTGATCACAACCTGAGGAGAAGCACAACTAACACTGAGCCAGATCTTTTTATCTCACACAAGTGCAGAGATCAAGAAAAACGTGTGAAAAAAGCGTGTTGGCCTGTAGCCGCCCGAGTTTCAACATGTTAGAGATCATCCACCTGCAGAAGACTTCAACTGCACGCAGGAAAAACGTCAGCACAGAGCCCACCTTTCAGATGGACCTTTGATGAAACATCAGGAGACAGTGACATCAGTGACACCATCTCATCCATCTCTACAGAAAGTTCCTCAAGACCCCCCCCCAAAAAAAAAAAAAAAAGTTTCTTACAGAAAGGATAAACTGATGGTCTTTTAATTATGATTATGCTGTTTTTAGCGTCAATCTAAAAACTAGTGCCGTTTTCTAGGACATTACTTCTGCAAAAGAGTTAATAGAACTTCACCTCTGAGTTGTGGGCGGTCCTGTTAGCTGACAGTTCTGCCCCACCCACTACAGCGGGTCCCCCACTCCACACTGCAGCTGTCTGATCAACGTTCATCTTCTGCCCATCTTCTAATTTATTAAAATCATTTTTTTTTGTCCAGAAACTACAAATGACTAATATTCTTTCATCCATTCAAAAAAATCTAAATCACAGATTTCTAAAATATTTTGAAGTTTATTTTAGACATAATTATCTTATGCTAATATCACAGCCTCTCTTGGCAGGACTTGTCCGTCGGATCCAAAGGGTTAAGGTCTTCATTAAAATCCCACTTTGATCATCTTTTGATCTATTTTCAAAGTATTCTTAGTGTTTTTTTGATTAGGATTATGCAATTTTTAGCCAAAATTAAAAAAGAAAAAGTCATTTTCTAGGACCTAGTTTCTGCAGAGCGGCAGGAGTTCATTGTGGGCTGGATTGTAGATGCGGAGTAAGACAACTCCCACATTCCCTCCCTTGCACTCATTGAAGCAGGGAGAATGTGGCTCACCCAGCGTATTTTCAACATCACAAATAAGTTCTTTTTCAAACTGTATTTTTTTGTCTGCTCCTGATTCACATCGATTTGGACAAAGAATTACTCATAAATTCTATTTTAGATAGGGCTGGGCGATAGTGAATTTTTATATCACAATATTGATTTTTTTTCATATCAGGCAATAACAATATATATCATGATATAAACCAAATAACTATATCTGTCAAATTTCAACAGTCTGTGGCTCATTAGAGAAATGTGTAATCATCAGCAGGTTGTTTAGATTTAAATATTTATTTCCTATCATACTTTAAACATAACAGATTCACTGAAGGAACATGATGCAACAGTTTTTCCACCAGAAAACAAAAAAAAAGGCATAAATATTACAAACTAAACTGAAAATTAAAGCAAAAGCTTTCAAGTTTCAAAAGAGAACATAAATAAAACAGAACACTAAACTGCTTGGTCAGTTCCTTTTGAAACAAATATTAATTCTACAAGTAAATTAAAATAAAATTGACAAACATTTTTGTCAATATCCTGTGACTGAATTAGGAACTAAAAGAAAATTCTCTGAATTTTTTCTCATAGTTTAGACTGTTGCTGCTGTGAAAGTTTTAACTTTCTTGTTTTTCCTGGAGAATTATTGTTTATTTCAGTCTGAGATTGAGCATGGTTGGTGGCACTGCTTCAGATGATAGAAAAAGGTAAAAAAAAAAAAAATCTCCACACGGGGGCCAAAATTTAATTTTTGAGACATTGGCCAAGTTAGCCAGTTGATAAAAAAAAAAAAAAATCTGTTGACCAAACACATATTTTACTGGCCAAATGATAACACTGTTTTACACAGAAATACCTTAGGCGTTTTACTTTTTGAACCTTTTCTGATTAAGGTGATCACATTTTAGATTAAATCATAACAAAAAACGCCTGAAAACAGTATAATGTTTTGAGTTATTGTCATCATTACTGAAATTAAAGCTGCAGCTTTAAGGAGGAGGGAGGGTTGAGCACAACATCTGACACAGGTCACAGTTTTCAATGTAACACAGACTCTGTTATGCTACACAGACGTTGCTAAAACAGTGGATTCAATTCTGTTATTATTTAAAAGATACAGTTTTTATTAATGTTCTGTGAATGAATCTTGTTGTATTTATCTGACGCATCTAAAAGGCCGGTCTATGAAATTACTGTCTGACTTTAAACTGGTCTGTGATCACACAGGCAACACACGGAATAGCTTGGTAGCATAATTAGCATCACAGCATTAGCGCCTAAGAGCGCTGTGCCAAATCAACACTTCTATCAATCTGTTGTTGCTTTAAGGGAAGCAGCTTTATCCTGCAGTTCTGAATGGATCCTGTTATAAACCGCCACATATTCTGCTGATTTATCAGCCAAACTAAAAGCTGCACAGGTGAAGTGACTGCGTGGGTGGGGGTGTCTCGCGTGTTTGTTTACCTTATGTGCAGACGGTAGAGGAGGAGAAGAAATTCACCAAAAGAAGAACAAATAAACATGACTACGTTTACACAAACATTTACTCACCCTATGGCGACTAATCTAACTTTTACTCACCAAAGAGGAAAAAATGCTAGCAACCGGCGAGTGTTCATTTTGGACCCTTCAAAATAAAACTATCACAATAAACTATTTTTTTCTATTGAGAAAAAGTTCTATTGTGATATCAATAGTTATCATTTTATCGCCCAGCCCTAATTTTGGGCTTAATTTCCTTTATACATGTCCTCCATCGTAACAAAAAAATGTCACAAGAACATGTTAAAAACACCAAAAACACAATTTTTATCAGATTGGGTCTTTAGTGTTTCACTTTTTTATGTCAATTTATTTAAATCAGAGAAGTTCTAAAAGTTCACCTGACATTTGGAGTAATCTGCACAAATGAAGAAGTTTCTTCTTCTACATTAAATCTAATAGAAAACAGTGGTTACGATTTGCTCATTAGGAAGCAAAAGATTGTTCAGCAGGAACACACTTTTTTTTTTTTTTTTTTGTACTGTTAGAAATAAAAGTTCCTACATTTAAACTTGAATCATGACAATTCCAGATGACTTGGAACATAACAGAAGTGTAAGGATGTGGAGGTTTGGTATTACCTTACAAACTATTTAGACGTCACATTTGCTTGATTAGAACAAATGAACCGCGCGGACGGATGCACGGCAGTCATAAATTTTCTGCAAAACATATTTAGCAAAACTAACCAGACAAATGCAAAGTTATTTAGTGAGCTGTGCACCGCAAACGGCGCTCATATTTCTTCATTAGACGGACGACGTTTTAGACGTGCTGCATGTAAAGGAAAAACCATCAAACGATTCACCGATTAGATCCAACCAATAGGAGTCTTTGTGTGACTCAGGCACCTTCCGTCACTGGGGGGGCAGGCTGAGCAAGGTGCAATTATTTCCAGCATACGTTTAGTTTGTTTAATCACTTTCTGTACATCTCTTAAGTTGCTTCATGTTCAGATCTCTCTGACATTCGTCAAAGAGCTAGTAAATTCAGACATTAAATCTTTAAAGCTAAAGCTTCAATCCTGACTCAGAGGTAATTCTTAAAGCACATCATTAGAAGTGACCCCTGCAGGATTATTCATCTATAGATCCATTAATGTGGATACTTCTCAAGGTCTTTTTTTTAAGTGTTTAAAGTAACATTTTAAATCAACTGCAGTGTTGTTTTTTTGTAATTAGAATACAATCTGTGCTGAAAGAAACAACTGACACTGAAAAGATCTGAACATAAATGAGGAAAAATGTAATCAGGTGTTTTGAGCTTGTTTTTAAACCTACTTCCAGAGTAATTGGATTCATAAAATTCCCAGTTTGTTTTTATGGACCTCTAAACTTTTCTGACCCATTTTAAATTTGAAAGCATTTCTTTTAAAACACATAACCTGTTGATTCTGGAGTATTAACCAGCCCGTATGTTTTACATCCATCATGAGGGAAAACGTGGAAAATGTTTCCTTTAATCCCAAAACAAATTCAAAATCTGAATTTAGTTGAACTTTTGTGGCAATGTGAGGATTTTGAAATTTCCTTCACAACCAGGTCTGTACAAAAACCTCACCAACATGGCTGAGAAAGTCGCATTACATTTAGGCCAAGAGGTCAGTGTATGCCCTTTCACGTTGTTCCAGTCAGTGCCTGTGGGAAGAGGCCATCGCCACGCCATTCCGGCTTTGGAAAGGAAAGTCAATAACTTTGAAAGGTGATCGATCCACGATGACACCCGAGGGAAGTCAGAGTTGTAGGCATAATGTTGTAGAAGGATACTAATTGGTGTTTGGAGATTTTCAAGGGTCAAAGGTCAGGCAAACTAAGTTGTTTGGTCACATATCATCTGGAGATTCTTGGAACCAGTTTTCATTCTAGTAGATGAAGGTTTAGCTACTTTTACGAACATTTAAAGAAGTGTTGATATCACACTTTGTCAGCAAATGGCTCCACGGAGTCATATGCCATCTTCATAGTGATCTTTAATTTTTGTTTCGATGTGCCTGACTTGGTTCGGGGGGTTGACATGTCAAATTCCGACAGATAAACCTCCTTAAACTGAAAAACAGAAGAGACTGATCTATCCGAGTTGGAGAACATCTGATCAAATCTGAGTTTAGGAGTGACAGGCGTGAAGGATGTCTGCCGCTGTTAGCTACCTGCTGAAGGACACTGCATCTCTCTGACACGTCGGCTCTTTGATCAATTTCTCATTAATTCAGACGCCTTCAAGTTCAGAGTGACGAAGCGCCTCCGCAGGAACTCTGTTACTACTGGAAAACTGCTTCCATGGCAATCTGACAACTCCTTTTTTTATATTTTTAAATTCTGTTGTCACATTGATGCATTCATCAGAAATAATGCTGCTCTCATCTTTAGGGACTGAAACCTTTTAAAACCTTTTCTGTTGAAGTGAAGCTTTCTGAAGCCGTCTGACTCATGGTGCTGGAGACTCCAGAACAGTTCCTTACTTTAAGGTATGTACAGAGGTGTGAAACATACCAGTACAACAACTTAAAAAAAACAAACAAATTAAAATGAAGATAATTAGTTCTGCATTCTGAAATCAGTCATCTTTAGCCAACTCTGGTTAAGAGGGGGATTTGAAATGGGAGGAGCCAAAAAAGAGTGAGTGATGGGGGAAGGAAGTTTGAGTTTGTTAACTGGGTAGAAATTGGATAGTTGGACAATTTCAGATTGTTTAGTTATTGATTCTATTAAATAAACTTTGATATGGGGGTAAAATTATTAAAGCGTAAAGGAAAAACCTAAAAAAAAAACCTCTAAATATAATGTTATTATTGTAAAAATAAAACTATGATTATGAAGATTTGTCTTTATTTTTAATTATGAATTTCCCATCAAAAATAAATCATCATACAGGGTCACATGCATATTTATGGAGTCACGAAACATGGATTCAACAGTATGAATCAATATCAAAGCTCGTTTATTGAAATAAAATAGAATGGAATAGAATAAAATAAAACTTTATTGATCCCACAACTGATAAATTAACGTGTTCGCATAGTTCTTTTGAAAAAAATGAACTGAAAAAAATTACAGCAATCTATGATCACTTCTTTGGCTGCATTTTGTTGCTGCCAAGCGACAACAGCTGATGGTGTAAACAGACCGTTTCACGATTCTCAGAAGTGGTGGAAATTAGTCTAAAAAAAAGGAGTGTAAGACATGCCACTACACCAGTTCACCAATTCCATTTCCGTAAAACAAAGGTTGATATTGAGAGAATAATGAAACACAAAAACAATTAAGCTAACTCTGAGCTAAAGTAATGAGCAGCATGACATTTTAAAAAATGTCCCTTTGTTCAAAATACCCAACTTTCTTCCTTTTTCTATAATTTTTTTGCCAACATTTAACAAGATTGTTTTTTAGCGTCAACTGCACACTTCTAAATGTAAGATTTCAATTGTTTTATTGTGTTGTATTTTTGTTAAAACAGTCTGTTTTTGACGTCGCTGCTGAGACATAAATATTAGTGATAATTTGCTTTGACCAATAATTTACATTACAACATTAAAAACATTCGAAAAGCAATGCTCGAAAATTAAAATAATAAAGTTCTTTATAAAACATGTAAACTGTTCAGTCTGATTGTTCTCCATTCCGGAGGAGTCTTTAATCCTGCTGTTCTCGTTAGTGGTAGCTAGTACTCATGAGCACTTTGTTGAATCGATGTTTCATGACTCGATTTATTTGCTGGTGAGTCCGTGACATGAAGGGAGAATTTCGTATTCAAATAAAAAAAAAGTTTGTTTTATAAACAGACACGTGTAACACCAAATGTTATCATATTTTTCTTTTTTCAAAGTTTGCACGACTTTGTAAGTATACATTTCATTTTGACAGCCATCTTGCCCCATACTGTTCCTCACAGTGATTACTAGCAGAATTTGAACACCTTTTTAGGTTTTGTGCCATTATTTTTTGAATAAACTTCAGTTTAGTGCTGAATAATATAAAAAAACTTTCTCAATATACTTTACAAAAAGCTGATGATTATATATTATGCTTACAATTTTTGCATAATTTAAATTCCCTACAGTTGTGAAAATTGTTAATTATTTAAATATAAGTAGCAGAAACAGGAGTTTAATATTTGAGGCTTTTGTTTTGTTTCCTTTTTTTATGAAGGTCTGTTTTGTTTTTTGAGTTGAAACATTTCTTTTTGTAAAACATTGTGCTTCCTGTGTATTAAAAGTTTGAAAAACAAAACCATGATTATATATTTATGTTTATAACAAACTTGATTGTGTTTTTATGTGGACACATCCATGCATTGGTCTGCAAGCCTGCAGATGAAATGACTCCAGAAGAAGCTCAAGGTTTAAGTCAAACATCTGCAGAAAGTACTGAATCCATTTTTGCTTGAAAACCTTTTATGCGGCTGTTTTTCTAAACATGTTCTCATTAAAAGCCCGTATCGTATTACCAAACATTTCTGTTGTTTCTCAAACCTGAGTCACCATTATAAAACACTATCAGCCGTTTGGTTAGAGTTAATACTTTCACACAAAAAAAAAACTTTTTGACATCCTCTGTTATTTCCAAAGAAGCACATTTCTGCAAAACAACCCAAATGTGGACTGAAAACACTGATCTCCATCAACCAGACATAGAAGTCAGTTTAGGATTGTGCAGCTTTAAATAGAGCATGAAGCAGCTACCACGTCAAACGTGTGTGTCTTCTCCTCACGCTTTCATTACCTGCTGGGTCTTCTTGCAGCTGAGGTTCGGCGGCTCGAAAGTCTGGATCTCAACACACTTCTGATCCGGAGACCAGAGCCAGGTGTTTCTCTCCAACGACCTTCCACAGTCCTTTTTTTGGCTGCATCTAAGAGTAGAAATGATCAATAAAGCTTTGAAATTTCAAAGAAAAACTATCATCCTGTTCCTTTTGGTTCTTTGGGAGATTTCAAATCTGATGTTTACGCACAATTTGGACACAAGAATTTGCATAAAAGTGAAAGCATTTGGAGAGTCTTTTCCAGTTCTTTGAAACTTTACCAGACAGATTCCACAGAAAAAGGTGGGAAACCCTGTGGACTCACTTTCCCTCCAGGACACACCATCCACAGTACGGGTCCTTCATGGAGACGCAGTCCTGGCAGCTGGTCTTCAGGTGGCAGGCTTGGACAGGAACTTTGCTGATCTGGATGCAAAAGACAAGCTTTTAATTTGAAGGTGTAATCCAAGAACCACAGCTCAGATACCTAGTTAAAAAGAACTAAAACAGGGCTATGTTCAAGATTAAAAAGATGAATTTAACCTCTTCATGCTCAGCTTTTTTTCTAATTACATAAAAAAGTAGTCTTCAGTCTTTTTTTAATGTGATTAAGTGGAGTCCTGAATTAATTATTCCAGTTTGACATGACACACAAAACAACCTTTTGTCCTTTTTCCTCCCTTTGTGAAGAGCATTGATCGTACATAAGAACTGGACTGAGTGACCTCTCCCACCTGGCGTTACCCTAGCTCCAAGAAGCCAAAATCCCATAGACTTCTATAGAGAAATAAACAGCTATTACTCAGTTAGCTGAATATTATTATATTGGTCAGAATAAACGTTCTTGTTCTGATGCCTTTTTTAAACATGTTCTTGATAAAAAAAAAAAATTTAATTATATTTTTTAGTTCAAGCTTTTCCAAGTTATAAACTGACCAATCAGATGCCTCAATAAAAAGAGGTGGAGCCTGCTGGTCCCCACGTCAAATGTTCAAAACGTTTGACAGATTTCTTGTGGCCTATTTTCAAGTGGTAGGGGTGTGGCCTTTCAACTAGCTCACCCCTGATTGGTGAGAATGGTTGCCATAGAAACGTGGACTCAGACGATCACTGCTTGGTGACCATTTCTAGTTCCAACATGTAGAGGTCTAGATTTAAAAAAAAAAAAAAAAAAAGCGATTTACTTCATTTGGTAAGAAGTAAACCTTTTGTTATGGATGTTGTCACATGCGCTTGGTCCAGTTCTCAGAGACAGTCAATGAGGCAGACAAACCACAGGTGTGATGCCAAAAATTGATTTAACATGGGAGGATCCAGAAAATAAACTTTGGAATTAGAGTAAGGGATAGTGGGACAAAGTTTGATTATAAAAGTATAGAAGTCTGATAGGTATTTAGTTAATTGGTGACAGATAAGGTGAAGATGGGTAGTTTAACAGTTTTAGGTTAGTTTTTTTAGTTAGGCATAGGTCATATACAGTCAATGGTGAGGACCCGTTTACAGAACATTATTAATTCCTGCTGTGTTGATAAGACAAAAGGAAGTAATTAAAGTAAAAAATAATGCTGCATTGACCCCAAAAGAGATTTGCAAATAAATTTGCATAGGCCGCCCCTTTTTGGACACACGGAGAATTCACTGCTTGACACTCGATGTTAAGAGATCAGGTTAATTTACTTTGAAAAGCTCTACAAAAGCATTGACGTCTGGCAGCTGCGTCTGAATGACGGCTGTTATCAGTGGTTATTCCATCTCTCTGTGAACCAGTTTGACGACTCTGTCTAGTATTAGTCCAAAAAAATAAAAATAAGAGTAAAATTAGAGGAACTTTTTATTATTGTCTCACTACACATAAAAAAGCTTTCAAAGTTCAACAGGAGTACGATCAGTTTGTCCTCCATGTTGGTTTGGGCTCCACCTGCTGATTGTTGACGTCATCAACAAGTCACAGGCCAGAGCTGTCTCTGATTGGTTGATGGGAAAGTTCAGATTTTTTTTATTCGCTTTTGAAAGAGTTTCCAACTCTACTTGAAAACTTTAGGTACTATATATGAATGTAAAAAAAAAATCCGGTTAGAAAATTGTTTAGGACTAAACTGATCTTTATTTTTTCTTACTTAGGGTTGTGCAAAACTGATTGAAATGTCAGAAATCTGGTAATTAATTTTCACTAAATTTTCACTTGCAGAAGCTGCTTTGATAAAAAATATTCAAAACCGATCCAGTCATTTTCTGAGGCTCCTAATAATAAAATGAAGAGTGTTTTGTCATCACTTCTCTGAGGAAGCTTCACTTCGAGGGTTTTTTGGTTGAGAACCTTCCCTTGAACAAATAATTTGTCTGTTAAGAAGAGCCTCGTCTATTAAATCTAAATGAGCAGATGGAACATGCTGGAGCTTCGTCACTTGACTTGATCAAAGCAAATTGCCTTCTTGAAGTGCTTTGTGATTAATTCATTTCTAACTCAATAACATCTATTTCACCTTGCAGAGAGCAAACCTGGGGGATGAAAGGAGGAAGGGAAGAAAAGACAGATGAGGAATAAAAGCGAAGTGAGAAACAAACAGAGCGGCGGAGAACCAAAGAGCGAATGAATCAATAACTGACTCGCATGTGGTAATGTAGATGGATGTTTTGGCATTAGTCGACCGCTTGAATAAATGATCAAATAAAATACAGACAGTAAGTGAAAGAGTCTTTTGTTGGAAGGATGTAATGGAAAAGCGGGAAGGATCATCTGTGACCTTCTGGACGGTACACGCTGCACATGAGGCGACAGAAATGGATTTAAGAAAAGGACCAATCAATGGCTTTGCATCAGAGTGACCTTTTTCCCGGTGGTGACGAACAGGTGTTCACGGCTGGAATCGAACAGCAGGTTCTTGTTGACCTCATCTCCTGTGAATTCTCCAAGTTCCTGCTCATGCCCCTTGGAAGAAGGTGACAGATGAACCTTCAGCACCTGAAGAAACACAAAATCGCCATTAAGACACTTCTAGGGTCACCGTTTTCCCTGAATGTCTCTCTTTGTTAAAAAAAGGCCATTTCATTTCATCTTCAAGTATAAAAGTGATGAAGAAACTTTTATTTAGTAATAACTTTCTATCTTATAAACAAGATTTACCAGAAAAACTGGGAGTAAGACCTTTGAAGTGAAACTATTCGATGTTTGTGGACTCTTCAACAAAACACAGCTTTTAAGAAAGAAAGATGAAAGCAGCTGTTTGCTGTGAAGTTGTTCCTCTGTTCTGTAAAACCTGGAAAACATTTTATTGAAATAGAAAAATAACTGTTTTGCTCCCATCTCTGGTAACAATGAAGCTGGTTGTGTTTGACTCTGGTTTGAAGTAAATAAAAAACAGCTCTACAACATAGATGACACACATATCTGTCTGTATCTATTTAAACTGCTTGTTACTACAGGGTCATGAATCAGTCAGTTTTTCAGCAGAATCCTGGCCAGTTTAAACCTTCATGAAATGTCGCTGGCAACACCTTTTTGACACATCTTAACCCTTCAAACATTCATGTGATCAGCATTGCAGTGATATGCAACACATCACTAATGTTAACTATTGCATAAAGATGAAAAGCTGCTTTTCTCCTCGCCAGAATCCACTGGAATTACGATTAATGTGTGAACAGATGGAAAGTTACAGTAGTCAAAAGAATGTAAACACTGGAGCTAAAGTTCTGATGCTGAATGGTTAAACATTTCAACAAACTAACAAAAGCTAAACAGTTGCATTTCTGTAAGTTTAAAAAAACTGCATCCACTGCAGTATGACAAAAATGTATTGAAAACATGAAATAACTCTCCTGTCCTTCAAAAACAAATATAAATGTGCAGCATGCTGTATTGCCCCCTTGTGGTAAAACCAAAACATACTTCAGCTGAAATTTAGAAAGTCCTTCAAAGTCTTTAACACCGAAGCTGTCGCCAGTGGCAGCAAAATAACACATGCTCTTTGAACTACCATGCCTCTTTGACCGTTTACACAGTTAATGTAATTCCAACAGATTCTGACATTGGTAAAAGCAGGTTTGTGTTGTTATGCAACACTTGTCCAACTTTATAAAACAGTTTACTAACCAAAAGTATTACATAACGATGCAAAGTGGCTTTCTTTGTTTCAGAATCAGCCTGGTTTACGTTTAACACTTCACTACTGTAAAGTGTTGCGTGTCAATGCAAAGCTGCTTTTCTGAGCTTCAGAATCTGTTGGAATGATGCTAATTGCGTAAACGATTGGAGAGTCAGGATAACTGAAAGAATATCAACACTTGAGCTAAAGCTTTGGTGTTTATGAAGTTGGAATAACATACTGTCGGAAATGTGTACTTCAAACATGGCAGACTCAGATTTTTGACTTTAATTTTTTTTTTTTTTTATCTACAACATAATAGAGCAGCTAAAGACAACAATCATGATAGTTTTACTTTCAAATATATTACGCCTTTTAAAAAACACAAATGCTGAGTCAACACAGAGTCAAAAGTGGAAGAAATGGCTACAAGTAAAGAAAACAATTAAATATATGATAGTGAAAACGCTGGGTTACCTTTCCAGTGGCGGTCCCAAGAAAGGCCACAGCGTGTCCCATTTCCACGGCAACTGCCACAGCTGTCATGCGAGCCTTATGAACCACAGAGGGCTCGGCTGTTAAGGCGAACTCTGCTTTGCTGGCCAACGGTGAAGGCAGAAACTCAGCTCCACACTTGTAATTGTCAGACTAAGCAGAACATAAAACAAAACAAACAAAAAAAAAAAATCACATTAATGATGCTCATTTTTAAATTTTCTTCTCTTTAAAGTTTACTTGATCTTCTTGCTTTTACATTAGGGTGGTAGCCGCACGACTCGTCAGGCTTGTTTGCATAGGGCGAATAGACCACAGATTTGTCGTTGATAAAGCCCTGTTTGCGGTAACAAGCTTGAGTTAGCTGCTCGAACTGGTCATTGATGGCCTGCAGAGGGTACATACCTGTGGGCAGGCAGAAGCAAAGCACATTAGAGTTCCATCTAAAATACACCAAACTCAAAAACTTGATCCCGTGTTTAAATTTTAACCACATTTATAGGTGTCAGATTTAAAACATTCCAGCTTCACAACAGAGTCATTTCAGCTGTGTCAGAACTTGTTTATGTCTATTATACACATTTTATTAACCTGTTAACACAAGAGCTTTAACTCCAATGTTGACATTTTAGTCACTGTAACTCTTCAACCACATATGCTGCAATTCCAACAAATTCTAAAGCGGAGACAAGCAGCTTTGTGCTGATAGGAAACACTTTACAGAAGTAAAGTGTTTACACAATTGACGTAAACCCGCTGATTCTGTGGTAGAGAAAATCAGTTTTGTACTCAAAAGTACTTTACTAAAGGACTTTATTACCTTAAAGTGTTGCATATAGTCACAAAGCTTCTTTTCTTTGCTTCAGAATCCTTTGATATTTTACAAAAACAGTGGATGAGTTACGGTAGTTCAAGGAGCATATTTTATTATGTCATCGGCGACATCGCCAATACTAAAGGGTTAAAAGACCTACAAAGATGCTGCACTTTCAATTGTAAAAAAAAAGAAAAATGAATAAATACATATCCTGAATTGTGGCTTTAGGCAAATAAAACTTAGGTTAGACAGTTTCTTATTGGTGAGATTTTTCCTTACAATGTTAAGTTACTCTTAGTTGTGACAGAAATGTTTGCAATTTCAGGCAATGAAACCCTTTTCAAACCCTCAAATACATTTTAAAAGATTTGAGCACTTTTCTACTCTTGTCAGTTCTGTTTTCCTCCTCTCCAAACCAGTGAATAACAACAGAGAAAAAGACACAGAAAACCAGTAAACACACAAAAAACTGCAAAAAAACGAAAAACCAGATTAAACACTTCTGTTCAAATGAAACAGAAGGACACTATTATGATGTGTTTCAATGCTAATATGATATAATGGTGTTTTATGTTTCTTTAATTTGAGGTTTGGAACTATTTGCAAAAAAAATTTGCTTCATAGGAGCTCACAATCATTTTTATTGTGGAGTGTTTTTAAAGACCAGGCCTTCAGAATAAGAGCCCAACTCCATTCTCTAGCTATGAAGGTGATTTTCATTTATTTCCACATAAAGAAAACAAAAAACTTGACCCCTAAACAGAACTGAAAAGACCCTTGATATTTAATAGACCATTGCATACTGTTGTCATGGCAACAGCTCAAAGTTCAGATTGAAGCTGATAGAAAAAAATGAACAGTTTTTTTTTTTTTAAATTAATTTTGCTCTGCGTTTCATTTCTGGCTGAAGTGTGGGCAGTTTGTGCACCTGATTAAACCAATTTGTATGTACGGTTGTTAGAGAGAAGCTCAGTATCCAACCCTGAAAACTCCGACCTACTCAAGATCATAAAGTAGTTCATTTTCATCAATGGCATCTTTTACATTTTTGATAAAGATTTTGAAAAACAGTCATTTAAGCCTTATCTGTGTCTCCCAGCGTAATCCAATTTTAACAAAGGAAAAGATTTATGGACATGTGAGATCTAAAAAAATAAAAAGGAAAAGATTCTGACATCTCTGTATCAAGAAACAGGCTTGATTTCATTAAGATGTCTTCCAGTTCCAGGTCACAAGCGGACGCGTGTCTCCAGCTCTCTTCATCTTCGTTAAGGATTCTTAATGACCTAAATCTATGTTGGTTAAGGTACAAATATCTGATAGGAAGTTATGAACCGGTTGTTGAGCATTGGTGCAAAGTAAATGGTAAGGTAATGAAAGGTAAAGCGTGAAATGGTTGGATGCCTTGGACAAGGTATGAAAACCTTGGATATTTCAGGAAAACTTTAGCGCGATCGTCGTACTATTTAGAGATTTGTTGGTGCAGATAAAGGCAGAATGAGGAGGGTTTTGTGCCAGGTAAATACATCGTGTTCAGACAGCAGCTGCTAAAGTACCGTTACAAAGCAGCAAGCACATATTTGAAGCTGCTGGTATCTCTGGAGTCCCAAGAACTGTCATTTGCATTGAGTATCTAGTAAAATCAGAAAATATCATTTGCATAATAATTTGGAACGTGCTGTATGCAGAGGCTGAACAGTGGAGGATATTTGGACACATACACATGGCTGAAGAATGTGGGTCTTCATCAGAAGTGAAGGTGATGAACAGCACCTTGTCCTGGGCTGAAACTTTCCCGAAGTGGCCCAAGCTGGACAGATTTTTAGCCAAAACCTGACCTGGTTCTCCTATATAGGCAGCCTGAGAGACCACAAGAGAAAAGATAAACCTTAAAGGTAAAAGTGTTTTAAAGAATTGTGGAAAAAAAAATGAAAACACCAGCCAAAGGCAATCTTTTACAATAAAGAACTAAAGAAGTAGTTTGGGAAACATTGGTTACCTGAGCCTTGTTGTACTTATTGGTGGCGCTGCAGTTCAGCTGCAGCTCGGTGTATGAATAATAACTGTGGTCATTTTCGCACATCCTGGCAATGACACTAAAGATCCTCATGTCCTGCGTGCCCAGAGTCCGAGAGAACAGGAAGTACACATAGTTGTTGTCTGTAAATGCAAAGCGGAAGTCGTGCAGGTAGGCCCTGACGAAGGAGGCCGCCTGGACCGCCGAGGCCTCGATGATGCTGTCAAAGACCATCCACTCTTTGTAATCCTTGAGTATTCGCGTGGCAATCAGCTTGGTGCAGTCGTGGCCGCCAAAGCCTTTTCCAACCTAGAGAGGACAGCGATGCTTTGTGAATCACACCTGTGTTTCAGTTTTAGTTTTAAGTAAAAACCTGATGTTTTTGAAGAAACAGCAAAGCAGCTCGAAAATCAATGCTAAGATTTCTGTTTTTTGTAAACGTGAAAAATCTTTCAAGGCCCTAAAATAAAAAAATCCCATCGTCATCTGCAAAGAGCAAACAGAGGAATTAAGAAGTCTATGCTCTACAGACAACATATTTTGTTATATACGCATCACATCAGGAAAATGTGATTGGCCCAATTAAAAAAAAAAATCATTCAGTTAAAAGTGTGATATAATTTTAAACTTTTCTTTGTGACCAAGACAGAAACTGTACTACTAAAAAAATAATAATAATAATAAAAATGGAGATCAAGATTAAGTTCTATCTGGACACATAAAAGCTGATCAAGCGATCGATTCCTTTTAGTCTGCAGCTACAGTTGAGCTAGTTTAAATGGATTTAAATTTCCTCCGTGGACCTCCGCGCCGGCTCACGCAGTGCAGCAGAATGTTTTGGTGTCTGGTTTATTATAGTCAATACTGGCAGGAAGTTACGTCAAGACACACAGGAAAATCCTGTCAGTTTTCAAAATATAACCACATTTTCACAATAAAACACAGCGATTGACAAATGCGATGATATTTCTGTATCTAAACAGACTGTAGAGATGAAAATAAACACACAAACACAACACACACAAAACAAACACTCACCCACCCACACAGATCAACGTAGTGGGATGACTACAGAGCGGGGGGTGTGGTTTGGGGTGTAAAAATATTATCAACGAGAGAGAGGCAAAGAGCAGTCGTTGACAGGTCAGGATGGACATGTTAAATTATTGTAGAAGTGGAGAAGTACAGGGAGTTGAACGACTCCCAGCACATGTTCTGCAAGGTCTACAATGTTCTAAATAACCACAGCTGAGCAGAAGCGCCTCTCAACCGTCGCGGAAAAATACGCGTCTGGTATGAATTGCAAGTGAAAGCGGAGAGAGTGCGCGCTGCTTTGCAAAATGCACCAAACCTGATCCTGATCCGGGACCAGGAATCACTCCCTGACCCATCTTTTGACGTGGTCTCTGCTTGTTTCCAATTGGACTGATCTTTGTTTTGCGCTGAAATTCCTCAGTCTGAATAGACTGCGTGCTCGGAGCAGAACACCTGGACCAGAAAAGCCCGTGTAGCCGGTTGACAGGACTGTTTATGGGATGTAAACAGGGTAGAGGAGCAACGATGAGACACAGCAACTCATTAAAATGTGGTTGGATGAATAGATAAATAAAACAACTTTTAGTGTGATACACATTGCTTCTCACAGTGTTCCTGACAATCTATATACCATAAACACTTATCAGCATACCTTCTATGCTATTGTCTCCTCAGTAACCACCTTACAGCAAGCCCAAGATTCACTACAACCTGTTTGACCAATGAGGACAGTGAACCAATGAAGTCCAGACCAACTTAAAACGTGAAGTAATTTGACAAATCAGGGTGAAACCAAACAGCAAGGGTAAGATGTTTGAACAGAACGCAGCCAGGTAAAGATACCTGATCAAGTAAAAAAGCTATGAGCCATTTCTGCAACATGTGTCTTACCAGGAAGACTGGCAGCCGAGTTTCCCCGACTGTGTAGAATGACATCACTCCCACCACAGATACGTCCTCCTCTGTGCTCGCCACGTAGGACTTTTCCCCATTGCTGTCGCTGAAGTGAGTGACGTGGTCTATTTTGCTCAGGTTCCTCAGCGAGCAGATGCCTCGGAAGACACTGCCGCAGACCACCAGAAAATCGTCAGCGCTGTGAATCAGCAGCAGCTTGTTGTGATTGTCCGTGTCTTTCGCCTCCTCGCATGCGCTAGTGATGGGCGGTGTGCAAAGCTGGTTGTCCATCTTGGGACCCGTTTTGGACACAAACTCCACTTCGAGGTTGGAGTTCAGCTGATAGAGGCTGTTGACGGCGCCGACGTAGAGCCTTCCTGTGCGAGGATCGGACACCACGTTGTTGATGAAACTTTTGGAGGAAAACTCTAAATGTCCACCGAGAGAGGGGCTGAGGAAAACCATTTCCATGGTGACCATTGTAAGATGCCACGCCCACCACCACTCCATCTCGTCTGTGGAGAAAAACAACAAGAAAAAATGTTATTTTGAAAAATTTGTGGAAAAAGTTACGAAGCTTTCAGAGACATCCAGGCATTATGATGAAGAAAATCACTTTGTGATGATCTATTTTTATGAACCTAATATTTAAATGAAATTTGACTAGAGACAAAATTACAAATATTATTATAAAAAAAAAAAAGGAAGTTATTTCTGTTTAGGGTGAAGATTTGGTATCATTTGCAGACTACTGTGAACAGCAGCCAATTTAAATCTTTTTTGTGAAATATTTAGAAATTTAAAGTACCTTTTTTCTATTTTGCATTAATTATTCAAACTAAGAATAAATAATACTATTATATTATATATGCTACAATGTTTGTACACATTTTATATAACACATAGTTATCTTGCAAGAAATAAAAGGAATCTGGAAAACTTCCTCTGGCTTTTCAGTACCAGGTATTTATTTTTGGGTCACAGAAATCTGTGAAGAAAACTTTTTTTTTTTTTTCTAGGTTTTTAATAATAAAAACTCACAGAACATTAAAAGCATAGAGATCAATAGTTTCAGGTTACTGTGTTTCACTTATTTTAATCTTTGATTCGTAGGGGAGGCTAGAATAATAGCAGATTATTATTCTATTTTATGATTACATACTGTCAACAAAGATTCATTTAAATATTTTACATACTTATCTGACAAATAATGTGTGCTAGTTTGATTTAATTCCTAAAAAAAAATAACTAAAGGTTTTTCATGGCTTTGAAAAAAAAAAGTTAGAGAAGAAAAAATAAGTTACAATTCATATTGTTGCTTTAAAATAATTTAGAAGAGAAACAAGAAAAAAAATCATTTAAATGTAAAAACAAAGTGGAGCTTGCTGAAATAAAAGTCTGACAATGAAGGTATACTTCTGACAGCAGCTGGAGTGAGGAGCAATTATGAGAGAGAGAAAAGAAGATGAGGAAGAGGTGCAGGTAACAAACTCAAAGCTGAGCCAGATGAGATTACAAAAGACAAAAGAAGAGAGTGCACGCAGCAAAAGAGGAGACTGAGTGCAGCAATTAGCTGTCTGACATGGTGGATTTCTGCATCCATTAGTCTGAATGGGAGTGTTTAATTATAGTCATGGCCGGTGGCTGTAAGACAAGTCCTTTAGGTTTGGGTAACATCGCCGTTATTACATTTTTCTCTGTAAACAACGTTCTCATCAAACCCAATTCTGTGGGTAACTGGAATTATTTGAAGTGATTCAATTTCATGAATTCTTTCCCCTTTAATCCCACATAAACTGTTTCTCATTAGCTTCCTGTTCAATAAACCTGGATGCTTAAAGCCACGTGGCGTTGGTTTATTAGCGCTTTCATGGTCGGGGCGTTTTACTGGCAAATCGCTGCCATTTTTACAGCAGCTATCAGATCATTCTGATGGTCAACTGTCTGTGTTTCAGTTTGCAGCAAATTCCATTCAGTTTGCTTCATTGCCAAGGGATTTATTAGTGGAGAAGACTTATCTCTCTGCCCACCTGCTCCTCTAAAGTACCTGTTCACAAATACCAAGAGTGTGCCATGGCTGCAATGTGCTCTTCAAGATTACACCGGAGACATCGTTAGAATCACAACTATTGACTTTAAGGATCACACTCCAGCTCGATTCTAGGGTTTACTGAAGTCTCCAAAGTCTGAATTATCACAGAATTTAGGAGGATTTGATCAGATCCAAACATGATCCAACTTCCCAAGAGTCTGTTGGAGCTATGGGTTTGAGCAAATGTGGCCTTTGACATTAGAAATCTGAGTCTGACGTGACCATCCTGTAAATCGATGTTGTGCTGATAGCTCACCATGTTAAACGTCTGAATTTACATTTCCTGTAAACCTAAGAAATCTCATGGAGAACTTAAACTAAATTCAGACTTTTTTTCTGCACGTCTGGTGTTTTCATATCTGACAGTTAATTGAATTCTTCAGAGAAGATTAGACTAACCAGCTAATCAATTTTAAAGTGATCAGTATCAGGAGATGGTCCAATTTAAAACCAAGCAGAATTAAAGCTCAAAGCTTTGTTGAATGAATGGGTTCTGTGGTTTTAATGAGTACAGCCGCGTGAATGCAAATTAAAAAAAACAGTCTAATTGGCAGACAAAGATAAAGTCTGGTTCTTCTAGAGCAAAGCTTTTTAACCTTTTTTGGAGCCAAATTTTAATCAATTTAAAAAAAATAAAATAAAATAAATATATATATATATATACTTGGTCCTGTTTAGATGAACACAGAACTTAAATCCTGGTAAATGGTAAATGTTTTTTGACCAATTAAGTGAAACTGAGTAATTTCCCACGGTACACCTGACGGTTTCTCACAGAGCACTAGTGTACCGTGACACACTGGTTGAAAAATACTGTTCTAGAGCATTATTTCACCAGATTATCCATGTTAAAAAGTACACTCGTTCACCTAGTCCACTTATCTGCAGCGAGCACTCATTTTCTCCAATGATCCAATGTCTAACAACCCCCAGATAGTAGGTAGCAGTAGACAATATCAAAAATAGTGAACATTACATTTTCTCCTATGATCTGTCTTTTAGGGCACACAGTTTTTTATAGTTTAGTTTGTTGTGGTTAAACAACCAGTTATTTTGATTAATTGAAGTATCACACATCTGGTGTCCCATCATACCTGACCTTTAACAATTCCAGGAAATATGTAACACACCAGAGTCAATCAACCCACCAACCAATTACTTAATTTATAGAGCACCTTTCATCAACATGCCTAGAACACAAGCAACAAAAAGTTAGAAAACACAGTAGACCTAAAACAACAGAAATCAAAAGACAAACATAAGGCGATCGGAAACGATGCGGTTCAGTGACTTGCGCACACAGACACATAGGAGAGAGAGCAAGGCAAGAATCGAACCCGTTGATCAGAAGTTGACCGCTCAACCTCTGCACCACGTCACAGACAATTAAGGATGAATGAACTGCAGTTTGTATCTGTAATCAGTTTGTATTAATGTTTTAATGGGTGATAAAGCAGCTGGACTGTCAAACAGACAAGTGATATTCACATTAATCTGGAAAGAAGAGGGAAACAAAAGCTGCTGCCAAATCCAATTACATATATATGTGTTTTTAATATTAATATACATATAAATATTAAATGGTTCTGCCAGCTCTTGGCACAACAACAAGGAAAAATACATCTGCTTTTGCAACTCTTCTCAAATTTTTCCCAAGCCTCAAAAAAAAAAAAAAAAAAGTACAAATAATGTAGAAACTTTACAAAAATACTCTTAGAAACAAGAACGCCCTTATTGTAAAGGTGTATTTGCAAATTAATACTTACGTTTTTTTAATTGTTTTAAACCCTTTAACACCATAAATGTCCCAGGTGGCACCTAAATAACAAAAGTGCTTTGACATAGCGTAACTTTGACCATTTAGGCAATCGCGTTTCAGCTGACTGTGACGTGTAGAAAAGCATGTTTTTGTATTGACTTTGCAACGATTTAACATTTATAACATTGTGCTACATAACAGCGCAAAGCTGCTTTTCTTCACTTCAGAATCTACTGGACTTATGTCAATTGTCTTAATGGTTGAAGAGTTATGGTGGTCAAAAGAATGTCAATGTTGAAGCTAAAGCTCAGGTGTTGAAAGGGTTAATGGTCTGTTTACTGCCTTGACCTAAAACAAGTCTGAAGTTGTAATCTCATAAATACTACATCAGAATTCAGTGTTTTAGGCAGTAAAACTGAGGGGATCAAACATGGTCAACGTCCCAAAACGACGACCTCTAAATACTGAATGAAAGAGTTTCCATGAAATATTATTGCACTCATCAAAAAGAGAGACTCTCCCCAGCTTGATGGTAAATGCGTTTTCCTGCTGGTCTTTGGGTTTATTGGGGTTGTACAGGCTGTGACTCAAACACTAAACCTATACTCGCCATCCTGTTTATCCTTCAATTTGTTTCAGTGATGCACTCGAGGCCGTCACAGATCCTTGCAGCTGGAAGAGACGGGCGTAAGCAATATTTCCACTTCCCCTCCATTCATCTTCTCCCAACCTGTACCTTGTTGTGTTGTTCTGAAGCAGACCTGGCTGCACAAAAGGACTGCACTGCTGATGAGGTCACCCAAATGTTAAAGTCTGTACTGCTTAGTTTTTGCTAAACTGTCGCTGATCAGGAGCACACACACCTCTGACTCCAGGTTCATTTCTGTCTTGACAGAGGATACTGAACAGGAAGATGAAAGAAAAGAGGCGGGTTTGCCGGCAGAACATAGACAGGTTCTCCCCGGAAACCAAAGATTAATTTCCCTTTGATGTGCCAGATCTTTACCAGACATTCTGAGGCAGATGAAGGGTATAAACTTGCTGTGTTTGTTTTTTTTTTTTCCTGTTTAAGGAATATAAGAAAAGGTCGTTTAGTGAGGGCATGCTTTGCTAATGCTATGATCACATGTACAGCTGCCACCACACAATGGGGAGGCATTGGGAGAATCTTCAAGGTTAGCTGCCGCCTCCCAATTTTTCGGGAAAGTGTTGGCGTGGTATCAATGCAGACAGTGGCAGTTCGATGGTAGTCAGTGAGGCGGGCAATTTTGTAGTCATTACAAAATTGGGCGACAACTGACCGGTCACAGTCGAATCGCCGGCCAGCAGCAGCTCTGACTGGACGATGTGTAAATGTTTCCGGACGGGGGGTGTCCAATCAAGTACAACCTGAAACCGGTCACCGGGGGTAATGTTGCCTTGCGCAATCGCACACTGCTCACCGAACGGATCATCAACATGAACGATGGGAATGGTCTCGCGGTTGGCTGGGAACTGTTCTTTATTTCCTTTTTTTTTCTCCCTCCCGAGTTTCACATAAATGCCAAAATAAGCTCATCCTTTTTTCAGTTGGAAATATCACGAGTTGTGCCCACCTGGTTTTTGCGAGAAGGGTTAATTTGCTGACCCATGCAATTATTTAAACAGACAGTGTGATTTGTTTGATATTTTTTAATTTTGTGCTTCAAATTTCCACAAAATTGCACGGTGGTGCAGTAGTTAGCTCAATTCCCTCACAGCAAGAAGGCCCCGGTTCAAGTCCCGGCTGGGGGACTTGAACCAGTGTCACCAATGGTGGACCTTTCTGTGTGGAGTTTGCATGTTCTCCCCAGGAATTTAACTTTATAATTTTAAATACATGCGGCTAACAACAAAATCTAGCCTTGGGTGCACTTAAAATATGTGCGGGCAAAGAAGCAACGATGTCAACGTGTGGCCAATGTGAATTACCATAACTATTTAGGCTGGTAAATAACATCGGCCTTATAAGAAACAACCAGAATTAGACAATACCAGGAATAGTACACAGATTTGTTAAGTTGATGTATACAGATAGTCACAACCAGAAATAAAAGAGTGGTCTTATTTTAAACTGAATATACGCCACACAGCTCGGTGCATAGAGTCCATTAATGTTAATTGAGCAAATTGTCGCATAGATTTAAGCCAAAGATTCAATTAGTTATCAATTCAGTTTGAATTTATTAACCCATTAACATCAAAATTTATTTCTAGTTATATAAAAAAAATCTATGTAAAGTTTTGCCTTTCAAGTAGATGCTAAATAAAGTTGAGATAGTTAGACTATAGTACATAAAACATACATAATTTTAGGAGCTATGCAAATTTGTAGCAAAAGGTATCTATGAATACAAAACACCTATTCCCATCTCGAGTATGAAAAGACTTATTTATAAGTTATTTCCAGTATTTTAATTCTTATGACTGAGAAACTTTTAACCTGTTTGGTTTGTTTATTGGGGAACTATAAAAAGACTTTATAGTTAAAGACTTAAAAAAGTAATATAAGCTGAAAAATGTGAAACTTTAATCAAGAAATTAGGAATGATTTCATTGAAGCCCCATTCCGAACACCTTTTGATCTATTTTTAAAGAATTCCCAGTGGTCTTTAAACTATTATTCTGCCATTTTTAGCCAAAAATAATAAACCTGTGTCATTTTCAAGGACATTTCTTTAGAGCAGCAGGAATTCATTCAAAATTCACCTCTGAGTTGCTGGTGTGGAGCAATCCCGTCCCACTTCTATTCCTCAATGCCAAAACCTCAGAGCAGGAAGCTTGTGGCCCACCCAGTGTATTTCCTATATCACAAAAACAATCTTTTTCAAACGTCTGCTTTTTAATCTGCTCCTGATTCACAACAATTTGAAAAAAAAATTCTCAGAAATACACTTTTGAGCTTAATTTTCAAAATATATATATATGTCTTTCATTATTAAAAAAGTGCCCCAAGAACACCATTTTCATCAGAGTAAAACTTTAAGTTGCGTCAGTGGGGCAGCTGCAACAGAAAAATGCAGGGAAAAGGGCAAATGTGGAGATGGAAGTTAAAGGGCAGTTTTAACACAGCCAGACACAGAGTGTGACTGATTAAAGAACTGTGAACAAAACTTTGTGAAAGTCTGACCGCCTGCTGCCAAAAACTTTGCAGGGAAACTGAATCGAGGAATGTCTGCCGAAGCTCCAGCCAGGGGAATAAAGCCCGACTGATTTTCTGCCTCTGCCTAACCTCGCTAAGCTTTGCTCTTTCTAGTTTCTCTTCACCGTTCATGTCGCTCCTCTCCGTGTGCACCTGTCTTTACCTACCAACCCGTGGGAACAAGTTCAAACAAACCTGGCTTTCTGACACACAATTCTCCACAGACAGAGTCAATCTGAAACCAGCCCCAGCTCCGTCTGTTTGAACGACTCTATCATGGAGTCTGTCCATCAGCACCTCCATGATACTTCCTTCAAAGATTTTTTGGCATTTGAGATGCACCAAATGTCTACCTATCTAAAATCAATATAAGCATTTACAAGCATTCAAAGAGTAGCAACAGAGTAAACAAAGGTGGAAAAAACGATGAAGTGAGGTTTAATTTTAAAAAACAAGGAAGTTAAAAAATATCTGGTATAAAAGCTATAAAATACCAACAAAAAAAAAACTATTAAACTACAAGATGAGGTTGTTTTCACAAAAAATTTAAATTCGCCAGCAGTTTATAGAAAAGTAAGAAAAGTAGACAAGTTTCTACATGATCAATATAATGTGACTAGTTTTAAAATTTACATCAGATGTCAGGAATGCATCTCTAGGTGTTTTCATGCAAGGTACTATGTGTTTTCAAAACACAAATATAAAAATTCCAGTTCGACTGAAGTCAAACTGAAAATTTTGAGTGACATGAAAATAGAATTCTTACAGTTTCTAGCTCAGGTATGTCTAGGACCATGATCTGTATGATCTGGTAAAATGGGATCCCTCATGGTGATATGTTGGACCTTCTTGTATTTCTCCCTTTAAAAATATTTTTAAATGTGTTTCTCGAGTAATAACCTCCAATACATTTTGTTTTGACATTTTTTTTTCAATAAAATAAGACAATTATTTGTCAAAAGCCAGCATTCTCTTTTAAATAACTAATTCAATCAAGTTATGGACCTATTTATCTATTTTTTATTGAGCTTTTAAGTATTATATGGCATGTATGGCTTACCATTTGTATGTCTTCACCCTGTCATTTAAGCTTTGTAGGGCCTCATCAAATTTTAGCCAGTGTTTCCTTTCTTTTTAATTATGGGTTTAAAAAAATTTTTTTTTGCTTTTAATCTAATGTGTCTTTTGACTTTTAATTGTTTTAAGTCACATTTATATGTCTTGCTTGCTAAGCAGCTTTTGTTCGACAGCATGCTGATGAAAAGTGCTATATAAAGTGATTGATTAAATAAGAAGTATTCATTTTCAGTTACTTTTTCTAGTGGGGTTTTTTTGTGTTCCATTTTGTGTTGAGAAAAGCTTTTAGTTGTACAGAGATTTTACTTGCATCTTCACTGTTCTGGGTCCCATCTAGGCCTACAAAAAAAAAAAAAAAGAAAAAAAAAAGAAAATTTGTCATCGTTGCAACATTAACCGGTGTGGTACACGTATTGGAACAGATGGCACAAACGGCAAAAAATGGTAACCTTAAATGTTTAAACACATGCAAAAACCATCTAATCGCAACTTGAAGTATTTTACAAATCAACCTCAGCCGTTTTCGTTTTTGACCAATCAGCTGGAGCCCCTGTTAGATGCCCCCCTCCTTTGAAGATGTGTGTAATTTTGGAGTGTAATTTAAGTTATGTTTTATTTCAATAAAAGAGATACAATAAAATGGAAATTATTTTTTGTTTTGAAATCACTAAATCCACACATCACAAGTTTTCCTTATAATGTGCAGTCTTGGTACCATCAGCGCTGCATGTATAAATCTGTCTTTGGGTTTTGTTTTATGCTGTCTTATTTTTGCAAAGCATCTTGGAATTTCGATCTGTGAAAAGGGCTATATGAAGAAAAATGTACTTAATGGTTTAACAAAAAGTAGAAAAGATTAAAAGACAAATCTACATCAATATATTTTGTGTGCGTCTGTATCTATATTTACTTTCTATATTTTATACTAGCAATGGTAAGTAACAGCAGATAACATATTGATTTTATCACTGATCCATATATCTGAAAGTATTGACTTTGTAACACAACAGGCTGTTATAAAGAAACTGTTAAAAGCTTAAGTGTCAACTGTGCTTTCATTTCAAGTTCAACTTTATCCAAACTTTTTCTTTATGTTGCCAAAAAGCATTTCTTCTTTTAATGTGGGAATTGTCTGTGAGCTAGAATAGCAGCTATGTGGTCTCATTGACATTCATCCCCACCACTGGGCATCATTAGCCATTCATGACATCGGGCCAGAGGAGCATTGAAGTTGACTGGTCAGGCCTGGGGGGGATATGAGGGCTATGATTGGCGGGGCTCCAGGGAAATTGACTTCTTATTGGTGGTAATGAAGAAGCCTGTGGGAGCACACGGCTGAGACGGGGAAGGCATAACACCGAAACACAGAAGAGTAAGGCCACACCAAGGAGGTCTACGTTTTATACACACACACACACACACAACTCAATTTATGCTGAATAAACACAAACAGTCTGGAAGGAAGAAGGAAAATTAGAGATGTTTTTGAAGAGGTTCATGAGGCTCCAGGCGCTCAGAGGAACCGTCTAACTGGGTTTTATCAAAGCACAGGGAAACCAGACCAAGTGGAGATGCTGCAAGTTTACCACAGTTTACTGCAAGGTGAAGGCTAGGCAATGTGGACCCAAAATAAAATCTCAGGTTTTCTCATCCCAAATTCAATTTCTGATTTTAATCATTTTTTTCACTCTCCCTTTACTCTCTTAAACAAAAATTATATATGACAGAATATATTTATTAAAAACTTTTTCATTTAAACAACTCTTTTGGAAGTTGGCCAGAACACAAAGTACAACTGAAAACAATGCGACAGGTGTTTTGTGAGCTACCGCTAGCTTTTGCATCCCGTAAAGATTAACACATCTTGCACTCGACAGAGTATCTCTGTTTTAGGTGTTGAAACAAATTTGTCGTACAAGCTCCTCTTTGCTAGCTGCTATTTTCATGACTATGCGTCATGAGAGACGTGTGAACTGGCCTTACTTCAAACAATGTACTCCCAGAAATGCAGAGTGGAAATACCATTCAGATTTTCCAAAAAAAGAAATCAATTTTCCTAACCAGTAAATATGAACTTACTGATAAAATCAATGTATCGCCAAGCCCTAGTTTTACAGTTGATCACAGTTTCTGTGATAATTTTGAGAAGTTTAGATAATTTAACATTTTCATCTCATACTCTCTTTTATTGTTTAAATGTTTACATTTTCATGTCTTATTTTAACTAGTTAAGTTTTAATTTTATATTAAAAAAAACATTCAATTTTACTAACATATTTTAGGAATCATTTAAAAAAATCTATATTCAGCAGAAATATTTCAACATTTTCCTCCAAAAGATTTAAATCTCTCCTAAGTTCAGTAAAAATCCCACAATTTTGTGCCTTAAATAGAAACACCATAGCTCCCCTTTCACGTCGTCATAGTTCTGATCAAAGCAGAACTTTCAGGGGGAGGAGGAGTTTATGTCTTGACTCCGCCTCTGTCTCAAATGTTTTTATTTCTATTATCATTTTTGGCAGAAAAATAAAATATTTTTACTTTAATAAGGGGAGGTTGTGATACATTTTTTTAGGTCAGTTTACCATATGAAAGTTTGCAGCTTTGAATATCAGCAATTAATTTCTGATTTTTAAAACAATTTTATCTTAATGTCTAAGCTTCAAAAGCAAATTTCATTGGAACAGATGGGCAAAAACTTCATTAAATAAAAACGAACCATCACATAAATATATTTTTTTAAATTGAGGATTCGGATGGAACAATTAAGAAAATCTGATCACAAAGAGATGATTTACTGAGTCACACAACATTACATCATTACACAGCAGCTTTGCATTAATCCCAAAGTGGTAGAGTGAAGTCCTCTAAAGGGACGAGCATTCAGAAGCAGATTAATGTTAAAACTGATGCTCTGGAAGAGAATTACTAAACAAACTACGAGCTTTAAATAAACCAACTCTCCTCTCTAAAGTACCAGCTGATGTCATCTCAGTACGGTAGAGACGGCACGAAAAGAAACCCCCTCTGTTGGGTCAACACAAAGACACCACTGACTGCGAGGCCAGAGAGGAACAGGAAACAACACATCATATGATCAGGAAAAAAATCAACACAAAGAAACAATGCATTTTATGAGGCATTAATCAGTCTTTAACATTCTATATAATATCAGTGATCTAAAACACAATTTTTAAACATCAGATTTTCACTCAACAAAATCCCTGGAGTCTGAGGAAGTCACAACCAGCTGCATGTTAGCACAGTCAACTCGGAGCAGCATTTATGGTTGTTAAATTGTCTAAGCTTTCCCTGCAGCCATCACACGCTGATGGTTATATCTCCTCATAATAATGGATTCTAGTTATAATGTGACATCTGAGGGATAGGAAATTTAGGCTTAAGTCTTGTTCGACAAATTATTCATGGAAAAGGTTCTGCTTTGACTCTACGATACAGACTTCAACAGAGAACACACATAAAAGGTAAAAAAAAGAAAACCTAGGAAAGATTTGAAACTCCCACATCTTGAAATAGATTATTTTATGTGTAACAAACAACAATTTTTGGTATAAAAAATCTTTAAAGTTTGGTAGTCTGACATTTTAACAGCTGGTTGGTTCATGATCCAGCTGTGGATGTAGGGCTGTGCCAATGAAGCATTGCAACAAAAGTACTCAGTGGACAAAAGAAAAAATATATACGTAAACAACTAAATGTCAATTTAAAATACTGATAAATTCACAAAAAAGAGGAAAATAATAATAAAAAAAAAACAATGGTGGAACCAGTTATTAAAATAATCCTGAATTTGGTGGTACAAGCACCAAATTTGGCGTCGACGTACCTTTCTCATTTTGGATTCTCGTGCCAAACATGCTTTCTGAATGAAGTACCTAAGGTAATAACGTACCTCCATGAGGAATTTAGTGCTTGTACCACAAAATGCACAGTTTGTCTGAAATATCAACCTAACCGGCTCTGCTATAACCAGGAAATTAACGTTGAGGATG
Source organism: Adrianichthys oophorus (assembly GCA_036245035.1). Classification (NCBI taxonomy): domain Eukaryota; kingdom Metazoa; phylum Chordata; class Actinopteri; order Beloniformes; family Adrianichthyidae; genus Adrianichthys; species Adrianichthys oophorus. The sequence goes on from BSAI01000030.1 coordinate 10,945,845, forward strand.
AAAAACACTAGAATCGATGCTTTGGTGAGAAAATTAAATTTTACTTTTTGGATTTATGTTTCTTTGTGGATTAATTTTTAGTACACTTATGAACACAAGATAAGGAGCCTAAGAAGACTCAAAAGACTAGAATGACAGTTTGGTTTGTTCGAAAAAGTTGTGGTGATTTGTTAGCGTTTGACTAGAATTGGTTGACAAGTCAATTGTTAATTCTTGAGATTTGCAGTTCACCCTTTTTTTTTTTTTTTTTTTACAGTGCATTGAGTTCTGTGTTATGATTGGCTGTTTACCTTGTAAATCAATCTCTTTTACAGCCTTAAAGCATCTATAATCCTCCTTTGCGGATTTCACCCATAACATAACTTCCACGATAAACTAGGGAAGGCTGTTTAGCTCGTTCCTCCCAATTTAAAGAAACACCCAACTTCTTGTGACGGTGGGGAATAACCAAAGCTCAGGAAGGTTAAAACAATGTAGAGTGATGAATCACAGACATAAAAGAAGGTCTTCAAGTGCAAATTTATTCAAGCTGGATGAAGAAGATGGACCGCCTGGAGGGAGGGAAATCAATCTCCTTAAATAAATATGAGTCTCCATCAATGCATCGAAGGCTTTCTGCTGAGCTGAAGAACAAAAAGCATGATCCCTCTCACATGCATGCTTGCATGTTCTGCGCTTTGCAAACTAAATTGACTGCATGATCAACACGAGCTCCCATGATCCTCCCGGTGACACACCGATGAAAGCAGGTGCGTTCGAGTGTTTTTCTGCAACACGGCGCTTTAATTACGAGCCAGTTTCTTCAGAAAAAGGGAAACGCTTGGAGCTGCCACAGGTCCCTGCAGGGCGGATAATAGATATCGGTGTTGTACATCACTGCTGGCTGGGGCCTGTTTGGCACAGTGTTGCCTTCAACTCACATGAGAGTTTCTGTCAGAGCGCCTGACATCTCTCAGCAACTAATTTTTCAGTCCTTAAGATGTGGCGATTGAAGATCTCTGCAGACTCCGTAGCAGATCTCTATCCTGACGGTGTTGTGATGTTTAAAAGCAGGATTTACATGAAAAGATAAAGCTCTGATCAAAAGCCCGTCAGGTGTCCTGCCACAGTTTTTAAAGAGTCAAGGATGGAGTGATTGACTGTAGCTGAACAGAGACGCCGCTGTGCAGAGGTGACTCCTTGAAAAACTTGAATTTTCTGATGAAATCTTGCAAAAAGAAAACAAACAAGACGCTGTGTCACAGTTGTTTTGGCTTTTCTTTGCTCAATATTTCAAACTGTCGGTTTCTCTCTTTTTTTCTTTTTTGGCAGTTTGAAAAACACACAAAAATGTTGTGAGTTCATGTCAATGCAACATTCCCGTCTCAGCCTTTAAAATATTCATATTGCCCAAACTAAAATGCTGTTGGTTCTGGAAGCCTTCAAGAGTCGCTGTCTTACTTGTTGTTTTTTTTTTTTTTTTTAAATGTCTCCCCTTGTGAGCAGACTACTGAACCAGGCAAGTTCATCCAATTGGGAAGCATCAGAAGGGGTTAACAGGCTACAGTGGTAAAGGTGGTTCAACACCTCGTCAGAGAAAATTCTTTTCCTCCGGCTCTGTACTTTGAAAAATGCAAACATTTATTTACTTTCAGATATCTCTTCAATTAATTTTTTTAAAACATAGCTTAAGAATCTAAAACTGACGTCTCATCAGTGAAAAAGCACATCTTTCTTGCTATTACTTTAATTTAGTCTAAAATGACTGAGAAATACCATTTGGATGTTGCCAATAGTGTAACTCCCCCCACACACACACACCACACACACACACACAAGAGCAGGAAGTCACCATTATTGCCTCTTTGTGAACTGATATCACGAGAGTTAAAAAATTAAAGATAAAATTAAAAATGCCTCAGCTGGGCTTTTATTTTGTAACAGCTGTGTGAAAAAGGATTTTCACATGAAATTTAACCAAAGAACACATTTTCTTTAAAAAATATTTTAATGTAAATGTTAAATAGTTGTTACATGGAGTGAATAAGCACAGCATCATTTGTTTAATAAGCCTCTAACTGTTAGATGGTAAGCTGGTTTTGCTGAGCTTTTTTATGGGCTTCAATCTGGAAGTCAAAGGGTTGACTTTTTCCAACTATTTATGTATCTGTTAGAGATTTTATGATTTTTATTATTCTGTTTTCTTCAGTTCCTGTAAGATAAGCTTAAGTCTTGAGGTATATTAATCAAGAACTGCTGTGTGTGTGTGTGTGTTTTAAAAACAAGACTCTTTGTGCTCACTGTGTCTCCCCAGCACCTGGAGGAGGTTTGCTACCAGTTATCTCTGTTCTGCATGCCAACAGACAGTTGTAAAGTGTGTGAACCACCTTGACTGTGTTTTAAACCCAACAGACCCTTATCTCAGGAAGGGGCACGGTTTACCCCTCCTTTTTCTCTCATTATACTGTTGAACCCTCCAAGAAGTGTCATGAAATACTGCTTCAGCCAGCTGCACTTCTTCCCCTCCCTTAGTGGCTGAATCAGCATGTAACTAGGGTGTTCCCTTTCAATAAATAAGCAGGGGGAGACTGAGGTCTGCAGAGTGTTTGGAGGAGCTTGTAACAGAGTGATCTCTGGCACTCTCCCTGCAGGTGAAAACCATACTCAACTCTCTTGTGTTTCTTTGCAGATTTACTAATGTTTGGGTTTTGAACCTAACAGTATCCTATGATGTTTAAAAACAGGGGACTGGGATTTAACATAACAGGCTGTATAATGGTACAGTGCTTAGTGTTTTTGCTGTGAGGCGAGAAGGTCCTGGCTCGAATCCCAGAAGGGACCTGTGTGTGGAATTTGCATGTTCACCTTATGCATTGTGGGTTTTCTGTATGCACTCCGGTTTCAGGTCCAAAAACATGCTTCATGGGTTTATTGATGATTCTAAATTGTCTCTTAGACAAGGAGTACCCTTGTGAGAGTGTGGCCCTGCGACAGACTGGCGACCTGTTCTGAGTGAACCCCGCCTTTGCCCAACAATAGCTGGAATAGGTTCCAGAAACCCCATGACTCCAAAAGGGGTTTAGTGCGTTTGGAAAATGGATGGAGTAAATATAGAAACTGACAAAAATAATGTGCCACCAAAATGGTGCTTAGAACAGTAATTTTGTTGTAACAGTCTGTGCAGGCAGACAGCATTAAACTACAGTTTCATCTGCAAACTCTGTAACTCCAAAAGCATATCAGTAATAATGCGGGGGGCAAATTTCTAAAAAACAGATTAAACTTCATAGTTTATTTGAGTTTTAAACTCTACTGCTCTTTCCTGCAACATTTTCAGCCTCATTCTTATATAGATCAGGTCGTTTTGTTTATTGAATGAGTATTTGTGTTTAAATATTTGCAATAGTTTTCTTCCATTTGGTTAATTTTTCAGGTTTTTTTTGGCTCATTTTTTAATGAACCTCCATGAATCTGTGCCGACTGCTGAGCTTTATTCCAAACAGTGATAATTACCATGTGATTGAAGACTTTATGGACTTACCCAAATTCCTGAATGGAAATTTAAAGCCACTTTAGATAATCTTTCTATAAAAACCAGAAAGTATTTAACAATTGGATTAAAAATCAGCTTCTAATCAGGTTAATCAGCTCAGAGGGAAGCTTACTGTGAAAGCAGAGTGTGGGAAAATGTTTTAAAGAGACAAAATCCGGAGAAAAATGGGCAGTGACTCTTCCAGAAGAATCCTGGTAGAGTTGAAAGAAGAAAAGATGGAAGTTCATGGACGGATACCAAAGAGGCCGTGTTTAGGTTCTTTCTTTCTGAAGAACATCCAACTGAATGAAAGTTTGACAGGTCTTCTCCACAGAAAAGAAGAAGAAGAAGGTTTATTAAAAGCTGCTCTTCTCTCCAGAGTCGTATCAGAAACAATTAGCACATATAAAAATATGTGAAAGAAGTAAAAGACGGAGAATGGAAGATTGCTCTTTCCAGCCAGAAGACAGATATAGCCTTCATTCCTGCTCAGATTAAAGGATTTACAGCAAAAAGCCTCATTATGGAGCCAAAGAAAGAGAGCGCACCCTCCTTCTTCCTCTGTGCAAGGCTGATTAAAACACATAGAGCCCCCCCCTCAAAGACTGAAAGCTGCTGGAAGCTACCACACACACACACACACACACACACACACACACACACACACAAACACACAAACACACAGCTGCTCATTTAAATCCATATCCAACAAAAGTTTAGCCAGTCATGAACGATTTTCTCTTGTTGCTTTAATTCAAAACCACACTTTTCAACATGGAGAACAGCTCCGTGCACATGCATGTGTTACACCTGCAGTATAATTAATAGCATTTTTTATGTATAAATCAGACTTTTTTTATAATATGATCTCTAACCTCAATTTTTTTGCTTGGGATCTTTTAAATCAGGTTTGCTAGCTTGAACTGCTGAAGAAACACAGGGACAGTCTGTCAAGGAAGGACAGGTCTTTATTTTATGTCCTTTTGAAGCAATTGTTGATTTTTGTCCAAGGAAAAAATCTGTTTTTTTGTTGGTTTTTTAATAATGATATTGATAATTTTATAGAGGAAAAATCCATCTTCGCTGAGTTTAAACCATTAGTGTTGTAAAAACTGATTTTTAAAAACAAAATTAACTGGGTTCAAATAGAAAATGTATGCAAGATTTAGACAAATCCCACTAAAGAAGAAACTGAATAGAATCTGGAATTAAAATTATAAAGCTTGAGTGCTGTTGTCCTGATTTTTATACCACTTTCAGCTTCAGGCTCATTTTAAGGATATTTTTTATTAATGATTAGTGTAAAATGTTTTTATAAACTAGATATACTTTATATTATGATCTCTGACATCTATTTTTTTTGTTTAGAACCTTTGAAAACAAGTTTTCCTGCTTGAGCTGCAGCAGAAACTGCGCCACTCACGATGCATGGGCTGCAGGGAAGCTTCGCTGAGGTGCAACTTCTTCAGCCGTAAAGCTGCGAGCCCATCAAAGCGGCCTTTCTGCTCAACTCCAAACTGCTGATCACATTTTGTTTTCCAGCTGACTCCCTGCATCTATTTTTGGGGCTGGATTCCCTCCCCTTCACTGAGGGAGAACAAACATCACAGGAGAACGCAGATGTTTCATATTCAACCGTTTGATAACGAGGAACAAGGAGAGGCTTACAGCTGCTTGAAGAAATGTGATCTCCTGCAAACTAATCATCAAAATGGGAGAAAAAAAAAACAGAATATTGATCACTGCAGCACATCAGTGAACTTTCAGTCGGCTCCAACAGACAAAAACTGCTGCAGAAACTGCGTGACCCCCCCCCACCCCACAAGGATTAGTGAGCGTAAAAGTGCCACACACACCTGGACACACTGGTTTATGAGGCTTTAGCCCACAAATCCCAATTATTGATATGCAGCTTGAATTGAAAGGTTATTAGCAGCAGAGTGGCACTCTGATAGCGTCTCTGTGCACCCACGTGTTGGGAGCTTTGTCTTCACAAACATTCATTTGAAACCTATTTTTAAGTTCAGCACAAAGCAACAAAGAAACATTTAAAGCATCAAAAGCAGACAGAGAAAGATGCAACTTCTGCCTTAATTTGTTTGGCAGATGTTGCCCGTTTTACGCTCATTTACAGTATATTCTGGAATGTAAATCACTCCGTTCTGTCTTCAGAGCATTTCTGATTTACTGCATGGAACTGGAGTGGAGGCAAAAGTAGCTTACAGCTGTTATACTAACGGCAAAAACAGCAACCAGAAATGTAAACAATGTGTGGTTTGGAGATCACACAAACACAGTTTATTATTTTATTTCTGAACTAAAACTTGGAATTGCAAAAGTACAAAACGGGACATCAGTGTAAAACTATGTACACGCTGGGGATTTGACGCGTGTTCAAGAGGCTTGGGGCGAAATGTCAAAGTTGCACAAATCTCGCAATTTGGACAAAAACGAAAATTATTTCTAGCATCCCTGAAATGGTGGATATGGATTACCATCTCGTCAGGAAAATGGCTTTAGCTCTTCTTTATTTGAAAAACATACACAGGCATCATCACGCTCTGAGTTTGGTGAGTTTCACAACCAAATCAGGGTCCCTGATTGGTCCAAGTTTGATCTGGTTTAGCTGGGAGTTCATGTTGAATGGCCATACATTTTGTATGTAGAGCCCAAAAACTGTCATAAAAACATGGCTAGTATGAATGTGGCAGTTTTGAACGCGGAGACCCTAAATGTGTGTATAATCACTCTTTTTGGACTGTACCGTCCAAGGATAGAAATTAAAATTCACACAGAAAGGATACAGTCGAGATTCAAACCAGAGCCTTCTCGTTGTAAGGTGAAAGTGCCAACCACTACACCACTGTGTGGCCCCTTTCTCTGTCAAAAATGGATAAAAAATCCAACACCTTCTCTTTGACTACCTTTTGTTATTCAAGATGGTAACAGAGATGGAATAAAAATGGGGGTGGAACTAAAGTTTAGTGTTTCTTAGTCGCCTGTTTTTCTGGTGCACAGTGATCAATACTTTTTACTGTAAAGGTTTTTTATGTGTGTCGTTCAAAAAAACTAAATAAATCTAGTTGATAATTCTCACTGTTGGCAACTATCTGTGGTTTTGTTAACTTTGAAAGTTTTAGGATAATTATTAAATGTTACAGGTGCAGGATGTTTGTACGTTTGGCCATCACATTAGCCTTGTGCTAGCAGTGTTTCTATGGCGTTGTGAAATTTTGTATTTACTTGTTTAGAGAATGTGTAGTTTGGAAAGCTTCTGCAGTATCTTCTGTATGTGGAGGCAGGTTGAAATATGCTGCTTTGACCCTTTCACACCTGAGCCTTAGCTCCCGTGTTGACGTTTTTTTAATAACCGTTACGCAATTAACAGACTTTAAAGTTGAGAAAAGCAGCTTTGAGCTAACATGAAACACTTCATAGCATTATTTACGTTTTTAACATAAACAACTGATTTTGACTTTGCCTCAGGATTCGTTTGAATTACAACAACTGCGTAAAGGATCGAGGAGTTATGGTAGTTCAAAGAGCGCATTCTTCCGTGTCGCCTGCAACATCCACTGTAACAAAGGGTTAAAACAATTGCTGAGCAGAAAATTCAGGTTAGGGTTTAAGCTAGACAATAGGCATACAATATTTTACCATGAGGTATTGCTACCATTCGATGGTTAGTGTTTGCAAAGCAGTTTTTGCTTTTTGTGCAAGGTATTATGGGCTTATAGAAGAAATGCAGCTTGTATGTTAAATTATATATACCTTAAGGTAAGCTCAGATGTGGTAGAATGGACTACTCCTCTGTCTCTAGATCCAACCAGCCTTACAACTATGGCGGTACGTGTCCAACGGCAACACAGCGGCATACGACACATCCCACACTTATGTGCCAGCTTTGGCGGGACTCTGGAGGACGGTGCTGCTCAGTCAAATATATAGTGAAAGCTTTTGTGTGCAAATTAATCTGATGGTCAGACAGTGGTTCATCAATAGCTGGATACCAATGGCCTTCACCCTGCTGCCTGCTGGTGTGTTCTCCCCTTAATTGTTCCCAAATGTTCCTTGGACCTCTGTGCACAACAGTAGGATGTGTCTGATCTCACTGAATCGCCGAGCTGTTCGCTTTGAAGGCTTTGTTTTTCAAGATACCACAGATACAAACTGCAGAAATGACCCTTTTTCTTCACGGCACAAATGCTGAGCCAGCCCTGGATTTAACACTCTGCTGCTACAGTTCTGTGCTGTCACAAGAACAGCACAGAACTGTTCTTCAAAAACAAACAAAAAAAAAAGTCTTCACGATTCCAGCTCACTAAAACAGTAATGCGCCTAGTACCAGAGTGGGAGAGACACTTACATTCTGGATGTTTAGTGCAGCTCAGATGGGGGGGGGGGGTTAAAGGGCTTCTGATCCTCACACATCCAGCAGAGAGGCACAGCAGGTCGCACAGCAGCTGCTACCTCCAAAAGCTGCAGAAAACTTTAATAATAGGAGCAGAGACACCTATTATGAAGGGGTTCATGACAGCAGAAGCAGGTAGACCTTTTTCTGTATTACAGTCAGAGGTGTGTATGCGTGAGTGTCCATGTGTGAGTTTCACCCGGCATGTCCTCCGCTATCTGACGGCCCAGATTGTGATTTTTAGCTGAGCAGCGCTAATCTCTTGTTACAATATGAGGAGCTGATTACACTGCTGCACGGGTGTGCATGAGACTCTGTGTGCATGTGTGTGTGGGTGGATGTGTGCGCATTCATGCATGTGTGCATGTGAGATAGAAAAGGACAGATAAGATGACAAGGTGAGGCTGCAGAGGTGGAATTAAGCTCAGACAAAAAGGTGCAGTGAGAGTGTCTTACTGGGGGTTAAACAAGGTTACCGTGGATGCGCACGTGCACATGCGTACACATATATACAGTAGAAATGTTTTGGCTGTGTCATGGCTTGGCTTGTCCAAAGCTATTGAGCCCCTGTGTTTGTGCGCGCTGCGATGCTGAGATAAAGCGCTGCAGGAAAACTGCAGCAGAATAGGTGTCTTTAATGAACCGCGCAAGGCTAAATCAACACGCCAAGATCCTTATCTGTCAGAGACGCCGAACTGGGCTCAAACATACACATGGAGAGCAAACATCTGACCCAGAGAAACCATGCTGCTTCTGAGGGCACATCAGCAGAACATCCAGCCACCTTAAAGTTTAGACGTTAACATCAGACTCCAACAATTAATTTTTATTCTTATGGGGAAAAAAGTTGTTTTTAAATGATTGATGGTCTAAAAACAGACAAGAAATTATACTTTTAGTACAAATACCACCACACTGAAAAATTCACATGACGGACTGATGTTTAAAGTGCACCAGGGAGTGGGGCGGTGGCCTTAACATGAATTCTTATTTCAATAAATAGATTCAAGTAAGAAAGTGGATACTTTTCTCTAAAGTACAAGCATTCCATAAAGGCGTGTTATACTATATTTAAAAAAAAAAAAAAAAAGAGTATATATTTATATATATGTATTTTTTAAGTGCTGTCATTCAATTAAAAAAAATAATCAGATTAATCACACTTTTGAGTTGTGATTATTGACGATTAATCACAATGTTTTATTAGTTAAATTTTATACGACAAAAAGCAGCTTTCGAACAACAAAAAAAGGCCAGAGATAAAAAGTTTTCCTTCATTTTTATTGTCTGCAATGTTTACATTTCTAAAGTGTTAACTCAGAAGTTTAATTTGTGTTTACAAAACACATCAACAGTAAGATAAGAAGAACTGTAAAAACTTTAATGTCTGCAGTATTACTCCAAGAAAACAAAGATGCTGACATGCAGCCATAAGAAATTAACATTGTGTTTCTACACTTTAAATGGTGAATACTCTATTCTGATTGGCTGCTGGGTGTTCCGGAAGAAGTTCTGGGCACAATATTGGATATGTGCAGGCTTCTTTAAAACAAATGTTTCCTTCATGATCAGAACAAAAACAAGTAGTAAGAGGTGAACTTTTTCTCTGAACTGATGCGTTATTGAACCCATCGTGACAATCAGGACATATATCGCTTTCCTTTGCCGCTGCAGTCGAGGTCTGCCAGCTCAGCTATGTATTGTGTTACAGTGACAATGGGCCGCATTACGTTTCAAATAGTTCGTCTTTTGAACTAAAAAGCAATCCTAAAAAAAATAACAAGAATGAAGTACTAAAAATCGATTGAATATTTATTTCTTTTGTAAGTAACCATGTTATAAGCGGGATCAGAGCCAGACGAAGTGTGCATTCAGAAATTGATGCACACCGCTGAGGCCTGAACCGGCAGAAGACAGTTGCTTCGTGGAGTGTAATTAATCAGCGTTAATATATATTAGCGCATTATTTTTTTAAATTGTGTGTTTTAATGCGTTAAAGCTGACAGCCCTAATATTTTTATACCTTAATGATTCAAAGCAGAACCCCTTTAGTTTTACCAAGTTAAATTCATATATTGTCAGTTCATTGCACAAAAACAGCACAAGTCTTAGTTTTATAACTGTTGTCCAGCGTGGATCACTGAAATCTCTATGCCGACTTACTGCCCCTTTGGTGTGCTTCAAACTCACAAACAGTACCAACTCCATAATTTGAGTCTCTTACCTCTGGAGGAATATAACTGATCCTTGATGCTTTCTGAAAGGCGACACGTCCCGCTAATCTCAATCCACAATAAATTTAGAGGGATTTGGATGCTTGCATTCTTTCTGCAACTCATGTTTCTGGCAACAATAACACTGATAACGGGTTTTGTTGTAGCATTTTGTCCTGAAATAGTTTGTTCTTGATCCCTATACATTTTTTTATATATAGTTATGGGTATTCATCTTTTTTAAGAGTATAGCAGCAATGACTGGTAGCAAAGACTTAGGCCAATTTGTATGCTAGGGTACTGACGCAAAAATGACAGTGAGTATTAGTCTAAAAGGGGTTAAATAAAAGTCCAAAGTGTGACCAATGAGGGAAAGAGACAGCAGAGTCATTTTTTCACCAGTATCCTCCATAATTGGATTTGGACCTGGTGCTGTGTGAGAGCGGGAGAGAGAAATAGCTCCTGTTCCACCTCAAGACGATGGATCAGATAAAGGCCAGAGAAAATTAACAATCTCTCCCTTTTCTCCTCCTCCTGTGGGTTCGTCAACACTCCAGAGAACAGTTGAAAAGTTCACAGTGATCTTTATATCTCACAGTCGGTCCAAACTGTGTCAAGTTTACACCTCTACTGGTTTATTGATGCAAAGCAGCTTCTCAATGAAACTTTGGTGACTGATGTGTTTGGAGAAGCAAGGTAATACCTGTATCCAACCAGCCAATTTGGTGGTTTAACACACACACGTCCATGTCATGTACAGTGTTGAGTAGGGAAGCTTGGCTACTGGTTTTTGAGTCTTTGATCGTGGATTTAAACCTAAGTCAGGGTCAAAAGGCGGGTTTTTGTAGGCCTCACTGAGCTGTTTTCCTGTTAGCTACTTATTATTAGTTTTTTTTTTTTTGTTGGGAGTGTATTCTTTTTTCTGTCATTTGTTTCAAGCAGAGATTCATAGAAGTTAAAGTCCCATTACTTGTCCCACACCTTGGAGTGTAAAAATGTGTTCTCTGCATTTGACCAATCCCCCAGGGGAGCACTGTCGGGAATCATTAAGTGGTTTAACCTCCCCCAATCCAACCAAAACTGACTCAATTAATGCCGATAGCAAAGCAGGGAAGATTTGATTCAATTTTTAGTCTTTGGACTGGCTCCTCGATGGTTTTGAGCCCACAACCTACCAGTCTCAGGGTGGACACGCCACCAGTAGGCCACCGAGTGGCCTAAATTGTTTGGGGACCAAATTCAATTCACATGCACACATGAGAGACATTGATTTAAGGAAATCTGTGGCGCTTTAAAGATAAAAAAAAAAACGTTTAAACGGTTGTATCCTTGAATCACCTTCACTTAAAAACCTTCTCTGTGGCACAGAAAGTTTCATTTTTAGAGCTCATATATGCACATGTACAGTAAGCCCTAAATTATCGTGTTTTGCGTTTGTTTTATCACAAGAAAAGTCCTAGTTAAAGAGATGAGATATAGAGATGGGGCTGATCTGCAGCATCAGGACGGATAAAGAGAGCAGCTGTCTGGCAGCTCTATACTGACTTACTTAGATGTTATGTAACAGTGCATATTGAAGTAATGATCTGCTTTATAAAGTCCTCTGCAGGAAAGTCATATCTGGCTTTTGTCGCCTGCCAAGTTTGAGGGGAAATGAAGGCAAAGTTTTTATTAAAACTCCCTGCAGCTCTTTGTGTCTTCTTCACTTCATAATCCAAGTTTAATGTTGTCGGAGACGAAGCTCAGACTTCTGCTTGATGAAGAGATGCTGCTCCCTGAAGCAGTTTTAACTAGGCAACGACGTTTCAGATGATTCATGGAAGTTTGTTGCAATTAAACGATTCCGATGATCAAGCAAATGTAATTTTAGTTGCACAACCCAGATAAATACAAACTACTTATATGAGGATCAAAGACACCTGACAGCTTCATCGCCCTTGTCTCTATTCATACCCTCCTCTTCCTCATCTACTCTTAATTATTCTGCAAACTCACCTTCATTCTGTCCCTTTGAAATTTTAAGAAAAAAATTAAATCAAAAGTCTCTTATAATACAACCTACCAAATATTGAAAACCTACAAACTCACAGGAAGAACTTGAAAAGCTTTTGCATCAAGATAAATCCACAGAACTCCATAGATGCTTGTTTTTATGCAGCTAATATACTGAAGAGTTGCTCCACCGTCTAACATTCTTGTTGAAGAAAACAAATTTTATGATCTGTGTGTGTGTGAGATCAATATCAGACATATATTGGACAATAACAGCAGCAACTGATTTTAAATGGTGAAGTCTGTCACACCGTCTTTGTGCCCAAATTAGTTTTGCATTTCTTCAAGATCAGCTAACCAAGCACAGTTCAGTAAACGTTGAATTCATTATTATATAGACATGTGTTAAATATAGACGTCCAGAAAAGACAATATTAAATGAATAAATACGCCATGAAATCATTAAATAAAAGTGTCATTAATTATTCTGAATTGGCAATAAATATTTAAAATAGAAAATCAATAAATACAATTGGAAATCAATAAATAAATGATTAAATATATGTGACATTAAAATATTAACATTAAAAAGCACTTTTAAACATTCAATGACATATTTATTTATTCCATTGACCAAAATAAACCAGATATTTTGCTCCATTCACAAATCTCTGAGCATTCTTTGTTTTATTCTATTTCATTCTTTGAGCATTGTTTCTTTTTTTTCCAGGGAATCTGTGTTTATTTATTTTGTAAAGTTGGACTGTTTTACATTGAGGTAAATGGGTAATGACTTCTAAGTCACCTACTGGTTAGTTGGTAAACATACCTGACTCCTGACTTTTGCCTTTAAACCAGCCCACAAAAGAAGCACTAACCCTCCTGGAAACTGACATTTCAAATCATCTGCCTTTAAACCAAAATTCTTACATTAGTGAAAAAGACAAAACTACAGCAGCTTTCAAAGGAAACCTCATGCATCAGAAGGAGAGAGGCTTGAAAAACCTTTGGGGAAAAAAATTATTTTTCTGTACTATGATGAAAAAAGCTTCTGAGGATGCAATAACCGAAGAATCCAGCGTCTACCAGATGTGAAGCTATGAAGTGGAGTTTGATCGAGCTGATAAAAATCACAAACCTCCTCCAAACTCCCAATTCAATGGCATCGTTTCTCGCATCAGAGGTGGACTCCTCGTGTGATTTTCAATAAAAGTACAAGAGCAGCCCCGAATGTCGGTTTCGTCTTAGCTCCCAAGGGTCTTTTCATTTAATTTACTTTCCATCACCCGTCTCTTCTTCACCTTCTTATTACCTTGTAACCTCATTCTTCCTTTTCATACTCTCATTTTCTTTGTGGATTGTCAGACGTCGCACTTATTCACTCTGTCTTAGCAGTTCTCCCCTCTCTTTCCATCCCTCACCCTTTCATTATCACTCTGTAGCCTCTGCTCCCTCCTCTTCTTCATCTCAGGTTACATAAGCTGAGGAAAGGCTCTGAGATGGAACGGGATAAGAGCGGGAAGGACACGCCAAATCAAGGGAGGAGGGGACGTTTTAACAACAAGAAGTAGTGTCAGTCTTTAAGACTTAAAAACAACTTAGATTAATTATTTCAAATTAAATCTAAAGCTTTTCATGCATTTCGTTATCCTGTAGACTTAAAGAAACACATTTAACAGCTAAACACTTTAATAAAATTCACTTTCCTTGTACTAAAACAAAATTTATTAAGCTTATTATTGTAGGTTCTTTGGAACACTGAACATAATTGCAAAAATTACTACAATTGTGGTGTTTTTTTAAACCTAAAATGAATTGCTAATTTTAGAATTGTAATAATAGAAGAAAGCATGAAATAAAACTGAACCTGTTCCTATTGATTTATTGGTCTTTGTGTCATAAAAGCTGCAGAGCGCATTTCATTAAATTCCTTTGATTCTTTTTATCTGATCTAAAATAATTGTTAAAATCAGAAAAATAAAAGACCATCATTAAATCAACCAGTATAGAGTGAACCGCTTTTTGACAGAAAAGATTCAAACTTGAGGAGGAACTCGATCCAATTTTTAAACATAGAGACTCAATTGCAGACAACTTCATTTTCCTGCCAAAGAAAAGAGAATTTTCTCCAGGGGGTAACAAACTTATGAGAGGGCGGGTCTACAAGTGCAACAACAAGAGTCTTGTCAAACTGCTGGGAGAAGAACAGAGTTTAGATTTATGTAGCATAGCTACAAACTGTGTTTTGTCATATCAAATCAGAGATGATATCTTTGAGCTTCAAATTAGTTTTAGTAATGATATTTCTGCTTTATAGCCAAAAAAATAAACAACACGCATCTCTGGATCTGCCATGTCTAAACAGGAAACTTGGCTTAAATGAAGCAGAACTATGGAGGTTATGAACTCTGCTGGAGGAATGTGGGCTGTTCTGGGTTGAATTTGGAGAAGAAACGGCTTCTGACAGGTCAGAGGTGATTTACTAAGCCTGAGCTAAACTCAGCGACAGGATTTGTCTTCTTTCAATCTGCGTTTTAGGAGTGTTGTGTCTTTTTGTTTGTTTTTCGGTACCTGTTCAAAGCTCAAACATATCTGTTTGTGCGTTCGTCACCGAGCTCTAGAGAGAAAGATGTTTTGGAGAATGATGACAGACAGCTGACAGGTCTACAAATACACACAGTGCGACCTGCTGAGCTGACAACAGTGACTGATCTCATCCGACAAGCCAGAGAACAGAGACAGGTATGAAAAATGCTAGAAAAATGATGAGTAACGGAGACAGACTGTGAAGATGAGATGACTGACCATAAATGGGCCTGTTAATATGCTGAATAAATGAAAATTAAAATGATGAAAAGTGAGAGGTATAAAAAAAATCCATCCTGAGCAGGTTTGTCTGCAATAGAACTGGAGACGGGCAGATCTTTGGGACTAGAACTGGTCAGAACCAAAACAAGCAAACTAACCAATGGAGGCAACAGAATCAGAGCAACAAGTTACTTTATTTTGTCATCTTAATTATAAAGTCACAAGCTTTGTCCAAATTCCATCACAACTCCTTAAGACCTAAAAGATTATATAGTGCGGGACTCTCTCCTAAATTTTAATGCAATTCAGACACATGCTCACTACCTTTTTGTTATTTTAAAAAAAAAACGTTTCATAGAGAATCACCCATTTGCCAAATTTAAAATCTAATAAATCAAAGCATTGTGACCTATATTCGTCGGTTAGTAAGCATCAACGCACACTGGTTTTCGCAGAGGCTTCTGGGAAATTTCCAGGGCGCTGGATGTTGAAATTAAAGATACTGAGACCCTGAAAAAAATGGCGAACGCCCTGTACTGTGCACCAAGTGTGAGGGGATTTGGTAAACACCAGATTTAGGAACTAGGAAAATCTTTATTTAAATTAATTTATGAACAAAATGACAAATACTTTGTACCTCCGATGGAAAAAAGTGAATTAGCTTTTGGTTCACTAACTTACTAGTTAAAATCTAGTCATAACTCATTTGATCCAGTTGATTCTGTGTAATGATGACCGTCTCATTCAGAGCACCAAAGAGTAAAAACAACCAAAGACGATAAGTGATGAAACCACATCCA
This sequence comes from Adrianichthys oophorus, assembly GCA_036245035.1. Taxonomy (NCBI): domain Eukaryota; kingdom Metazoa; phylum Chordata; class Actinopteri; order Beloniformes; family Adrianichthyidae; genus Adrianichthys; species Adrianichthys oophorus. The sequence goes on from BSAI01000030.1 coordinate 10,961,580, forward strand.
TTTTAGTTACGCAAGAGAAAAAAATGTCATAAAACAAAAGCAAAAATGCACAAAAAGTTTAAATGTTGATTAATATGGTTTAGTGACCAAACAATGGAGCTCATCAATATTTGACAAGTCAGTCTTTATGACAGGTATAAGTGAATTTACCAGTTTGAGTTAATTGGTTTGAAAAAACTTTAATACACTTCAGCTTTTACTTTGTGAAAAACACATAAGAAACTAATTTCTGTAAAGAACAATGTAATTTATCACCCCAAACACATGTTCAAACATGTATATTGAACTCCGTCAGTGTAGACGTCATTAAGGGACCTATACTTTGCAAAGCTTCAGAGTTTCAGTGGCACAATTGGACCTGGTGTGTTTCCTAAACAAGCGGAAGTTCAATACTCCAAGGTTATGGCATCATTTACTGCATACTTCGTTTTTTAGTTGCTCAAGAAAAGCTCAGTACAAAACTCCACACATCAGACTACAGCGTACAGTATCAGTGTACCTAGAAAACACACCTTTTTAAGCCCCTTCTTTCATAAACCAACAGAAAAGTGCGTACTGCCACCCATTGAATGGGGTGGGAGACAGCAATGCCTGCGTTCGGGTCTGTGTCCTTATGAGCATTGAAAAGTCGAGGTTGGACAAACAATTGTGCTTTTGTACAGTTTGGTACTGCCTGCCTGGTGTGATCATATTCACTCATTACACTCCTGATCCTGTGGCAGCAACAATCCTGGGATGTTTCAGCCACTGACCTCTAACCTCTACAGACCAAGGACAGGAAAATGTGTCTGTCCTAAAACACAACCGTAACCCTTTAGTTAGAAACCAGAATTCAAACGCTAAGGCCAAAGACATTTATATATGTAGGAAATAAATAAAAATGCAATATATTTTTTTCTCTGCTTAGACAAAAACTAAGACAAGGTCAGCAAACACATTAGAAAAATATGAAATTATTCAAAAGAGACAAAAATCAAGCAGTTGTTGGGTTACAGTGAGCATAAAAAAGAGACAGAGATTTTACTGAGTGTTCAAAATTTTTTTAGGATCAATTATTCAACTGTAAACCTGCAACACAATCCACTTTCATATCTTTGTGCTGGCAAATGCACCGGTAGAAGGGAGGCAGTCCTGCACTGATCACTGAGACATCCATTCATCAAGACAGACTTTCAGAGCAGGAATCAGCAGGAGGCTAATTACTCCCCAGTGTCTCCTCACTGAACTAACGTGGAGGCCTTGTCATCATCACAACCTGTCTGCAGCTAAAACCCCCTTGAGGAAGGTTTAAGGATCCACATGTTAGGGGATATACACAATGTGAGGATGGACTTTCCCACAGTGAGAGGGATTTAGTGTCTCAGTGAACGACAGAGGTTGCACAAAAGAATTTTAAAGACCCACTCCAATGAAAATAGTCTTTTTGGTGTTTTTAACATGTTCTTATGGCATTTTTCTGATGATGGAAGACATATATTAAGAAAATTAAGCTTTTCTGAGTATTTCGTAATTCAAATCCTTGTAAATCCTTGGGAAGCAAAAAGAAAAAAATACAGTTTGAAAAAGACTGACGTAGAAAATAACCTGGGCGGACAACAAGCTCCCTGCTCTGCCCTATTATGACGCCTTCACTTAAGAACAAATAGATTCATTTGTATGTCTTTGTTCTCCTCGTCCAAGCTGAAATCTGGAGCTTGGACAGCTCCAATATTGCTCGCCATTTTTGTTTTACCAGTAATGTTGGGTTGGGGATTTGAGGGTCTGTAAGTTAGTGCCCACAGGTATAGTTCTAATGAACTCCTGCCTAGAAAACAACACAGGATTTTGGCTAAAAACTGCAAAATCATAATTAAAAGACCATTGGGAACACTTGTACAAAGATAATCAGAGTCAGTCTTGAGGCTTAAGTGGTTGATTTTGGTGGCTTTTCTGTGTACAATTCATGCATTATGTTTCCCCTTTTTCATTGTCTCTGGCTCTGTTTAGCTTATTTTTGCAACAAAAGCCTCTGTTTTAGTTATTAAAGTTATATTTCTGCACAACTTTCAGTTTGTGTTCTAAAGTTTTATATCTCCTGTATTTGTGTTAGTTTTTTCTTTCTTACTTTACTAATATTTGATTTTCTGATGGTTTGTTTCTTTGAGATCTTTCAGGTAAAATCCCTGCCTTTATTATGGTTTTGCACAAAAGAGTAAACTTTCCTTTTGCTTCTTTTAACATCATCAAAATCTGTCATAAAACAGTTTAATTTTTCTTTTACATTACTTAGACCCAATAGGTCAGGCCATCAACAAAAAAACTGAAGCATTTAAACTTATTCTTGAGGGGCTATTTTGCCAAAAACTCAGAGGAAAGGTGTAAATATCTGCAAGTGGGCCATAATCTTCAAACTTTATTATCAGCATGAAACCTCATTTTGGCACCAAAGTAAAATAATTTATTTCCAACTTGGATCACATTTTCATTTCCCAAATATGGAGGCAGTTAATTTATTTTTGGCTCAGTTTTGGGTGAATGTGCCCCACATTTCATCAAACCACAGAATGTGACCAGAACCCGCAAGAGTGTGTTTGTCCTCAGCGCCAAAACCTTTACAAGAATGTGGCTTCTTTTGGAAGGAAAGTCGATTGAACAGGCGGCATACAGAAACGTCTTTAATTTCATTTGCCAGACACATTTTTGATAAACTTCTCCGCTCAAAGGTCAAATAAAATCTCCCCCCCACCCGCTTCCGACCTCATTTTCACCAGTTTCTCTAGTAAAGTGCTGTCAGTTCCACGTGCTCGTGTTTGGTGGTTTCATCCTGGCCCTCATAACGTCTCCTAATTACCAATTTACATAATTAGTGTGCTGAGGCATGGCAGCCTCCCGTTGCACAAACACAGCTTTAGCCTCAGAGAAGTTGACTTCAAGCCAAAAAACTTTCACTTTCTTTCCTGCCTTTTATGTCTGAGTTAGTTCCAATCCCTCCACCTTTGGTATCAAAAAGTCGTCCAATTTTCTTACTGTGTCTACAAAAACATACTTCATGAAAAACTGAATCATCTGGAGGGATCAAATGTTAATGGGAAATTTTTCCATACTCCTACTGGAGAAACAGGCAATAAAGTGGTTCGCTGCAGCTTCTGTTCAAGTGCAGCATAATTTAATTATTTTGGTTATTAAATAAGCAGCAGGATTCAATGAAAGGGCTGCAATAGTTTCTTAAAGTGCAGTTGTATGTGGGATGGGTACAGTTACAAACGCTGCATGAAACCAGTTCAATCTGCTGTTCAAGCGTTTATTGGGGGGAAAAAAATAATAAGTAATGTTTTCTTTTTTTGATAAGAATGAGACAATATATTTTGAAATGGCATTACTGTCTGTAATTCATTTTCACAAGAACTTTTACTAAATAAAAAAAAAATAGCTGCATCCCAGATTCTACAAGTTTCAGTTAGCATGTTAAACACTTTAAATAATAATTATTAAAAAAAAGGAATGGGAACCAGTACGAAGCATTGTTTATAATTAAACAAAGCACCAGAACCACTAACGCTTATCATGCAGATTTCAAACAGTGTTTTATAACTGCAAATAAAGGATACAATCTATCTGGTTAGAAATTAAAGTAAAAATATCTTAATCCCTTTACGTTTACACCGACCACCCTTAAGCAACGCACATTAAAGTGGCCACTTCCAATGAAAAGTCTATGTAGATGCTTATTTACATAGGTTTCTGAGTTTAAAACTCTTGCTATGCACATTTTTCAGACCGTTTTCGTGCTCTACATACAAACATATGGCAATTAAATGTAACTGAACGCCACTTAAAGCTAAACCAGGTTGAATTTTGACCAATCAGGGACTTGGTTGTGATGAAAAGATGGCCTCTTTTTAAATTCACAGAAGTGCCAACTCTTTGTAAAATAATCATGAAAGAGAAATTAATAATTGCAGTTAGTGCCCTTCTGGAATTATATGACACTAAGGCATTCATATATCAGAAAAAGCCTTGCGGGATTTGCACCGCTTTGACATTTCACACCAAGACTCTTCCAACTTTAGGTGGCGGACATGCACTACTAAACAAAAGAAAAGAAAGATAAGAAGAAGCTCCTCCCTGCTTGTCCAGTGTGGACAACATGGCCTAAACGAGCGCTGAAGTATACCTTTGAACCGTGACCTTGACCCTGCATCACATGCCCGATGTTTTAGATCTTATCTGGACTAAACAGAACTAATAGGTGTGCAGCAGCTGAGGCTAAGGTCTGATGTTTTTTTTTTTTGTTTGTTTTTAATAAAAACGTGTTGAACAGCAAAGATTTACAGAGATTTGCTCGATTAAAATAAATTGATTCTCAATTAGCTAAATATTCTGCAGATTGTTTAGGATCACTGCAAGTAGGTCACACAAAATCCTGCTGGAGAACAACTTCAAATTCACCGCCCAGAGTACACATGCCATGCTTGCATCCCCTCAGTAGTACAGTACAGTACAGTAGATGGCAGTAAGAACTTTTTTTTTCCATCTTAAAAGGACAGAAGACAACCCCCGTCAGCTTTCCAGTTTGGTACTGTGGTTTATTACATGTGGGTAGACCTTTGAACATCTGTTTTCTTACTTCTCCTTCCCACATTTTGGACATTTTTTTATTTTCTTCTTTAAAAAAGTGACATTTATATCCACATGAACCAGCGTCATAAGCATAGCATATCAACAATGGATCGAGAACTAAGCCCTGATGGCCTCCATAAGTCATTTTATGAGTGCAGATTACCATTAAAAAAATGCATTAAAGAACAATAAAGCACTAAGAAAAAAATTTGGTTTTGTTTGAGGCGCCAAAGTCAGTACTTTTTTTTTTTTTATAAATCGAGAGCAATTCTTCATCTACGTCAAATTTTTTTTTTGAAAACACAATCCTGACCGTTTGTACTTAATTGCTTTTTTGTTTGATTTTTTTTCTTCATCATTTCCTGAAAAAAAAAAATCTGAATGGAGAGGCGACATTCAGGCTCCACCAATGCAAATACAATTTAAGGGATGAACAGAAAGAATGCTAATTCACCTGGGAAAGCTGGTAGGGCGTGTGCAGGACTCTCACAGTAAGGGGAGTGCCTGGTGTTAGGTTTCCAGAGTCAGAACACACTTGATGGCTATAATGAGGCCCTCTCAGAGGACTCTGTGTGTGTTTTTGTGCATGTAAACCACAGCTTTACTGCTGTAGATCAAAAGACAAAGAAAAAGTGAAGAAAAAAAGATAAAAGCAAGGGAAAAAAATCTGAAAGAGGAACAAGAGTCCCTGGAGTACCTGCCTTCCTCAGTTTCTTTTATTCCTCCCCACTCTTACTGTGCAAACATGCTACAACCATTCCTCCTCCTCTTCATCTTCCCTCCGCCACCCCACCTTTTCAACTGCCCTCTTTTATCTCTTTTCTTCCTCCTCATCTTTCTCCTGGCTGAAACACAAAACCCCTTGTAATCCTCATGATCCAGGCTTGTCCGGAGGGAAAGGAAGAGACGGGAGGCAGAGAAAAGGGAGAGTGAAAGTGATGTGAAGAGGAAAAGGAAGGGGGGAGGAGAAGTGATTACTGTGCAAACATCCACTGTGCGTCACAACTTGTAGCATTAGTCATTTTAGCATCTGCAAGCGTTATCGTCCTGCAACCTTTTCAGGACGATAAAAATAAAAGAGCAGTTTAACTCAAACTGTGATGCTAAAGAAGAAACAAACTTTCCTACAATCAGAAACTAAACAATCATTGTATTTATGGGTCAAGTCATCAGTTTAACATTCAAATACGGTGTTGTTTTTTTGGTCAAGAAGTCATGCAGAAAATATAGAGCGTTCAATATGGACCGGTTTTTGGGCTGTCTGGGCATGTGGAAAGTCGTAGAGAAGAGTGGCTGCACCAAAAGGGAAGCGCGGGTGTATCCTGCAGTTCACTTGAGGCTCATTTGACCACCTCAAAAGGACGTCATAAAAATGGAACGTAACACTGTGGTGCGTGTGGTAGGTTTATCGTGAAGTATTTGTAAGGTTAAAGAAGTTGCACATACTTTTGACGTTTGAGTGATGCTGTCGTACAGAATGAGAATGGTGATGAAATCCGTACGACACGCCTCCGTCTCACCTACTTCCCCTTTACTTACCCTTGTGTATTGTAGGTGTTCACTACGACCTGTCGCTCACAATGTCTATTGAAAAAAAATTGCATGAACATTTTCGCTCCACGGATTGACTGAGCGGTTTACGACCTTGACATTTTGTGACGGCTATTTGTGGGTCCTGTACAAGTTTGCCAATTTTTCTCCCACAGACAACCCGTATCCACCCATATCCACCTCATAAAGATTCAGTTTTACGTCAAAAGCATTCTAATTGTTGGGCTTTAAGGTTGAGTTGTCAAAGCTTCTATCATCTGTAAGTGCTTTGTCTGTGTCTAAAGTTGCACTGAAATTGTCTTCCAACCATAAGAAGAAACTGTAAAATGCTGTGACGCAGTTAATAACTGAAGTCTAACTTGGACAAAATCAAGATTTCAGTTCTAGATTGTAATCATTTGTGCGTCAAAAGTCCTTAAACCAGCAAGATTTTCAGTTTGAGCATCAGCAACGTGCCAATGAGTCACACACTTATTTCTGTGATCCAATATCATCTGTACGTCAAAGAGAAATAAAGTTTCCATCCTGAGCTGTGAACTCAACAAGAAGCCATCAAAACACGCTCAGTTTTTAAAGCCGTTATGGCCTCTTGTGCAATCAGAGGCACACTGTTCAACATTAATGGAAGTCTTGTTCTGAAAGACGAAAGTGCTGATGAGCTGCGATTCGCAAAAAGTGCTGTGAAAACAACGCAGGCGTGTCTGACCCTCTACAACACCTGCTTGACATCAGGGGAGTCAGACAGATTTTTCAGAAATGACAAATCAAGTCCACCTACCATCCTTTGGCCGACAATCTATTCCAGGGAATAAAGTGCAGAGCAATGTGGCAGAAAAGGCATCAGAGCGTGGCTATCAGGTTGCTTCAGGACAGACGCTGGCTGCTGATAAGAGTCTGTTAACGCTCCCTTCTGAAATCCAATCAAGATTTAAAGGCAGCAAAGCGTCTCTGCTGAATTTATACTGTTCATCACATTTTCTCCTGATTCTGCTGTGCTCATAGCGGAGCTGCTGTCTTTTTTTTTTTTTTTTTTGCACGGTTAAGCGCTCACCTCCAGGCGTCTGCTCAGGAAGCAAGCTGTGATCTTAAGACCAGCATTTCACAGCCAGAGTACATCTGTCTGCAGGAGGAGAACAAATCTGACTTCCTACTGAAAATTTGTTTTCTTTTGTTCTTTGGCGACATTGGTTCAAACCAACAAAATGTTGAAGTCTTGATTCTATGTGTGCATAGACTAAATTGTTTGGGTTTTATGGCAGAAATATTTTGGGAACAAATTCAACCAGTTTAGTTTTATTCATTTTGATTTAATCTTTGTCAGACTAAAACATATCCACTTAGACCAAAGAGCTGTCATAGGACAAATCGTAGACCTGAACAAAAACCAATCTTCAATAAGTAGGCAGCTTGATGAAAAAAGATGAACTGTTGAAGAAATTATTAGAAATACAAGATCACTGACAATCTCCCTACACCTGGGGCTCCATGAAAGATCTCACCTGGTGGAGTATCGCATCTTCTGCACCACAAGGTTCACTTAAAAGCCTTCATGTTTTTTTTTAAAAACACTAGTCTGCCTTATGTTCCAGAGCGCTTCATTTATGCATTACATGTAGAGGTGTCTAAACTGTGCATTTTTATGTGTTACTTACCAAGGTTGGGAGTTCGTGTAGTCCCAGTAATGTTTATCTTAGTGGCATCAGTCTGTTTTTTTATGTGTTACAAAGAAGGTTTGGAATAACAAGTATTGTGAAAACTCTAACACAGGTAGTGCTTCTAACATGTTGCGTGTTGCAAACAAGTTCTAGAGCTACTGTGAACACAGTTAAAGTCTGACTGACAGACAAACTTTTCTCCAACTGTGTTGTCTTGCTTAATGCACCTTATTCAGGATATAATAATATGTATAATCCGGTGTACCTTGTAGTACAGAAAATACGGTACACTTGTATTGATAACGGTGAGGAAACAGCCCAAAACTATGTGGGGGAACTGGTCAATGACATGAAGAGAGCTGGGACTACAGTAATGAAGGTTACTGTAGTAACATATGACATCGTCATGGATTAAAACCCTGTAGAGCTCCAAAGGTCATTTTTCCAAAGTCAGCATATGTCTGGGTCTGTCTAAAGGTCTCCAGAGACCATCTGGATGATCCAGAGGGGGATTGGGGGAACATTATGTGGTCAGATGAAACCAAAGATGAAAAGAGTTGCATCCCAAGAACACCAGACTCGCTGTGAAGCACGAAGGTAGAAGCATCATGGGCTGCAACGGGACGGATTTGTATGAAGGTACGGATGAATGGATCCATAATTGGTGAGATTTTAGGCAAAAAGTGAGAACACTAAGGATGAAACATGGTTGGACCTTCCAGCATAGCAATGATCTCAAACACATCGCCATTGCAACAAAGGAGTGGCTGCGTAAAAAGCAAGGCTCTGGGGTGTTCTAGCCAGTCACTGAACCTCAATCCAATAGAAAATCTGAGAAGGAAGTTAAAGGTCTGGCAAAAGCCCCCAAAACATCACAGCTCTTGAGAACATCTGCATGGAGGAATGGACTAAAGTAACAGATATAGGCTCATCCAGGCTTATTAAGGGCCAAAATATGCAGTACGTTCACTGACCACCACATACAAAAATGTTCAGTTTTAAATGAGAGAACATTCATGGAAATTTACACGCATGTTAAATTAAGACATCTTTTAAAAAAAAAAAAAAACAATTTTCTAACCATAAAACGATGTTTATAAAGTGCTTATCTTAAATATTGGTGTCTAGTGTTATTTTTTTTTTAAGATAAAAAAAAAAAATAAATAACTTTCTGAAAAATAACTGCTTAAAATTACAAATTGATGGTAAATAAGAAAAGCGGAAAAATTCATTCCAACAGAAAAGCAGTCAGCACAGAAAATGTGCTAATTCAAAATGATGACTGTGGAATCAGGAGATCAAAATGATCCCTGGGAATAAAAACCCACCCTTCAGCGATCTGGGGGAGAGGAGCCAGAATGGGGAGGAAAAAATGTTCGAAAGTAGTTTCATTATCTTCCTCAATCCCTCCTTAAGCTTTCTGAAAGATGTTTGAGCGGTTGAAAGAAAGCAGCACATTCAGACACACACGCAGAGAAAAAGTTGGCTCTAAGAGTAGATAATCTGCAGAGAATAACTTTTTTTCTCCCATTAAATCCTTCAGATGCTTGCAAAGAAAATCTAAATGAGGGCAAACATGAGCCCTACATTGGCAGGAAGGATGAACAAAAAGAAGCTTGATCGTCACGAGCTGCTGCCTCTTTTTTCATGCAGAAACACAAGCATGCAAACTGAAGTCCTGCAGAAACCCTGCAGGACTTCCCTGCAGGATTTAGCAAATCATCTCTGGGGTTGACACAGAAACGTATGTCTTTAATTATCACAGAGCTTCTTATTTTTTTTGCTCCTTCATGAAATAAGCATGTTCTTCTGCTCCTCGGTCTATGACAGCCTGCTTTATTAGTTCTGACAGATTCACAAACTTTAAAATCCTCACATTTCTGAGAGAAATCCTGAAGATCAAACAAGGCCCGTCTTCTCTCAGAGTGTTTGTCTGCAGCCATGTATGACAAACGTAAGAATGAAAGTCATTGACATTTTTTTGAAACCGTTTTGCAACAAACTTGCCCAAGAGACATTTTCTAAATCATCAAGGTGGCAGTTTAGGGGGAAAAAAAACAAAACCCAAAAAAGCTCATGTTTGTGAATAGGGCTGAGAATATACTTGGATATTTGCAATTTTTTCCAGAAAAACTGAGTCTGAATGTTTTTGATGTCCGAGTTTGCTGATTGGTAATATTTAAATAGTTCAGTAAAGTAAAACTCATTTCAGAAAACATAATTATTGCTTTAAAATGCAGAGTTGTTTAGTTTTAAGTTGATATACTAATGTGCTACTGATAAAGGAAGCACATGAACCTTCAAATTCAAGTGTCAATGATGGTTCTCATTTTCAAAGTAAAAGTAAAAATAAGTTCTTAAAAAGAACTATTTTGTTTCAGATATAGTTGACAAATTGAATAAAAAAAAATGTAACAAATGTTAAAGAAGATGGAAAATCTTGTGATCAATTATGTGACATCATGTGTGTTCCTGCTAGCGTGGTGGAGAAGCTGAACCAAAACGCATCTGGAAAATGTTCATGTGTAATGTAGGAGCTTTTTGTTTTTTTACACTAAAGATGAAAAAAGTCAGCTTGTAAAACCTGTTTTCTGTTGGCAACAGTGTTGTCATTTTAGCTGAAAGGACAAAGTGTTTTCAAGTTGTTCCATTTTTATTGAGGCTTTGCAGTGTCTTCATTTATGATCTTCTTGTCATTGGTCTACTGGAACTAGAGTCAGCTCTACTTTGAGGATGGAAATACAGTGGAAACCATAATCAGGATTTGTTGTTAAATATCCCAAAACTGTGATGTTTAAGCTTTGTTTACTTCTGACGTTCACCAGGAAGTTGACAGAAAAACTTTGGTGTGTCACATTGTTTGCAGGGATAAAGATAATTTCTTTCTTTCTAAATCTGTGTTTTTATCTCTTTTGATTATGATCTCCTGTGGCATAAATAAAGGTAGGAATGATCATAAATAATTACATATTTACATTTTTTGTAAATCCTGTAGGGCTGCACGGTGGCGCAGTGGTTAGCGCTCCTGCCTCACAGCAAGAAGGTTCCCGGTTCAAGCCCTGGCTGGTGGACCTTTCTGTGTAGAGTTTGCAGGTTCTCCCCGTGCATGCGTGGGTTTTCTCCGGGTACTCCGGCTTCCTCCCACTGTCCAAAAACATGCTTCATAGGTTAATTGGTTACTTTAAATTGTCCCTAGGTGTGAATGTGAGTGTGCATGGGTGTGTGATTGTGGCCCCTGCGACAGACTGGCGACCAGTCCAGGGGTGTACCCTGCCTTCGCCCATGAGTAGCCGGGTTAGGCTCCGGCAACCCCGTGACCCCGAAAGGGATAAAGCGTATTGGAAAATGAATGAATGAATGAATGAATAAATCCTGTAAAGAGACATACATGTAAAAACCATTCAAACATATATGAAGTAGTAAGAATTGTGATTTGATCTGTAAATTGTTTATCTTGTTTCGTAAATCAAATTGGATCACCATCCAAGTGTCGTAGTTGTTAGACTGAAATCTGGACCTGTTAGCTGATGACATTTGGTCTTAGGAATCAAGACAATACCTAAACAATTTCTCTAGTGGTCACTCTGGTCAGTGAACTGTGCCTGGTTCCAGTCTCCCTTTCAAACGGCCCTCATCCTAAAGTCGATTAGTTTCTGCTAAGATGCAGAACTCGCCTGTAAATTGATTTGTTTATAAAATCTGATAAATTGGCTGAACATGATTTTGTTAAAGTGGACAAAAAAACTAAAGCGTCAACATCTTTATTACTTTGACCGAGCAGCTCAGAAAACCTATAACCTTGAGAAAAGAAGAGGCGGTGACAAACTGACCCCCAACAGAGCTGTTGTGGGGGGTGGGGGTGGGGGGTGGGGGGTTGAGGACTGTGAGCTGAAATCCCGGGGTATTTGGTCTCGTTGCATCACAGCAGTGAACATAAAACAAACTAAACAGCAGGTGTCTCCTCCTCACACAATTCTGAACACTCTCATTGACTCAAGTCTTACAAGCTCCTTAATGGCCTGTCAATTAAACAATAAAGACTGAAGCCAGGGGGGCATAGACTCCCGGCTCAGCAACGGACTGCAGATAATGTGTGCAAGCTCTTTTTGACGATCCCTAAAGGAGTAAAGATGGATTTTACTGCAAATTAGAAAGTCAGAGCTTTTTCTGCTAAATCAAGCCTGTCTTTTTTATTTCACTGCACACGATGGTCAACGTTAACTTTTGGGTTCTTCGGCTGGTCGTGTTTGATTACTGCTGGAGCAGATCTGGAACAGAAGATTCAGTGTTCTCTAAAGCAAAAGATTGGTTTTAGAAACACCTAATAACACACAAATTTATCCACATTTTGCACTGAATGACGCTGAAGACAGTTAAGAGACAGATTCAAGACAGTTTTGAGACAGCTTTCAAATTAATGCAACTATAGTAAAAAAAAAAAAAAAAAAAAAAACCTTTAGAAACTTTTAGGACAAATGAAAAATAAGTTAAAAAATAAGTGCTCCAAAAATGTTATTAAAATTTAATCTGCTCTTCTATGTCTCCAACAATTGCAGTTCAGTTAGGTCCAATTTAACACTACTCCGGATTTAACAAGCTTCCACAAATAAAACTATTGCATTAACAGCTGCATCTCCAACTAGAAAATCATCAGAAAGGCTTTTTAAATAATTCTGCAAAAACAACAGAGTCGTGGTACGGAAACTGAACGCACATTGAAGGTTTAACCATTTGCACTTTGACCAGTCAGGGACTCTGATTTGGTAGTGATTTATGGGTAAGCTTCTTTTTTTTAATTCACAGAAGTGCTAACTATTTGAAAAATGATCAAGAAGGAGAAGTTCCATGTCCGGTCGGAATTCTATGCTAAAAGCATCACATGCCCATTGAATACGTAGCATAAGGTTTTAAGAAAAGTCAGCTCAATAGAAACTACAGCGACTTCAAATGCTCTGTCATACAAATATGGAGTTTTCTAGTAGAAAAAGACCTGTACTAGATCAAAGCAGCAGTTCACTCATATGACAAGCTAAGAAGGAGGATTGCTATTCCTATTCTGATTATTTTATTACTTTAAAGGAGGACTGTGACAGTCAATATAAATTGAAGAAAAACTGTTCATTTCAGTGGCCGTTGTGTCCAGACTTAAGGGACATCTTGTCTGATTAGTATTGTATGCAGAGAGCAATCTGAGTCAGCAGAAGCTTAACAACTAGATTACCTGTCGAGCGGCAGAAAGGTGACGAGATTAAAATGGATGTAGAGCTCTTGTGCTTCATTTCTCTCATGTCAAATCTGTCAGCATTGCAGTTTAAACTTTTTTCCTCTTATTTCTCCCCCAAGGTTGTTTAGCTTGGCCATTTTATGCAGAGAAATCATTATAAATGAATTAAAAATGATCATAATTTGGTGTCTAGATATTTCAGTGCAGAAGATTGTTCAAAACATTCATGTGGATCCAAATTGATGTAGCAGAAAGCTCTGCAGAAAGGAGCATCATAAGTGAAATTTTTAAAACATGAACCTGTTGCCACAGAGATGAAAAGCAGAGTGTTTGAGCTAAAAAAAAAAAAAAAGTTAGAAAAAACCCAGACAGATGCTGTGGAGCCAGCTGCTGAAGCCTTCAGAGGCAGGAAAGACCCCCTGCCGCTCCACAGAAAGGCATAAATGCAGCAGACAGCTTCCAGGGACCTGCTTCACTCCTCCGCCCCCTCCGCTCCTCTTTCACACCAATTCAAAGTTCATGCTTTACAGAAATGAGCCGCAGGTATCGCTGATTCAGCCAAATTTTTTGGCGGAGAAAACAAATCAAAGGAACAACACAGTTGGCTGTCTAAGGGAAACAACAAAGCGTGGCTGTGGACCATGAACTATTCCAACAAAGAATGTATCCAGTGGCGTGCAAAAGAGTGACCCCAAACCACTGCAAAGCAGTAAACAGCTTGTTATCAATAAAGCTAACTATGTTCTGTTCAGTTTGCTGCAGAAAATGGGACATTCACAGATAAATTCTATAAACCACAAAGCAGTGAGTCAGGAAAAGTAAACACCATCCTTTTATTCAAAGTAGTAAAACTGAGAGCGAGACAGAAAAATGAGAATTGTTTTTTTTCATTGAAAAACCAATAGTTAAAGATGTTTATAAGGAAATCATCTGTAATCTAAAAGAAATTACACAAGGGAGCCAAATCTGGGGACTCCATGTGTCGGTCCCCAGCCCGGAAGAAATACAGGGTTGTGTCAGGAAGGGGATCTGGAACAAAATTCTCTGCCAAACCACCGATCAGTGAAAACTGATTTGCTGTAGCCAGCCTTGAAAGGATAAGCCAAAAGGTGAATAACAAGTATAAGTGTTTTGTGAAGAGTTTTACTGCCTGAAAACAACTAGTATTATATGCAACTCTTAAAAACGTGAAATAAATATGACTACTTCATGAAGATCATCTATCGCAGGTTATTTTTAGAATGCAACTTCAGCAATGAATGGGAACAACTGTATTTCATGTATGTAGCTTGGCCCACATTTGCTAAAAAATGTGAAGTACTTGAGGAAGCAGCTACTCCAATTTGTTATTGCAACACTGACAATAGCCAATGTGATTCTGATTAATAAATATAAGGATCAAGTAAAAAGCTTCTTAGTGTCAATTTTGTGAAAAAAAACTGAACTAAAGCAGATTGCCCCCTGAACAAGGTTCTAGGACTTCTTTTTTTGTTTTGTTTTGTTTCTAAGCATCAACTATATCTGAGAACTGGACCAATTGAGTGTGACGTCAGCCACAGAAAATGGCTTACTTCCGGTTCCAACCAAATAAAGTCAATTCAGTAGACATTTTTCGGCAATATGGACGCTGCCATGTTGGAGCCATACAACGCGTCAGTCTGAGTCATCGTCTCTATGGCAACACTCTAGCCAATCAGTAGTGAACTTGTTGGAAGTCCACACTCCTACCACTTGGAAACTGGCAACAGGAAATCTGTCAAACATTTTGAATGTTGGAAGTGGGGGCCAGCAAGCTTCACCTACTTTTATTGAGGCATCTGATTGGTCAGTTTATAACTTGAATAACTTCAAATACCAAAAAAAAAAAAAATCATGAAAAAAATTAGAATTAACAAGAACATGTTAAAAAAGGGTTAATAGTAATAGCAGTTTCTTTCTTTACAAAAGTCTATGGGATTTTAGCTTGTTGGAGCCAGTAGGTACTTCCTGTTTGGAACGCCAGGGGAGAGAGGTCGCTTAATTCAGTTCTCATATACAGTCAATGATCTAAACACAAATTCTTCTAATTAAAATTTTAAGGTAACAGGAATGCCAGCTCATGTTTTTAGCCTTATTGCTACGTGGAGCAGTGTCTGTGTTTATCTCCTTTACAATGCATGGGAGACACAGATGATGCTTAGAGATCAGGTTTATTTATTTCGTAGAACTCTACAAAAACATCAGTGATCACGTCTCCATGTTTGGGTTCATAAGAACATTTAATCTTCTTTTAGCTTTAGTGAGTTTCTCTCCTGCTGCGGTGTCTGACTGACGGCCGCTTCTGCGGTCTCTCTCTGACCGAGTTCAAAGTTTCCAGACTTTGGCGCAGCAGAACCTTAATTTGCGTAAACCATTGACTTTACATTGAAATTGGCTGCCTACGCAGCGCAAATCGCATTCGGTGTGAGTGCACCTTCAGGCAATTTCTTGATTGAAGCATGGTTTAGTGGAACCAGAATACCAGCCAATACTTCTGCTTTTTATCCTTAACTCTGGGTATCTACAACACCACCCAAAGAAGTGACTCAGTGGGGAAATTGTGACGAAACATCCATGACAACCAGTAGTTCTCAATTGTTCGTTTGGAAAAGCTAGCCCAAAAATGTCCAGATAAACATGTCTGCCGTAAAACAGCTAAGTGGTCAAATACAAAGGAGGAGATTTAATCTTCTGTTAGGAGATGGAAAATTTTGCAGCAACGAAAGTATTTCTACAATAAATCACAACTGCAACCAGATGTTTACCTCACTAAGCCTTGAAATAGTCTGGAGGCATCTTTTTTAAGTAGCAGCTCCTGTAATATGTGGAACACCAACAAAAACAGTACAGCAATGAATATTTAGAAGCCACATTACAAAACAAATGACTGACCAACTTTTTCTTCCTCTCCGTTTCGGCCCGGAGCAACTCGAAGAGGCTGAAAGAAAGATTAAAAAGCTTTCCACAGCGGCGAATAGACAGAGGCCACACTCTGCTGGCTCCAACAGAAAATAAAACACAGAAACCACACACTAAAACACACCCTCCAACCACACACACACTGTTTGAACACAGTAAAGGACTGGCAACAATCCCCAAACTATTCAATCATACCACACGGACGCATAAACACACCGCAGCACCAGTTGGCAGCTGATAAAACTCTGCTCCAAGTCATCAGCCTCATTGTTGATGCCCTCTCTCTCAGAGTTAACTTTTCTCAGTGGCTGCTTTTTCTACATTCCTGCAAACTTTTTGTTTTTAACCAGGTTCAAACTTTTCCTCCATTTTCTATCCATCATTGATATATGTCCATCCTCCCTTCTTTCTTTATCATATAAAGGCTTTGAACTAATGATCCGATAACAGGCTTGTAATGGAAAGGAGTCGCACAGCTTTGTCAGATCGCTTCTTTTTTTGCCGTTTGTGTACAGTAGACGATAGGAAAAGAAAGAAAGTCAAATCCAATGCAAAGCTCACATTTCACGCAGTGATGCAGCTCTGGGACGGAACCCAAACACAACAGTCAGCTGGCTGCAAACACAAACCCAGTCAAGAGTGTGAGAGAAAGAGTCCAGGAACAGACGTGCCACTGATAAAGATTAATAGCCAAGGGGAGGAGGGGACTTGATGAAAACTAAACAGAGAAATGTGTTTTTTTTATGCCAATGTCAGACTGAAGCTGAAGATAAACATTTAAAGTTCACTTGTCACTTAAACTATTAGAATAACCATTTAAAAAATCAGTTGAAGTGTTAAAATAAGTAATCTTTTCTCTTCAACTCGCAAACTTTTATGGTGCAGGTGTCTCCAGCCACATACCCAGGCGGGCTGCTGGGATGGTGAAGGTCTCACATTCACATCTGCATTCTAAAACTACAAAAATCACGTTTTTTTTATACCGGACACAATCCTGCTACACTTTTTAAAGCGGTGCCAGGTTACAACATAGACGGTGAAAGTCAGACGAGAAATAATGGCGGAGTCCCTTTCATCCTTCATGTCATTGGTTACTATTTTGTGGCAATGTGTTACTGCCAAAAGTGAAACAAGAGTCGGTGAGGTCTGTTTTTTATGATTCCTCATGGTTGTGGATTTATTTTTCCTTTAATGGAAACTTTGACGAACATAAAGTAGCTCAAAGCCCGTTCAGACCATAAATGTAGATTAACTGAACCGATCATTTCTGGACCCTGAACAGTAAAATTAAAGGCTGAAGGGAATAAGCCGTGTTGACTTGAGGTAACTCCTCCCACTTTACTAATGTTCAGAAAATGGAAGCCACAGTTTCAGTTTTTGAGTTGTCTTTGCCAATGGAGGATCATAGAGAATATAGGGAATGTACCATTGTCTGGTAAGTGTATCGTGAAGTATTTGTAAGGCTAATGGATTCGTATGGCTAATGACGTATGGTTGAGGCTATCGTACGGTGTCCTTAAGCAACACTTGTTAGTAAGGTGCGAGTACTGGGTCCTTACTGACTGCACTAGAATGCTGCATGCACGGGGTGTGCACGTGATACATAAGTGCTTGTAGGATGTCGACATAAACTACACTCTGATCTCATTTCCAAGCTCATTCAAGACACGCGTTTTAAGTTTAAAGCGCGTTGTTATTCAAGTGTACTGTTTCTCATTGGAAGTGTTCATAGCAGAACTTGTTGAAGCCACACTCGCGCCAGTAGCACACGAACGTTTTCTTGCCTCCTCCTCTGGATGGAACTGTACAGTGTGATTTTGCAAATATGTTGTATTACCTACAAATTTAATCTTGGTGCGGCAGAACTCACACACTGCATAACCTATCTAAATCCAACTGACCTTTGACACTTTTAAAAGCTAAAATGCTCCCAAACAGTTGCTTTAAGCGAAGTTTGGGTCGGTTAGATCTACAAGGTCAGCCATGTTTGTGTGCTCTTCAAAATTGTCTGAGTGAAAAATGCTCTGTTCTTATTTCCACGTATTAGCTTTACTTTAAATCATAATTGTTTGACTATTAATTATTTAAGATTCATAAAACGATTCAGAATCGTTTATGGATTGTAATCGATGTATCTAATAATCGATTCTCCACCACCGCCACCTACCATTATGTATTTAAGTGCTGATTACGACCTGTTATTTGCAGCATGCGCATAGAAAAATATGTGCATAAACATTTTCCCTATCCTATACAGGTTTACCAGGTGCTCTTACAACCCTAAAATTTAGTGTGTGCCCTATACAGGTTAGTTCATTTTTCACCCGCAGACAGCCGGTATCCACTCATGAGGGCAGTTGTGACTAAGGCTTAAACTAGACCAAGAAAAGTGACTGTTTTATCTACCCATTGGTCCATTATCCTGTCAATCATAGCTAAAAGACATGTCCCCCCACCCCCACCCCCAATCCACCTTTAAGAAAGCCCATTTGAGCTGCATATTTAAAACAAAATAAGGGCACAAGAGCAGGGAAGGTAAGGACAGATCATAGACGCCCGCTGAGGTGACACACTTTAATTCAAGCTGGCAGACCGCAAGCAGATCACAGAAAGCGCTCTTTCAGATTAGACCAGCATTCAAATCGACTTGGTCACACTGGAGGGTTTCTTCTTAGTCCAGCTTGGGTTTTTGAACATCTCTGGCTTCGTGTTTGGACTCAAAGTGCCGATAACCCCTTTCACCAACTGCCAAAAGTGTCACATCATTTTAGAAATGAGAATGCGCTGATCCTCTGAAGGAATGAAAAAAAACTTGAAACACTTGCCTGGGCTGGTTTGCACTCAGGAGAAAAAAACTTTAGGACAGCACAATGAAGCTGCAGCCAGTCTTCCAACAAAGTGACAGAGAACTCAAGGCTTTTCTTTATTTCATGAACAACACTTTTCTGAGAGGTTAAACAGTAAATGTATAAAAAGAAGAGACCATAAAAAGCTAAAATAAATTCTTTTAAAAACGGCTGTTGGTAAAGTTTTGCTAATGCTCATTTTCTGATTTTTTTAAAGTTCCTTCCAACTACAAATGGCTGACAAAAACTGAGACCCTCCCTTTCTGATGGACCGTAGAGCGTCCCGTTTATGTACATCACTAACACTTAAACTCAGATGATCTTTTATTCTAATTTCATCAAGAATGCAGACGTTTTTAAGATTCTATCAGGTCTTGGTAAACAACCTAAATGTGTCTGAGAAAGCACCTTCAGTTTGAAAAGCAGCCAACGCTGATGATCTGAGCTGTCTGCACCCAGCTGACTCTGGAAAGTGGCACCATTTATCAAACCCCACTTCCAGATGGGAAAGTCTGTATCTTATGCTTGCAGACCTTTCCCTGTCAGACCGCAAAGGGAAACAAGAACCCTCTCACCTTTTTTTTTCTTCATCTACCGCAGCTTTGACTTTATAAAATACATATTCTGCCACAGCCTTCTGCCCAGGTTTAGCATGAGAATACACAGACACTAAGGTGAAATAAATCCACTTTTGGATTTTTGATCTATTTAAATGAGTTTCTGTCTTCAATTATCAGATGATTGCAGGATATTCTTACTAATAAACATCTTTTTTGCTCGTGTAACGAGGAGCAGCAGTAAAATGCTTCAAAAGTTCATGTTACCAGGCTGAAAAAACTGGGACAGCAGTGCAGCAATTACCTCATGTTGGGACATGTAGAGGTTTTAATGAATTCTGGCTAAAGTGTGTCAACAAAGGATTAAAGTAAGACTATAATCACTTCTCTGCTCATAGTTGACTTAAATCAAAGTGTACGTGTCTATGTTGGAAGTCAAATTAAAGCTATGGCCTAAAAGAACAAGTATGTGAAGTTAAAAGTCTTGTCTTTGCCCAAAACTGAAGTTCGACTGTAAAATTAACTGATAAAAAAGGTTTTCACTTGTCAACAATCACCTCAGCTGTGTGGGGAGAAGGGTGATAAAATCCAAGCAAGAATTTGGTTCTTTAAAAAATGGCTTAAAGCCTCATATGAAACTCTTAACCCATTTGAAACAAACCAGAGCAAACAACAGCTTAGGAATTCAGCAAAAATAAAAGTACCTTTAAAAGTATGACATGAATCACTCCTGAAAAATGCAAAGAAGCAACCTGTTGCTAACGTTGAAGCCTCACAAATGCAGACAAACAGATCAGGTCTTGGTCACATGCACATGTACAAGGGTTGACCTGCACGGATGCTGCAGGTTTTTGACTTGTCAGTTTTTGAATTGTGAAAGGTTGTAGAGAGGAGCAGCTGAATCTTAAGCTACCAACGCATTGGGCATGTGACACGAGTTCAAGAATGTGCTAAACGCAGGTTTTTAAACTTGCATTTAGCCCATGGTGTTGACACTGGACAAGCAGGAGGGGGGTTTCTTCTTTTTCTTCTGTTTACTAGGGCCTGTCCAATACCAACAGTTGGAAGAGGTTTGGTGCTAAATATCAAAAACTGTGCCAATCTGGTGAATCTTTCCCCAAGCTTTTTCTTTCACAGCTCTATTTTGTTATATGAAGACTTGGTGTCATAATTCCGGTCGGGCGCAAACCGCAATTATTAATTTCTCCTTCATGAACACTTAAACAGTTGGCACTTCCGTGAAATAAAAGGGACGCCATACATACGTCATTACCAAATCAGAGTCCCTGATTGGTCAAACTTCTACCTGATTTAACTTTCAACGCGTGTTCAATGGCCACATGTAAAGTCCAAAGACAGTCATGGAAACTTGCCTAGCTATGCGACAGTTTTGAATGCAAAAGCCCGAAACGCCCATTTACATAGACTTTTTTTTGGAAGTGGTCACTTGAACGTGCATTAGAGATGCAGGTGTGAACGTAGGTTTAGGGACAGCACAAGCGTGTCTAGCAGTCCCCTCGAGGCTTAAACGACCACCTCAAGGGACGTTACAAAAATGAAATGTACCATTGTTGTGTGTGTGGTAAGACTATTGTGAAGTACCAGTATGTGTAAGGATAACGTAAGTTACATAGTGATTGTGTAGTACGGTGCCCTTACGCAGCACTCTAACTGTTTGTAAGGTGCGAGTACTGACTCCTTACTGACTGTGTGTAAATACCGCACACACAGGTTATACTTAAGTGCCTGTAGGATGTCCATACAAACTGCACTCTCGTTTAATTTCCTCATTGCTAGCAGTCAGGTTGCACTCAAAGAGTTTGCACGTTTCACGTGAACAGTACTAACGGCTCCTTGCGCAGGGTTTGGAGGGGTTAAAAAATGAAAAATCTGTATGATACACCTGCATATTCACCTATTTCGTGTCGTACAAGTGTCTGGTACGACCTGTCGCCCACAGCACGCCCGTAGAAAAAATAAGCATGAACTTAATTTCGTTATGGGCTGACCTAGCTGTCTACAATCCAAGAACTTTGTGTGGACCACCTGCGTGCCCCATACAGGTTTGACCAGTTTTCGCTAGTAGACAGTCCGCATCCACCCGTCAGGGGAGTTGGAACTAAGAAATAAGTGGAGGAATGAGGATCAAAACCTCCACCCAACATTTTCTTCCACAAAAGCATTTTCTGAAACTCTATTACACAGCTGTTGAAAAACACTGTTATACAAAAGACAAAAAATCTGACATTTCTGCTCATTCACCCTCCTCTGAATGTTAGAGGATAAAATTTATTCTGTCCAAATTTAGTTTTTGGACAATTACATCTGTATGTACCAAAAATTCACATGATTTGCTGATGACAAATGCAATGAAGTAAGTATGCAAAAGTGAACAAAGAAAACAAGTTTTCCTTGATCCCTGCAGCTACAGACGCAAAAGCTCAGATGCCAAAGTGTTGGAATAAATTTACAAACATAAAATATAATTAATTCACATAATTAATTCAAGGAACGGTCAAAAATATCTTTTAAAGAGGAGGCATATTACTGCCTAGGATATTGGCAGAAAGCTAGAGCCTTTCATCATGAAACACGTTCAACTAAAATAATTTAAATGTGTGACTTTAGAGTGCCTCAGTGCTTCTCTAATAACAGTAACGCTCACAGGAATGCCAGGCTGCAAAGGAAAGAGCCTTTTAAAGGGAGACGATAAAGAAAATAAATCAATTTGGGAAGTAATCTTCGTAATAAGACAACCTGACAGACAAAAACCACCAACAGAGCCAGTGTGAAATGAACAAAGTGATGCTGAGCCCTGAATGTTGCTGCAGAAACATCTGGAAAGGCACTTCACAGGTATCTCCATTTTCATTTCACACTTTTCAGCTTCCACGAGGAGGCTGCTTACCTTTAAATCCACCCGTGCAACCTCTCAGCTCACACTGAAACAAGAAGCGGAGCTGCCGAGACGAGCACACATCCATGTGTGTTTGTGTGTTCAAGTTTGTCTGGCAGAGCTTCTAACAATACCGAGACCCTCGGTGCGATCCAACAGAACAGGCCGGTCTGCTTGGGCTCTATCTCCAAGAAACATATGCTTCTGTAGAGCAGTCAACTGGTGTGTTTGTGCAAGCGTGTCCATATGTCACGCGATCTAACATCTAAACATCCAGATGGCAAAGCTGAGTTTCCTCCCAGCGTCAGAAAGGGCTCGCAAAGTAAAAGACAAACAAGCAGTTGGAAAGTCCTCTGCTGTGATTTAGACGATCATTTACTTTTGCAGGAATTTAAAAGGGAAGAACTGAAAAGGATAAAGTGGAACAGACACTAACCTCAATGTATAGTATTGTTAGGATGATTAAACCCTTCATAAGATTTTGCTAATGAGCATAATGGGAATGTTCCACATGTTTAATACTGGAACCAAATTATTTTATTGCTGTGTATTCAAAAGAAAACCTGGACTGAAGCAACAACAATGATTTTTGACAGCAACTTCTGTCAAAATTCACACACTAAAGCAGTGTGGCGCAGTTGAAGTACTTATTTACAGATGAAGAAAGTTCATGGAAACAAAAGATTTTTTTTCTCACGTTTGTGGATGATTAATATGTGCAGCAAAATTTTGATTTCAACCACCGACCGTATCAGAGAACTGGATTGAGTGAGTGTGACATCGTCACCCATAGAAAGTGGCCTACTTCAAGCTCCAACCAAATTAAATCATCCAGTCTCCCTTTTTCACGATCAAATAAATATCAGGGGTGGGTAAGCCTGGGTGTGCTGATAGTTTGGGGTGTCATATCCATTCAAGCCCCTAAAATGCATAGAAAACCATGCTATCATCATATTACTTTAATATATATTCTCTGTCTAATAAGTTTTATGTTGAATGCACTTCCTGACACTACCCTCTCCATTTACTGGGCTTGGGACAGGCACAAGCAGGACACTGGTTTGTGTACTGTTATGCTCCATTCATGCAGGATGCGATTCGCACGTTGGCGCATCAAGTTTCAATGTTAAGTCAATGTACAGACATGATCTGAGGTACTGCGGCGCGGCACTCCGGCAGAAGAGCATTTTGAGCATGGCGGCATGACTTAGGCATCAGACGCGGAGCGTCAAGAGTTTAAAACTCTAAACTTTAATGAGGTTAACCAGTCAGTCATCCAATCAAGGACTCGCGACTTTTCAGTGACTCGATCAGCAGTTAGAGTACAAATCAAATATGGCTGATTGATGCGAGCGTTCTCGTCCTGAACTTCCATCCATTTTCTTAACTTGCTGGGGATGCAGGGTTGCTGGAGCCTGTCTCGGCTGCTCGGGCGAAGGCGGGATGCACCCTGGACAGGTCGCCAGCCTGTTGCAGGCCCATGGGGAAAGAGCAATAATGCTTGCTACGCCAGGTTTAGGAGGTCGGTATGCCAGACCCTGGCTTGCTCACATCAGCGTCCCCTGGGCGGCTGGCTGGCCTGCAGACAGAGAGCCGCTGCTGGATAGGGAAGGCAGCCACCTCGAGCCTCCTAAACCTTATTGAAAGATCATCAAATCAATGAACCAACTTGTGAGAAAGTGGGATTTAAACCGTTTGTCTGATGCTTTCAAAAGGCAAAGACAAACAAAACATTATTTTATTGAAACCTTGGGTCTATTGCATCTTTAATGTTTCAAATATCTGATTAATATACAATTTTAAATCTAATAAAATAAAATGACCAGACTGCGTGTTTTTCTTGGACTTTCATTTGACTGAAATCTGAAAACACTCGGAGATGAGTTCTGTATATATAAAAAAAAAAAACATTCTGCCTGATGGGAATCTGATCTGCAGCAAGCGCCAGCTCCAAACTTTGGGTTCATTTCGTCTCCATCTGAGGCCTGGCAGCAACAGAAACATGAGCCAATATCTAAAAGATTTCCATGATTTTTATTACATTTCCAGAAGGCTATTGTGCATTCTTCCATTCAGCTCGCTGACCTCTCGGCTGTGCTTTTCCCTTTTTGCAATACGATTCGGCAAAGTCAGATGAGGTCAATCAGACAATCCTTTCAAAATAAAGTGATAAAAATATGACAGGAGGGATTTTAATGTCACTTATTAAAGTTAGTGTGACAGCTGTGATGATATTGGTTTGGGTTAGTTTGCAGCAAAGAACAAAACTTTCTTTTTGTTTTTGCTCCAGTTGTGTAGAACCCAAACAGACTGAGAATAAAGTTACTTAGAAGATCTAAATTGTTGGCAGGGATGATTCCTTCTCTGCCTGATCTCTGAGCAAGGAAAACAAACAGACTTATTGTCTGTCAAACTCATCATGGGTCTAGTGTTCAAGGCCAGGAGACAGTGGAACACTGGCTGCTGCATAAAGACCCCAAACACACTTTCTCCTCCAGAAGAGCCGGCTCCCTCCAAATCTGAGAGGCGTGGCCTGAATTTGTATACAAAATACAACAAAAAGTGAAACTAAAAACTCCAAATGATAACATGTAAACTTTTTCTAATAAATAAGTAATAATTCCCTCCATTAAATCCTGTTTAAATCATATACAGAACGACTTTGGTGGACTTCTTGTGGAGGAATTTACACAATTAGAAAAGGAAGTAGAGGCAACAAGACTTTAGCTTCCCTCTGGAATTAAGTTATGGAACCAACAACACACAAAAGTTCCCACACCGACCAACAAGCTGCTCACTCACCCACACACGCACACTTGAATAAAACAGCCCCCACTTCCTCCTGACCCTTTCCTTGAACACTTCCTCCCTGTATCTCCCCACTCATCTCATCATCTGCTGGAGGCAGAGGAGGCCACTTCTGCAGACCAAAGGACTTGCACAGACACACAGATGAGTGGCTTGTTTGCGAGGCCACAGGAATGTGGGTGAAATCCCTCTTTGGGGAGTTCTGCTCTTTGAGTTCATGCCACTCTTTTGCTGAGCTTTGAGGTTCAGAGGCCTGGAGGTTAGACTCAGACGCTTCAGTCCAGCCTTTTGTTTATTAGGAGTCCTGAGGAGGACTGAGACGGATGCTGATGCTGTTCATCCAAAAGAAGAAACAATGAAAAAGCTTCATGATGGAGAAAAATGTGGACGGAAGAATGAACAGATGAAGGACATCTCACAATGTTCTTCAAAGGCTTAAGGCTTAACCACTCTAACTTTTTTTTTTGTAAAATCCTTCCCAGCAATCTTTTAATTATGATTTTTATACAAAATCAAAAAGCCCATAGTTTCTGTAGAGTGGCAGAAATTAGAAATTCATGGACAGTAATGTTGGCGCAGAAGTAATCCATCCATATATTATAAGCATACCTTTTTAAAACTCTCTCTCCCATTAGCTCACTGCCCTTCACAAGTCCAAACTAAACTAGCATTGCAAAAAAAAATGGCAAGCAATTATTAATTTTTATATACACCCCCCCCCCCCCACCCCCACCCACCCACACACCCACTTATCCTCCATTATGAAAAATGCAACAAGAACATTTTCAGTAGAGTGGTTCTTTAAAGATAAAAATCAAACATGAAAGTTTTAAATAAAAACATGAAGTTTGTCTAAATATTAATGTTTCACTAGTGTTTAATGTTAAACAATCACTCCTTATTCATATTAAGAATAACCCAAACTGTATAGAATAATGGTAACGTGTGATTAAAATAAACAACGTACCAAACAATGAACAAGTTTTTGGAATTTTGATCGAAAACCTGACCAAAGACTTTTTTTTTTTAATTTACATGAAATTTTATTGTGACCAAAGCAGTTTTGTCTTCATGCTCCTGTTATGTTTTACTGAGGTTTAAAATTCTGAGTAAAAGTTTCACAAAAGGTCAAGCTTCTGCAGAAACTCCAAAGGAAAGCAAGACGTAAGTTTCTCTGAGGCAACAGGTTAACTTTTAAATACTAAATGATTTCACCAAAAACGATGCAGTAAAAGTAAAAAAAAAAAAAAAACATTCGATTTACTGATTTTTAAGTTTACAGAATAAAAAAAAAAAAATAGAGAAACAAGAGCCATCTTTTAATTTTTGAGTATATATTTTTTTTTACTTTGTTTTATATAATTAGCTTGTAGAGGATCTGTTACTGTGACATTCTGGGAAACATCTTGGGTGTCAGCACAGGCAGGTCACCAAGGTTAAACCAAGGTTAACCAAGGTTAAGTGGTTGAATCTTAAAGAAGCACAGGTGTGTCATGTAGTTCTCTTGGAAATCATTTCAGCACCTAAAGGGACATCGCAAAACTGGAATGTACCATTTTCATCATTGTGGTAAATGTATTGTGTAGTATTAGTAGGACTGAAGGAATTGCATGCACTTATGACGCACAGATGATGCTGTCGTATGCTGTCCTTACACCACACTCTAGTTGTTACTAAGCTGCGAGTTCTGGCCCCTTACTGACCGCACATGAATGCTTCACGCACGGGATGTGCATGTGACATACAAGTGCCCATTAGATGTCCACACAAACTAGGCTTACAGATATTTAAAGACCCACTTTGATCATCTTTTGATCTATTTCAAAACGATCCCAGTGGTCTTTTAATTATGACTTTGCTGTTTTTAGCCAAAATAAAAAAAAAAATAAAAACTGCACCGTGTTCTAGCTATGTCCGAGCTTGTTTTTTAAGGAGGTGCTGTAGAGACTGAGGGCTGGCTATACCTCCACCAGTAGAGTGAGGCCACGGAGGACGAACACGTCTTCACGTGGGTGTGCTCTGAAGCACAGAAGTTTTACATTTAAGTGTTTGTAATGACTTTTTAAAGTAATAGAGCTGATCTTATGCAGTTTCCGAGCACTGGCAGCGACACACTAACCGTAGATGACCGGCATTTATTGATGATGTAAATCAAGGGGTAGTAACGTCAGGATTTGAAGATTTGAAGGGCCACATGTAGGGATAGGGAAAAGCTGTGGAGGTAGGGAAGGAATTTGGTTTCAACCATAGTTTCTGCAGAGCAGCAGTTCATTATAAATTCACCCCTCAGTTGTGGGCGGGACTGATGGCGCAGAGTTAGCCTACCTCCACTTTCAGTCATCCATCGCTGTAGGGCAGGGAGGTTGTGACCCGCCCAACGTATTTTCTACATCACAAATACAATTTTTTTCAAACAGCTCGTTTTCATCTGCTCCTCAACAAATACGATTAAATTAAAGAGACACTCAGAAAAGCAGTTTTGATCTTTTATATCTGTCCTCCATCATGAGAAAAATGTCAGAAGAACATGTTAAAAACACAATTTTTATTTGAGTGGGTCTTCATTATATTCAAACTCTTGTTTTTCTATCAAAGGTATAAAATCAAGTGAAGGATTTTAAAGTTAGTAAGGAATTTCTAGCATTAAAAATCGAAATCAGTCAATAGAAATAACCATGCCTATATGATACCAATACTGTGGTGATAAGCATGCACTCCTAATTATGGCAACCCATTTTGAAACTAGATAATTTGAAAATAAATTAAAATATGTGAAACATTTGAAACTGTCACTAGATTTATGAAAACCTTGAAAAAAAAGTTATTTATAAACACCAAGCCAAAGTGGTCATCTGCAGCAGAATGATGAAAACTGTCCCTGCAAAGGCCTGACAGGGACACTGAGCGGATGGAAAGCGGCAGACAAGATAAACGGTGGCGAAATGCGTGGCCGTTTGTTTAACTGTGACAGTAGCGGCTGAATGGAGTCTATCAGCATCTGATGGCTGCCACCAAAAAGGAGGCGGAAACTAAATGGATTCATGTCGGTGGAAGGATTTCTTTATTTGTGTTGGAAGGGAGGTAAAAATGAAAACAGAGAAAGGAGGCAGAGGTCAAAGAAATTTGAAATACAACATAAAAACCCCTATATGAACAGGAGTTTAAAAAAATAAAAAGACTTATTGGTTTTCCAACATCTTCCTGCGTTTTTCTCCCTCACGAGCTAACCTCCGCCCACCTCAATATCCCTCGATAAAAAACTCATTTCTAAGAACTTACAAAGTGACATTATCTGGAAAGAAATGAAGTTGTATGTTTTAATTTCCCCCCAGGGACTCCACAGAGCATCTACCTATGTGTTTGGGGAGCTGCCACCAACATCCGTTCCTGGCTGCTTTTATTTCCCAGCGCCTCCACTTTCCCACAGAGGGGCGAAAAAAAAAACTGTGAGAAATTAGTAAAAGTACCAGTGAAAATAAACAGAGTATCCTATGTCAACATCTAGAGAGCCATACAGAGAAGCCGACGCAGAGCAGGGAGGGATGTGAGCATCAGGAAAGCAGGAGCGAGAACATCTGGTTCCACTCTGCATGACTGGCATTCCTCAGGGATGAAGGAATTTGAAATGGGAATGATGGGCCTTCACACCGATGTCCGTCAGACTTTAAACAGGAGGGGGTGTTAGCCTTCGTCTTGTAAAAGTGTGATGTTGCATGGTGGGTGTGGAGAACTTATGAAGGCTGGGCGTCCACATCAGTGACTTCACTGAACAAAAACTCTTTTCCCTTTGAGGGAAAAAAAAAAAAAAGACTATAATGTTTCCAATGTTTTTCATTCCAGTTCAAACACAGAGACAACATTCCCTTTTAAGGTACTGGTCCGTTTCCCCCTTTGGTTCTTTAACTTTACGCTGAGGATCAATGCAGGGAAATGCAGAACACCAAACAAAACCTTTGTCCTGCAAAAATGACATGTTTAGGTGAATTGTTGCTTTGAAAAACTAAATAAATGTTAAATGCAAAAATGTGCTTTTTCCTTCCTCTGCTGAAAGAACAGCAGCTAAAGAAAGTGTACAAGAATATGAAAATGCTAATTAAGGTATGTTGCAGGAAGCTTGAGAGCATAAAGCTGGAAAAAAATGATGAAATTCTCACTAACGTTAAATTACCCACTTTAAGCCTCATTACACGTTACAACAACTGACAAATGTAGATCACAGCTGAAAGAAAAAGTGTAATGCAACACCGTGCTAAAAACACTCAGTTCTAACCCAAAAGCAGTAAATAATTATGATAAATGATCCGAACGAAACATAAAGGCCCAAAACTTCATATCTAATGAATACTAGTTTTACTAAAAAGTAATTAACTAAACTTGGTCTAAAATGCAAGGAACACCAAAAACCCTTAACACATTCAACATTTTATTGCAAAAAGACTGATAAACTGTGGACTTTAACTAGAATGTGACTGAAACTGCCGCTTAAAGCTGATATGAAGTTGAATAAGATGTGTGTAAACTCCTCTTTCCTCCATGTTGCAATTTGTAGTATTTATGAAGTTCTGAAGAACTTCATTTATTATTATTACTTCATTATTATACTTTCTTTATGAAAAACTTCATATTCTGTTTTAAGTTTTCTATAAAAAAGTTTTCTACATAATATGTTGAATATTCACTTTAGTCATATTTTGATCTTTCTACTCATTACAACAAATATTTATGCAATTTTTTTTTTTTTATGCTTGAACAAAGATTTGAAGAAAAGTGTACTGTTGGGCGGAAATGGTGCAGGGGTAGAGCAGTCAACTTTGGGTTGGGTTCCCACCTTGGCTGTCCATGTGTTGAAGTGTCCTTGGGCAAGACACGGAACCCCACAGTTCTCCTGGTGGTTATAGGTTAGCGCCAGTGTTCAGTAGCAAAGCCGCCATGAATGTGTGAATGTGTGAATGTGTGTGAGCACGGGTGAATGGGACTGTAAAGCGCTTTGGGCCTTCTAAGAAGGTAGCAATGCCGTGTACAAGTATACCGGTATGCCATTTACCACCCCCACATATAATATTATGTTTACACCCCCACATAGGAAGAAGTTGAGGGCAAAAGTTTCAGTTTGGTCTCATCAGATCAGAGCAGGAACAGTCATCTCCTTAAACTTCAGGAACAAACTCAAACGACAATAGCAGAATAAACTATCATACTTTAAAAATGTTTAAGACAAACATTAAAAGGTTTTTGGGTCAAAGAAAGGACAATCGTACAGTAGAAGGATAAGTAAAGAGGAAAAGTTGAATTAATTTACAAAAGACATATGGAGCCTGAGAGAGGAGAAGGATGCTGAAGATGGAGATGAGGAGGGATGAGGATTTAGCTCAGAGTTGAAATCTTTTCCCCAACAGCTGTTTCAGTTAGTTTATTATTCACTGATATCTATTTTTAGAGATTAAAAAAACATCACATC
Source organism: Adrianichthys oophorus (assembly GCA_036245035.1). Lineage (NCBI taxonomy): Eukaryota > Metazoa > Chordata > Actinopteri > Beloniformes > Adrianichthyidae > Adrianichthys > Adrianichthys oophorus. The sequence goes on from BSAI01000030.1 coordinate 10,992,111, forward strand.
CCACACTAACAGAAATTAATCATGCTGAACCGCTTTACAGGAAATCATATTCCCAACTCCACAATCCCGTCAAGAGACCCAACTGAAAGCAGAGGGAATCCAGACTCCTCTGTGTTGGAAAAAAAGAAAATGAAATGCCGAGCCTGGCTAAGGAAATAATGAAAAAGCTATTATCAGCGTAAGCTTTCATGAGCTCCACATTCAGACGTGTTCAATACAAACTGATTCTCTCATCTCGCACGTTCCAGCCTGAATGCTCAGGCATAATGAAGGAGAGAATGAGAGATCACTTCCAGTTGAAGACATGCATCAGCATATTTACTGATGAGGTGAAGGTTCCTTCACGACAATCAACGCTGCGTCGTCAGGAGCTGATCCCTTAAATTCTGCCGCTGTCTCTGTGCCTTTGTGTTCCTGTCCACTCATTAGTCCTCATTTTCCTGTTTTTTTTTTTTCTTGAATCAAATTAAGAATTTTTTTTGGACTGCATCCATCCAACAGCCCAAGTATTACTGTCGCTGAATTTAAATCTAGCCTCCTCATGCAATATTCAAAACAAATCTGAATAAAATATATTACAATACAATATTCAAACTATTCAGAATATATTAGGCCAGAACGAGGAGGAGTTCATGTCAGGCTTGTCAACCAGGAACTATTAGGTGTTCTGGAAAAAAAAGGGGGGCTGTCAGCTTAAAGACTAAAATTTGACAAAAATGTGCTTTTTCTCCTCAAAGGCAAATAAAATTGCAGCTCAGTCAGGAGGAGGCTTGATGCATCGGGGCATGATGAAGGACAAGTACTATGTAAAAGTTATTTGGATGAATAAAGACGATTGACGAAACATTTAAAGAAATGAAGGCACCGAGATGCTCGCAATGTGCTTACACAAAAATATCTAAGCTGTTCAGTTTAGAGCTCAAAATACACAAAAACATTCACTACATTTCATGTTATGTTTGTTTTTTTAACTAGTTATCTTAAAATATTTCATATGTGACTTATTAAAAATGATTTTCACTAAATATAGAAAAAAAACTAGATTTTTTAATGGATTTCTATATCACTGGTCTACAAAGCCACTAAAGTGATGAGATTAAAAAAAAAACAATAGTTCTGGTTTCTTGTGTGACCAGAAACTTTCTGGTCACACAAGAAACCAGAACTAATTTTCTTTTAATTCTAGTTTCTGGTGCCCACCAGATTATTCCTTGTATTTGGTTACCACCAGAAAGTATGTGGTGGGCACCATACAGTATCTTGTGGACACCATATAATATCTGATGGGCACCATATAGTAACTTGTGAGCACTAGATAATTTCTGGTGGGGAACCAAATGCTATCTGGTGGGCACCAGATAGTGTCTGGTTCACACAAGAGACCAGTACAATTTTTTTTAACTTCTAGTTTCTGATGTGCACCAGTTCGTGCCCGCCAGAAACCTGGTTGGCACCATATAGTATCTGGTGCGCACGGGAAACCACAGACTTACAGAGCACGTACCATACATTCTGTTAAAAAAAAAAAAAAAAAACACAGAATATTATTTTCTACATGCCAACATTACCAGCAGAAAAAAAACAATAAAATACCGTTTTGAAATACTTGAAGTATAAAGATGTGACGTGAAAGCCGTCAAATGAAAACAACTTTAATCTGACAGGAAATGTGAATCAAAAAGTGATTTAGCAAATTCAGCTATTTTTTTTATTCTATTAATAAATCCAAAACAAAAGTCATGATTCCAACCACACCATGGCTTCATCTAACCCAACAACGAGAACTCTGTTGTCTGGTTAGAGTAAACACAATAATTTCTTTCAGAAAGTCTCTGGACCTTCTTGGCATTTCCTCAAGATGTAAATAGTTTGAAAAACATATTTTCTGTTGGTAACACCGTTGTCAGTTTAGCTGAAAGGACTGAGTGTTTTCTTGTCATTTCATTTTTTTTTTTAAATAGATGTTGGATTTTGTTGAGGTGTTATGATCTTCTTCTTGTCATTGATCTACTGGAATTGTTGTCAGCTAAACTTTGAGGATGGAAAAAATGACCCAAAACAACAGGGATGTTTATGTTTTGTTTACTGCTGAAGTTAACCAGGGAGTTTATCCTTTAGAGTGTGATATTGTTAAGTCATAAAAAACATTTCTTACAATCTGAATCTTTGTTTTTCTCTTTTGATTCTGTTCTCCTGTTCAAAATAAAGACGCACATATAGCAACTATTCAAACATTATATATGAAATAGTAAGAATCATGGTCTGACCTGTAAACCTTTGATCTTGATCCAAAGTTTCAGAACCAAGTGGAAACCACAGCCCATTTAGTCTTCTTTTAAATGAACAAAGTGCTGAAGAACTCAAGCCAAACTGGTCTTATTTGAACTGCACTCACAATGCTGGATTAGAGGCTGAAAAAGGGGATTGTGATGCAAAACGGAAGGAACCAGTTCTGTTTGTTGACAGTATGAAGAGCTGACATGCTTTGCAGCTGCAGCTCACCACTGAGACAGAGCCACACCCACACGGATGGAAAGAGCAGAACTTAAAGACAACAAAGCATTGCAAGTGTACGTGCATGTGCGTGATCTTCTTTTTGTTACCTTGAAAGGACCACTGGCCATTTACGGATCAACCCGATATGTCAAAGATTGGCATCAAAAAGGCAGAACAACTAATCTGGTTAGCTTTAGGACAAACATGTGACAACGGTTAAGTAAAGTTAAGGGTTAAGTATCAGCATTATAGCTTGTTTGGTTCAAGTTAGGCTGCCAAACCTTATCTTTATGTGATAAAAGTAAGGTTTATTGATAACTTAAGACTTCAGTATGAGTGATTGGATTTTAACTCTATATTTGTTGCTGCAAAGTCTTTTTATTAATTTCCCATTCAAAAATAAATAGAATATTTATTGATAAATGAAATTCAAGAAAACCTGTTGATCACCACATGATTCGCCTGGTGGAGGCGGCCAGTTTCAATGTTAAGTCAATTTAAAGACGTGATTTGAGATGGCGTGATTTGAGGCGTCGGGCGCCGTGAGGTTTTAAAGGGAATTGAAGTATGGAAGGGGAAGTTGTGAAGGGATGATCCTTCAGTCGAGAACAGTATCAGGGCCACCACGAAAGAATTTTTAAAAAGTTATTATACAAGAAAAAAAATGTAACATTATGAGAAAAAGTTGTAATTTTACGAGAATAAACTCGAACTTTTAGTAAAAGTCAATATTTTACTAAAAAGCTACAATTTCATTAGCTATAAATTGAGAATTTACAAGATTCAAGTCATAAATCTATTGGACAAAAGTCTGTTTACTGAGAAAACAACAAAAAAGGACCAATATTGTGTTTTAGTACGAGAGACAGAAAGCTGTTTCTTCAGCATTAGTTTCACAAATATGAAAATACTGTCTTCTGGTAAGTCAAAATCATATCACAGTGCTTTTAAGTATAAGGAAATTAAGAATTTGCATGTTTTCCCCCATGTATGCGTGCTCCCTCTCTCTCTCTGGGGACTCCGGCTTCCTCCCACGGTGCCAAAACATGCTTCATAGTTTATTTGGTTACTAAATTGTCCCTAGGTGTGAATGCGAATGTGCATGGGTGTGTGGCCCTGCAACAGACTGGCTACCTGTCCAGGGTGTACCCTAGCTTCGCTCCCGAGTTTCTACCTTCCTTGAAGGCCCAAAGTGTTATACAGTCACAATCCCATTTACACACACATTCACACTGATGGCGGCTCCGCTGCCAAACACTGGTTCCAACCTCCCACCTGAGGCCATGTGGGTTGTCTTGTCCAAGGACACTTCAACACGTGGGCGGGCAAGGCGGGAATCGAACCTGCAATCTTCCAATCAGAGGTCGATCGCCCTGCCACTTCACTACGGCCACCCCTTTAAAAAGCATGGCTTGTTCGTTGTAAAACAACGATTTTTCCCTTTCATAGTGGCCCTAATACTCTGCTGTAATCATGGCTAGTTTTCTGTTGGTCTTTTTATTTGTCAACAACAATGTATATTTTTTTCCAAAACTTTTCACTTCAATCTTATTAGGATGGAAGCAATTATTTCTGGCTTTAGACTAATTCAGCTAAACTTTATCTTTTTACAGCAAATGTTGAAGTTAAAGATTTACCAGCATTTCACTAACAAAAAGTTTTTTTTGTTTGTTTTTGAGAAAAGCTTATGATGTAATCTAAACAAAAAGGACACATTTAGCAGAAGCCAGAACAACAGGTAGTTAACAGTGAACCAAAATCTCCTTTTATGCCATCGTCATTGTGTCTGAGTTTCAAACATTTCAAAGTATCCTTCAGGAAGCTGTAATGAGTCAACATATATTCAAAAGGCTCAAACTCCAGCAGGACATCAAACAACACAGCTCCTCCACTTCAAAAAGCTGTAGTCACATAAACAGACAGATGAGCGTTTTGAATACACAGCTAGGTATTAATAGACAGGCATGTTATTGGATCAGAGGTTGTTTGTGATAAATATCAGCACAGTTCCACAAACGGTTTATTATTACAGGCAACTTCCTCTCAGTGAGGTTAATATCAGTCCTGGCTTCCTCTGGTCCCTTTATAACCCTGACAGTCCCCTGAGCGTGTGTTTTATAAGGTCCAAAAAATAGGAAAGCAGCTCTCCGAAATTATGTGTTGACACAGCAACTTCATTTTAATGAGAATTTCATATGAAAAGGCATACACAAAGAGCTGTTCTTTGTCAGAGCGCAGGAATTTATCAACAAAACACAAACTGCCCCGTGAGGCAGCAGCACTAATTAAGCTACACAAAATTAGCAGCGTAAAGTTGCAGGATGAAGGAAACACCAGGAAACAACTTTGCCAAATTTGGAGATTTGCACCAGAAGAGATTAAAAATGTAAATGTTTCCCTGCAGCAACAGCAAAAGGTTCTGTGATTTTCAAAGGAAGAATGAGACTTCCAACAACAACCGGACCTTCCTTTTTTTTTTTTCGCTGAAGCTTTCGTTAAGGGAAAATGTTTAGTTGAGCTCTGATGACTGACGGAGCAGTACTGATTATTTTATGCAAGTGAATTAGTCCTAAAATCTTGATTATTTATTTGATGTTTAAAAACAAAAGCAAACTAAAGTGATCATGTTATTTCACAATAATTCAGAACGTTAAAAACTGAGCATAAAGCATCAGCCAAATGTCTCTTTTTCAGGCAACATTTCAGAAAGAAAAAGCCTGGAGCAAGATTTGCTAGATTTGCACTGCTTTAACATTTCGCACCAAGCCTCTTAACTAACCTCCCAACTAAACCTAACCAAAAAAAAAACCCTCTTCCAACTGTAGGTGGTGGAAATGCACAAGTAAAGAGTAGTAATAGAAAAAAGGAGGAAACCACTCCCCGCTTTTCCAGTGTGAACACCATTGGGGGAAAATGCATATTCAAGAATGTGTGTAAAGTGTTTCTGAACACCAACCCAGTCATGTCCGTAATTTAAGATCTAAAAAAAAGATCTAAACTATGATCACTTTCATCACTTCTGTCTGTAGAGAATATTAAATATTGAATTTAAATGAAATATTTCATTTATTATTTCAGTTGGAAATCATCTTGCATTTCCTCCCTAAAGTAGTCGATGGGTTTACCATAATTTACCATCCCTGAAATACATGTTCTTTAGCATTTTTGTATCATGTTAACACACCACAAACGGAGACGTGTATGACCAGTGAACGTCCTCTTACCTCTTCAGTGTCAAGGCCTATGGAACTCAGATGACATGAAGCACCTCACTCCCTAAAATAAAACACAAAAGTTACATTTTTATAATCTTTTTTACATTTATACACAAGTTTCTTAACAATTATTTATATGTCAAAGTCTAACGTATACAACTTGTTCCAGTTTTTTTTTTTTTACATAAATTAAATAATTTTATCACCCATTAAATCTGAGGCATCCAATCACCAGTGAAAACACTTCAAAGATACTCAAATAATGCAAGTTTTATCATTTCAATTACCCTTGAATGAATTCTCTTCACCATCAACTCTGAAGTAAGTGAAGCTTTACAAAAAGCGTTGAAAAATCATTTTTGCTTGCCTTTCAAGGTAAACAAAAAGCCAAATAAAAAACTATGCATTTTAATAAGTGGTAACAATATAGTACGGTGTTATTTCCCCTTAACATAAAGCTAAAAGGGACCATTTCATGACTGTCAAGTATGGATTTTTTTCCAAAGTTCACTTTACATTTTTGTATGCCCCATGATCCACGTTCAGTTCAACTTTCCCTTGAAGAACAGCTCAATATTTGACTCCAAGTTCAAACCTAAACAACATTTTTTCCACATAATGATGTGATTTAAAGTCTCTGCAGGTAAAATTCACAGGTGAACTCTCCTTAAACTCTGAATCCTCCCACAAACGCATGACATGAGCTTCCTTCACCACAGAAAATATCTGAGAGATTCATGCAACAAGTTTGTAAAACTCCAAACTAAACATTACAATTTTGTGCATGTGCAGTTTAAGATGAAATAGACGCTGCTAAAATAATAACTACTATTAAATTTACTGAAGAAAAAAAAATATTCTACAACCCATTATAAGCAGTAACCGCAGTTAACTAATGTTAAGCATTGAAGTGAACTTCTGACCTTTTAACCTTGACTTCAAAAGTCTGAAAGGTCTTAATACCCTATTTCAAGCATGTTTTGCGTTTTATTCAAGCTTCACAAACGCTTCAGCCTTTAAAAGTTCAGTAGTTTTGGATTTTATCCTGATTGGAAGGAAGAATTACAGGAAAATTTGATGAAATATTTCACAAAGTGTGCATTGGTCAGACTTTTCATTTTACCAGCTTTTGATCATCTTTCTTCTCAAATTTGTGCACATAGGTAAACTCTACAATCTAGATTTTTTTGGGAAAATTCAAGTAAAAGACAAGAGTTTTTTACTTCTAGATAAAGATGATGTTAATTAAAGTGAGCTCTTTCAGCGGCGCTACAACAAAGTAAGCCTGTTTTAATGAATGCATTCATGTTTCCATTGTGCGTCTGGCCTCTTTGCACAGGTCTGGGTCTCATCTTCATCTCATCACACATTACCTTGATGCTCAGCTCACACAGCTCTGATTGAAAAGATAAAATATACCAATTTAAACATGTTCACGTTTTAATCATACGGAAAGTACAGAGCTATCAGAGCATCCAGAGATCCAGTTGCATCTTTTAGAAATTACAAAAGTTTGTAGAAAAACTTGGTTTACATAAACAACTGTTTACAAACCTTGCAGTTATTAAGAGTAAAAACGGTCAGCTTTAAAGACCTGCTCCGAGCATCTTTAAAACTATATTGCCAGTAACCAATGCGGTCCTGGTGGTGATTAGGATTTTAGCCAAAAATCAAAAAACCTATGTCATTGTCAAGGACATAGTTTCTTCAGAATGACAGAAGTTCTTTAGAAATTTGCTTCTAAGTTGTGGGACTGTTGGCACAGAGGAACCCCGCTACCCCTTCCCTTCTCTATTGCTGTGAGCTCTCCGTTTACACTGTCTCCTACTAGCTTACAGCCCCAACTTAACATTAGTTGTGCCAAAAAAAAAGCAACCAGTATAAAAGTTATCCAACTGTACAGTTTGCAGCTAAACGCCAGCTAAGATGGGGAAAAAAAGCATACTGTTAATGTTCAGTCAATCAAAAAAGAAAAGAAAAAATAAATAAAATAAATCCTCATGGTTGATGAAAATCCATTAAGTGGAAGTGGTAAAACTTAGCTGCATTCTTAGCTGCACCTCTCCTGCAGTATCAATGCCTGCATCAACTGACAGAAAGAGACGGAGAAACATGAACTCATAAGATGTAGAGAAGAATAAAAATGAACCCTGGAAGAAACCGGGAGGACATAGAGAAAGAGGTTTTAGAGCAAACTGGAAGTGGAAGAACTTTAAACAGACCACAGCGGCATGACAGATGGAGAACAAGCACCGAGAACCATGATGCTATTTGCAGGCTGATGCGTATTGGCTGGTGTGGTCTGTCACGATGGTTTATAACACTTTCAGTCTTCTAAATCAACTCAAAACTCACATGCTGTGACACTTGCACACTGCGAGGAGAGCAGCAGTAAATTAGTTTTGCTGGCTGGTTTTTATCTGAGGAACAGCGGCTAATAGAGGAGAGAGGCACCAGAGTTGCCACGGTTTTGACAGACTCACACGGCGGCGCTGCGTCATTGAGCAGCAGGAAGCACAGAGAGCGGCTGCTTTAAGTTAGAGCAGCATCACAGGGTGCAAATAATGATGAAACATTAGGAAACCACACTGTAAGCTAAACTGCTGTTCCACCTCACATCACGCCTCTACAAACGAAGCCGCCAAGAGACTGGTCAGACTGGTTTTATCACGACCAAAACAAAGTTAATCAGATATTCATCATCATTTACACTAATTGACATACACTTTCAAAGGCAGACATGAATGACAATGTCTCTCTTTAGCAATAATACAGGCTGTGACACTCAGAACAAAGATTTTTGGATCGTTTTAAACTCTCCAACACATATGTGATGCTAAAACGATGAAAAATGAAGCTCCTTTCATGCATCAGAGTTATTCTGCTAGAAAAATTTTTTTCCCAAAAATAATTGGAAATGAAGAAATCATGCAACCAAAAAAAAAAAAAAAAAAAGAAGCAGCTTGTTGTGAAGTATTTTTGAAAGATACTATTTAAGGAATAACAAAAAGAGACTTTGAAGGGTTACATTTTTACAACTGATTTTGTTAGTAAATTAATTTTAAGCCCCGTGTCTGAGGCGCTGTCGGGGGCGGGGCTGCAGAGATGAACTGTTTAATTCTGGAAAATGTTTTTATTTTTAAAGGACAAGTGTAAAAAAAAAAACATATTCAGACTTTTTTATATTAATTAGCCGGCACATCTGTTTTAGAAAGCTGGAAAATGTCAAGTTTCACCAGATATTATTCACCGTCTAAGTTCAGATCGGCTGATCAGAGAACTCTGATGACCCAGCATTCCAGTAGCATTTAAACGCATCACTTACGCACGAATCTGGGAGACGTGAAAAGAGTCTCAAATCAGATTCGTGTGTAAATATGGTTTTGTGTGTGCGTAACAAGTGATTCGTGCATATTTTTTAAAGATTTGTGCGTGTAGTTAGTTTCAAGTTGTCGTAATTTGAAGTTGTGCATGTGTAAATTGTGCTTTGTATTTTTTAATATTTTGTAGTTTTTGAACTCATGCACAAAATGTATTTTATGAGTTACAAATCAAGAATTACGCACGCACAAATCCAAAGTTACGCACAAATCAAGGATTACGCACGCACAAACCTAAAGTTACGCACAAATCAAGAATTATGCACGCACAAACCTAAAGTTACGCACAAATCAAGGGTTACGCATGCACAAATCTAAAGTTATGCACGAATCAAAATTACGCACGCACAAATCGGACTGATACTAATTTCTCTCCATAAGGGTTGCTCTGCATCTGTGGTCCCACCCACAAATCTGAAGTGAATTTCTAACAAAGTACTGCTGCTCTGCAGAACCTACATCCTAGAAAACGACAGTTTTTTTTTTTTATTATTTTGACTAAAAATAGCTTAATTATAATTAAAAAATCTCCAGGACTGATTTGAAAACCGATCAGAAGATGATCGGAGTGGGACTTTAAACTTCTAATGTTTTTATAATTAAATTAATAAGTGACCTAAAAATGGCACTTAAGAATTTTCTGCAGAATTCTCTGAGCTAAATGAGCAATCAGTTGCCTGTGGAGAGTATAATTATGTAATGTTTTTCTAGGTTTGATTCCCAGAATTCCTTCTCTTCAGCCCCCACTTCTAATACTGTCAGAAGGACACTGAGGCATTCCCAGGCCAGTCAGACGACATTGAATCTCCACTGTGTCTAGGATCTGTTTCCCCTCTGCTGGACATACTTACCATGTCTAATCAGGAAAACGGCCAGGTGAGGTTCTCACCAGATTTTTGAATAATTTCTACAGCTGATGTGGAGCATTAGTGGCTGATGTAAACTTATTTCCCTCTCTCCAAGCAATATCACTGCTACCCCCTGAAGGGAAATTCATTTCCGCAGCTCATATCCGGGATCTTATCCATTCTCATGCTCATAGCCTTATGTGAAGGGTGGAAGATGAAGCGACTCAGCTCCCTCTGCACTAAAGCACAAAGTCTACATACATGTAGAAGGTCCACCTGTCAGACGCTCAGGTGATGAGCATGCTTGCCCATTTTCTTTGGTAAAAGCTAAGGAAATACTTTTCCAGGTTTATTCAAAGTTCGCTTTGGATTGTCTGATATTAGATTTCCCCGCAATATCATCAACATGTGTTGCCATTTCCAAATAGCCATTGGCCAAAATCAATATCTAAAAATCAAAGCTTTGCATTTATTTTATTTTTTTGAAGATATAACCATCAGAACTACTCTGAAAAACTACTCAAAGATCCACTTAGCAGATGCTCCAGGATTTTGCCATGTTGCGATTGCAACTATTAACGCAAATTCAACCAAATCCCACAAATTGCTGTACACCCTGCAACTTTACATTTTCATCGGAACTTTTTAAAAATCTTTTAGTCGTCTCTTTTTCTCTTCAAGAATGGTCAATACATACGTGTTTGTGCTGAGCGTGCACACCCGTGGACGGGGGGGTTGAGAGTGCGCGGAGGCAGAGGGGTCTGTTACATGCGCAGCAGCAGCAATAAAACATGAACTGAGTATGAAGGAAAGAGAGGGAGCAGAAGTTGAAACAAGAAACTACATCCACACAAAAATGTAAAGAAACTGAGTGAGACTGGGAAAAGGGTCTAGTAGTTTTAGTTTTTTTCTTTTTTTCTTTTTGATTATGTATCACAAGTCAGATCATCATCGCAATATTTATAACTAATATTGTACATCACAAGTTTTCCTCATATCGTGCTGTCCTAAGTTGTAGAGCAGCAGCCGTATCTTAAGGAGAGTGTAGGTGTGTCTTGCAGTTCCCTTGAGGTTCATACGTCCACCTCAAGGAATGTCATGAAAATGGAACATACCATTATCATGCATGTGGCAGTATTCATGAGGCTAATGGAAGTTGCACAAACTTATGGTGTACAGGTGATGATGTTGTACGGTGCCCTTACGTTGCACTCTGGTCGTTAGTGAGGTGCAAGTTCTGGCTTCTTACAAACCACATGTAAATGCGCATGCTTGAGGTGTGCACGACTCGTGACACGTAAATGCCCGTAGGACACACAAACTATGCTTTCATTGTTTAAATTCCTCATTTCTAACAGTCAGTCTACATGCAAGAATTGCACATTAATCACTTAAACTGTTTTCCATCTTACCTACTTCACCCCTACTTTAGCCTTGTGAGTTGCATGGGTGTTCACTACAACTTGTCACTTGCATCATGCATGAACATTGTCTCTCTATAGGTTCACCAAGCGGTCTACGATCTTATTTTGTGCGGGTCGCCTGCAGGTTTTTCCATTTTTCACCCCGAATCCAGCTTGTATCCACCTGAAAGGGCAGTTAAGACCAAGACTTAAAACTCAGAACACAACACGACCACCATTGTTGGCGTTTGCTAGAGCTGCATTGATGGATTAAGGGTCACGTCAAAGCCGAACTCCATCAGCTGCAGAAATGTTTCTGTCAGCCAATAATTACAAGTCTCCCCTCTTATCTGCAGTTACTGATGTTATTGTGCATTCTTACGAATGAGTTCCATCAAGCTTAGAGTATAAAAATGCTTTTGGGTAAATAAAGTAATTGTTGTGCACAAAGCAGCAGTTGGTAAACAAGCATGGTTTGTAAAACTATAAGAGGTTAAACTGACTGTTGGGTTTCAAAGTCTTACAGTCCCTTTCATCCGTTCATTGATCCTTTTCATCCCTCACTGAGTCTCACCTTTGCGTACGGCGTTTATACCATGTGGTTAATCCACTGTGGCATGAGAATAGCTTTACAGACACACACACACACACAAAAGCCGCACATGCAGGTCTGTGCCTGCAGTGGAAGCCTCGCAGACATGGGATTTCCTTCCACATCCAATTGAGACCAAAGAAACTTGGTGGGAAGAGTGTGGAGATAAGCTGCAAGCACACACAGCACTCCCACTCAAACATCTGTACAAACATCACACAAACACCGCGGTCAAGAAACACACCCACCCTCCCCAAAGAGACATCAGCAGTGCACACAACGACCACCCACCAGTAGACTCACACGTGTGTCTTTGTTGGAGCTCACAGACAGGAATTTGTTGTAATTACAGTGTGGAGTCTGAGCAGCATCCGATTAGGATCCACAGGTTTTTAGGAACCGCCTTTGAAGCACTTCCACCTGCTACTGAATGCCCGACTGCACATGCCGAACCAGAAATGTGATGCCTCATTTTACAATCAATACCCTTTTCGAGGATGCCCAAAGCTTGAGGTTATTCCAAAAACAAGCAAATGATAAATGTAGGGGCAAAAAAAATGAAGAAAGTTAAAGGCGTCAGGACCCAGAGTATACTTCAGCGCCAGAGGCCACCGGTTCATCCCCATAAAAAACACACTGCAAACTGCTTTTCCCAGCAACCCTTACCTCAGTTTTTTGCTTTGGTAATCTCATCACGCAGCGCTTTGCAGTAGATATATGAATATAGAAATGTCTGGCATTGCACAATGGACAGAAATGCTTTGTGTGTTTTCTGGAGTTTAATAAACCAAAAAAGCTCTCTGCTGGTTTATGTCAAAAATATAATCCCTCCGTGTCCATAAATAGGCGGAATATAGCTTTACATATTTTCAATTTATACATACAAAACATTTATGCAAACAAGATTCCTTTGGAACAATGCCTTTACTGCTTCTGTTCCCAGCAGCCAGTATCAGGATACCCTTTCACAGCGTAGGCCTCTTCTAATCTGGTGTTACAGCTTTGTTGAACCCACTTCTGAGCAGGGTTCTGTTTGGTTGGGGATGGATGTCGATTTCAACAAGCAAAAGCATCATCTCAAGCAGACAAAACAGATTTTTCTTTCATGGTATGCTAACCGGCACTAGAGGCAAAGCAGGCAAAGATTACTGGAGCCTGTTTTAATTATACAAAGAACAGTGGAAGATGGAGAACCAGCACACCAGAAGGAGAGAACGGGCTCAGCTTTAGGCTGAGAAGAAACCACCTACTCAAAGACCAAATATACATCTAACTGGTTAACAGAATGTGGCAAAATGACTTCTCTTCACAGATGCTTTTGAACCAGGAGAGAATAACCAACAAAAAGAACAGCTCGATAAACTGAAAATGTTGAATTTAAAACTTCAAAAACCTAAAGTTGTGTTTTGGCGTTTTTCACATGGTTTTGTGGCATTTTTCTGATGATGGAAGATATACAGTCAATGAATGGTTCAATGCAGCAATGAGACAAACTTTTGACAGTAGCTCCCTCCCACATGTGACAGGAGTGGCAGGTTTATGAACACAGTTTGGGACAAGTGTGAATCAGCGAATTTGACAAACAAGTCAGAAGATGGAAGTTTGTCACACGTATTGCCTTTGGTGTAAAGACAACATGAAGGTACCTACACACTAGCAGTATGTTCGATTTCATGAATGCCCATTCAGCCTGTGGTGTCCACACAGCAGATTAGCACCAGACAGAAAGGAAGCAGCATGGAAGGGGATTCTTCTTCTTTTGTTTTTTTATGCTCATCCACTACCTTCAATTGGTGCACAGAGTCAAAGTGGCGCCATATCCCACAAATCCTGCTCCAGGCTTTTTCTTTCACAGCTCTATTCTGATATTTGAAAGACTTGCTGTCCTAGAATTCCAGCCAGGCAGAAAAAGGCAAATAACAATTTCTTCTTTATCATGTTTACAACGGTTGACACTTCCTTTGTTTTGAAAAGGACACTTTCAACACATCACTACCAAATCTGACTCCCTGATTTGTCACAGTTTAGCGTTGTCACAATTTAGCAGCTTAGCAGTTCAATCGGATAAACTTCAAGCGTGCCATCAATGAATGCCCATTTTGCACATAGAGCCCGCAACCAGACTTATGTGGCAATGCGTGAATACAAAAGATCTACATGGAGAAGTGTCCAACATATCCCTTCTATCTTATTACAAATGTTGAAGAAGTTAGATCTCATTTGCTTCCTGATTCCTAACTTCTGTAATGTCTAACTTATTTATTTAATCTTATAACAGATGTTTCCGGGATTTTATCTTTGATTTTTCTGCTTCAAATTTTCTCAGTGCTGCACCTACAAACCACGCCGTTTCTCTTGGGACAGATGTTCCTGTATTTTTCTTGGACTGGACTGAGTAACCCAGCCCGCCCGGTGTACAGGAAGCACTTCCTGCCCCCTGTTCAAAGTTCAAAAACATTTGACATATTTTGTGTAGCCCACTTTCCAATGGTAGGGTTGTGGTCTTCCAACAAGCTCATTCCGGACTGGCCAGAGTAGTTGCCAGAGAAAAGATGACTTAACCCGACTTGGGCTAATCTCAGCTTCCTGAGTACATCTGGCTCCAATATGTCGGCATATCACAAAAAAATGTCAACTGAATTGATATAACTTGGTTGGAGCCAGAAGTAAGCTATTTTCAATATGTGGTGTCACACTCGGTCCAGTTCTCTAATACAGTCGATGGGTCATCCTGACGAAGGCTAGTTCTACTGTAGGTTTATTCCTACATTTTCTATTTAGAGTGAGTTTTCCTCTCTGTCGCCTTTTGTTTGCCAAAAAAATAAATTACAATTGAAAGCCCTTGATTTATTAGTCACCTGTGGAAGCAATTATACTCATAAAATAACCTAGTTTTATTAGAATAATAACGTGAATTATCATAATTACATAATTACTGTGCTTTAAGACAAACTTGGTTATGAATTGTTGCTTTGAGTTGATTCTTTAGATCACACCAGTCTGGGGTAAACACAGAATAAAAAAATAAAAAGTAAAAACAAGAAAAAAAACTTGCTACATTCCAGCTTTTTTTTTTCCACCGCTGTTGGGTTTGCAAGGCTGATGTGGCTTTATCTTTGAGGACAGACTTAAAGCGATTGTTAAGGTTGGCTTGGAAAACCGGCAGCCGTGCGTTCAATTGTGCCCTCACTTTACTCACTTGCCTCACACATAAACGTGTCATGTCCGCTGCTGCCAATTTACATTAATTTCTTTCACTTTGTTTTCACAGACGTTCAGATTTTTCTTCCCATTTTTTTTAATTTAGTTTTTCCCCATAAGTATTCATGATCTTTTTTTGTTCAGGAAAATTGTCATAGATCTATTTGTTTGGTTTTTTATTATTATAGCTCCTTAAGATTATCTTGTTTGTAAATCTGAGCTTTTTATACATAAATAAAAAATTCATTTGACTGAAAGGCTTTATTTGCAGTCATTTTGATTAAAAACCATCATTGCGGCACCGCCTGCTCGCCTGTTGAGTCAAGTTGTGAGGTTTTTCTCTTGTAATTAGAAAAATTATTTATTTATGATCAAAAAGAGTATAAACTGGTAAGTCTTTTAAAAAAATGTTTTTGTTTAGTGGCCTTTTGTGGCCCTCTGAAAAACGATATAAAGAAATCCTGTCTCACAATCTTTAAATCAAAATTCATTTGTTCAAACTCTGATACTTGTAGTTCTACATCCCCACTTGTGCAGCATAATTTTTTCCATTCTATTATTATTTAATTTATGATATTATTATGATATTATTTATTATATTATTTGGGCTGCACAGTGGAGCAGTGGTTAGGTCTCTTGCCTCACAGCAAGAAGGTTCCCGGTTCAAGTCCTGGCTGGGGGACCTTTCTGTGTGGAGTTTGCATGTTCTCCCCGTGCATGCGTGGGTTTTCTCCGGGTACTCCGCCTTCCTCCCACCGTCCAAAAAACATGCTTCATAGGTTTATTGGTTACTCTAAATTGTCCCTAGGTGTGGATGTGAGTGTGTATGGGTGTGTGATTGTGGCCCCTGCAACAGACTGGTGACCAGTCCAGGGGTATCCCCATGAGTGGCCGGTTAGGTTCCAGCAGCTCTGTGACCCCAAAAGGGATAAAACGGTTTAGAACATAAATGAATGAAATGATATTTGTGTGTCCTGGAGAATTTTGAAAACTACTACTGCTACTACTATCTGATCTGAAAAAAAAAAAAAAAACAGTGAAAGAACTGCTTTTCAACATAAATAACAGGAATTTCCACATTTCCACCTACTAAAGCTAAACAATGTTTGGGTAAATGAGGACTTCAAGAGGATTAATGATGGTTAGGAAACACAATATAGACCTTTGCACTTTATGTGCTCGTTAGGTGTGAGGGCTCCAGTTCGCATGAAGACAAAGAGGGGCGAACAAGCAATAAACATATGTGATTACCCGAGCTGAGAACTTTCCAGCAGGCGGTATTGATTTTCGGCAGCGCTAGAAAGTTTCTGTTCATAGAGACGGAATATAAAGACAAATGAAGACGAAATAATTATTTAAAAAGATGCTGGTGAGGATTTATTTTTTATTTAAATGAATTATTAGTTTATTTTGAGCAAATGAATAAACCCAGCAAGCGAAGAATCAGAATCAGTGGATTTAGTCATTACATGACATTAGATTAACAAAGGCACAGTTTGGTTTCTGATTCGGAAAATTTTCATTAAATGGGTTTTTCCTCCTTCAATGTCCTATTATAAACACTATTTTTTGGTAATTTTATTTTTTATATTTTTACATGAGTAAAAATTACAACTTTAAAAAATGTGGAACTTCTTTTAAACTGATTACCAAATTATTTTTAATGCAATAAAAAACTTGAGTAAATTAGATTAATTAAAGAAAAAGAAACTAGGTATAAGACCAGTCACTAAAATGATTTAAATCAATGTTGGATTTGATTGATACATTTTTAATTCCATTTGAGAGCAGCTGATGAATTTTGCATTTCATTTTGAATAACTGCGTAATCCATTTATCTAGAAGATGTTTGAATAAATTGAGCAGACCAGAAGTCTTCAAAAATATGAAAGTTACACTATTCAAAAGTTGCAGATGGTGGAAAAGTTGACAGCCTTTCCAGCAAGTCCCCATCTCCAAAGACTCCAAATGTTGCATTTTTTAAAATGACCACTGGGGATTGGTTTCAAAATGTATCTTGAGATCTCAAACGTATTTACTGTTTTGTGTTTTTTCAGTTTTTATTGCTTTTTTTCATATGACAATTTTTCTTCAGCTACTCATTTTGGTTTCAAAGATGTTAAAATTGTGGATTAACAGTGATGTCTTGACTTGTTTGGCAGGTGAATGAATATAACACTCTTTGTACCACCCATTTTGACCTTTTATAGTAGGGATGTAAAAAAAAAATAAAAAAAATACAGACATGTAATAGGGGGTGTACACAGTTCGCCAACACTAAACCATATGTCACACCATTAAACTGAATCATCTGGAAAGTGAATCGTTACATCTCTAATATGTATAGAATATCAAAGGAGCACTAAGAACGTCTAATCACATGCTTGCTTCTACCAAGTCAGGTAAATCACGACTGGCTGAAAGTGAACCACAGTGAGGGATGTGAATTGTGTGCACTAAACATTTGATAATCCTTGCTGTTTTTTTGTCTTTTTTTTAACACAGCACTTTAAGCAAAACCAACATAAAGTAATGGCACACTTAATTAACCACAAAGAACAAAACAGTATAAAAGACCAAAAATGTCAGGTTTTCTTGTTTGAAGCAGTTATGCCCTGTAGACATTTTGTTTTTGTTGCTTAAAATAAAAAGTTTCACAGTTAAAAGACATTTTCATTTCTAGTTTTAAATGACGAATAACAAATATCTAGATTGTATCCATCTAGGGAAAAGAATTGGGTTGCATCGTATCGCCACAAAGTTAGTTGAACCATTTATTAATCAATATGCGGAGCATGTTTAGAGATGCTTATTGAATCCCGTGAGAGGAAAAGATACGTAAAATCCTTATGGCATGTTTTGGGTGTATTTGTTGGTTCGGGGGAGTTTAGGCGTTATTTCAGAACCCAATTGAAGACGTCAGCTAATTGTCTCATTGTTTATATTTTTGTCACATTCTCATCTGACATGTCCCGGCCTCAAAGCACTTCAAACGGCCTTACTGTAAAAACAGTTTTATGTGAATGTTAAAGCCTGAACTTGCTGTTTTCTATTGTACTTGTTTTTCACATTAGTAAGAGTCTTAAAGAGGAAACTTTCCCTGAATAATATTATTTAATGAATCACGCTGGATTTCACATTAAAACTAATCAAACTTTATTTATAAAAAAACGCTTCTCATACCTTGCACAACTCAAAGCGCTTTCCATTTAAAAACAAAACAAAAACAAAATACATGAGTACTTATTAAATAACTCCTAAAAGAAACTTGAGGCTTGATTTTGCTTTGAGGAAACTGTATTTGGCAATCTATTAATGCCAGGAGCAGCTCAGCCACAGGAACACTACTACAATGCCCACCCAGACCGGGACAGAAACAGACCGTCCACAGAGCTGTGAGACCGCAATGTAGAACTCCAGCCGCCCCAGCAAGGGTGACAACTGTGGCAACGACCCCAGACCAAGCCACCAAGCCCCAGCACAAAAGATCCCCACAGAAAACACTGGAGCTAATATCATAGTAAGATGCTAAAATTTAATACATAAAAGAAATTTAAGAGCATAAAACAGAAAATAAGATTAAAAGCATAAAATAAATAATATTAAATACAGAAAATAATATATAGTAAAACTAATAGAATAGATAAGCAGATAAGATCAACTAAAATAACTTGTAATGGATCCTTTTAAAATGTTTGTATTCTTACAGAAGCAAACTCAATAGCGTTCATAAAAATCCATAAAAAGCTCAGACTGGTCAATTATCATTTTTCAGGTGATCAGCAAGAACGTCATAAATTATAAACAACTGACCAAGGGCCGTTCTTTCATTTCCACAACTGTGCTAACATTCAAGACTTCATCTTTAATTCAGCACAAATAAAAAATGATATAGAAGCCTTCCTAAAGGGAAAAATCAATTCTTTCATACATGAAAGTACTAAACACTGATTCAGAGATGATGCAGGTGAAGCTCAGGACATGTTTGGCACTTATTTGGACCATAAGACAAAAAAATGTTGTGATAATCAGATTTGATGAGCCTGAGCTGTTCTGTAACTGAATTAATAACAAGAATAAAGTCAAAAAGTTCCAGATACTGTTACTTGTTCATAGTGACACAACACACCGTTTCTAATGAAACCGGCTTGAGAAATTACAGAGCAAAGAGCAACTTTGGAACGTCTGCGACTCCACAGTGAAGTCAAACAAATCCAAGAAAATAAAGCGACTGCAGAAGATCAATTTTTAAGGCTCAAGTAAAACAAAACATGCTAAAAATAAATGTATTATTTACCAATACCAACAACTAAATAAATGATGGGAGCAACTTTACAGCATCCCATAATGATTAGTGATCTTCATCGTGTGCTCTGGCTTTTAAACCATTCCATCATAAAAACATAAATTGACTTCATTCTTTCAGAAGCAGGAGGATCTCCATGGAGAGCTGCCAACCGTCTGCACGGGAGCGCACCTTTACTTATCTGGGGAAACCTTTCAGAGAGCAGTCATGAAGCTTTCTGAGAATCAAACCCCCAACCCTGAATAAAGATAAACCAGCAAGAGAATGTGTATCTCCCTTCAAGGAAAATGTTCCCAAGATACAACTACTGGTACTGTTTTTAAGATTTAATATAAAATCTCTTTATAATATTGCATTTTTCACTGATAAGCTTTTGTTTTAGTATCTGAGCTACTCAAAGAGTAAAAAGCATCAGCACTTTCAGAATGAAGTGAAAGAAAATCAAAAAATACTAATGCTTATGTAAACTCAGCATGTCTGGTTTAACCTAAGAAGAAACAAAATGTAAAAATAAAATAAAATTAAATCAAACTAAAAAAGTTGCATTACCTGCGAGAATGCTAGTGTGAATGTCATTTGCTGACTGTAGTTACTGAATATGCTGAAGCTGTTTGCTGAAAATGCTAAAGCTATTAGCATAGTGCTAAATTTGCTGAAATAGCAGAAAGTGCACAATTAACTCCTAATTAGCCCAAAAAACCTAAGTAGATGCCAAAATAACCAAAAAAGCTAGCACTTTTCTAAAATAATCGCTCAACTCATAGGTAGCCCAAATAAACCCCAGTGGAGGCTAACTTAGCCAAAAAAGCTATCACATTGCTAAATTACTAGCTTAACTACAAATTAGCCCTAAAAACCTCAGTACCTCAGCTAAATTAGCCAAAAAAGCAAACATTTTGTTAACTTACTAGCTTAACTCCAAATTAGCCCAAAAAA
>BSAI01000030.1:11012497-11025746 GCA_036245035.1 Adrianichthys oophorus
AAACATTTTGTTAACTTACTAGCTTAACTCCAAATTAGCCCAAAAAACCTCAGTAGATGCTAAACTAGCCAAAAAAGCTAGCATGTTGCTAAAATACTAGCATAACTATTATAACCCAAAAAACCTCAGTAGATCTCAAATTAGCCCAAAAATTTAGCATGTTGCTTCATGTTAGCTTAACCCAGAATTAGCCCCAAAAAACCTCAGTATATGCCAATTTAGTGAAAAAAAGTCAACATGCTGTTAAATTATTAGCTTAACTCCGAAGTAACTCAGAAGGGTCTAACTCTGTAACCATTTACGCAAGTAACGTAATTCCAACTAGTTCTGATCCTGAGAAAAGGAGTGTCGCACTAATATGCAACACTTCACAGTAGTAACGTTTTTACACGATTACATAAATCAATTGATTCTGCTGCAAAAAAAAAAACAGCTTCAGAATTTGTTGGAATTACAATAATTTCTCAAATAATAACGGTTGTTCAAAGAGGTTGCTATTTGTTGTTGAGGGTGACATTTCCAGTAATAAAAGGTTAAAAAGAACTTGGGCAAAATCTGCACCCCCTCACTGAACACTTATAATTTTACTCCCTTTGGTTGACTTTCTCTCTCATATACATAAAATTTTTCTGCATTCACAATCAAGTTTACCGCATCAGAGTTTGCTTGCAAGTCAAACCAGACATGTTTATTTGAGTGGGTTAGGGTTTGATCCACACAAAAGTTCAGATGAGTCTTCACACTTGACTAAAGAGGAAACAAACTGGTGAAAATAAAAAAAAATCAGAAATAAACCAGATGTTTTCAAAGGTTGGAGAATTGTATAAAAATAATTAGCATCACATGACAAAAACTACACAACACAAGATTCCAGAACCAGTCAGAAGTTTGATCACAACTGGCAGTAGAGCCAAGCTCCGCTTAGTAATACTAGCTGCTGGTGAAATGAACTAATCCAGCTTCAATAACAATGTCTTCATGCTTGAGGGAGTCTCCTTCTCTAAACTGCAGTTTTTATGCTTCACCGCAACTGCTTTCCTCAGAGTCCAAAGACATCCAGAAAGTATTGTTTCTCCGTTTGTGACAGATTTATATTTCCACAAAGCCCTAAAATCCCTCAATATAAAAATCAGAACATGACTGCTCTGCAGTCGTAGTCTGTTTCCCCAGATGACGGAACGAATGCATATGCATCCAAGCAATCAGTGAGTCGGCACATTTCCATAATGAGATTCAGAAGGTGAAACAAAGATCTATCCGCCAGCTCTTCTTCTCCCCTTGTTCCTCTGCTGGTGGTCTTATTAAATCCTCTCCATCTGTACGACCTCATCTTTCCTCCGGCCAATCAAGAACTCATTAGGCTGCTTGAAGTCGCACAAGCAGAGCATTTCAGCTATAATCCATATATCAGGCTGTCAGTCACTCCTCTAAGCTGATTTCTTTAATATTAAAAAGCTCTTTTTGATCTCCTGGGAGTCTTGATAAAAGGCTCCAGAAAGGTGTGAGTTTACTCAAAGCCAATTATGAATCTGCCTCTGGGGGGCGAAATATTAATATCCGTCTATATGTCTTTAGACTGCTACCTGTCAGCCTGTGCAGTGGGTTTTTCCTGAACATTGCTTTGGCTCATGTGGGAATAAAAACCTTTAACAAGAGCAAAAAGTGGCTTTCAATTTCTTGTTTTTTTTCTTTTTGTTTTTTTTTTTTTTTTTTTTTTTTTAAATCAGAAACACAGAGGGAATCTGCCCAAAGCTCAGCTTTGTGCAGAATGTTAATTTTACGACTGAGCAATTTACAGACCGGGAGACAGGGGTGGGTCATATTTCATTAATGCCCGTCATCTATATTTTAAGGGGGCAATAACAAAGATTTCTGCTTTGCCCCAGAGCAGAGAAATGACCACAATATATCTGCTGAGCTTGATGGGACTGTGGATCAATATCACAGACTCGACCATTACTCGTCTCTGAGATAAGGTTTTTGGCTTCCAACTCTCCCTATTCCAGGTTGTTTGGAGAAAAATGAAATGAAATGTGCTGGTCTTCAGGGAAACTTTCCAAACTCAACAACTTTTAGACAGACAGGACCTGTAGAGCACATTTTCAAACATTTAGAGAGCTCGAGGTATTACACAAACACAAAATACAATCAAATATTCCAGAAAGAAACAATTAAACTTTGCTGTTGGACTGTTAATGGCCACCTTTTAATGAATTGACATGAGTTCAACTTAAACACTTTAGCAAAAGAAACTTATTCTATGTCTTAGGTTCAATACATGCATCCTTTGCATGTCAAAACACCTTCAAGAATTTACACGTACTAAATATTGCTTGGATAAAACCTACATCATTTAATAAATGTAAAAAAATAAGATTTCATGACACATTTATTCAATTTAAAAACAACAAGATGAGCAGATGACAATAAAAAAGGAAAAGCATTAAATCCAGGTTGAAAATTTGAATGTTTCATTCATGTGATCATTCTGGGGTCTTTTTTTGTTTTGTTTTGTTTGCAATATTGATGCTGCCGTGTTTAAGTCAGACGTTGTTGGTAAGCAGTAATTGGTCCGAGTTGGTCCAAGTCAACCTTATTTAGAACGGGAGATCAGAATCAACAAAACTGATGAAAACACAAAGCTTTAAATAGAAAGAAATGGTGCTTCTCACTTTATGCAAGTTTTTTTTCCTTACCCTTCTAGTTAAGTTCAACAGTAACATGAACAACATAAAACCATTAACATCAACGTTGTTTTGAATCATTTAACAACAAATCCTGAAAAGGTTCTCCACATTTTTTCAAAGTTCTGCAACACTTTACGTTCTAAAGCATTACATATTGATGCAACGCCAGTATCAAAATCAGCTGATTTAGTGATTATGTAATCACTTCACTACTGTGCAATGATGCATATCAGTGCGAGGCTGCTTTTCTCCGCTTCAGAATGCTAAAATTACGTCTACAAGAGTTACCGGAATCAAAAGGATGTTAACAATAAAGCTAATTTGTTTTTCAGAACTTATGTCAGTAAACGGAACTTCAGTCTCATTTTTTCCCCACTACAAAAAAGACTGGATAGTTCAACTGTAAAAATAGAAAGCTTCACCAACACTTTTTGTTTACTTCTGGTGACACTAGCGCTGCACATTCTAAACTTAAAATCCAACATTATTCTGCATTTGAGAGCAAGAAATACATTGTACCTGAGTTGTATTTTTATTACTCTAGTGACAAGAAGTGAGGTTCAACTCTACAGAGTAACTCAGTCACCATTTGATTGGGTTGGGGTTAATTAAAAAGGGTAATTGCATACCATAAAGAATTATTTAGAAGGTGCATTATTGGTGTTTTTTGTGCTTTAGAGACCATCTTTGAAACTTTCAATAAAGCAGTAGAGGGGTCACTTGGTCCAGTTCTCATCGACTGTCTGAGAACTGGACCAAGTGAGCATGACATTGCCCATAGAAATTCAGGCACCAGTACAGTCAATTCAGTTGCCAGTTTTTTTTTTGTGATACAGATGCCGCCATGTTGGAGCCAGACGACATCAATGAGCAGTGATTGGTCTGAGTTGGTGAGAGTCATCATTTCTATGGCAACCGCTCCGGCTAATCAAGAGTAAGCCTGTTGGAAGGCCACACCCCCACCACCTGAAAGCAGGCCACACAAAATCTGTCAAACGTTTTGAATGTTAGATGTGGGGTCACCGGGCTCCACCTACTTCTTTTGCGGCATCTGATTCGTCAGTTTATAACTTGAATAACTTGAACTTCAGAAAAATATTAAAATATGGTTTCTACTTTGAAGTAAATTAGGACATTTTCCATTACTTTTGTTGACCACACCTTGTTTTTTTTTTAAAACAATACTGTATAAGATTTCAATGTGGCTAGCTTTATCTTAGTCCTACTGTTCATGTTTAATAGATTATAAGGGGTTCTGTTTTTTTTTTTTCTTCAATGCGCAACATCCATTTACAATTACAATGCAAATATTTTCTGTCTCTATGTCATTCAATTGTGTCACCAAGACATCGGAAATTCTGCCACAGATTGTAAAGGAATTCATTTTTTTAAATTGCAGAAGATTTATGAATGTTGCATATGGTCGTTGCTCGAAAATTGAAAGAATTAAGCTTTCAATTCAAAAAGAAGTTAATGTTAAACTGCCTATAGATGAAGGGTTCAGACTCTGGCATTTGACTATTGGCACGTGAGTCAAACTTCCAAATATCATCTAAACGTCTTCAATCGTGTAAAAATAAATAAATATGTTTAATCTTGTAGGTTATTTCAAGTGACCACACACCCTCTGCAGACTACAAGAGCAGAAATCACTTCACTGTTACAAACCGAAAATAAGCTGTTCTTCAGTAAAGGTGAAAAACTGCTGCACTTTTGAGCCTTGGCTGTTTTTAAAACAATTAGACTAAATAGGCGCCAGATGCTATGAAGACAACTGCATTGTGAGAAAAAAATACAATACCAATTAAGCCAGGCAGTCACCCATTGCTTAACAGCTTAACACCAAATACTCTGGAGCTATATGCAGCTAATTCAATGAATCATGTTTGACAGGAAGAGTCTCTTCCCCCACACAAACGGAGGTTCTTAAACAATAACTTCTTGTGTCTAAGTAAGATCACAGAAGCACTTGGATCACTTCTTCTCCCCCACAAAGAGCTGACGTCGTGGAGACAGATGTGATAAGGCTGTGCAGTGTGGTCTGCTGGGATTAATCACTGTCAAAACTCCTCAAAGCCACTTAAGCTCCTGTTCTCAGGGGTCTCAGAGGAACTTTACAGCCTCTTCCAGAGACACTGCTTCTGTTCTGATGCTGTAGGTTTCCAGAAATGTTCTCAAAAAGCAAGTTAGAGATTTGACAGAAACTCAAGGACTATTAGTCAAAAGAAAAAGCCAAGGACACCGCTGCTTTGGCTGAGGAGTAAGAATGAGGCTGATAAGAGGAACTGAGACTCAGGGAATCAAAGTCTGCAACCTCGGCTGAGAAGCTGATTCAGCAACTGAAGACACAATATTGAACCTTACGGATTCTTTAAGGTTGTTGCACTGGGGCATCAGGACAGTCCAGCGTACTCTGCTGGAATAGGCAGGGAATGCTGGGAAATGTCACACTTTCATTGTTTTGGTTTACCTCAAGCAAAACAATGAACACAATAGATTTTGTGTTATTAAGGGCATTTTCCTTGACTGGCAGTTGGCTGAGTCCATCAATGGCTTCAACCAAATAGTTTTTTTTCTCTCCCACCTATTTGGCCTGTTTTCAAAATCTTGCTCTTAATAACACAAAATCTATGGTGCCACAAATGTACACAGATGATTTTTCAACAATGTAAATATTTCTGTTGGCAAAAGTGAAAAAAACTTTTCTGTTAGACTGAAAAACATAAAGCAAATTCCTGCTGTCAGGTAAATTAACACTTAACCCCTTTAATCCCCTTTAACACCAATGTCGCTGGTGATACCTAAATAACATGTACTGTGATATATAATAACTTCTCGACCAATCACGCTATCAACGTAAACCAGCTGATCCTGAATCCTGATGCTACGTTCACACTGGGCTCAGAAACATGCGTTAAAGCAGTCACTTCTAATGAAAGATCTGTGTAAACACGTAAAAATGCACGTTTCGGGCTTCTGCGTTAAAAATTCTTGTGTTCACATGTTGCTATGCAAGTTTTACCAAACAACCCAAACAAATCAGGGGACTTGGATTTGGGAGTGACGCTTTGGTAGCGACTTTTTAAAAACACAAAAGTAAAAATTGCGGTTTGTGCCTGACAGGAATGATCCATCACAAAATCTTTAATGTATTGGAATAGAGCTATGAAAGACAAAGCCTGGAGCAAGGTGCACCGCTTCAACATTTCACACCAAACCTCTTCCAACTGTGAGTACATGTCCGGTGTGTGCATAGCAAGAGGAAAAGAAGAGTGGCTTTTCATATCGCTTTTGCCCCAATAGGAAATATTACTAACGTAAAGTGTTAAGCTGCTTTTCTCTGCGTCAGAACTGCTGGAATTACTTTAACTGTATAAACGGTTGGAAAAACAGTAGTCGAAAGAAGGTAAACACTGGAGCTAAAGCTTCATTGTATGAGAAAGACACAAAACTAAAATGAAAATAGTTTTAATCTATTCACTGGTTATTGTACGTATGCATGGAGTTCCCATAGAGTATGACCTTCAGAGAAAGATTACTTTATACAGCAAAAGAGCAAAAACAGTCATTTTACAACAAACAAGGAACAAAAAACAGCTGCAGAATTTGGTGGGAGTTCTTAGAAATCATTTCATTAAGACTCAGATGATTTTGCAGTCATTTTCTGCAGAGCTACAGCAGGTTTAAATGCCTTTTTCCCAGTTTGGCGGAGCTATCAGGGAAAGATAAGAAGAGCACTTCTTTGGGACTAAGGGAATAACCTCCGGTTCTTTTTTGACAAATGAAGGTCAGTAGATAAGTCGGGACCACTGCAGAAACCGCATTTCAGATGAGAACAAGCTGGTGTTTGGGTCTGCAGGAGGATAAAGCAGACTTTCAGTCTAAGGCGATTACCCCAAAGACACAGGCCTGTAAAAACTGAAATACAATAGAAATCTGAACAGTAAAATCAGTTGGTTCTGAGAAACGACTTGTAGGGAACCAGAACCTCAGGTTGAATGCAGAAAACATCTACTTCTCAGTCTATTTCAATCTTTCTCTTTAATCATTATGAGTTTGACATCCAACAGTCTGTGGCCATCAGCTTCAGATCCTCCTCCGAAATGCACATGTCAGTGAGCAGAAATGCTTGATTAGCTCTCCAAAAGCAAACTGAAAGGAAACACTGAAAGTGCAATCAAATCCCTCCCAACTCTCTGAAGGAACATTTCTGCTTCATTCAGTAATAACAGTTATGGAGAAGCAGCAAAAAGAGCAGAGGACTGTAAGAACCTGCAGCAGAGAGAACCCATGATTATCGCCCGTTTATGCAGAACTCTGCCGCTTTTCCAATCTCTGGGGGATTAGATGCCTTTAGGGCTTTTGCCTTTACATGTTTGGATGAAAAACAAGCTGAATCAAGTGTCAACCCAACAACATGAAATTCTACATGTCAAATTCAAAAACCATTCACCTGGAATAGAGTGCAAACCCACCTATTACAGTTGAGTTCATGTCACGTAAGTCCAGAACGTTTCTTAAGTTACCTGATTGCTTGAACTTAAGTACAGATGTCCCGTCCTATGTCGTAGTTCACCTTTTGCGATTTTACTTTTTTTTTTTTTTTTTTAATTTAACAGCCGATTGCGTTCTGTGTCATGATTGGCTGAAGATTGACAGTCTCCACCATGCCTTTTTTCTTGTACAGACCACATTCAGTTTGAACTTACTATTCTATGAAGTTTTGAACTTTCAGAGATAGAAAAAGAAAAAAAGAGAAAAGTGTGAAAATGTTCACGTTGCTGAGAAAAGACGATAACATGTGAAGTGAGGAGTTTTACAGCCTCAAAACATCATGAATTAATATACATTTATTACTAAAAATAAAGATGACTACTTAACGAAATCGTCTATTTATGCTATGATTTTTGGCGCACTGTATTTAAGGAAGAACTTTGCATGTACAGAAACTTTTTTGAATCTTCTGAAATTTTGATACAAAAAATGATTACATCCCTTTTCAGCCCCTTCTGCCCTGGTGAAAAATGGGAAGAGAAAAATGCACACAGCAAAAGTGATGACTCACCCTTTAATACCGGAGCTGTCGCTAACGACGCTCAAATAAACGTTCTTTCAATTACTTTGTCATCTTTGTCAATTTACGCAATTAACATAATTCTATTCAGTCAGAATTTGATGATTTATGTTAACTACGAAAACACTTCACTTTAGCAAAGTGTTGCATATCAGCACAAAGCTTTTTTCTCCACTGTCTGAACCCATGAGAATTATGTTAATTGCACAAGACGTTGAATAGTTATAGTAGATCAAACAATGTCAACACTGGAGCTAAAGGGTAAAGGGGTTAAGAGGAGCATTGAATCCATCCAACCAATCTAATCATAGAGAATCATAATAGATTCAAATGTTGAAATAACTTGAAAAATCAAAATATCAGTTGTGGGCACTTAAGTCAGTTGGATTAACCTTTTAACACCAGTTATGTGGCAAGTGCCATCTAAATAACACCCACTCTTTGAACTACCGTAACTCTTCGAACGTTTACAATCAATGTGAATTAGCCAATTCTGATGCGACAAAAGCTTTGTGCCATCATCTTTATATCAGTAAAGTGGCACAAAGCTGCTTATCTCTGCAGCAGAATTCATTGGAATTACATTAATGGCGTAAACGGTTGAATAGTTACAGTGGTTCAAAGAACGTCAACACTGGAGCTACACAAAGATCCGATGTTAAAGGGTTAAGGTAAAGAAGTAGCTGATGTTTGTTTGGAAATATATTTATACACGAAAGAAGTAGCTGATGGTACGTTTTTAAATCTAAAAGACCTATTCTTGAAAATGATGTTTTTTGCATTTTTAACGTGAACTTGTAGCATTTTCCTCACAATGGAGGGTATTTGTAAAAGAATTTAAGATTAAAACTGCGTTTGAGTATTTCTTTATTCAAATTGTGTTGGATCAGGAGCAGATGAAAACCAGATTTGAAAAACCTCAAATTTGTGATGCAGCCAAAGTCTCCTTTCTCTGATGCAATTCTGAAGCATCCACTTGCAGACAAATAGATCCAGTAACGTCTTCATTTTCCTCATCTGAGCTGCCATCTGGCTTACAACATTATGGCTGCATGACTCCAATATTGCTCGTCATTCTTTTTTGCTTCATTAATGTTAGCTTAAGCTTGTGAGAAGCTATAAGCTAGTGGGAGATAGTGTAAATAAAGAGATGCTGAGATTTTAACTTAGGGTTACTTCCCCACCAACAGTCCAGCCCTTCAACCCAGAGGCAAATATCAAATGAGCTACGCTACAGAAAATAAGTCTTAAAAAACGACACACGATTTTGGATAAAAATTGCATAATCATAACTAAAAGACAACTGGGAATGCCTTTAGAAAAGATTAAAATATAACTGGAGTGGGACTTTAAGGTTTTATGTGCCGATCTCATAATTATTACAACTTTAGGAAGAAACAGCACTTCTTAAATAGAATCTGATATGCAGACCTTTTTTGTTTGTTTTAGAATTCCAGTATTTTAGACTATTTGAATATATGCAGCTACAATTAGACCCAAATGTTGGTAATTAAATTCTGGGAGGGGCTCTCCAAATGAGGCAGAATAAGTTCTGCGCCCTTCAGCGCGTCCTAATGAAGACAAACTTCAGAGGTTAATGGAAAATTTGCCTGAATCACTCCTCAAGGTTAATGGTGATTTTCTGTTCAGGGCGTCGAGAAGTGAAAGGAGAAATTGGCAAATTTGTTACAGAGGAAATTACAGTTCTGGAGGCGCTGAACTAAAGCATTTTAATATCACCTGAGAAGGAACGTTCGAAGCAATTTTACAACAAACAATAGAAAAGCTCCTCGTCTGCTCAGTTCTCGCTGAACTCAATGGCTGATATGATGATCTCAACAGAGAACATTCAGCCCATTCTTTTACAGCAAACTCAAACATCTGTCATTTGTTTGTTCTCTAACAAAAAGTGAAGAAATAGTTTAATAGATAAAGGGGGACGATCTGAAACACAAAAATTTCATCATTATGCACACTTTTAGGGCACTAAACGCTTGTTCAAAACTATGAGAGCTTCTGATTTTATCATAATTTAAAAAAAATTGATAATGACTTTCATCCTGAGTTTGATGGATTTAAAATAAAAAAAGAGACACTTTTGTTAAAAAAATGTTTTTATTGTTTGACATTCTACGAAGAAAATAATGGTATGTGGATGTGTGAAGAATTTAAGGTCATCCTTCTTCCACTTGTGCTTCTAAATCATTTTGCTGCCACTGATTATGAGGAGAATGGAAAGAGAAAATAGGGGACTGACTTAGTTCATGCTTTAGGTATTGGCAGTGCTTCTTCTGTTGCACAGTTACAGATAGAAGAGAGTGGGATGGGTGTCTGCACCTGCAATAGTTTTTTCAATACACGCCAATTTTTTGTCCGACGTAGCGGATCTTTCTGTCTGAGCTGTGTTTGAGAGTCGCTGCGAGTCAGAGTCTGAAGCGCCACGACAGAACAAAAACAGGAAGCTAGGGGGAAAAGACGAGACGCAGGAGCAGTTGAAAGAATGAAAATGAAAAATACAGACGAGAAATCGGAAAAGAGAATGAGCACGCTCTGTGAAATGAAGGTCTCCAATCACGGATGCGTACCAGCCAAAGCACGTTTTAGGGCTCTTCAATGTTACCTTTGAATCACATTTATGTTTTTTTTTGTACATTTGAAAGATATATGCTACAAAATGAGAAGATTTTCAACCAGGTAGTAAGATTTGAAAATTTAAGGAAAACTAATAGCTTCACAGTGAATCCAAGATCATTATTTCCAGGGGTGCCTACACATTTTCAGCATGTGAGCTACTACCTGTTATTTAGAAAAAATAAATAAAGTTATAAATTATAAAATCCTGTAAGAATTGAATATTTTTCCTACTTTTTGTTCCCTTGTTCAGAAATTTTACCTCAACCAAAACAGAAAGTGACGACTGATGAAGGACCTAAACAGCGATGTGTCTAGACATATTTTAGGGGGGGTACATTTAAATGACCCAAAACTTGAAATCATAAATGTTAGTGGTTCTCAGTTCATAGGTGGTTTCAACACCAAACAGTAAATCAAAACAAACCACAACAAACCCTCTTCACCTTTTCATTTGTATAAAAATGTAGAGTACCCAAAAATGCTTTCACCCTCTGTGATGAAGTTTCAACCATAACAGGGCAGAGTTATTTTTAAAAAATGAGAAGATTGGATTTTTTTAAATTTCTGATTCAAATTGGCATTGGCTCCCAAAGACCCACGAGCTGCGCGCACATGCATGTACGTTAAAGTTGCGGACCAGCCTCAAGGCACTTTGGTAGAGGCAGGTAGCACATGAGTACTACGTGCCTCATCCTACGTTCAAGGAGGCTCTGACATTTGAGTCAGGCTATTAAGACGTTGTTTAACATTGTTGTATTGTAAAACAGAGTTTCAGTTTCTCAGCTTGGGGTGGCACATGTGTCCCCTGCTGGACATGCCCCTGGATCAAAATCTTCGAGACGAGGGGGTGGGGGTTGTCTCCAGTATAAACATCAATGAAAACAATGTTTTGTCTAAAGTAAACATCAGTGAAGTTTCTTCACGTCTCAATGGGATCAAATCTAATCGGTGGAACTGCTTTTCCATCACGTGGTAATGGCATCACTCAACACAAAAGTGATGGAAGCGGCGTAAAAGACTCTGTTCCAACAAAAGCATCACAGTTTAAACCAGCCTGTTTACACCAAACAACCTTCAGAATTATTCAACCATGTTTAGTTTATAGAACCGTGAAATTAAGGGAAAAAACTAGACAAAAAAATGCAGGCAAATGGGTTTTTAACTGGATGGAATTCTGGAAAAATGTGGAATGATGCCTGTTTTACATCCTATCAGTCAGTTCTTTGAATGACCCTTAATCCAACACGGACATAACGTCCTCGCATTCCAGCGTAATCAGAGAAATGTAAACACTCGACCGTCTGCATGCCTGTCTCTGCGAGCCTATCCTTTATTACCCCCACCCCCCATTTGAGCACAATATCAAGCTCAGCCGAAGCCGTAAGCCGAGTGTTTTTATCAGAGCAGACACAAACAATTGACCTGGAACAAGACAGACGCCATTGGCTAATGCGCCGAGTCAACACCACTGATGAGGGCTCTTCGTCTTAATTAATACAGCATTTGTCCTGAAGTTTTACTGCTCCTTTACATACTGAATCTTAGAGTTTATTAGTGGGGAGGGTGAGAGCAGGGCTAGCAGGGAGGAGAAAAGAATGAAGAAGGTGAAAAAGATGATCGAAATGTAATTTTTTTATTAAAAGAAAAGGAAAATTTCAATTTTAGGAAGTATGAACTTATAATACCTAACATTCTTCATGTTAGCGGCTTCACCAAAACAAACATGACAAAAGGAGTTCATCACTACAAGACGGAGGAAAGGAAATAATCAAAAGATGGTGTGAAGAGGTGGAGACTTATTCCAGAAATGTGTACCTCCAGGAAACGCTGACTGGTGTGAGGAATCACAAAGGGAAATGGCATCGCTACCACAAGGACTTTCAGCTCATGATCGAAACAAGTTACATAAACACAACTTTTCCCCAAACTGTTAAACTGTCAGCAGAAATATGTCACACAAGTTGGTTTTCACATGTTTGAGTAAAAAACAAAAAAAAAAACTTTACCCCCAACTTTCAAACTCAAAGGAGGTGGGTCTGAAGAAGATTTTGCTACAAGAAAAGTTTGATGGAAATAACAGTCTCTCATTTAGAAAAGGTGGAATAGACTTCCGTTAAATGCATTGAAATGCAGTTCAGTACAACAGGAAGCAGCAAACTACCTTCCACTCAGAAACGCGTAAACAAAATAAAAACATTTCAGGCGCACAAGGAGTCACTCTAAAATAATGGGTCAGAATAATTAAAAGCAATAAACAACCTGGCCACAGGAAGTTCGACACAATCATTTTGATCCTTCAAAAGACGTTCATTTACTGCGGCTAATTACTGAAGGGGAGCGCTTGAATGTGGCTAAGATGCTTTATTTACATGACAGTCTGAAGTGCATATATATTACCGTGCATCTGATGCTTGTCCAAAACGGTGTATAAAAAGCCTGACGCTCCCGCCGCGTATGGGAGGAGTTTTTCTTGAACTCAAAAGACGCGGATGATGAGAGATCAGGTTTATTTATCTTGAAGAGTTCTACAAAAAATATAAACAAATTTCCACGTCTGGGTTGTTAAGGTTATTCACAGATTTTCCTGGTACGTGGATGTCTCTCTGACCCGCGAATAAAGATACAGCAGTGTGTGTGCCCAGGAGGGAGGAGAGGGGACACAGTGAAAAAATAAAAGTTGGAGATTATTTTATTTATTTATCCATCTTAAAAGGAGCTCGACCACTATTAAAGTCCAGCATCTCAAGCAACAAACACCTGTTAGATAAAAAACGCCTGAAAACGGTATAATGTTTTGGGTTATTGTCATTATTTTTATATATATATATATATATATATATATATATATATATAT
>BSAI01000030.1:11026146-11046234 GCA_036245035.1 Adrianichthys oophorus
AGTGTGACTTTTCTCTTAAGACTATACTTGGGGTGTACTCATTTTTGCAACATGGGCTTGAATAAATTAGCTGGGACACACACACACACTTTTTTGTGCGTGCAAATTAACAAATCTTGTCTGCAATTAAAGGCCCACATTTGTGGGAGTTTTTTGTAGCATATCTCACAGAAAATGTTGATTCTGAAAGAATACTAAAGGTTTCCAGAAAATTGTAGTGGGGTGTATTTATTTATGCTGAGCACTGTATGGTATTTATTTGCAGATAAAGAGAAGTGAAAGATGCTTTGTAGACATTATTTATAGGAGAGGGAATTGTCTGGTAATACTAAAACTACAAAGCTTTAAACTCATCTTTTTACTAGGGTGGAAGCTTGTTTCTACAAAAGGTTTGTCTGATGCGTTTGGGCCGAGTTTACATCAACTTTGTGCCACTCCCATGCAGACAAATAGTGGGTGGAGTCTTTTACTAGACAGTAAAAAGCAGACTGAAGCAAATGGCTCATTCACTTTTTTTACTGTTTGGCAAGTGTTTAAAAAGGTTTGTTTAAAACCCTAAGAGCACCGTTTTGGCCCATGAAGTACGAGAAACACGTCCACCTGTGAATCAAGTTGACATTTTCACAATAAAAGTAAACACTGACAATAATGACAGCAGTGCATGTATAGTTTGTTTTCCCAGAACTCATCTTTTCAGGGTTACAGCGCTCCTTCAGAGCTGGAGTTGAACATTTTAACCTCATGTGTCACAGCAAACAGAGGTTCTCATGTGCTGGTCTGGTTTGCTGCCATTTCCATGTTTCTCCTGGGTTCCAGATACTGAGCGGATGTTTGTCCTGTCAGGCTGATATATCACTGTTGAAATGTGCAACCAATTATTCAGCCCACAAACAGCATGCTGCTATATGGACCAACACTCACACACAGCTTAATGCACACCAACAGCACATCTGTACAAGATATGAAACCAGATATAACTAATGACAGTTGCCGGCGCAAAGCGGACTCCAAATAAATGTCACGACCTTCCCACCAGTCTTTTACAAACTGAACTATCACATAAAGCACTCCTTTAAAAAGGAAAAATGCACAGAAACCACACAACCGGTCTGTTTAAATTGTTTAGACAACAACTGACAGTTTACTTGTTGAAATTCAGGAGAAGACAACGCCATGGTTGCTTTAGAGGTCATAAAGAACCAACATCTGGCTTCACTTACAACCAACAATGTAACTATAAATTGGTAAAGATTTATCTTTCCAAGAAGATAAAACAGGAAACATCCTGACCAAAGGCTGAGAAAAACAAATGTTGGTCAATAGTTCTGCAGTGTAGGGAATTAAACAACATGCATTTTCAAAACTCAGAATTAAAATGAATCTTTAAATACAGCAAAGATTTAAAACAGACCAAAAGGGTGGTACAAAATAACAGATGTGAGTCTGTTTTAAATGAAATGCAGTCTTGGTTCTTGTCTCACGCGTCGTCAACATTTCTGTTGAAGTCACTGGGAAGAATGAACATAAAATCTGAGGAGGTGGAAGAAAAACAGGGAGGGCATGAAGCCAAGCCACACAGGAAATGAAGCAGGAGCACTCTGGTCCAACTTTCAACTGTAACTCGGATTTCTTATCTGACCAAATATCAGGATCGGCACAGAAGGCAAGCACTGCTTACATATCATGGATTCTTAGTGAAAATGGCTAAAACAGACTCTGAGAGTTGTGTTCATACAGCCTGATGCCTTCAGCATGACTCAGGAGACCGAGGACAAGAACTCTGCAAGTAATCAGAACGTTAACCCATTAAGACCTGCAGCAAACTCACACAGAGGGGAGATTGTGTTGGTAAAAACAGCTAGAGCCAGAGAGGGGAAAC
Organism: Adrianichthys oophorus; assembly: GCA_036245035.1. Taxonomy (NCBI): domain Eukaryota; kingdom Metazoa; phylum Chordata; class Actinopteri; order Beloniformes; family Adrianichthyidae; genus Adrianichthys; species Adrianichthys oophorus. The sequence continues at coordinate 11,028,026 of BSAI01000030.1, forward strand.
AGAAAAGAGAGAAACCTGTAGTATGGACTAAAAAAACGAAAGAGCAGCTCACTCCAACTCTAAATCTGACTTGTGTTTCATGCAAGATAAAATATCAGAAGAAAAAGAAAGAAAAAAGGAGAAGCCTTCAGCAATGAGGAGGAAAGGCTGCAGCTCTTTGACTGTAACTGCTACTGTACTTATGGAGTCAAACAACAAACTGAAACTTGCAGACAGACTTTGGATCTGACCTTCAGTCCAAATCTTATCTGAGGAAAATGCAGCCAGACAAACTTGACGTAACTTGGTGAAAGGTGAAACCTGCTTCAGTTCTGTTTTTCTGGTCAATGCAGCTCAAAAATAAGCTTTCAGGAGAATTTCCACATGAAAAAAAAAACCAAACGAGTGCAAGACAATGGGAACTCATCAAGGAGATCCTCAAAGAAGCAAAAAAAGATAAAGAGAAGGTCAGGCCTCGCATGGCTCAGTTCAGGTCAGAGTTCATGATCGAATGGTCAGGAAAAGACAAACATTGATCAAGTAGAAAGACATTGCTGAGTAATAAAATACGCAGATAGAAACTTCCAAATCTTTTGGGAAAAAGTTCTGATGAGACAGAAGAACTTCCTGGAAGTTTTGTGCCTCGTAACATCAAGATTCGAACTAGGAAAGATCAGTAAACAGAAAAGTCAACATGGTGGTGGTAGTATGATGGTTTGGGGCTAGAACTGTGAATTCTGTTTCTAACCAGGAAATATTAAAGGAGAATGTCCTCCATCTGTTCATGAGCTCAAAATCCATCTCAATTATCCAAATGTACCAAATACTGGGGGAAAAAAAAGAAGGGGGTCCAGTCCAGTGCTCCCCAACACCATGGCCATGGACCGGTACCGAACAGTTAAGCCTTGTTTCTACTAAGCAGTACAGTATGAGATTTTGAGCAATTCCATTATAAAATGGACCCATTTAGCCAAACTGAACCATACCATTTTTGGGGTCCCATTGGTAGAAGGTCCACAGAAAAAAATGGAACTGGCCAGTTAGGGCAGAGCTACAGTTGAAACCCGCTGATAGGCGGAAGGTCATTACGATAAAAGACAGGGCAAAAACAAGCGTCTGTATTACTCTTTGCCACCTGCGGTCTTCTCTCAAACAACATTAAATGCTTTGTACAAACGAAGTATCAAAACCCAATTTTATTTTGGAAAACTCCCAGATTTTCTACCCGCAGAGAGAAAATACTTTATTTACATTTAACATTTTGTCAGTCGTTTAATAATTACATTCATTTTCAATAACTGCATTGTCTTTCAGATTTTGGATAATTTTCATAGTTTGTTTTTTATTTTTTGCAAAACTACATTTCTTCACACAATTCATTTTTGGCCCATCATTTCTTTATTCTCTTTTGTCTTGCAGCCTCTTTTTAGCACAAAGGTGGCATGAAAGATGAAAACAGTTTAATAATAATAAAAAAAGGAAAGTGTTGTGTGGCTATTGGAAGTGAAATTTCAGGGAGCAGAGGGACGTGACCAATCAGATTTGCAGGCATTTACACTACAGCAGCAAATGCAACATGTTTGTTTCCTCCAGATTAAAGTTTCTCACGTCAGTTTAATCCTTTTAGGATTCATAAACTGGGTCAGAAAACGTCTGAAAGACATAAAAAGTAAATGACTGACAGAGAAACAAGCTGGAGTAGAAGGTGGGAGTTCAACTGTTCAGTTAGAAGGAAGTTCAGAATAAGCTGAAAGACAAAGACAGCTGGGGGGGTCAACATTATTAGATCGCTGCATTACTAGGTCTGGTGGGTTTTTTTTTTTGGCACATTGTCAAACATTAACCTGCAACACAAGCTTCAAACTTTAGAGGTAAATGTGAAAGCTGTTGAAACTTGAACCAAAAAAGAATCATCTGACAAACAGCCTTAAGCAGGACCACAGAGGGGGACGGATCCCGCTGAAGCTCCTGGAGAAGCTGGGGTCCTTTAATGGTCTTAGCATTGATTGGAGGAGCTTTAACTGCACACACGTGAACAGAGAAGCAGCAGGAGGAACATTCAGAGGAACAAAAGCAGAATCTAAAGGCCAAACCGCAGACCAACCATTACAGCACAGACTCTGGGGTTTCTCTGTTAAAAAGTTTAACAGAAACTATTTTTAAAAAATTGTTGTGGAGTTCAAAATAACTAACGCCTACAAAAAATGAACATTGTTCATTCTAATCAGTTGAGGTTGAAAATGTAGTTTGTTTTACTTCATTTAAATACGATTGACTTTTTGAAAAACATTTAGCAAAAATGTAAGAAAAGAGTTTACAATATTGAACTTTTGAGAAAACGGCTACATTCCACATTAAAATGCTCATCAAATGTTGCCTCACCACTTTGATGCATTAAGTGATGACAACATTTAGTGGTTTTTAAAGGGTTGGTTTTAAATACATTTTAACATTTCATAAGCAATATAGACGCTGCCGTGTTGGAGCCATATGACGTCAGTAAGCAGTGATTGGTCTGAGTCTACATTTCTATGGCAACCACTTTTCAGCAATCAGGAGTCAAACCAGCTTTAAACCAGAAATCAAACTGTTTTACCCTTGGTTACGCTGCAGCACTGCTGATGTAAACAATGAAACAGTTTTTACTTTGAAAAAAATTACACTTTGCAAAAATTTTTTTATGAATACATTGATTTTTTTCCAAGTATTTTTTTAAATAGAAAGACAAATTTTTTAATTGAACAGTATACTTAAGTAAATGCAGCTTTGTCTTTAAAATGTGTCTCATAGTTAATCTGAGTTAAAAGTTCTTATTTGCCCTGAATGCAGAATCAGTAATTCAACAGTAGTTCCGTCATTCTGAAAGTAAACACGAGTATAGAATTAGCCCTAAAAACAGCTTCATGCTACGCTCCAAAAACAGGCCTGTGGAGCAGACCTGTCAGAGGAGTCAGCTACAGGCCAGATTTGTTGAAGAGTGTAACGGCAAAAAGTTTGATCACTTTTGAAGTGACTGAGTGAGTTCTACAGTTCAGGAAGGCATCCTCCTCCCAGAGGACATTTTAAAAGGTTATAAAAAGTTTTTTATGTCCTGTATTATGTTTAAACAGAAGTTCAAAGCTGCAGGAAAACACTTACAAAAATGTATGTGTATAAAAAGAGAGTGTCTATAAGAAACGTCCCAAAGCTTCAATAGTGAACGTAAAATATAAATAAATAAACTAGAATCTAAATTGAAATTTAAAACAAGTGAAGATCTGAGTTTATAAATACTATAATAAAACATGGCTGTAGAAGCGGTGAAGAGGCTGGCGGTCTGGGGTTTCCTGGGAGGAGAGCAGGGCTTGAGAGGAAAAACACACATTTGTCTTTTTATTGGTCGTCTCCTGCAGCACGGCGCTTAACATCTCCAGCTTTTGTGGAACCCTCACCGCATGTGTTTTCCACAAGTGCTGGGACAGGAAGAACCATCTCACCTCAGACCACATGTGAAGAGGCTGCCACTCACATTCACACTCTAAACTCAAACTAAGGTCTCAGCTGAAGTCGCCAGTTTTCCCAAAATTCCTTCACATTTAGGAACTTCCGTGGGTCAGGACAACAGCAACACTGGAGACCTCAGCTGGAGATGCTGGCTCCAAGATGATTATAGATAATATAGATTACATAAACCCCTTTGTTAGGAAAACAGACCTCCTCATTGATAAATGTTTGCAGCAAAACTAAACCTGTTTTTACAGTGTCTCCTCCTCTCAAACTGCCCAGTATTCAGGGCTCTCACAGCTTTTTAGCAAATGACAGGTGGTTGGAATTACAGCCCACACATGGAGACCCGTCACCTCCAAATACTCTGTTGCCCTCTGTGCTCCACTTATATTTATATAAGAGCAGCCAAAATGTGTTTTTCTACTTTCAACACTTCAGAGTGGCACTCCTGTTTTCAGCTTTGCTGCCTTCAAAAAGGATGCAGAACTTCTGCTTCTCTTCCTTCACTGAAACGATGTCCCAGAATCCACTCAACTCAAAAATTCTGAGAAAAGAAATGCAATTGACTCTACAAAATGTCTGTATCAACTACCAACATTGGTAAAAAAATAAAATAAAATAAATAAATAAATAAAAGTACTTTCACTTGGAAAATGCCATTTTAATGAATGGCTTTGTTTTCCTTTAAATTCAATGAACACATTTTTTGTTTGTTCTTCATGTCAGAATTAACTTTTGTACAGTTTAACTCACCAGCTGCCATTTTTTTCAGATCTAAACAAAATTTATTTTGAAGAAAATTGTTAATTTGAATTGAAAACCAAAATCAAATAAAATCAAAAACTTGTGAACCAAAGTTGCATAATTCATAACACTTTGGCTTCATGCATATTACAGGACAGTAACCACAGTAAAGGGTGTATTTAAAACCACAAACATTTATTCCCTTTTAAGGATAAATAAAGCATCTTTCCATCCATTCACACCCCCACCCCCCACCCCACCCCAAAAAAACCTTGCATTTTCACAACAAAACACCCAAAAATAACCCAGATTGCATCAAAGATGAAGTACCGTATATCTTCCAATATAGAATGACTAAAAATGAAATTCAGACTTGAATCTTTTGAACATTTCGTGATGGTAATTGCCTAGTTAGAAAGTAATATTATGGTGGTGTATTACTGTTTATTTTATTTATATTACAGATGTTTATGCACAAAGGTACACTGTTTGCGTGGGAGGCTTTAAATGAACAGCCAAGTCCTGAGAACCAAGTTTAAAACTCGTGGTGACCTGTCTCCTAAAGCTTCAGCCACCAAACTCTGGAATGCCTTTGACCATCCATGTGGCTAAATTTCCTTGGAATTACTTTAATTGTGTAAAAAGTCGAAGAGTTACAGTAAGAGGTTTGTATAGATTAGCTTTGCAGATAGGTAGGCACATTTTCAAAACAAACACGAGAAAAGTGAATGTGTCGTTGCAACAAAAGCAGTTAAAATGCATGGTGAATTTATTAGGAGAGAAAACCAGAGGCTAATAAAAAGCATCTCAGTCACCATTATTAACTGACAGTTCACCATGTATAGATAGAAACCTGCCAGTTTAACTTGAATGGCAGGTTTCTTTAGAATACTACATGTTTGCACATGAAAGCAATGTAAAGGGGCAAATGATTTTATTGTTCCTCATCAGCATCCTGCAGTATTAACGGTAATAATGCCACAAACTCAAAATGACCACGTTTTAAACAGGTTTTCTGTTCTATTTCTGAATAAATGGAGGAAGTTCTTCAGTGACTTTAGTCAAACCTCTGCACTGACAACACCTGAGCAAACACCAGGTGTTGAACGGCTTTTCCTGAACTTTCTGAACTGTCAGAGTTGGTAAACAGTGTTGGGAGGGACTCATTACAGCTGTAAATGGTTGCAGTAGGCTGACTTTTCGTCAGTGTTTAGCCTTCCTGATGAGTGTTGGTCATTTTTTTTAACTTATCACTAGATGAATAGATGAAGTTTGATAAAAGCATAAATTTCAACTTGAAACTTTTAAACTTGGCATAATTTTAACCTGCTTTATTAGACAGAAATCCATCTGAAGCACAAAGGTCACACATTTCCCTTTTTTCATAATAAGTAGCCTGCTTGTTCTGTATTACAAAGTCAAGCCAAGTGTGTGTATTAAATGCTTCCTGTACCATCACTGTTGGAATGTAAATTAATAGTTTTGTACAAACAAAATACTATGTGGTGCATTTGTCCCTTTAGACATTGTTTTATTCCACCTTTGAATGTATTGCAAAAAGACAAAATAAAAAAACTTCAGAGTACTAAAAGAGTTCTAAAAGGTTTACAAAATAAGAGCTTGGAGTTTTTTTTAAACATACACAGAAGTAAATGATTGAGCTGCCATGACTCTTCCAGTCTAATACAGTAAATGTCCAGGACAGGAGATTGGTATTCTCCACATTAGTTATCATTTACAAAGCACTTAAAAAAAGCAAATGTCCTTAAACTCACTCATCTGTATTTATGTAAAATTACCTGCTGAATTACCTACTAAACGTGAGAGACCACCACCAGACTTCTACCTTATCAGGGGACAGAAAAATGTTCCCTTTATTGTTTATTTTTCATGACTGACTTTATGTTCTGTTGTATAAATACAGGTGTGAAGCCCATTGAGAAAGCCATGGTGGTGATATTGGGCTTTACAAATGAAATAAAATGTAATTGAATAGAATTGATAACCTGTTTTTGCCCAACATGATGTCCTTCCTTCAGTTCCAGTTTTTGATTTTAGTATGACCAATAAGGTTGAATCCTATAATCATGTTTATTTTGATGCACGTTAACAATGCAAAAACATTTTGGTGACAAAGAGCTAACTTATGCAGCAAAAAAAAAAAAAAACAAAACAATAATGTCAGAACAGCTGTGTTATGATTTAAAGGCAATGAAACTTCTATCAGCACAAACAACATATTCAAATGAAAGCAGTCGAAAAAATTCATTTAGATTCTGAATAATTTTGTCTAATATTCCAAAACTCCATAACTTGAATAGTTGAATGGTTCCAGCCGCTTTCCTGAACTGAATGATTTCTCTTGTTTTAGAGTCAGAACTTTAGAGTTTAGTTCATGTTTTTACCCCTCTGTACGTCAACAGAACTCAACATGTAAATCTGGGTTTAAAATTATTTAATTACGACAAAAACATTTGAATAATTTATCCCAAATCAATCATTACTTAAACCAAAATATCAATACATAAATTTAAGTATTTCATTCTTGTAAAATGCTTTCTGTTCATTTTTAATGCTAGAAATGAATATTGGGTTTTGTTTGATTTCATTTGTAAAATAAAAACACTTTTACATTAACAAGTAAAATTGGTTTTAAATAAAAGTTTAAAAAAGTAAAATCATTTTTAATCAAATAGTGGGAATCAATTTCTATGTTTTAAGATCTGAGATTTCAAAACTGTTTCAAGCAGATCAAACATTTTAAAGTCCATTTCAGGCGCCGAAGCCTGCACGGTCAAAGCTCCACAGGAAAAAAAGTTCAGATCCGGCCATCCACTAAATGTATTTTTATGCTTTTATCTGCACAAATTCTAAAGATATCACTTTTCCCTGGTTAAAATTCAAAAGCAAAAGCGTTTTTTCAAAATATAAAATCTCTTTTACAACAATTATTTTCTTCACTTCTAAAGATTAACACAAATTAACAAAAAAATGTTTAAAAAAGCATCACAAAATACTTACTACAAGAATGACAGGAATTATTCCACAAAACTTTACCTTAGTTAAAAAATAAAATCAAACACTTTAATTAATTGTTTTTTGTTTGTTTTTTTAAAGCACAAACAACAGCAGGATGTGCTTTCAGGTCACAGGAAGCTCCAAAGCCTCACCTGCCTGAGCAAACAGAAGTGTCAAGGCCACGTCAGACACACACCTGCCACCGGGTCAGCAGCAAACATACCCTTTGGTCTCACATGAGCACAACAGCAAGTTCACGCCTTCTACAGACAAAAGCCAATACTTTTTCCTGCTAAAACCCAAACCAGGTGATCACACATTTGGGGAGAACGGAGCCAGAAAAATTATTTCCAACTCTAAATGTGGGTTTCTGTTCTGAAACCAGAGTTTGAGTCCTGTTCAGGCTCAAAGGGTTTCTGCAGGTTTCACACCTGAGAAACAAGCTCACCCATTAAAATGTTATGAATTAATTCTGCCTCGCATCAGTCCTGGAGTGCAAGGACCTGGAGAAATTGAATTTTGGGCATAGTGTTTCCACAAGTTTTACCGGAAAATTGAGAAAACTTAATCAATTAATCCCTGGCTCAAGCTAAACAAAACAATACGACATACAATATGGACATATTAGGAATGTGAACCACGTTAACAGAAAACCTCTGTTGCTGAGGAAATCCAAAACATTACTTTTGCAGAGTCTTTTAAAAATTACATAGATGTGTTAGTCACACCCAGGCGACCCAAAAATACAATGGTTGCTACGGAGATAAAACCAACATTAGTTTGTCTGTGTAGCAGTCGCTCAGCCAGTGAGGGCAGGTCTGGGGAGAATAAAAAGGAGTCGGGTGCCGCTAATAAAGCTTACACAATCACTCACGGTTTTAATTTATTAGTCAATTTTTGGATTCCTAATTAGTTATTTTATTAATTCTATTTTGTTTTTATTGTGGGTGCGTACTTTTCAGGAGACCCAACAAATCTCAAGATTATAAAAGTTTATCCAACTATCTATATATCCATGATTCATTCAGGGAGGCTAAACAAACAATGAAGCTATTGCGTTCCAGACAAAAGGATCCGTGAACCTGCAGAACCCCTGACGAAAGCAGAACATAAGGAGGAACCAGAAACAGACGCAGCACTGAAAACCTTTAGTAGCAGAGAAGCAATGTGAATCTGCTTTTAAAATTCTGTGATTTTGTGCTGGATTATGGAAACAAGTCAGAACACATGAAGTTTCTATTTTGGCATCCAATCCAGATTTTAAGTTCAAGTTTTGTCTTGTCATGCAGATTGTGAGATGTTGTATCATCTTCATTGGTTTGTTCTCATCTAAATTTCAAACTTCTGAAGAATGCGGCGTTGCCTTTAAAAGCCAACTTTTTCCTGGCGTTTCAAACCACACATTACTTTTCAAAAACGCAACTTTATAAAACAGATCTTTAGCGTTTCCTCTAGAGGGTTCAGGCCTGGATGTTCATGACCTAAAAGAACAAATGAAAACACAGATTTACAGCTTCTTTTAAACCAAACTTAAAGGAATCTGCAAGAGAAACTGTCCTTGGTGAGCACTTCATTAAAACAACAGATAAAGAACTCAGTGGCCCCCTTTGCCCCTCCCCTTTGACCACATTTTTTTGCAAACTGAAGGTTAAAAGGTGAAGGAAGAAAGCAGGACCATACCTGTTTGTGTTTGAACAAAAACAAAAAAAAAAACAGCAGTAAAGAAAACTTGTCCATCTCTGCTTATTGTGAAGCCCCTAATCCTCCATGATAAAGCCTCACAATAGAGCAGAGCAGCTAGAATGACTGGTAATTAAAGGCATTGTATGAAATGAAGTGGCGATGGAAGACGCCAGCTTGAATCATTAGTCGGAGCTGTCCTCCTCCACGCCATTTTGTCTTTGCATCTCCTTTCATGTTCTCCGTTTTTTGTTTTGTTTTTTTTTTTAAACCAGCCATGCAGCAGCCCTATTCTTCAGTTAATGATTACTCTGCTATGGTGGAGTGTGACGCCTCACGTCTCCGCGCAGACTGACTGACGTGGCCCTGAATTAACGGGGAGACAGAGGCAGTCGGCGCTGCTGGGTTGCAAAATGGCCTTCCTCAGTTCCACGCAGGAGCTTCCATCACTGTGACGGGTGTGTGCGTGACAGAAGTTTACAAAGACCACCACCTCCTACCAACAGTCAAAACAGAGAGGGGAAGAAACAAGTCCCCTTGGTAACTTCACACTGCAAACTATAATCCTTACCCCGATCCTGGTCTCACTGAACTGGCTGCCTGTGTAATACCTGATTTTTATGAAAACTCTTGTTTTTGTTTTTAAGTCATTGGCAGGTACTGCACCTTTTTAACCTTTCTAGTCTGCTTTTAAAATCTTCCCCCCTTAAGTCCTTAAGCTCTGCAAACCAGTGTGTGTTACTGGTTCAGAGAACCAAAACGCAAGTTCCAGGGGAACCGTGCGTTTGCTGTGCTGGCTCCTAAACTCTGAAATCAAATAGCTATTTTAACGGCTATTTGAGGTTACACTCTTTGATACTTTTAAAGCCAAACTTATACTCCATTACCGTGCCGTAGTATCTGCCTAGCTGCCTTTTATTGTGTTGTTTTTTTCATCTCTGTTTTAAATTTGCTTTTATTTCTTTTATTCTTTTTATGGTTTTAAAATTGTATTCAGCTTTCCTTGTGTACAGCACTTTGGGCCTCCTTGGTTGGTGGTGGAAGGTGCTCTATAAATGAATAAATTGAAATGAATACAATAAATGAATTTGCACTGGTTCAAGTTTAAGGATGTTGTTTTAAAGTTCAATAAATGTTGACAATTTAAGATGGGTTCACAACGGCCATGCCGACTTGGGTTAAAGCGGCCACTTTCAATGAAAAGTCTTTGTTTTCAATGAAAACGCATGTCAACCTGAATTTTGAGCTTTCGCGAGCAGAACGCTCACGTTCACATGCGGCTAGGCAAGTTTTTGAGTCCGGTCGCAGGCTCAACATACAAATCGTCCATTTATTGATCGTGTGCTTGACGCCATTTCACAACAACGCTGAACTGTGACCAATCGAGGACTAGAATTTGTTAGCGACGTTTGGAGAGTGTCCTTTTTATAACACGAAAGTACCAACCGTTATAAACATGATCACGAAGGAGACATTAATATTTGCCTTTTTTCTGCCCAGCCGCCATTATATTACACCAAGTTCTTGATAAATCAGAGCAGAGCTATAAAACAAAAAACCCTGGTGCAAGATTAGCAGGATCTGCACTGCTTTGACTTCGCCCACCAAGCCTCTACCAATTGTAGGTGGCGAACAAGCGTTAGTAAACAGACAAAAAAAAAGAAGAATCCCCTTACACGCTGCTCCTTGCTGTGTGAACACCACCGGCTGAACGCACATTCATGAAACCGCAAATAGAGCATTCTTGAACACGCCACCGGTGTGAACGAAGCATTAGACTGGCATTTATTGTCATGTCAAAAACAAAAATGTAGATTTGTCAAAACATAATACCATTTGCTTAGAAATAGCAAAAAAAGTTTGAGAGCTGGAACGACTTACAAACTGTTCCATCAAGACATCAAGATTTCCTCTGATTGACTGAAAAAAAACTAAAAATAAAAAATAAAACAGTTTGGCATAAAAGTCCTTTTTTTTGCCACAAGATAAACACCTTCCTGGAAATTCTATTTCTTGGGATTTTACTGTTTAAAATTCAGCTCCATCAGTAAAATGTCACAGATAACAAGCCTGAAATCAATTTATTTTATTTTTAATAATTCAGCAGTTTAGGAAAGGAATAGCTTCCCCAAAGACCGTGAAGAACTGGTAATTCCAGAAAATGTCATTTGTTTTGAGATCGTCAACAAATTCATCACATGAATGAAAGCCTTCATGATGGAGGAACGGCGTCATCGATAACTGCAGCTCTAGTCTAGAGTTTGTGGCACCAGAGGCAGGAGTTCAAGTACAGTTCAAGAAAGCCCGCATCATTAACTGAAGAAGAACCGCCGCCGTTTTTCTCCTTCAAAGCCGATTTTGGAACTTGAACCAATAAGAAGAGGAAGACTGATGGACTCCTGGATGCTTTCAGGGAGATGAGCCTGTAGCCTGGCCTTCACCCACACCAGCTGCAGGCCTCCTTTATGGGGATCTCAACCTCAAGGAGCTTGACATCAAAGAACTGCAACTCTGCTGAAGTTATTTTGGAGGCTCCGATCCAAAATTTACAGAAGAGCAACATTTGATCAGGAGAGGAGTAAATATACTCGCAAGTCAATAAAATGAAAGTAATTCCAGAAAAAAGCACAGAAGATCATTGACTCTTTGGAGTCAACAGATGCTGCAGAGCCTCCAAACCACATCAAGAGGACTTCTGGTCATTAAAGATGTGCTGACTGTTCAAGTCATCATACTCAGCTGATAACAAGTAAAATAGTTTCTGGAAGAGGATTTGTTTCTGTATCTTATTTTGAATCTCTTGCAGGAACAGCAGAACAAAAACACCAGAGATTACATGAGGCTTATTTAAATAAATGGTCACTTTTAACTTTGCTGTTTGCAAAATTTCTACATAAAAGTTTGTTGAATAAATTTTGAAATTGTCACAGTAAAAACAGTATTAATAATAATTTAGTTTGTTCCAGTTTTGATTTGTTGGGTAATTTCAGTTCCAGTATGTTAACATCCCATCACAAAGAGACAAAAATCAAATTAATATTTTTTTTTTAAATTTAAACAGAAAACTATTGGATCACATAACAAAAAACAAAATCTGAAAAATTAATACCAAAGGAGAGGAGATGCGCAGTTTTTAAGGTGGAAATATAAAAGTCAAAAAGTAAAAGTGGACAAAAACGGCTAATTATAACCCTGGCCTACAAAAGATTAAAGAGGATGGATGGACAATATGATCGTCACAATAATGATTTGGAAATAGTGGCAGAAAAGGTTGACATTTGTTCCCCCAGTTCTGTCGGTTTAATGATAAATGTGCCTTTACCAGCTGTTACTGAACACCAACAGTCTGTCTGATGGAGCAGATTCTGGGAAATTAAGAATCTGGTGGACAAAATAAATAAAATAAACAAGATTAGCTTAATTAAAGAATACTTTGAGCCGAAATTAGATCAAATTTAGTTTCTCTGAAACCTTTGGTTTGTTCGGTGCTAGTTTCATTTTTTTGAGGAATTTAATCAATTCAGTGTTTTTGACACTAAAAGGTATAAAAACTGAAAACAAAAGTTTAGATTTAGGAAATCATGATTAATGCGCATCGACCAACATGTCCGAAAATGTTGATGTTTTAAACTTTAATTAAATGTAAAAATATGCAATTCCTGTTGATTATTTTGCCTTTTGTCTGTCAAATAAAATGAAGGTTTATCCTCTACAAAAGCTGTAAAATGTAAAAATTTTACGATAAAGTGTCGAGTCTGCACTTCACCCATGACCCTGAAAAGGATTCAGCAGGTTTTGAAAATGGAAGGATGGGTGAATGAAAGGATGGATGGATTCTGGGCTTTGCTATTTTACTCCAAGCGTCCTACAGCTTCTCTCTGCCTCGTCCTGGTTGTTCAGAGACATCCTCATCATCGAACCCCATTTTACATGACTTAACTTACAATTTAGCACTTTTCAGTTATAATTATCATTTCAAAGTTTGAAAACTGTTTTGGCATAAAATTAGTGATTTTAAACGGAACCAAAGTGGAATTTTCATTCAACTCCAACATTAAAAACTCACTGAAAAGCTGTTTATTGCCTAAAAAAAATAATTTATTTCAATCAAAATCATGTTAAAAGTAAAGATCAATGTGATTAGATGTTTTTTCAAACCCACCAGTTGGTCATGTTTGTGTTTAAATTTAGCACCACAGACTTTTGTAGCTTCTACACAGAGTTTTCTGTGATCCAGTCTGACTTCTTTACCAAAGTCTCCTCGCCTGCAGCAGGTGACGATCATTCAGGTGTTCCTCAGGTGATGGTTTACTGAGCATGCTCATGTTTAGAGCAGACAGACTGGAGGTCTTAAATCACAGCTCTGCACCCTGATCCTCGCTGAAAATAGCAGTGGCTTAAACAAACAGCAGCGCAGCTGCAATCAGCTGCTGCAGATGCATTTAAAATGCATCTCTCAGACTCCAGGAGGCTTTGACCTGCAGTCAGAAAACCACCATGAACACCATTTAGCCAAACTACCAAACAAAAACCACTTCAGCCCAACACCTGGTTTCTTTTCAATCCATGAGAAAATAAACCAATAAAGCTCCTTTAAATAAACTTCTTTACAATAAAGAAGTTTACGTCTGAAAAAGCCTTGAGCAGAGAAAGTGGCGCATCTTTAGAGTTGGTGATTCACAGAGGGAAGGTCACGTGAAGGACGTGCCACTCCAAGAAAAGCCACCAAAGAAACCAAACGTGTGGAGAAGATTCTTCTGTTGGTTTGAGCAAACTCTTTACATGAAACTCTACTGAAGCTCAAGGACTGCCTTAGATAATAAGTGAAAGGGATTACCCAGCATGCAGTGGGGTTTTTGAAGATGAGGAGGAAGTTTAACACTGAACCCATAAATTACAAAAACACTAAAAATGTCTTTAGAAATTGACCAAAGTTAATATATTGTTCATTTTTAAATCTGAGATAGATGAGAATTCTCTTTTCTCCTCAAAAGGTACAACTTTATTTATTTTTCTAGTCTGTTCTTGATGTAAATTGAATCTGCCAACATTCCCGTCACAAACAGTTGTTCTCATGTGCCTTTAAACACACCAAACAGCATTTGCTTCATTTATAACGGTCAACTGAAAGACTCAGAAGAAACAAACAAGTTTGACAGAGACAGAGAACTTTCTCCTCCACCTGCTAGAGCTTCATGATGCCAGGAAAGAAAGTGAACACAAAATAAAGAAAACTGTTACAATCAACAGTTTACACAGACACGCATAGATAAAACATTTGGTGAAATAAAGGTCTCTTTATTGTGTCTTAAAGACCCACTCCAGTAAAATCTCATGTTTTGATGTTCTTTAAGCATTTTTCTCATGATGGAGGACATATCTACAAAAACTGTGTTTCTGAGTATTTCTTTATTCAAATTGTGTTTGATCAGGAGCAGATAAAAACCCACAGTTTGAAAAGCTCAAGTTTGAGACGCAGCAACTGCCATTTGCAAATAGGTCCATGTACGTCTTTGTTTCCTCATCTGAGCTGGAATCTGGCTCAAAACTGCAAGACTGGAAAGCTCCAAAACCGCTCACTAATGTTAGCTTGGGTTTGTGAGGTGGTATACGCTAGCGGGAGTGAGCATAAACCAAGGAATGCTGTGATATTAGCACAGCTAACTTCCATGCCAACATCTCGGTCTACAAACCAGAATTGCATTACAATTAAGCTCCTGCTGCACTGCAGAAAAAATGTCGCAGAAAAACGACACAGGCTTTTTGATTGCAGATAAAAACAGCATAATCCTAATTTAAAGGCCACTGAGAACATCTTACAACAGAAAAATTATAGTCCGAGTGGAGTTTTAAAATGTTTTCCTAAAAGAGTCACAACAAAGAAAGTCATTTAAATGTTTGATTTAAAAAAAAAGTGAAGCAAAAGACTAAATTCTTTCAATTATGCTAATCATTTATCAATTTATTTTAATAATCCGTCTTAATCCTTTTTTAAGTGATGGCTGGAGCCTATCCCTGCCGTTATTGGGTAAAAGCGGGGTACACCCTGGACACGTTGCCAGTCTGTTGCAAGGCCATGCTGAATTATGTTTATGCTAAAAGTTGATTCTATTTTGTATTCACATTTATTTACAGTTTTTGCTCATTTTAGCAAAAAAAAAAAGTTTTACATAGAAATTTTGATATTCCGTTAATATTCTAGTAAAATCAAAGCTTTGCCACTAAAAAAAGAAAATTAACAAAATGTTTATTTAGCAGCAGAAGTATCAGCCCAGACTTAGTGTTTGTATTTGAAGCTGAATCTGCTTCAGTCTGAACTCAAATACAAATTAAGATAAAAACTAAAGTTTGCACATTTGTCATTTTTGTACACCAGTACCAGAACTGAAATATTTGACAAAAATTTAACTTTTTGTTGCAGCAGCTGAAAGAAAAACTACTTGATCCAAAGATATTTTGCTAATCAGAAGCCACAGATGCTTGAAAGCAAATCCTCAAAGCAAAGTGCGGGAACACTCCAACAAACAACAACCACCTCCGATTCCTGCAGGATTCCTCATAGATAAGCCTCTTTTTCCTCCCCAATGATGAGACAAAAACCTCATTTCAGGCAGAGGTTTGCAAATTGAGGAGACGTCTTTGAACTCTGGAGTTCCAGTGGCTTTGGGCTAAAAAAACAACCACATTGTTCCAACAGAGACAGACTTTACAGACCATCTGCTGCCAGTTTCTCCAATTCAAGCTGATTTAAATGTGGACAGAAAGAATCCACAGCCAAAAGTCAAAGACGGCTTTTCGGTTTTATTCAACACACGCCGACCAGCAGACGATCAGCAGCCACGTCCATCTGCTTTCCAGCTCCAAACATCAGGTTTTCAATTTCACAGCTTCTGGCCGGAGATTAGAAGCAGCTAATCTTTTGTTGTGCCGCTGGAGGAACGCTCGGCTGAACCTTAAAAACTTACAGGAAACTGGTAAAACACTCAGCTTTTTTATGAACAAAAACATCTCTAAAGCCTGCTAAAGTCACTTTAGGAGCAGAAAAATCCAAACTATTACAGATTGCTTAATTAATTAGATCTTCAAAACTTCACGTATTGGTCTTTTCTTGCCCCTGAACTTGTTGCATAAGCACAATGACTCACCGTAAATGCCACCAACCCGCATCAAGGTGAACTTCTTGTACTGATGGGTGGGGCCTGATCTCCAACATGAAGTTCTGTGTAAACAGGAACCATAACACTCTCCTGACAGCATCAGAGCCACTCTGCCGCCTGCCCAGATTCCTCACAAACAGGTTTCAGAAGCTGAAGCTGACAGTTTAACCCCCAAGACTGACAACACACCTGCAGGAGATCTCCCAACCCTTTGAAACGCCTCCATGCCACCTTCTTTTATGGTGGAGAAAAGTGCCGGGACACTCAACAACAATGTCAGAGGAAAAAAAATCTGATCTGGTTTTTGTTGTTGGGAAGTTCCTGGAATATCCCGAAGGCGATGGAAGTGTCAGATCTCCGTGTTGTACGTGAGCTGATGAATTGAGCAAAAAACAACCAGTTTTGACATATTAAGCCGGTGAGAAGATGTAGGGCAGCTTTTCAGCTGAACAGAGGAGCCAAAGGTTCATTAAAATGATTTTTCTGAAAGCCTTGAGCTTTTAGAGTTCAAAAAGCAAATCATTATCAGTGTACTGTGGCACATTTCCAAACGTGACCCTGTGACTATGGAGTCGGCAGTTCCCAACTAAAAGGCTATAAAAACAATCAGGAATGAAAGGTTCTCAGAAATATTCCAGCATAATATTAACATGTTCAACTTCAATGAGGAGGTTTGATCAAGATTAAAGTCTAGATTTCCAAGAAGAATCAAATAAATAATTAAAATGGTTGTAAACAAGTGTGTTTTCACAGATGACAACCACGACGACTCACTAGACACATAATTTAACATCAGTTTATGTCCTAAGCAAGAACATCGTGTATGATATGGGACCCTTTAGTCCAGACGGTTAAGCAAAAGGGTGTTCACTCCTAATACAACAAAAATCAGCAGGTGAAGCAGAGATCAGAATGAAATCTGTGTAGCATGCTAGCTACTTCACAAACATCCAACATCTCTAAACACTAAAGTTCTCCTGAACACAGTTTGTCTCATCAAACCATATTGATTTGGTCTGGAATTAGTCCTGTGTAGTGAAACAATAAAACAAGTTCACGGTTTCTTTAATAGTCCCAAGACTAGAAACCTGAACTATTCAGTGTTAGAGTTGAGTGTCTTATACATAGAAAAATGAGCCTTGTTTACTATATCACTCAAGCAGTGAAACTTTAAAGTCATCTGCTGCCATGAAGGAGACAGACGTGTTGTGGGAACAGAACGTTACAAGATAAAGTCATAAGATTTGCTGTTCCGATGATACGAACGGCTCTGAAGAACCTTTCTGACCCAGTTTCCACTCACCTTTGACCTGTGGATGCACACTAGGATTTTTCTGTTTCTTTAATGGAACAATCCATTAATTTAATGTTTCAAATCTGTTCGCTTTAGCTCTTCAATACTGTAGTTGACACCAACAACTGCGAATGACACCCTTTTTGAACTACTGTAGCTCTTCGACTGTTTATGATATTAGCAAAACGCTTTATGTAAAGTGTTTGAGTTTGACACCTGTGAACTAGTCTCTTAGGAAGCCCTAGGGTATATGGTCAGCCTAGTTTGTAAGATGTGTGTTGCTAAAAAAAAGGGCAACTCCGTGATTTCCTGGGTTTATTGAGAAGCTCAAGCATTTATTTTTTTGCTGTGAAAGAAAACTGTTGGTTTGAAGTTTTCATACCATTGTAGATGGGTTTAAGGTGGTATTATAAAAGAGATGTTCAGTTCAGCTGCTAGATGATTTTTTTCACAGCAGGAGTGGGAATGGCAGTGCATCCCATGACATGCTGTGCGATCGTGGCGAACAGCACCAACTGTACACAATTCCGACACTGTAATAAAGTGGGTCAAAACATACAGAAGATTCGTGGAAATTCTCTGGAAGCTAAATTTCACCTAAAGCTCTACATAAATCACAAAAGCACTAATTCAAAATAAAAGTCACAACATCCTCCCCTAAGGGATTTTCAAAGTAAGGCTCAGCTAGACTGAACCATTCTGTTCTCTCAAAAGTACAGTCTTGGTACGGAATCTGCACAAGAAACCCTGAGGTATGGTGGTCCTGAAGCGCAAATCACACCAACAAATCACTACACAAAAACATGAATGGGGGGAAAAAAAAAAAAAAAAAAATCACAACAAACAAAAAA
>BSAI01000030.1:11046334-11106887 GCA_036245035.1 Adrianichthys oophorus
AAAATATATAACTATGTTTGCCTAGAAATACATAAATAAATAAAAAAAAAACGCATCAACATTTTAAAAAAAAAATGAAACAATTCCTGAAAAAAAAAATTTTTTTCAAAAAAAACAAAGCAATTTTCAAAAAGCAAAATGAAATGTTAGAAAAACAAAACAATGAGAAACCGGAAAAAGGTAGGCACTTTGCTGATTGGATAACGATATCCAGTATCACTTTCTTTTTAGCTTTTCTGACTTTTCATTTTGTTTTCTGGAATTTACTTTATCCTAATTTTTTTGTTTGTTTTCTGTAATTTTTTTAATAAGTTGTTTTGCTTTTTTAATTCTCGCTGTGATTTTTAAAACTGCTACTGCAATTTGAACTTCAGGGCCACCATACTGAAAAGATCACCGGCCCAACACCAGCTGGAAGGCAACAGAAGAACACTGACTGGGCTTTGAACCTCTGACTACACAAAAAATCTGAAAAGTGGGATTTGAACCCAGCACCTTCAGGTCATCCAGCTGACATGTCAACGACACCAGGAAGGTACGGATGACAGCGAACTAAGGTGACCATGAGGAGGATCTGACATCCATAACACCAGACCCCCTGAACAGGATAACCTGGGGTTTCCAGGTGCAACACCTTCCCACCAAACTCCACTTCTCCAGGAGTTGTCTTAACCTTCATCTGCTTTAATGGCTGTCACGTCCATGACGTGAACCCAGAGGAAGTCCATTTAATCTGGAATAAATCGCCAAAGCTCGGCGGGACCGAACTGAGCCTCCAGATGTTCCGGGTATCGATTAATCTCGTGACGCGTCCCTCGTGACCCCCCAGCTGCGCGTGGAGCACCCCCTCCACATCCCGGCGACTTACAACTGCTAAGATTAAGTTTGAAACCGAAGCAAATCTGTTAAATCTCCCCGAAGCTGCGGGTGGAGGCTTCGGGAAGCCGAGGACGGGAGAGTTTGAGCTCCTCGAACCGGTGGAAGGTTTGACAACAACACGAAAGTAGCAAGAAAACGCAGCTTTAACGCACCTTTTGGATCTGCGGCGAGGATCCCCCGTAGGAAGAGCTCCCGTTTCCAGGCGGTATTCCTCAAAATGTGTAGGAAACCACATCAAATAATCAAACTCAAATGTCAGCGGCTCCTCTCAAAGGGTCCCAAACGTACATCCTGATGAGGAGAAACGCTCCTGGTGAGGCGGAGAGGAGCGGACCCGCCGTGGCAGGGATTCCTCTTGATGGAAGTTTGGGCTCAGCGGCGCTCCCGCCACAAACACAAGTGCACGCGGCGCTTTCCTCGTCCACCTCCACGCCCAAAACACGAGGAATTACATGCCCGGCTCAGGTGAGGTCGAGTTTTTGGGACGAGCTTCGCTGTGAAGTCTCGGAGTGACGGATTTTCTTCCTTCTCGTAACGCCTCCTCCCCCCGGCACCCGGAGCTGCACACTCCAGTCAGGCTGCCGCTTTTTAGACCGCCGAAACCGGAAAAGATGCTCCTTTACTTTCAAAATAAAAATCTCTAGGAAACGTATCCTTTATTTTTTAGGTTTCATTTGGAACCAGGGTAAGTTTTAAGTTTCAATCTTTAGGGGAAATCCTCTTAATAGCAATAACTTTAGAAAAAAGACATTGGGTATTTATATTTAAAGTCCCACTTCAACTATATTTTTATTTATTGTAAAATCCCTCTCAGTGGTCTTTTAATTATAATTATGCAATTTTTGGCCAAAATAAAAAAAACAGTGTTGTGTGTCGTTTTTAAAGATATATTTAGCAGAACAGCAGGAGTTTATTAGAAATTTGCCTTTGAGTTGTGGACAAAACTATTGGCCCGGAAGTTAACCTCCACTTATTTCCCATAGCCCTTTACACTGTTCACACTCTCTCCTGCCAGCTTATTGCACCTCACAAGCCCATGCTAGTATTAGCTTCGCCAAAAAATGGTGAGCAATATCGGAGCTATCCAGCTGTACAATTTTGAGCCAGATTGCAACTCAGATGAGAAATATTAATACGTTTATAGATCTATTAACGTATTGATGATTACCAACTACAGGTTCTCGTGTTATCTGGGGTTCTTCGGCACATTATCAGGAGTAAAGTATCCAACAATATTGTCTGCTTCTTCTGGTTTGGTAAAAGTTTGACCCCTTTTTAGTCAATTCCTGGACAACCATAAACAACGAAAATCAGAGACTGACAGTTGACTTGAACATCTTAGTCCTGTCATTCTCGGTAAAGACCTTATTTATTTTTTTCTGTAGACATAGATGGCAAGTTTCGCAAGTCCAAGGAGTGACACAAGAAAGATCCAGAAAAAAGCAGAAACAGATGCTCTACATAGTTAAAGAACTTCAATCAACCTTTACGTTTTTGTTATTTATTTTTAGTTGCTTCATTTCTTATAGTTCTTATGTTCATATAGCTTTTTTTATGGTTTTTTACTTGAAAATAGGAAACTTCCTTGCAGATAGAAGGGATAGGTTTTAAGACCACACTGACTGATGCTCAACAGTTCACCAAGAGGAGTTTTATTTTGAAATTCAAATCAAGGAAGCAAAAACCCCAGCTCAGTAACTTGATGCTGACAAATTAAACTCAGTCCCATGGGTTTCTTCTGAAAACCATTGAAAACAGCCAAAAGCTCTTTAAAGTTTCCACTTCAGCTTGTTAATTTAAGAGAGTAGTACACAAAATTAGCTGCTTTTAGCATGAAATGGGTTACTATAGCTGAAGGATCAGTAGTTCTCTCTAACAGATGCTTGATGTGCATCCATCTGTAGATCAAGGTTTGCTTTTAGTTTCACTTTGGGCACTTTATGATATATAAATGTCAATCTAACCCAAAGACACCAGTGTTTATCGTTGTCATTCTGGGAAATCAGCATCTTTAAAGACGGAAGCAGTGAGGCCGGTGCTGCTGTCAAGCCCAGTAAAGCGTGGAGTCGCTCCCCGCTGCTAATTTGAGAGCCTGGTGGGGCACAATGGAAGCTTTGTTGTTAGAGAATTTGAGTGAAGAGTAATCCTTGATGCTGGGCCTTTCGGGGGCCAAACCTTTTGTTTCATAATTCTCCTGAATGTTACAGTGAGCAACAGTCCATGGAGGAACTATGCAAGTCAGCATCCATTACGGGGGGGGGGGGGGGGGTTAAAGTGCAAGAAGCTGAATGTTAAGGACATGACAGCAGAGAGCTGATGATGATGAAGAGCAGTTATAAAACCACACCACCTTCTTCAAAGTCAGAAATAGAAACTACTGTGAAAGAACTTTAGGATTACAAAATAAAAGCTTCAACTTCATGAATTAATGTCCCACTCCGATCAAATTTTGATCTTTTTTGCATTACTTGTGGCCTTTTAATTATGATTGTGCTGTTTCTAGCCAAAAATTCAAAAAGCTGTGTTGTTTTCTTGAACATGTTTTCTGCAGAGCGGCAGTGGAAATTTGTTGTGGGCAGGACTGTTGGTGAGAAGTGAACCTTTTTTCATTTCCCATCATCCCTTTGTTTACACTCTTTCCCGCTAGCTTCCAGCCCCTCACACCTCCAACCTAACATTACCCAGGCAACAAAAATGGTGAGCAATATTGGAGCCATCCAGCTCAGATGAAGAAAATGAAGACATGAATGGATCTCGTCGTCTAAAAGTGAACGCATCCCTGTGTTAGGGAGCAAGGAGCCAACGTACTTTCTACTTCACAATTACAATGTTTTTCAAACGGCATTCACAATGATTTGGGCATAGAAATACTTAGAAAAGCCATTTTAATTTTAATTTTTGTACCCATTATCAGAAAAATGCCACAAGAGCCTATTAAAACACAACTGTCATTGGAGGCGGTCTTCAAACTCTTTTATAAAGCACTTTATATATATATTCATTTTCCTCCATTTTTATGTATTTTGTTTAAACATTTTACATTTTTTCCATTAAAACTCAACTTTTTTATGTTCAATACTTTTGCAAATTACTTTGAAAGTGACCGAAAACATAAATTTATTTACTAACAACTTTAATCAAGGACAAATTTCATAACAGTCATAGTCAAAATGTTCGTTGCTTGGTAAAAATGTCAAACTTTTTTAATCAGTTAAACAAACAACCTTTTATCAAATAATAGTTCAAAACACAAAGCACCTTTACTTATGGTTTCTAGAACTGGACGTTTAAAAGAAAGTTAAGAATTTTTAATAAAGTTTTGAATTTCACAAAAAAAATAACAAAATAAGATATGAAGAGATTGCCTCCTACCTCCCCCCACATGACCCTTGACCCTCGCTCCCACTGAACAGTACGGTCTGGTATTTTGAGCATTCCCATTATGAAATGGACCCATTAAGCTGGACCGATCCATACCTTTTTTGGACCACTGTTGGTTGTAGGTCTGTAGAAAAATGAAAGACCAATTACTGTCATCACACAATGAAACATTTCAAACATTTCACTTAACAGTGAAGGACCAGTCCGTATTTGCAGAAATCTTTTTTTTTTTTCAAAAACGTGCACAAATTTGACCCACATTAAGCTGTAGATTAGTATTGAGCATGGGCAGATTTTTGTTTTCATTCCATAAACTGGACTTATTTTTCTGTGAAGGTTTGAACTTTGAGAATTTAAACAAGAGAAAAAACTGTGAAAATCTTCACGTCTGTCTGAGAAAAGTGGAAAAAGTGTGTAGTGAGTTATACACACTTGACTCATCGATACCTATTGATACAAATGTGCATCAAACCACCTTGGCTCCAAAATTACCTTAATTTAAGATCTACACAAAGCAAATGTATAAGTGAATTCATTTTTCATGGCTGGAAATAAATTTTGAATTATTATAAAAATGAAAGATTAATGTGAATTTCACCTATCACAGGTTATCATTAGAACATAACTCCTGCGTTAAATGAGGAAACGGTGTACCTGTACGTGAAGTTTGACATTTGTACATGAAGGGATCACTGGCCACCCCATACTCCCCTTCAGCACCAGCCCTGCTCATGCCATCATGTCTTAAGAAAACACATATTTGACAATTCTTTAAACGCATTAAAACAAATGGAATTTTCAAAAATACAAATAAGATAAATGCCTGAAAGTGAGCGCGCCGCTGTGTGTCGGTTATTTTCTAAAGACAGACTCATCACTGGCTCAAATCCCTGTCTGCTTGTCAGACTAACTCACTCGTAGACCGTTCAGTCTGACTTTTTTTTGACTAGATGGCACTGTGTTTATCTGCCCATCTGACTGGTTAATTATCTGTCTGCGTTTTTGTGTGAGGCTGTCAGTGCTGCCGCTTTGCAAGGTTGACTGATTGATTAAGTGAGCTTCAGGATCGTCTGTATTTCTGTTGTCTCCTCTAAACAAAGCCCTTGCACTGTAAATGCTGATAACATTTCTGCATGCACGAGTCCTCCCATGATTCTGAATTCAGCCTGAAATCGTTTCTCAACTTTCACAAAAACAATCATCAAGCTGCCAGATTTTTGTAGTTTGCCTAAGTTTCTCTTTATGTTGCAGTCTTGTCACCTGTCAGAAACTTAAATGGCAATCTGTGCTTTGTGTTTCATGACAGTATTTCCAAAAACTTTCTACTCTCATGCTCCTTGATGCAATAAATGACAGTTATCTATGGTAGGCATTCTGCTCCACTTCTTAAATGCATCTATGTATCTGTCCGAGAGCGTCTTTAAATGAACCTTTAAGAACCTGTATGATAAGATTAAGTCTTGAGGTATATTAATCAAGAACTGCTGTGTGTGTGTGTGTGTGTTTTAAAAACAAGACTCTTTGTGTTCACTGTGTCTCCCCAGCACCTGGAGGAGGTTTGCTACCAGTTATCTCTGTTCTGCATACCAACAGACAGTTGTAAAGTATGTGAACCACCTTGACCTTGTGTTGAATAAATGCAGCAGCAGAGGAAAAACGGACAGAGACTGTTCAGAGAACGCTAAGAACAGCACTTTGTTCGTATCTCTTCCTGCTATAGCTGGAAAAAGAAGCTTCAATCTTGTGTCTCTTCATTTTGTGCAGACCTTGGTTCACATGAACTTTATTTAGCTCAAAGACTGTGTTTTAAACCTAACAGAACCCTTCATATTATACTTGATCCACGCATTTCTGAGACCTTTATCTCATTAGCTTGATTCAAACTTTCCTTAGAAATCCATTGTATGCAACTTGATTGATCATTTATGCCCTGTAGGTCATCATCATTGCACTAGGGGCAGTAGAAGGGCTTTTCCCATTCCCATAGAACACTGGACAGCGCAAGTCCTCCCCTCTCATGTTTCCAAATAGGAAGTGGTTCCAAGAAGCCAAATCCCATAAACTTCTATTGAGAAATAGACAGTTTTTACTCAGTCATTTGATTTGTCAGAATATCTCTCAGAATAGCTCCGATACAATTTTCTTAGCACCTTTTTTCTAACCCTAATTTTTTTTCTTTTTATTTCTTTAATGCAAGTTATTAAAGTTATAAACTGAACAATCAGATGCCTCAGCAAAAGCATGTGGTGCCCGCTGGCCCCACCTCAAAGGTTTGATTGACAGCTTCTCCCGAGCCCCCTTTCAGTGGAAGGGGTGCAGGCTTTGAACAAGCTCACTAATGATTGGTGACTGTAGTTCCCCTAAAAACGTGACCCAGACCAATCACTCTTGACTGGTTTCAAAACTGTGGCGCATATATCAGGAAGCAATGGAGACAGAATTTGCCTCATTTTACGAGAGCCAGAGGTAAGGCATTTTCTATGGGTGACATCAACACCTCACTCTGTCCAGTGATATGTCCTGGACAGAGTGTCCTGTTTTCTAATAACTTTATTAATGTTTTCTTGTAAAATTTCTATTTTTGCTTCATAATTATACAACTTACAACATTTTGACTTCTTCTTATAATTTTATGACTTTATTCTCCTTAAACTTAAGAGTTTTTACAAATATTTTAAGACTTTGTTCTTGTAAAATGTGGATTTTTTTTCCATAATTTTATGACTATTCAACCTTTAGTCTATATCTTTTTCAGCTTTATTTTTATAAAACTTAGACTGTTTACTAATAACTTTATGACTTTATGCTCATAAAATTTTAACTTTTTTTTTCTGTCTTAATTGTCACCAAAGTATTTTTTCAAGCCTTTTTCTTGAAAAATTTGGAATTTTCTCATAATTTTTTGAGTTTATCGTAAAATTTTGACTATTGTCTCATAATCTTTTTACTTTGTTCTTGTAAAACTTTGCCTTTTTTTAATAACTTAATGAATTTATTGTTAGTTTGGATGGCCCTATAGCACTCAGTTATAGAGAGTAACTCATCTATTGTTTATAATTTTTTAAATGACTTTTATAATTTATTCTTTATAATATAATTACATTGTGTTGAAATGTGTAACTCAAATGTGAGACAGTGTGTGAATAAGGAGGAACACTCACTTAAACTAACAGCAAAAATTTAGCAAATCACCAACTTTATTACCAACTGATAGTAATTGATAATATTGAATAAAAACTATGCTGCAACTATTTTTTTTTGTGGATTTCAAAAATTTAGAAAACATCTTAATCTTAATAAAACATCTTTCTGTCATTTCTTTGATCTAGCAGGCTTTACAGGGTTAAAGTTTATATTTCCCTCTTTAAGACAAAACATTTCATTCATGTCATGTCTGACATTTTTCTTTTCAGTCACACAAAAAAGGAAAAATCACAGTTAAGCTCTATTTTTTTGTCCCTGACTGAAATCCAGATGTCAACTCTTCGTCCGCTGTGCTTGGTGACCTTTCTGCATTCCAGCACGTCTGGTCTGTCATCCATAGATAATACATTCCTACACATTTCCTGTCGCTCCGCTTTTTATTGTCATCGTCTCAGCATGAGGGGGCGGACGAAATCACACTCAAAAAAAAAAAGCACGTGAACAAAGATGCCTAGAAACATGACAAATGCTCATCACTGCTTTAGATCAGACTCATACCACAGAGGTGAACTAACATCTGCTGATGCCCTGCAAAAACTTTTTCTAATTCAAGCTTTTGAATTCCCAGAGTTTAGTACAAAAACAGATAATATGAAAACAGTTTGACCTTTGAAAAGCTTTCAGGCTCTGGTGCTCATGTGCTGGAAAAGGCTGTTTGAGAATGAACCCTTATATAAGAACCAGAGGATAAAAATTACATCTCAGATTGTACAAGCCTCAGTTTGAGCAACAGCTTGTAAAAGTTCATGAGAGGACACGTCTCTTATCAATAAAGTCTGTGAACCAAAAAAAAGCAGAAGGGATGAGGTCTTCTGAAGTAGGAAGTGAATCACACAGCAAAGCTTTCAGTCGGATGGTCTTGGATGTTCCTCTTCTTGTCTGAGGATACCAGTTGTGAATTCAGAGGTCAGAAGAGCACTAGGTTATTGCTCTAAATGTTCTCCTCTGACTTCCGTTCAGATACCTTGTTCAAAAAAAAAAAAAAAAAACAAAACAATCCTGGACTGAGCCCAGATGATCCTGTTCCACCCCCATACAGAATGTGTCAATATTAATTTAATTTTCATTCATTTACAGTATCCTTCAATAAACAAAAGTGTTTCAAGTTTCAAGTGCAGAAAACAAATCAAGAGTATTTGATTTTGCAGTATAGTCTGCCTTGTAAACAGTTTCCAGTTTGATCCCCAGCCTTTTTGTGCGACTGACATACAACACTAGCTGTCACATATTTGAGGTCATTGCTTTGAAGAACCATGTCCATGCTCATTTAGCAATAACATCAGACCCGTATGGTGCCAGAGTTCACTGAACTCTGGTTCACTTCTGTAAGCTGACTTCGACACAGTTCACCTAATCAACCCTAAATGGATCAATCACTGCAGACAAACAAGCTAAACTTTGGAGTCAGACATACTTGAATGCACCTGAAGATCCTGGACCGATAGAAGACTAATGAAGAGGAGCCATTGAGTGTATTTAAGAACTGGACCGAGTCAGTGTTACACAGCCACACAACCCACAGAAAAAGGTTTACTTCCAACTCCAACTAAATAAAGTGAATTGATACGCCATTTTTTCACAA
Source organism: Adrianichthys oophorus (assembly GCA_036245035.1). Lineage (NCBI taxonomy): Eukaryota > Metazoa > Chordata > Actinopteri > Beloniformes > Adrianichthyidae > Adrianichthys > Adrianichthys oophorus. The sequence goes on from BSAI01000030.1 coordinate 11,055,381, forward strand.
TATGGACACCGTCATGTTGGAGCCATCGTCAGTAAGTGATTGGTCCAAGTTGGTCTGAGTCAGCATTTCTATGGCTACCACTTTCACCAATCAGGAAAGAGCCTGTTGGAAGTCCACATCTCTACTACTTAAAAGCGTGCTTCATAAAAAATCTCCCAATCAAACATTTGGAACAACTGACATGAGGGCCAGCAAGCTCCACCTACTTTTATTGTGGCATCTGACTGGTAAGTTTATAACTTAATTGAAATATTGTGGAAAAAAATACGGATGACCAAGAACACATCAATAAAAAGGTATCAGAGTAAGAAAGTTTTTTTTTCTGACAGAGAATGACTGAGTAATAGCTGTTTATTTTTTAGTTATGAGATTTTGGCTTCTTGTAGCCAGTACTTCCTGTTTGGAACGCCAGGGGAGAGGGGTCACTCAGTCCAGTTTTCTTAAACAGTTGATGGGATGAGCTCAACAGAGGCACAGTTGAACGGTTGCTTTTCCACATCCACACTGAGAATGTTTGGTAGGTTTTATTTAACATCTCTATTGAACATCATTAGTAGGTGGAGTAGTATGGAGAACTCTAAATGAAACAACAGAAATGCAAACATTTAAAGTTCCTTTGTCCCTTTAGATCAGTAAAGGGAAAAACATGTCATAAAGACAATCTGAAAATCTGTCTTTGCATTAACCATAGGTGACGTCACAAACTCCCTGTCCATCCACAAATTGTCTCCAGTTCGGGCAACTAACCAGATGTCGCTAGAATCCCTTCACGTGAGGAACAAGAAGCAACCAAAAGAGATCCTTTGGTAGAACCAGGAAAAACTGGAGAGACATTAGCTCCCGAAACCCCTGGAGTCCTCCCAGAGGAGCATGTTACAGCCACCAGATATCACCAGGGCAGAAAGACTAACTTTTTTTGCTGTTGCATGATTTTGAATAGGCCTCTTGCACCCACCGCACTAGTTTTGGACAACTTTAGGCATTTAGGAGGCTCCAATTCAAACAGAATAGCAAACTTATTTCATACCAAGTAACAAAGCAGCCCTGCATGCACAAGGAACTGACTATTTTAAAACAGGAAGTGAAGCTATGAAGAAAAACTGAATGGAAAATGGATCAACCAAGACAAAACAGAAAAGTTACAATCAAAAGAAACTCCAATCTGAGCTGAAAAACCCTCATTAACTCTGAGTTTCATTTGAGCTTTGGTTCTGCAGGAATGAATTGGATCACACAAGAACGAGATTTATGTTGAACAGGTTTCCAACATTTAACATAAAACATGTACTTAGCGGTGTGATGACGGTTTTTTCTTTCCAAAACAGCTTCTCGGGATTGAAGTTGTTATCAGTTGTCATGGTTACAGTGATAGTAACACACAGAGGGTTAATCTAACAAGTGTGTTTGAAGTTAAAGTAGGAGTAAAATGAACACTGTTGTCCCAGGTCATCATGCAAAAATGTATTGACCCATTAATCCTTCCCGTACTCAGGAACGAGGGCTGTTCTCGTGGAAGCTGTTACAGACTCATTATTACACTACCCACCGGTGTGTGTGTGTGTTTCTGAGTGGGTGTCAGGCATGAATGATTTATGAGCATTTAAATTAGATTGCTGAACGGCTGAAGGACAGAGAGAAGCACAACTGGATTACACACTCTGGAACATTTATCCACACACCTTCACAGCGGCTTTTTCAAATGAAAGCACATCCGACAGCTCAAAAAGCAACAAGTCATCGCTGATCACAAGCTGTTTACAGGACACAGCGCTTGGGTTTAACTTTTGTGAGAGAGACAAAGTTTGGAAGGAAGAAAAACATGGAGACAGGGATCCAACGACTCATCGTCTCATGGGCTAATTAGCATATCCATGCATCCTAGTTGATGGAGCGTCATTTGATTTCCTGGAACTCTACTTTTTTATGGTCTGTTCACTACAAGCAACAAGGCAACCACACCAATACATGTTTGAAACCTACCCCCTTACCACAGTCGATCTGGACCTGTGCATGAATGTTTTACATCTCAAACAGCAGGTGGCAGTGTTTGCTCTTTTCATTGGTTAAAGTTTGTTTGCAGAGTTGTTGAAATTGACACTCAAGGCACAGCGTTACATAACTGACGTTGCTTTGATAAATGGCACCTGTGTGTTTGGTGATCACGCCAGACCTACGCCATGCCAGAATCCACTAAAACCCCCATGGAACGGTTCACTCTGTTGTGCTCAACAGATCAATCATATTAGCTAAACGCGCTGGACTTAAGAGTCAAACACTCACTGGAGAGATCTGAGTTCAGGCTTTATGAATCTGATAATGGACTATAGATGTGGTCAAATCTGTCCAAATCTCTTTATGGTTCTATCAATGACCATTGCAACATCTTAAGCTTTAGTCACAACTGCCCCAGTGGGTGGATATGAGCTGTCTGCAGGCGGAAAATTTGGCAAACTTGTAGGTGGAAGTGGCCAGGTCTTAGACCGCTCAGTGAGTCTGCAGAAATAAGCAGGATAAGGCGCCAACGTTCATGCACGTTTTTCTACGGGCACGCTGCAGGGAACAGGACAGAGTGAACACTTCTACAGCGTGTAAGGGTAAGTGCGGTTGAAGTCAGTGAGATGCAGGTGTGTCATATGGATTTCTCTTTTTTTTTTAGCTCTTCCCCAAACCCTGTGGGTTGCGCAGGGAGCCTGTTACTGCTGTTCACGTGATACATGCGTGCTCTTTTTGTGCCTCGCACAGGTTTACCTATCTATCGTCTGCAGACACGGTGTGATTAGCCATAAGGGCAGGAGTGACTAATGCCTTACTAACAACTAGAGTTCGGCGTAAAGGCGCCTTATAACAGCACACTCATACATCGTAAACACGTGGAACTTTCATTAGCTTTACGAACACTTCACGATACAGTTAACGCACACATAACAATGGTGTGTTCCATTTTCAACGAACCAACTACCATTTTATTGAACAAATGTTCCAATCACTTCCTAAAATATGTAAAGAAAAGATTTGAAGAAAATATTTGCAGAACTATGATAACTATCCAGGCATCCTCTTAACCTGCTATTTACCTTTTGGGGTCTTTTGGCTACTCACCTCACCGCTCCCCCAGGGGATGGGTCCAATTTGGAAAACAAATGTCACACACCCAAGTGTGATAAAATAATATTGATAAATGATATAAATAATATTGATCTGCCAGCCGAGCACTGACCAGACCTGAAGCTGCTCAACCTCTGAGATCCAGCATGTGGCTGTAATTGGATATCCTCCATTGTCTGTTCTCTGTAAGGAGGCTCAACATGTTTCACATCATGAATTCATAACATTTCACTCTTTTCTTTGACTTTATCTGGGAGGAAGTTCTGTGAAGTTCTGGTCTGTCTTTGCACCAATGACTGTTTCATGAAAAACGACTTTTTGAAAAAGCTAGGGAATTTCAACCAGCATGGAACATGTTTCTGCCCTCTAGGAGGCAGTAACCTCTCACCTCTCTATTTTTTTGATCCTTTAAAGTTTCAGGGACTCCTTCTCTGAGATGCTTCCGGTTTATTCTTGAGGACAATCAATCAAAAGAAAAAAACACAATGATTTGATTGGGGGATCCTGAATGCTGCCTTCCAGTTCTGCTTGATTGTAATTACTGAGTGCCAACAATAACCCTTTGATTAACACGCCGGCGCTGCGGTCTCTCAAAGGGAACATGAGGTTAGAGAACCAATGGTGCTCCTCCAAACATTCTTCTTTGAAGAGCTTTGAATGATTCTTGTGGGGAATTTTTTCTTTCCTGCACAACTATCATCTCTGAACAGATAAAGACACACAAAGCAAACTAAATCTTTGCTTTGTTTTAACTGCAGATTAACTGAAAACAACTCGACTCATTTGTGTGCTTTTATGAGCTGCTCCACTTCAGTGGGGTCCTGCTGTGAGTCACACGCCAGTACAGAACCCAGCAGAAAAGCAGGATAAGGCGCTGGATGGAGTGTGTTGCATTTGGGATGTTATTTAAAAGAAACGCTCGCTCCTTCCTGGAGTATTAAAGCTGTTTTTGTGGCGAACACCCACTGCCTTCATCTCTGTGTAATGAAGAGACAGAATGATGATGTTTCACCTTTGATGAGGAAGAGGCAATGATCCAAAAAAACAGCGGCCTCAGATGCATAAAGACCTACCTTTTTTTTTTAAAGATTGAAATGTTGTAGAACATTGGAGCAGCTTTTGGAAATAAAAATGGAGATGGGTTTATTAGTTCAAGCCTCCACTCACCCATTTCTGTTCCTGACAGGACGCAAAATTAGAAAGCAGATATTGATCGGGGGAGTCGTACAGAACTGGGCTCATCTTCTGTGCAAATATTAGAGGAACAGAATGAACGATTCCTCAAGGTCATTAAGACGGAAGAGCTCATTGATTAAACTTCAGCACAAAGTTTGGTAACTAAACCGCCAAGATGCTCAAAAATACTTTTAAATTGAGTTCATTGCACCATTAAATAATAAAGTTTCAAAGAATTATTTCCCCTGACAAATAAAACCCAGCTGCTTAAATGATTCTTGAAGAAATCATCTAAACTGAGGTTAGACCATTTCCTTTAAATGTTCTTGTGTGGATGACTGGTGTTTGTGATCAGAGGTTTGAACTTTGACTTGAGACTGGAGACACCGTCTGGATTTGTGATGCACAAACCTAAATCAGATCAAGAATTTTATCTTAACTTTGTGATCGGAGACTCTTGACATGAATTGTGAGATGTAACCTTATTTTTTCTGACAAAGACTTGAAGCTTGACGTTAACTCATGACCAGAGACTCAACTGGGTCACATGACAAGAGCCTCAATTAGGATGCTTTTCACAAAACCAGGAGATTTGAAAATTATTCTTAAATTTTTACGACTTATAACAACATACTTGGTATTTTGTTTCTAGATGCGATACTTGTCACATCTTTCTGAACTTGGAATTTGTGAGCATAAACTTTGAATGAACTTTTTAATTAGTTTACAAGTAAAAACTTTAGATATGATTTGGACTTGTGACTAAAGACTTCACCTTGATTTGGGACTGGAAACTTTACAAATGACTTAAAATTTTGGCTGAAGATTCAAACCTTTGCTTGAACTAGTGACCCGAAGACCTGACTTAGACACGTGATGGAAAACTTTGAGTAGAGACTAAATCTTGATTTGTGACTGAAGACTTTGGAAAATACTTCATATTGTGGCCAAAGACTTGAAACTTTGCTTGAACTTGTGACCAGAGACTTGACTTGAACTTGAGAACGGAGACCTAAATCAGAAAACTTTGACTAGAGAATAAATCTTGATTAGGGAATGAAAACTGTGGAAATGATTTGGAATTGTGGCTAAAAGACTTGAATTGTTGCAGTGACTTGTAGCCAGATACCTGACTTGGACTTGGGGTGAGAGATTTAGAACTTTGACTGGAGACTCAGTCTTGACTGGGAATGACATGAATGAGATTTTTGGTCTTTGAAAATTCAAGATGGCGGCCTCTTCCTGAGGTCAAAGGTCAATCAAACTTTGGTTGTGTGTGAAATTTCGCAAAGACCGCTGGAAGAAGTTTTCTTTTCATATATGGTGTGAAAATTGCCAATTTTCACATTTTCCCACGAATGGCCGCCGAGCTGTAGGTCCTGTGGCCATCCCATAATAATTCTAAAACCTCCTTTGGATTGAATTTTTTTTTTTTTGCAGTTCTCCCACTGTGATGTCATCTTTTATTTTATTTATTTAAGGGGGTTTGTTCACAATGCCCAAAATGTATTTTTAACAGGGAAATGTGTAGGGAGTTTTTTGAGTCTGGTGTGGTGTATTTTCTGACAGAACATAACTTAATGAGCGAGCTGAATGCTAGCTTGAGGTCATGGTATGACCGTCATCTCCACGCTGACCTGAGCAAAGAGCAGGACCAGAACTGTGACAGTGCAAAAAGGATGTCTGAGTTTACCTCCTAAAAGGATGTCAGCAGAGACCGCAGGAGGCTGCAAAGCAAAGAGCAGGAGGCTGATGATTGATTAGCCGAGGCCGTCTGGCTGACTGAGACTCATTGGCATCCGTCACTTTGATGAATTACACAGCTGAGAAAAACACACTGCACTCTGATTACAGCCAGCATGGAGGACATGCACGCACCTGCTTTGATGGCTTTCACAGAGCCTTCACCAGGGGTTTGTATGAACTTTGCGTGTCCTGGAACACCTTCCTCCATGACTCGGAATTGCTTTGCGCGGATTGTTTTCTGTGGAAGTTGCCAGGTTTGCTTCCATGCTAATCCACCACCAGCTCTCACACACCCCAAAGTCCCTGTTTAGTATTCTGCAGCAGGAAGAGGAGCATCCTCACAATTCTGTCTCAAGGTCCTCCACGGTTCATAAACAGAGGGCAATTTGTTCATATTTAAAACGCGGAGTGGCGGGTTTGTACGTTTCTGCTGTCCTGCAGCTACACCTGTGACAAGAGGCCCTGAATAATTTATCCTGATGAAGGCCATGCCGCCTGTTCTGAATCACACCAGTGAAATTATGGGCAATTTATTCAACAAAGTAGGTGGCAGAGAATTGGATACTTAATGTAGAAATGTTCCTTCTCACCCACGAGAAATCATTTATAGTCAGCAGAGGTTGGAAGGCAGAGAGCTGCAGTGAACTTAATCACAACATGAGAATGTCAATATACACTCACCGGCCATTTTATTGGGTACACCTTACTTGTACCAGATTGGACCCCTAGTTTTTCCTTCAGAACTGCCTTAATCTTTGGTGGCAGAGATAAACAAAGTACTGGAATAATTCCTCAGAGAGTTTGGTTCACATTGACATAATAGCATCACACAGTTGCTGCATATTTATTGGCTGCACATCCATGATGCCAATCTCCTTTTCCACCACATCCCAAAGCTGCTCTATTGGGTTGAGATCTGGTGACTCTGGAGACCGTTTGAGTCCAGTGAACTCATTGTCCTGTTCAAGAAACCAAGAAACACTGTGGTCATGAAAGGATGGACATGGTCAGCAACAATACTCAGGAAGGCTGTGGCGTTGGAACCATGATCAATTGGTACTAATACTACACAAATACAACTGCAGTTGCACGATGGAGAGGCATTGGCAGAATCTTCAAGATTTCATGCCACTGTCTGATTTGTTGAAAATTGTTGGCGTGGTAATGAATGCAAATGGCGGCCGTCAGGAGTGCAGAATGGCCCGCCTTTTATATACCCTCAGACTATGGGGGGGCTGGTGGCACTTGATTTGGATGGTCGCCGTCCGCAGACATTTACACAGCGGCCAATCAGAGCAGTTGCGAGCGGCTGCCACCGCCCTGTAGCCGCCCAGCTGTTGCCTGATTTTGTAATGGTGTTATCCCGCCTGTCACTGGACTGCCGCCGCGCCATCTCGAAATGTGACCGAAGTCAGCTTTTAGAGAAAAATCGTCTGGTCATCGTAAAATTGTAACTTTTTCCTAGAACTTCCGGCCACCGCGCAGCGTGTAAAAACGCGACGACCTCCTCCTGATTACAAATGCAGTCATGTGGCCATCTGCTGAAATTGAAGAAAAACTTGCATTTAGGTTGCAATGCAGTGGCATTTTGGGATTACTGACCATAAGGGATCCAAAGTGTGCCAATGAAATAACCCCCAGACCATTACACCACCACCACCAACCTGAACTATTGATACAAGGCAGGATGGATCCATGCTCTCATGTTGTTGACATCAAATTCTGATCCTACTATCTCAATGTGGCAGCAGAAATGGAGACTCATCAGACCAGACAACGTTTTTCCAATCTTCTTTTGTTAAGTTTTGAGGAGTCTGTGCGAATTGTAGCCTCAGTTTCCTGTTTTGAGCTGACAGGAGTAAGACCTGGTGTGGTCTTCTGCTGCTGTAGCTCATCTGCTTCAAGGTTGGACGTGTTGTGTGTTCAGAGATGTGCTTCTTCAGACCTTGGTTGTAACCAGTGATTATTTGAGTTACTGTTGCCTTTCTATCAGCTGGAACCAATCTGGTCATTCTCATCTGACCTTTGGCATCAACAAGACATTTCCACCAACAGAAGTGCTGCTCACTGGATATTTTCTCTTTTTTGGACCATTCTCTGTAAACTCTAAAGATAGTTGCAGGTTAAAATCCCAGTAGATCAGCCCGTCTATGTCACGTTCAAAGTCTCTTCAATCATCTTTCTTCTCATTCTGATTCGGTTTGAACTGCAGCAGATCGTCTTGACCATGTCTACATGCAAAAATGCATTGAGTTGCTGCCATGTAACTGGCTATTAGAAATTTGCATTAATGAGCAGTTGGGCAGGCGTGCCTAATGAAATGGCCGGTGAGTGTATTTTCTTTGCTTTTGAACTCTCACTTTTGGCTGACATCGATCATTAAAGTTGTTTCTCATTTCTCGAAAAGCTTCTGCTCAGAGAACTGAGTTGTTCCTCGTCTTTCCTACAGCTTTTCTCTTGAATAAACCCATTAAAATTTGGATTTAAATCAACAGAGATATTTTGTAGGACACCACCTCACTGGGCTGCTATAGTTCCTGACCAGATGGAGGCACCAAAATAGCGAGAAGTCACCGGAATTGTGCTGAAGTGTCAAATCAAGGTGTTTTCTCCAGTCACTTGTCCAGGGCAGACATCTTCCTCTGAGGATGGTTTTGAAGACAGATCAGGTTTTTATGTGTGCCTGAAATTCCAGTAACACTTGAGAAAGAGGAGATCCAGGATCCAGATTTTTTTTGCTCCAAAATAGATGAGCTATCAGGAGCTGCCACTAGGTGGCGACAGAACACCAGAAAACCGAATCATTAACACCGTGTTCCTGTTAAGTTTTCTTTCAACTCTGAAATTCTCATTTCTCATCTTTAATCAGTTTCTTTTACTTTTTTCTCCACATGTTACCAGATTCTGAGTTTTTTTCACATTTCTACAAATTTTAAGTCATAAATTATAAAGGAGAAACTAAAAAGGTTAATTTGTTTGAACAATGCATTTTTCTTTTTTTTTATATACAACCACAAAAAGAGCCATACCAAAAGACAAACGGGCACCAAAAGAACAAAGTTTATTTAAAAAAGACTGTTCCATAAAGCAAATAGAAATAGTAAATGTCCTGGTTAAAATTCAGACAAAACAAAGGAATTGGAACCATGGCCAAATCCAGCCACACTGACTGTCAGTCAGCAGCATCCTGCCAAAGGCTGTCTAACCGAATCTAAGCTACTCAAAAGAAACCAATAAAGCCCACAAATCTACCGATCCCCAACCAAAACTACAACCCTGCAATGTAAGACTGCTGAGGACAAAAAAAAAAACCCTGCACATGCTCTGCTTCTGCGCAGTTTCCAGGTGTCTGGCTGATATATATATATATATATATATATACACCCAGCAGGTGCTGATTAAAATAATCCAGGTGCGCAGAATGATAGCAGGTAGGGGCGCAGTACAGCAGAAGCAAGACACAAAGCCCGATTTCCACAGGTCAGTCTGCAGTGCTTCTCTGTTGCATTAAAAACATAGAATGATTGATTAATTGGGATGTTTACATTGGCTCCACCATGCCTGCGTCTAATCCTCCGCAACTCAAGGTATGCGCAGGAATTCCATTTCCTGTTCGTCAATGTGTCAATTCTGTGCAAAAAAGCTGAAGAAACTGGGAGAAAAGGTTTTAAAATAAAAGTTCTGGTGCACTTTCAAAATAAGGAAGTAAAAAAAAACATTTTTTACACAAAACACTCAAAAGTGTGATGAAATACTCATACTACAATAAACGTGGATAAACTACTCCTCTGGAAATCAGTGGGGACAGACCGGAGACGCAACAGAGACAACATAAACTAACTGACAGTCGGGAGATGGACTATTCACATAATGCAGATGGAACTGTGTAAATCTGACGTAAGACCAGACGATTCAAATCCTGGAATCTCATAGAAAAATGTAATTTTATTCAGACCAAAAACAGAACAGAAAACCACAGGAGGGGGTCCATGAAGATTCTTGTCAAACAGCAGCAAAATTACAGAAAGTCAGGACGAGTCGGGACGCTGATGCACAGCCGCCTCTCCATTATCAGTCCGACAGCAGTTCAGAACATCGAGCATTTGAGCAGATGAAGAGCATAAATCAGTCCGGACTCTCAAGCGTTTGGACGTTTCGAGCAGAGATGAAAGGGAACCGGATGGAGCGCTTCCGGAAGCAGACATGGTTTCTGAGGCCGGACAGGCGGATAAATCCCTTCCCGCAGGCATCACAGACGTGAGGCTGTTCGCCTGTGTGCGTCTTCCTGTGTCTTTCCAGCTTGGAGGCGCTGACAAAGCCGCTACCGCACAGGTCGCACGGATAAGGCCTCTCGCCTGTGTGCGACCGCACGTGGCACAGCTTGGCGTTGCTGTGTTTGAACTTCTTGCCGCATATCTCGCAGGCAAAAGGCTTTTCATCGGTGTGGATAGTCAGATGTCTTTTAAAGGCAGATGGGTCGGTGACTCTTTTGCCACAGGTGGGGCACAGGTAGGGCTTCTCCCCTGTGTGCGTTCTCTTGTGGAGCAGCAGCTTGTCGCTTCCTCTGAAAGTTTTGCCGCACAGCTCACAGGAGTACGGCCTCTCGCCCGTGTGGATGGTCTGGTGCTTCAGGAGGCACAACTTGCTGGACAGACTCATGCCACAAATCCTGCAGTGATATCCGTGAACACCATCCTGGTGGTCCTGACTGTCCTCTGCTTCAGAGTCCAAAGATGTTATCAGAGTTTCTGGTTTCTCAGACCCCCTTTCCTCGTTGTACTGCAGCTGCTCTTCCTCCAGGATGATGAAGGTCTCAAACTCTTCCTCCTTGATCTCTGGAGGCTGGAATAACTCCTCATTGCCTTCTGCTTGGAGTTGCTGCTCCTCTTTCTCCTTCAGGGAGTCTGGGAGAGACAGAGACGTGACCTGTTGTTAGACAGAAACTGACACATGTGTGAAGAAACTTGAGATTCAAAATCACATAATCAGTACCTAAACTCTAAAACCCTAAAACAGTCATTTCTGACTTTCAAGACATGTTTTAACCTCTGCAGTTTGTTATTATTAATGAAGGAATTAAACATATGAATTTCAGAAATGTGAGGTTTTCCTGTGACCTTAGGGTAAAACAAAACCTGCAGGTAAACTGCAGCGAGTTATCTCCAAAGGTAAAATAAATAAATAAATAAAAGTCACACAAAAAAATAATATTTCAAAATTTGCTAATGCAACCAAAACACACGTTAGGGATATTCAAAGGAAGTATTAAAATTATTATGGGATGCCCACAGGACCTACAGCTCAGTGGTCATTTTGTGGCAAATTTAGCAATTATCTAATTTTTTCCACAATATGGGGAAAAAACTTGTTTGAGGAAATTTCTTACACGCCACCAGATCAAGTCCATAACTATTACCAAAGTGTCATTGACCTTTGACCTCGGGAAGAGGTCACCATCTTGAATTACAAAAAAAAAACTTTAGCACGAGCTGCAAATTTAATTTCCAAATTGAATCTACAAACTTCTATATGGATTTTGATCCTCCAAACTCCTTGACCATCAGTGGGAAGCTGCTTGAAATGAATGTTTTTGAATGGCGCCACATATGTTACCAGAAAATGTATAACACAAATCGTTGAATATTGAATATTAACCTATTAGGAATGGGGTTCGGTCGGTAGAGGGCGCGCTCTTAAATCATTAACAGTTTTTAGAAGAAGTGTATAACTTTCTAAAATAAAAAATCCTTTAATTACGTTTCAACAGTAAAGGAGTTCTTAGTTTGCAGATTACTTTGAGGATGTATGCCTTGCGGTATTTTTGGCTGAAGTTACCGATTCTAAAAAGCCGAACCTCCGGTTGTAACGCGGCGTCGAGCATCTTTTCCTTCACCGCGAGCCGCCGCTTCAACTCCGAGATCCGATTCTCCAAAATCTGAAGTCTCTCTTCCCCTGCGGTTCCCATCTGCTTCCGGACAATCGCTCTGTAATCCAGATCCAAAGACATGCTTCAACCAGAGGCCGATGGACGTTGTAGTGCCAATGGTTGGGAAGTTTTTCACTCAACACCTCCTCGAGCTAATGCTAACTTCCGGTGTTCATCTTCCGGTAAAAACAGTAAAAAAAGACTGCACTTCCGGTTATGTCTTTGTGTTGTCACTTTGATACTCGAAGCAATTTATACCTACATATATATATATTAAATTAACTTTTTTGGTTACGAGCCGGAGAGGCCGGTAACATCCAAAGTCTACCAGCCAAATCTGGACTCTGCTGGGCAAACATTTCTCAGGAAAAATAATTTGTGTATTTCAAAGTAAAACTGTTGTTTAAAGTTTCAGTTATTTGGTTATTCTCTCACAAAAATAAAATACTAGTTATAATTGAATGTATGCTGTCACGTTTTATAACAGTACAGAAATGTATTTTTATTTTAGTAAAAGACACTTCTGATCTCTGACCACTTGAGATACCTTAATTAAAGCATCAACTTTATCTTCAAACATCACACAGCAAAATGCTGGGAAGTATTAAAGATTTACCAATATGAACTTTTTTTTTTTTTTTTTATCAGTCAATCCCGACGGCAATATTGGGCACAAACCAGTAAAGTCCACTGGTGACCTGCTGGACGCTCACGTTGTGGGTGTGGTCAACTTTGTCGCTTATGGTCTGATTTTTTAAATTTTTTAATTTTTTATAGAAATGTTTTGCATTCAATAATAAAGAGAAGACCCCGTTTTTAAAATTAAATGCAATATGCTTCCATACACATCTCACTGTAGGCATCATGCATTTTTCTTTGAAATCCTCACCTTTGTGATGCCATACGGTTTTAAAACCATTAGTCCCAAAAACAGTGATCTTTGTCTTGTCACTTCAGAGTATAGAGTCCCAGTAGTCTCTCTTTTTCAGCATGGGCCCTAGCAAATTATAGGCGTGCTTTTTTATGCATGGGCTTTAGGAGAGGCTTCCTTCATGGACGATACCCATGCATATCATTCCTCTGCAGTGTGTGCGGTCACTCCAGTTTGGCTTTTTACTGCTTTAGCTAACTGCAGTGAACTTGCATTGTGATTTTCTTCAACCCTTCTCATCAGAAGACGCTCCTGTTGAGAGGTTAACTTCTGTGGATGGTCTGGACGTCTCTGTAAGATGGTTACACTTCCATCTTTCCTACATTTTTGGATCACTGTTATAGTATTTTGACTGATATGTAAAGCTTTGCTGATCTTCTTGTGGGCCTCACCTTCTTTGGGTAAAGAAATGATTTATTTTCTCAGATTTTGTGACATTTCTCTTCCATGAGGAGCCATTTCTGACAGCATGAAATGCTCTTTCACCTGTGTCCTGGACACATCTTCAATGAATCATTAGACTCGTCTGTGGTTGAATGCCTGTTCATTGTTGTAGTTTTAAGTGTGACTTTTCTCTTAAGACTATACTTGGGGTGTACTCATTTTTGAAACATAGGCTTGAATGAATTAGTTGGGAAAATCACTTTTTTGTGTGTGCAAATTAACAAATCTTGTTTGCCATCAATGGCTGAGATCTATGACTAAAGCAAAAATAAACAGTTTTTTTACTTCATCCATTGCATTACCTACATTTGCTTCATTGAGATGATCCTATTTCACACAGACTGTTTTCCATTTGGAAAGGAAGTCACGTGAACCTCTGTCTAACAATATAAACTATTTAACATTCTGAAAAAAAATGGGTTTTTTCTCATCGTGTTCATGTTTTATTTATGCCAAAAAACATTTAATTTATAATTATTATATTAATAATAAAATTAATTCAAATCAGTGTTTTCTTTTTCTAAAAGGTGATAGAAGGTTCCTATGGGTTGTGGTCAGTAAGAAATTGAAGTTGAAGGTTGAATATGCTTCTTTTTGCTAAACAAAACTATACAACACATGAAAAACTATTTTTAAAAAATCCATGATGATTTCTAAATTTAAAATTACAGTATCTTAAAATAGTTTTAAAAATAATCAGTACCAATCTTTTTTTCTTTATCTAACATAAAAAACAGTGAAGAATTGTATTTGTATAGCATAATTAACAAACATTAGTGTTTCATTCATAAAGGTATACAGTTCCTGTTAAAAAACAAAAAGTAAAAACATGAAAGTTTATTTTGAAAGAGACTTTTAGAATGATCAGTAACCCTCACATCTTTATCAGTTCTAAATTATTTTAAATTGTGCAGCATCAATGTGCAAAAAGAAATAAAGCGATGCTGCTCATCACAAAACCCTATGATCTTTGATGAAACCTGATGTTGATCTCAATTTCAGTTCTCGTGTCTGCTAAGACTTGACTGTTTTTCATCCTGTGATGCATCCACTTGCATACAAATAGATCCATGAACATCTTTGTTTTTATTGTCTGGAATCTGGATCACAGAATGAAGCATTCTCCGGAGCCGACCTGCAGAACCCGAACAGAACAGACTACCAAGTTGGTTCTGCAGTTTGGTAAACTTCTAAGTACCAGCAGATCTTTTAGGGGTGTATTCAGACTGGACACATTGGCTTGTTTTCCCCGATAATCCGGAACAAATTTTCAGTCTGAAAACACCCAAGCGGACCCTGCTCCACGACAGGAACTGCTCTCTGACCCATTTTTCGAGACGGTCTCTGTTTTCATTAAGACTAAGCTTCTGTTCTCTCTGAGATTCCTCAGTCTGAATACAATTCAATTTCAATCCCGGAGCAGAATAACTGAACAAAAAACAGCCACCAAAGCCGATGTAAAGAAAGAAGGAAAGAAACTTCAAGCAAGCAAGCCTCCACCGTACCAAAGCAGCAGTAAAAAGTGTTGCACCTGATGTTGACACAGATGTTCAAAATTAGTCAGTGAAATGTAAAGTTTGAATAAGAGAATTATCCCAACAAGGTTTGCAAACCGCAGGACATCTATAATTTCCATCTCTTGTTGCTTTGCTTCGCTTTGCCCCTCCCTTGTAATTCCTGGCAAATGAGCGAAAAGATCTTTAGTCAAGTGGTTTTGCTTACAAGCCTTAGTTCTGGAACAGGAAAGTCTGCTTGACGGCAGCCTGAATCCAGACCAAACGCAAGGTTCAGGACTCAGTCAGGAGCAAATTAAGCAGACTCGGACCAAACCAAACAACTTTCCCAGTCTGAATACACCCTAAAACACAGTTAGTCTCTGTATTCTGGGGATGAGCGGTCAGCCTCTGAAGAAGATCACAGGTTCAGTTCTCACCCTGCATGCCCACGTGACAAAGTGTCATTGGGCAAAACAACGAATCCCAAATTGCTTTTGGTGGTTAAAGGTTGGCGTCAGTGTTTGGCAGTGAAGTTGCCATCAGTGTGTGGAGGGGACTGCGACTATAAAGTGATTTGGTCCTTAAAGGAAGGTAGAAAAGTGCTTTGTGTGTTAAGTATAAAACCCCTTAAATTTATTAACTGACCAGTTTCTGCTCCGCCGTCTCCAGCTAGTCCAAACTTCAGCTGCTGTCTGCTAAAGGGAACTAGACGGTGGGAGCACATCACTCCTGTATTACACTTGGTTCACTAGCTGCCTGTGTCTTTCAGAAATGTTTTTAAGATTTGCTTCTAGTTTTTAAATGTTTTAATGGACTGGGACCCCATTATCTTTCAGAAATCCTACATTTTTTGTTGTCCATGTCGAGCTCTGAGGTCTGAAGATCTATTGCGTTTACTGTTCCCAGGACTTGGCTTGTGACTCGGGGAGACAGAACCTGGAACGCTCTCCCCTTTTCTGTGAGGTCTGCCAGTTCCCTCAGTGATTTTATGTCCTTTTTAAAAACAGTTTCTTTACTCAGGCTTTTAACTCCAGCGAGCAGATCCAGTGGCCCACCTGAAATTGCTTTTATTGTGAAATTGCTTGTATTGATTAAATTATTTTGTTTAATTGCTTTTGTTGTGATTTTATCTTATTTTATTGCTACGTGTTTTATTTGACTTTGTGTTCAGCACTTGGGTTGCTCCCACTTTTATAAGTGTAATACATATAATAAATAGATTTAAGAAGTATACATCATTTCCCACTTGAAAAAAATGTTGCCATGACAACCAGTCATAGTTTATGTGTGAAAGAGAAGTTTAAGTTTTGGCTCTTAAACAGCAGTGAACCTTTAAACCTGACATTCTTTGAAAGACAACCTGGATGCTGTGGAAGTTATTCTTAACATTAATGTGAAGCATGTCGTGTCCAGAATCCTTCCTGTGAAGAAACGTGAATCTGTATCTTCACAATTTCAAAAAAAACAAACCACAGTGTGCTCTGATAAGCACAGCAGCACTCAGTCATCTGAGAATATCAACTCTTATATTTGTATAAACTCTTATGTTTCAAAAAATAATTCAGGAGGAAATGTATGTAGTAAGTGCTCTGAGGCTGCTGGGACTAGAATCCTCTAAACTGGGGCAAGGTCACCCTCGTGTGGTGATGTCAGGTTTGAGAAAAAGGCAATGAAAACCAAAAAAGTCTACGAAACTCAGACATTTATTTGTTTAGTTTTTATTACAGCGGCCTGCACTCTGAGGCTCCGGAGCCACGTGCAGCTTCTTTTTTCCTCCATTGTGGCTCTTTAGCTTTGAACCAAAAATTTTAATGATTTCAATAAATAATGTGTTTGTAGTTTGCTTGATTTCTTTAGCTGATAAAGTTTTGTCATGTATGTTTAGGTTTTTAACATGTCAGATGACTGAACAAAACCATGAAAGTAAAAGGTTTATTCTCCTGTCAGAGCTGTTTGTTGTTAGATTCAGCTTAAAGCACATTTTCTGATCATCTGCTCCACATCAGAGGGTAAAGTTCTTTAAAAATAGAACTGGATTTACATGTTTAGATTTAAAGAAGAAGTTATATTCTACACATATGATGCCATGACAATAAAAGGAGAAATGGGATGAAGTCAAAATGATAGAAAAGTCCACGGTCAAGTTGACTTTCTTGCATTTTTAATTGAAGTAAATCTGCTGCAGGAGGAGGATTTTATTTGACTCAAGTGGATTTTATTTTGAAAGGAACAATATGTCCTGCTGTCAAAAGTAAAATAATTTAAAATGAATAGATATAGAAACATTTTGGCACTGTTATTATTGGAAATTGTTGGAACATTTTAAAGCTACTTTTTATAAATGAAAGTCTTAATTGCCACAAAAACATTAATAAAGTGTATTTTTCTAAAAGATAATAAATTATGAAAACTTGTATAGCACTTTTCTACCTTCTATTATGTCTAATTTTGCAATTCTTGTGGGTTCAGCTGCCAGAGTACAACACAGTTTCTCATTATGATTGTAAGTCTATCTTCCCTGAAATGAAAACACTAGATTTTTTTTATTTCTAAGAAACACCTAAAATATTGGTTATATGTTCAGAGGGAGAGTTCTATTGAGGGCAAGACTTTGTGTGTTAGGTATATAAACCTCTCAAATGTTGTCATGACGCATAAACAATCATTGTTTAAGGAGTTTAGACTTTCACAAGCCAGAAGAATAATTGCATTGTTGTGAAAAAGCATGAACACACCTTTTATTTAAATGTGGACAAAGGACCCGATGACACGTCTACTGGAGAGACGGGCACCACTCACAATATGTTCAGGATATTGTGAAAAGCTCAGTGGATGTTGTAAACAGTGTTTGTTTCACTTCACAGATTTTCAGGATAGGGAGGTGATTGTATTATGGTGATAGACACACCTTATGTCGTGTTTTCCACAAAATGGTCTCACTGTGTTCAGTGTGTCCTTCTTATTGGGGCCAAAACCAAAATCTACTACATTACTAAATTTTGCCAGTAAGTCATTTCAAGTTCATCATTCAAACAGCCATGAACACGCAACGTCACTTAATGGACGAGGAGCGCCACCTGCTCATAGAGAGAGAACAGGACTATAATAGAAGGTGGGTGCACTGGGTGTGGTAATAAGTTTGGTCTAGGGCGTGGGGGGGATTTATAAGCCTTTTACTTCTTCTCATTACTTTTTGGATATTTCTTGTTATTTTCTTTATTTTTATCTTGTCCTTATTTTTCCTTTAAACCACATATTCTAAAAAATATTGTCAGTGGTTCTTGTAGATGGTCCAGTCACTTCACGTTCTTACCTCAGAGACATCATAGAACCATCATCATCCCCCAATTCCACCAAAACACCCCCAACTTTCTGTTCATGGATGATAATGCTCCACCACATGGTACCAGGATTGTGACGGCTGGACTTGAGGAAGTGGGAACACCTCAGAACAACATCATGATTCTAGTGAGGAGCATGAGACATCGCTGTCAAGCTTACATTGCAGCCAATAGTGGAAATCTCCACTATTGACACGGTCAATGTTTGGTATTTGAGGCTGTTTTTATTATCGTCTTCATTATGGGATAAGAAACATCAAACTAATGAAAATGATGTTGATTCTCATTCATTATTAGAAATATCAAAGGGAACTGTGATGAATTTTACTAAAATTCAGACCAGATAGGAAAAGCACTCATGGAAATAACAATATCCCTTACTTATTGTGAGTGTTAGTATTGTCAACATTGGAAAAGATGTTGAACTTCTTCTCCTTCATGTGATTTTTAAAAAAAACATCCAATGTTTAGTATTGACTAGCATTTCTGTGAGGACATTAAAATGCTAATTTATTCCCCTTTGTTTAATTATTTGATTATTTTCATACATGTTGAAATTTGATATTTTTCTTTACTTTTGTTTATTCTTAACATTAATGTGAAATTTTCTTATGTAAGCTACTACTGGGAGAAATATTTTAATATGACTCCCAAAATAAAAAAAAAAACAAATTTAAATAAAGATATGTTCAAAAAATAGACATTAAATATGAATCTACTGGATTTGATTGTGACCTCGGATGAATCGGGTTATTCAAGCAGTCTGTTTGCCTCTAATTGGTGGCTGTTCTGTAAAAGGGGAGAAGGAGGCCTGTGACAGCAGGAGTCACGGATGAGGCGGAAGTTCATGTGTGGCGAGGAGAGCGCTTGCTGCTTCCTGCTGAGGGTCTCCGCACGCTCCTCCTCAAAGAGCGTTCTCACGCTGCGACCAAAACCACAAACACGACACAGATGCAGGACACATAAACACAGGAAGGAGGAGAAATCCGTGTAAATCACACAAACTGGGACATGTCCTCAACATCATCATCCTGCAGGGCGGCGCATGGGTCAGTGGGGCTACTTCCGGCTCAAAGGTCAAAGGTCAAAGTGGGACATCTGCTTCAGTGCGAATGTGTTTCTGCATGCGGTGCTTATTAAACTCGGGGGACATCGGAGCTCACGTATCGCTCATAATAGGTCTGGGTTGTGCTGAGGATGGAGGTCATCCTCTTCCTTTCAGGGATTCTTGGAAAATACTTGCAGATGGGAATCTCCTCACTCCGTCCTTTTCCTGCACGAACACACAACCGAGCATCCCAGCTCGGCAAACTCGTCAACACACCCTGTCTTCCACATCCACCCTCCACCTTCCTGAGGCCTCTCAGCTGGGACGCAGCGGCAAGCGCAGTCCCAGGCTCTTTGTCCGGAATCTGCAACCTTTGTTCCGCCACAACGCTGGGTGGAGCAGACTCATCCACCCCGGAGGCTGGGAGCCCCTACGAGGGCAAGAGTTGGGATCATTTTGTGGATAAGTGGGATGATGCCTAGGAAAAGTGACGTGCAGAGAAGTTCTTCAATACAAATGATGTAAACAAATGTGTTTTTGACCCACAATGACAGTCAGAATGTGGAAAAACAAAGGAGATCAGGGTGATTGGTGTCTCATTTCCTTTGGTAAAAAAGGTTTTCATTTAAATCAAATAGAAAAATGATGTTTACAGTACAATCTTAAATTTGGAGTCCTGGGAAAGGTTTGCTCTCATTTGAATGAAGACATTAAAATATTTTATTTGGATTTTTTTTACTCATAAAAAAGAAGATTCTTGTCCAACAATCAAAGCAAATAAAATAAATTGATGAAATGGTGTAGTGACAGAAACCCATCTGTTTTCTAATGGTCACACACCAATAGAACTTTACAGAAAGAGCGAAAGAAAAATTGAAACGTTTTGTTGGGACCTCCAACTGTTTCTTTTTAGCCTCAAAGACAAGAACCTCCGTTTTGTCTTTGTTTAACTGAAGCATCTTGTGGCACATACAGTCATCAATCCATTTACCAAGAGCATGTACAGGGTCTCAGTCACCTAGTGTCAGTAGTCACGTTTCCATTACCTCTGAAATTGTGCAAATTGGATTTGGGATACTGAATTCACTTAATGGAAACGCCACAATTTCAAAACAAAACTCGCATTTATCGAAAAAACGTTTTTTGCGCTTGGAGGAGGTGGTTTTTGGGGCGTGTCGAAATGGACATATTTCGCAAAAATGCATTGGAAACGCTTTTTACGAATTAAAAGCACTTCTTGGATGAAAGTAGCTGCGCTGAGCCCCGCACAGCGGGCGCCATGAGAGGTCCCTCAGTGTCACAGCTCATTAAAAGTTGTGTTTCAAAGAAATTGTTGGAGTAAAAGCTAAGATAGCTGTCAAAAAGAAACGTATTCATAAAGACAAAGTTGTTTGATCTATTTTATCCAATTTTCTACAGAGCTTTGGCTATCAAGATAATTTTCTCATTATGGGATCAATACAATTCCTAAAAGTTCTATTTTATTTTGATAAATACTTTAACACGCATGCACAGTTTGAAGAATCGATGCTCCGGGACTCGATGTTTATGCCTGTGACCCCGTGATGTATTTTTGACAGTGCTTTCAATTCAATTTTATTTCAATTCAATTTTATATATATAGCCCAATATCACAGCCATAGCCGTCTCATTGAGCTAACATCGGTATTTGCAAGAACAAAAAGTCAAACATGAAAATGTAAAAAATGTCTGGTTGTTAAACAGACTAAGCTGAACAAACATCTCTGCCCTTACACCCTCCTTATCGGTGCTCTAACAAGAGAAATTTGTATGTAAGACAAAGAAAAGTCGTATTCAAAAAGACATGTCAAACTTAAAACTTATGGTTATATTTATCTTTTTTCTGCAAAGTTGTGCACAACTTTTTCTTTATGAATATGTTTCTTGTTGACAGTTTTCTTACCCCCATATTGGAGCCACCAGCATTTCCTTAAAATCATTTCATTCATAGCGGTTACGCTTGCAGCTCCATGGTCTGCGCAGACATCCCTTTTGACAGATGATGATGAGCCGTGACATAAATCTGAATGGATCTTAGGTTTTCAAACAGAAAAAAAGTCCAACTGCTTACTTGTAAAAAAGATTCTTTTTTAATTCCACTGAACATGATGCTCTCCATCTGTGTCTGGCTCATTTCCATTGATACACATTATCAATGGTCTGGCTACGCTGCACGTGCGCCCCAGAAGCCGCGACGTCACCCAAATAC
The DNA here is from genome assembly GCA_036245035.1 of Adrianichthys oophorus. Classification (NCBI taxonomy): domain Eukaryota; kingdom Metazoa; phylum Chordata; class Actinopteri; order Beloniformes; family Adrianichthyidae; genus Adrianichthys; species Adrianichthys oophorus. The sequence continues at coordinate 11,076,824 of BSAI01000030.1, forward strand.
TCCCTTTTTGTGAATCAACTTAAAACAACTTGTTCTCATCCATGCCTGTGGTTTTGAACAACTCATCACATGAGTTGGTTTGTGTGTAATCACATAATTATGATTTAATGGAAAAAGTGTAATTGTGAAATTGCGTTGCGTAGAATGTGGATAAAGTTTTGCGCATCTGTGTCATGGAAACACAACTACTGTAATATTTATCTGTGTCATCTCTGTTGCTATGGTAACTAAAGTTGTTGTCCATGTAGCCTGGGCCCATTAGAGCTTTTAAATGGAAGTGGCCCCAAGATGGAGCCTTGGGGAACTCCACATGTGATTTCTGTTGGTTCAGATGTGAAGTTACCAAACATTGCATATCTTCTGTACTTGTATGGTTTTTGCAGATCAATCCAATTTGTGGAGGGAAATAGCAACACATTTCACACCTCATTGTGTTTAGTGTGTTTTCACACACCAATTCCAATGCAACCTGAAACTAATTACTAAACAAACTTGAATTATGATAATAGTGACAACAATATTTATAATATATTTTCTTTGAAGGCACATTTTTGGCTTGCAAGAACACCAAATGATATCTACACCCAAAAACTGCACAACACAAATACAAAAGTTCAAAAGAGACATAACTGTTATGTTACAATTACATGAACCGAAATTCATTTAGATTTAATTCTGTTGTATTGTCTCTTTTTACCCACCAAAATGGTTAAGATTTTCATTTCAATTTTTCTATTTTGGTAGGAAATGACGACATAGTCCAACCCCCATGTTTCTAAAAATGGGCAAATACACTCAGTTAAGAATGCTTTAAGAAACCATTTAAAACACACATGTTAATCAACAGACCACGCCCACATTATCACATAAAAATAATTTCAACATGAAAGAAATGTAATTATAGTGGATATTTATTAAAAGTGCTCCTGTTATTAAAAAATTCTTAAAAGCTCCTGTTAGTATAAAATTGTTAATTTTCAAAATAGATTAAAATGATTAAAAAAAAAAGCAAAGTAATTGAAATGTGGAAAAAAAAATCGGGATTCCCAAACTTCTGTGTTTTCCTCACAGACTCACGTGCGCAGGTGTTTCAGCTCCGCTTTGTTCAGGTAAACAGGACGAGATTATAAACATTTAATTTGAAATGAAATATGATCTTTCCTCATCAGCTGTTCCTTTATTCTTCAATTTAATTCATATTTTTTCAATTAACAATGAATCCTTTGGCGGCTAAAAATACACCCATCATCTCTACAGCTGACCGTGCGCCATTACCGCTTTTCTGAGCGGACGCGACGCTGACTGTCATGCAGGCATTTCCTGTCACCTGCTCTTCAGCAGAAACCTGGATGCTCGAAGACGCGCAGAGGTTCCGGAAAGGACGTCCTGACCCAAAAGCTGCGTCAGAGGTCGGGTAAGTGCGGGCTCCGGTTCTCCTTCAGTTCCCGCTGCAGCATCCATTGCCTGGTCATGTCTTAACCTGCTTCTGACGGAAGCACCAAACTCCCTTCAAAAAACGTTGGAGTTTAGAATAATTCTGATTCCCGGTAACAGCATGAGCCTGAAATTATTGTTTTGGTAAAGGATTATCTATCTGTGAAAAATCTTCAGTTCGGCGTCAGTAGTATTCATGTAACGTGTGTACATCAGGAGCATCTTGAAGTACACACTGCGGACAGGACTACTCTCCTCACTGAGGGAAGGCAGTGGATTTCCTGGGACAGTTTCGAAATAGTTGGGTCGTTTATGACAGATATCAGCACGTTTTCCTATTTAAATTAATGCCGAAATTTAGATTAAATTGCATTTGTTAAGAAAAAGCAAATAGATTTTAAAAACTATCCCATACTTGTTTATATCTTTTAAAATAAAAAAAGCTTTATTTTATGAATAGCATTCTGGGTATCACTTAACGCGCCTCTAGGCTTCTTTCTGGTATTTTTCCATAAATTCGCAGGTCCGTCTGACTTCACATTTGTATTTTTACTTTAGCATCTTTGATGGAATGTGAAATAATGAAATGAGAGGGTTGTTCTGCTTGAGTGCACCGAGCTGACTCCAGCATCCCCCGCAGCATCCTTCCTTCTTTCCCCGCATCTCAAAGCTTGGATCTCGTGCGTAATCAGCGCGAGGATCATCCACTCCAAACCAGATTACGATCAAACATGAACATTACAGAAGGATCATCACCATTACTACTACATTTTTAATATAGTGTCAAAACGTGGAAAAATAATTCAAGTTTGATTTAATGAATGTGAGTTTTTCCTCAAAGACGATATAAAAATAAATACAAGTCCATTTAAAATGACACAAATTCAAATACTCTTTGCAATTTTATGAAAATATGTTAGATCTTCATTACATTTAATTGTCTTAACTTCCGGAACAGTTTTTATGATTTCAGTTGTAGTCGCGCGACTTTTCAACGTTTGGCTGCTGAAGAGGCCAATAATAAACTCTCTCCTCATCTGCGCCAAAACTAGTACAAGTTTGGAAATCTGACACGAGGAAGAGCGGAATCAAGCGTTCCGAAGACCCGCAAAAGCAACCGGAAGTTTGAAAAGTCGTACATTCAGAATAAAACAATTTTTACTCCTCATGTGAAGGGCACGTTAATATTAACTGTACTGTTGTTGAGAATAAGCACATTTTTTTATTAGAAAAACATGCAATAATGTAAAATATGCTTTTATCGTCAACATTTTATTTGTAATATTTTATCATTATTTTAATTATACTCAAATTTTCCTCATTAAAACTAAACATTCCTTCATCGATATATTAGTAAATAAATATTAACACAGTCACTTTGGAAATTTTGGTTAGGAACTAAAACATCTGCAGTATTTTATTCATTATGTTTTCCATCTATTTTTAGTGTTTTTATTTTTTTTTTTTATAAAGATAAAGTTTTTAAATGAAATAATAATTATTGATAACATTCATTTATTTTATATACCTGTTTTGTCCCTTTTGGGGTCATGGGACTGCTGGAGCCTTTCCCGCCCACTTGTAGGACAGCCCTGGACAGGTCGCCAGTTTGTTGCAGGGGCCACAATCATGCACACTTGCATCCACACCTAGGGGCAATTTTAGAGCGATCAATTAACCTATGAAGCATATATTTTTTTAGGTGGGAGAAAGCTGGAGAAAACCCACGCATGCACAAGGAGCTCATGCAAACTTCACACAGGTTCCCCATGTGTGACACTGTTTCAAGTCCCCCAGCCAGGACTTGAACTGGGTGTCTTCTTGCTGTGAGGCAAGAGCGCTAACCACTGCTCCACCGTGCAGCCCATTATTGATAACTTGCTAATTTAATAGATGAAACTGAAATAAATGTGCTGTGATGACTAGTCAGTTGTAAAAGATGATTAAATAATCAAACTACAGCCTATGTGGGAAAAATCCATAAAAAATTAAAAGGATTTTGTGATTTTACAATAGTTTAGCAATTAAAGTGGATTGCTAATGACTTTTAAAAATAATGTATGCACAGTACAAATGGTGTATTGAAAGCATAAATATGGGAAATTAAAATATATTTGCGCCCTTTTAAATAAAGAAAAAAAACTACAATGTTTACTGCATCATCTTAAAACGTGCACGAATTTTACTCAGTCAAGCTGATGATAAAAAATATTTTGAAAATTCGTTTTTACACAAACAAAATGACTGTAGATACTTGTTATCATCCAACAGCTGCATGAGGTTTAAATAATTTTTCAATGAGAAAACAAATAAAAGATTTGTCTTATTTTGAAGGTGTGAACCGGAAGCTGCACGAGACAATAGCTTTGGCTTGACGGTTAGCGGTGAAAGCCAGCACCACCGAGCAGCTGATGCTTTTGACTACAGAGGCTAAAAATAATCAACTTTTTTTTGGTTTTTTCTTCTTCCAGCTTTCACTGTGTTTTATTTCTCTCCCCTTTCTTTGTTCTATGTTTTCTTTTCATCCCAGAATCCAGCGAAGCGGAATGAATCTTTGAGGATTAAGACATTTTTTTCCCCGAGGTAAGACTTTAGAGTATAATCCAGTGGAAGTCAAAGTCATTTAATTTAGGATTTTGTATTCATTTTAAATATATGTCGTGCCTCTGGCTTCTCACGCAGAAAATAAGCAAAGCAGTTTAAAAAATCAACAAAAGTAAAGTAAACATGTTTTTTTTTACTCTTTCTCCACAATGAGGCACTAAGATTCAAGTAAAAAAATATGGCAGCTCTGTACCTCCTTATTCTTAGTTGTTTTCTGTCTTGTAGCATATTTTAATCGTTTTCTGACTCCAGTATACAGATTGTACTCAGATATTTTATCAACTATTACTATAGACATCAATTGTTGTCATTGTTTATTGTGGGCAAACGTTGTTTATTCATTCTATCTAATTGATAGTATTCTTTCTATTTCAGTTGATTATTAATTTTAAATATATTCATTTTATATATACATTTTAAAATAGGACATTTTTATGCTTCCTATCTGCTCTGTTAAATGTGGTTTTATATGAACTAAAATGCAGTTTTTGTTCTTTTTCTTAACTTTATGCTTGTATCCTCTTATTTTGGAGGATCTAGTTCACAGCCACACAGTTTAGCTGTCACCTGTCAGGTGGGAGGTCCCAATGTCCATTCATTTACTTTTTGAGTTGTTTGATGACAAATGGAAGAAAACTTGGAAATATTTTCTCACACTTCCCTCCATTTATGTGTGTTTTTTTTAGGTTATTAAAACTAAGGACTAAAAAAATCTGACTGGAGGTACACACTAAAATACCGTTTGAATAATGTTGATGCTGTTCTTTTTCAGGACTGTAAAACCAAAAACTTAAGTCTGAAACTTCCACTTCAATTTGTTGTATTTTTTAGTTTTGACACTAGGTGACACACCTACTGTTGGCCAATGACTGTGACCTCCCTCCCGTTTGGGCTCTGAACAGGAAGTGCCTGCTGGCTCCAAGAAACCAAAATCCCATAGATTTAGAAATAGCTATTACTCAGTCATTCTATTGGTCAGAATAACCATTCTTTCTCTGATACTTTTTTTATAACATGGAATAGATAATAAAAAAAATTGATGATATTTTTTATTTAGTTCAAGTTACAATTAAGATGCCTGGATAAAAGTAGGTGGAGCCTACTTTTTTTCATTGTTCGTTCATTGTTCAAAACATGTTTGACAGATTTTATGTAGCCTTCTTTCCGGTGTTAGGGGTGTGGACATCTAGCAAGCTCACTCCTGATTTGCCATAGAAGCTCAGACTGACTCAGACCAAGCTTACTAATGACGTCTGGCTGCAACAAGGCAGCGTCCAAATCCCCCAAAAATGGTGACTGAATTGACTTTATTCAGTTGTAGCCTGAAGGATGTCATTTTCTATGAATTATGTCACTCTCCCACAGTCCAGTTCTCAGATTCAGTCAATGCTTAGAACCAAAACAAAAAATTGCATCCCAGAATCTTCCCAGTGGAAGCTTTTCTGAAAGGTTCAGCTGAGCGGCTTTATTTTTCATTGATCATCATTCAATGCTGTTGACACCCGATTAACACTGAAACCTTTATATACCTCAAAACTACCTGGATTTATAAAGTCTGTTAATTTGTTGCTTTAGGTTCTAAAACATCTTTGCTTTCTGACTACGTCAGCATTATTTTTTTTTGTAGACGACTCAAACTTTCAATGACTCAGCATATTATGTGTAAAGAGTGTGGTTACATAATTTTTGTCTCGTCTCTCAATAATTTTATGAATCTTATTTAGTGAGTTTATTCCACATTTTTCTTTCTGGCTTTAGAAAACAGATTTAAGCTTTGTATTGCTTAGCTCTGCGTTAGCTAACTTGACACCTTAATGAACAATTTTTTTAGTTTTTTAATTTTAACTTGTTCTGTCCAACAGCTGAGCAAACAAATATGAGTGTAGATTTTTGCTAAGGTGAATGATGGAATGTAAAAAAGAAAACAGTAGGGAGGAACCCCCCCCACACACACACCTCTGCTTAGGGCCGATGGAGAGAACCCGCCTGCAATCCGGCCAAGCACCCAAACCAGGGCCCACAGGACCGCCACATGGGCCCCCAACAGTGCAAGCCTTAGCCCAGCTTATTAGCTTCCCAATAACCCAGCCCATATTATTCAGCATTTCTGCACTTTTTAGCCTCATTCTGCTTTTCTTAAATTTTTTCTGCACTTCGTTTTTGTAGTTTGTAGCATTTTTTTTCCTTTCAATTTTGACGCTACTCAGCACGATACAATATTTATGCTACATTAGAATTTCTTTAGCCTTCTTTAAGAGTTTTTTATTTCACACTGTTCATATCTTTATGCTCTGTTCAACTGTTGTTTGCTGAATTTACATTTTACTGTCATGTTTTAGATCAAGATATTTAAATGTATTTTTAGATGTTCTACATTGTTTTGGCTAACTTAGCATTTAGCATTTAATATAGCCTTTGTTGCATTTGTTATATTTCAGCTATTTTTCAACTGTTTTTAACTTGGTGGAAAATGTATCATCCTAAAGTTTTTATAAATTTCACCTGGTTCATTTTTCTTAACAATCTTTTCCTTTACCTCAGCTAATTTAACATTCAGAAACCTTTAAAAATAGTTTGTGGGTTAGGGTTAGGGTTAAAAAATTCAGCTTTTTCCCTGCTTGATTTTCTTTTTGTCAAATCCAACTTTTGCCCTCCATCAGTGGATTAACTATTTTAGATTTTGGCATCTAAAAACACTGGTTTGTTTTGTAAAATGCATAAAATAAAATCTTAAGTAAAGGTTAAAGTCAGCGCAGTGGTGTCAGACAGTCCAATGGGACCTATTCTTCATAATCAAAAGGAGGTGTGTCTTTTGACGATTTAGCTTTGATGGAGTTTCATGTGAAATCCCAGTATAAATATAGTAATGTAATATACCGGTAATATAGAAAACATTAGAAAAAATGTCTAAATAAAGTTTGGATAACAGTATGTAGATTACTCAGAGATTTAAACATTTTTTTCTGTCTGTGGTGTCATCAGTTTGAACACCTTTTAGTTAATACAAAAGACTCCCAAACAGCACGGAATTTATTTTTACTGTTTTGGTTTTGAGTTTTGGCCTCAAAAGATAGAAGGGCATTTAACGTTTTGATGGGGGCTCTGTTATGTTCTTCCAAAAAACCGAATCCATATAAAAGAAGCCAACAAACTGTCCTCAGTTGAATTATATAGTTAATGTGCTCCATGACACGTCTTCAACTGAAGTTCACTGTGAAAGAACTGATGAAACCAGAGAAAGAACTGAATCTGACGATTTTTCCCCACTTTACCACATCCACAGTCTGGGAGCCACTAGTCTGAGGTCATGTGGCACAAACTAGCATTTCTAAACTAGCATTTCTAAACTAGCATTGGTAAATTTTGGGAAGCATGATAGATTGTTCTATTTTTAAGAAGGTTAAAAGGAGGAGAGTATTTTACTGAAGTACGTGGTTTTGATTTTGTAATAAAAAAGTATAATAGATCCTCTGCTCTTTGTTTAAAAATACACACGTTTGTTTTTATTTATTTATCTTTCAGTTTACAACAAATTTTTAGCTTAGGAATAAACAACCACACTAGATATCTGTCAGATTTGTGAATCCAAAAGCAAATTCTAGTTTAAAAAAATTGTCAATAGAGATACGCACTTCTTGAATCTAATAGTTCGTCAAGAAACAGATGAATGTGAGATTTTTATAAATCAAAATCAGAAAATGAAAACCCATCCATCCTTTTATTCATGAAAGACAAACGTGTGTATTGATCCGACTGATCAAAAATAGAGTGTCATCAGCGTAAAGCTTTCCTTTCCTGCAGACCGTCTCTGGTTCGAGCTGCTAGCTGAAGGCATGGCCTTTTCTTTTTGTGGCAACGACAAGAACATTAGTTCCTACAGCGTGGACAATGGCGTGCTGAACAACGGCTGCTTCGTGGACGCTCTCAACCTTGTTCCTCATGTCTTCTTGCTCTTCATCACCTTCCCCATCCTATTCATCGGTAGGCCATCCACTACTTTTTCTGATTACTCGTAAAAATGGTCCTGGTTTTACACATCCATTTACTGCTTAAACCCTGCTTAAAATGATTCATGTACACCACTTATAAAGAGCTATCTCACATGCTAGCAGTGCAATTCCCTAAAGAGCTTTAAAGCCCTATATTTTGGCACCGAAACCGCTCTAAAGTAGGGTTTTTCACTGGTAAGCATCCAGAGGTGTCTGAGCCATGACATAAATGCACTGTAGTCTGTGTTATGTGCAGCTATGACAGGCTGCTTAAATTTCCTGCTTAAGCCTCTTAGAGCTTCACCTTTTCTGTCAGAGTTCAACGGAGCGGAATCGGAGGCAAGCTGGAATGATTATTCAGAGCAGGAAGTGCCGTATCTCAGTTTATTTCACTTGTGAAATGGCATGAGATTGTGAAAATTTAAGGGTCACACAGCTGAGGTCTTTAGGATATAAATGTCTTAAATTTGATCAGATTTCAGACACGGTGTCTTTATCAATAATCTCACCGGTAGGAAAATGAGGCCTGAGGTGGATCAGGGATGTTTCTAGTAGTTTTCTCTGCACACCTCAAGAAAGTGAAAATTTTGGGAACACCCACCAGCCATTCAAAAAGCCACACCCTTGTCAAGGCTTAAACTCTATTACAGTTATTGCTGTCAATTGATTAAAAAAATTAATCAGATTAATCACACTTTTGGATTGTGATTAATCACGATTCATAACAATGTTTTACTAGGTAAATTTTATATGACAGTATGTGGCTTTTGAACAAAAAAGGACAAAAAGAGAACATTTTTCCTTGATTTCTATTGTCTGAAATGTTTTAATTTGTAAAATATTAACTCAGACATTCCATAAGTGTAAGTTGTGTGTACAAAACACATCAACAGTGAGATAAGCAGAACTGTAAAGACTTTTATGTCTGCACTATTACTCCAAGAAAACAGAAATGCTGAAATAAGGCCATAAGAAACAAACACTGTGTTTCTGCACTTTAAATGGTCTGGGTGAAAACTCAAATCTAATTGGCTGCTAGGCGTTGATGTGTACCTAAAAAAGAAGTTTCGGGTACATAGCCCAAATGTCCTATATCACTGCGCAGACTTCTTTAAAACAAACAGTTTGCTTCATCTCCTGGACAAAAACAAGCAATTAAAAGAGGTGAACTTTCTCTAGGAACTTATGCTGCAGTTGAGGTCGGCCAGCTCAGTGACGCTTTGCTGTGTTACCGTGACAATGGGCTGCACCACTAATCAAATAGCCCACTTTTTGTAAAAAAGCAGTCTAAAATGAAAAAATAACAAGAATAAAGCACTAAAAATCGATTAAATATTTATTTATTTTGTAAGTGACCATGATATAAGCAGGATGATGCCCGACGAAGGGTGCATTTTCAGAAATTAACACACAACAAGGAAGCCGGCAGCGGAAGACGGTCGCTTCTGATGTATAATTAATTTGTGTTAATAAATATTAATGCGTTCATTTTTTAAAAATGAATCGTGTGCGTTAACACGTTAACGCTGAAAGCCCTAATTAAAATAAACAAAAAATTAATAAAACTACCCCAGCAAAAAAAAAACATCTACAAAATTTCTACGACATTTCGTTCAGGCGAAACGTCTTCAACTTAAAGGCCCAATTCAAATTCTTCCCTTCGCTCCACCGCTTCTCCCTACCACTCCATTTGTAGGGGCATTTTTAGTGAAAGTGTTGTCTAAAAGTAGTTTTATTAAGGGCTACCCTCCAAGCAGAGGGTTACAGAGCCCTCTGTAGCGTGGAGTTTTTGCATCGCTTCTGCCACGGAGGAGAACCGTTTTTCTTGACCTGGGTGCACTCTGAAGCACATTTCAGTGCAAGTAATGACTTTTTGTTTTAGCATGACCTTTTTAAAGTTATAAAATCGAAGTTGTTCTGGATGTTCAAATGCGATAAGCTCTGAGCTAATGTAGCTGACCAGCGACTATTGGTGACGTCATTGAGTGATTGTGACGTCCAAATCTGGAGACGCTATTTTTCCATAACTTTCCTTTTGGAGGAGTAAATTTAGGGTAAGGGAGAAGTGGTAGGCCGAAGGGAAGAATTTGAATCGGGCCAAAAACTCTGCCAGATGACCCATTGTAAAACCTTTTCTGCTATTGAACCATTTAGGATGAATTAAAGTCTTTATAGATTTACCCCTACATCGTAATTAACATTGAAAACATTTTTTTGGGTGTGATTCAGATCTTTTACATTGAAGTCAATGGGAAATCACAAGCCTCAAGTGGTTGTTTGTGGTTAGTTTTGCTTGATTTAAAGTTCATTTAGTTTTAGCCTGTGGTTTTGTACTTGAACATAATCGCTGGAGGTGATGAAGTTTAACTTTAATGTGTACTTTTAAAAACCCAAATTGATTACTCAAATGCATGGATAGGTTTAACTTTAATGTAGCTTCTTGTGTTTTCTTTTCAGACAAAACAGGGTCGTTTTCATTTTAAAAATCTGAATTTAAAAAAGTCTAACATGTTTCCTGTTTATATCACAGGTAGTATGAAAGGTGTTTTTATAACCCAATAAAATACGCTTAATACATTTTAAAGGAAAAAAAGAAAAATCAATATTTAATAGGTGCATTTGTGAATTGATTGGTTCAGTATTTAGGCTGTGATGGTAGTTGTTTAAATCCCTCTGTATTCTGCTTTGTCATTAAAAGTCAATCTAAGTGGAAAAGGGTACTTTAGTAGACTTTTTTATTTCTCAGCCCAAACTGAAAAATCTGTCTGATTTTCTGGTTAAATTATAACTGTATAACTGTTCAAAAAGAACATTATGGGCTGTCCCTATTTTATATTTTAAATATACATATTTCGTTTTTCACAAGTAGCTGAAAACAGGAATGTACCCAATGTTATTTCAGTGGGTTAAATGTCGTGACCAATATTACTTTTATTCTTTGAGACAATACAGATCTGGACTGAAAGTTTCCATAGTCTGTTTCCCATGCCAGTAGAGTTGCTCTGCATTTCATGACCTCTGTGGGAGGCCCAGGACCTGGAAGGAGGAGGAGGTTTGGACTCTGGCTGGTTTGCTAACAACAGATGTGTAAAGGGGGATGGGTAGATTTCACTGTATTCATCTTTGCTGGGAAACAAATAAACAGATTTAAGTTCCTTTGCTGAAACTTGTCTTGGAGCCAGAAATGGTTTTCATGATACTGAAGTTCATCTGTTTTATCCTGGAAGTTCATTTGTGCTTCACTCTGTTGTTGTCTCCAAGTTCTTACTTTTTCCAGAAGCATTTTGTTAATTCCTGTTGTCCTTTATGTTGACTGTGTGATTTATCTTTATTTTACAGGGTTTAGGACAAACATAATTAAGAACAAAGTAAATATAATTAGGTTTTAAACAGTAAACAATTTAATCAAATAAATGGAAGGAAAACTTGATATCTTTGATTATTCCGGACAGAAAGCTGGGCTATTTAGCATGCAATATAATGTATGTTAGTGTGCTATTTATTGTGGTATATGGTAGCATGCTAAATGTTAGCAAGGTATATGTTAGCATGCGATATGTTACCGGGCTACATGTTAATATGCTATATTTTAATGTGCTATATGTTAGCTTACAACATGTTAACAAGCTATATTTTAGCATGCTATATTTTAGCGCGCTTCAAAGCTTGAAAGCTTTAATTTAGCATTCTTGATTGGAGGCTAATGTTAGCTGCACTATTATGTTTTTATTATCCTTTCAGTTTATTAACATAAAACATTTTTTTATGTATTCGCTGGTAGTTATGTTGGAACGGAGTTAGTTAGGAATTTATTTAGCAAAAGACAACTGAAGCTAAATGCAAACTACCGTAATGAATAAAGTTAACATCGAACTGAAATATTATCATCTATCAGTTTTCTGAATGTTCCACTATTTTTATTCTAGTCCTCCACATACAAATGATCTTTTTTTAATGTTTCTGTTTGGAAATGTTTTTTTTTTTCACAAGAAAAGTATGGAGTGATTTTTGTGCCACCATTTTGCAAGCAAAATTCACAGTTTTGAGATCAAAATTTTCTAAATGTATTATCTTAAAAGCAAGATGAGAGACAAAGCATCTGAAAACATTTGTGTTGCAAACGCAAAAATAATTTTTAAAAGCAAAAAAATGTTTCTGAAAGCAAATATTAAATATTGTCATTTGCAAATTATGAAAATGTATTTATCTTAAGGTTTTTAGGTATCTTAAAACTTTACATTTTGTTTGCAATTTAGAACATTTTGATCTCAAAACAGTGACTTTTGCTTGCAATATGATAGCACAAAAATCACTCCATTGAAAAGAGTAAAAACATCTAAGTGTAACCACACCCTTTCAGGAATGTTATGTGTGTCACCTCTGTGTCCCTGTCTGTTCCTCTGTAGGGTGGGGCAGTCAGAGCTCCAAGGTTCAGATCCATCACAACACATGGCTCCACTTCCCTGGCCACAACATGAGGTGGATCCTCACCTTCCTGCTTCTGTTTGTCCATGTGTGCGAGTTTGCAGAGGGCATCGTCTCCAACAAGTAAGTCTTTCCCCAGCCTTTTTTTTTCTTAGCTTTCACCCTATTAAGCTTCAACAGTATTTTCATGATTTTGTTTGTTGGTTTCTTGTCTGAAGGGTGATGAGCACCGACCACCTTCATCTCTTCATGCCAGCATTTATGGGTTTCATAGCAGCAACAACATCTGTGGTTTATTACCACAACATAGAGACATCCAACTTCCCAAAGCTGCTGCTTGGTAAGAAATTATTTTAAAAAAAGTAGAGTTTGGTTTGATCAGGTGTTATAAAAATGCAAGTTTGTTTTTGTTGAAGAAAGTAAAAATGCTACTTTTGGAATAGAAACTGAAAAAAAACAAAAAACAACAATTATTAGATTGCCAATGATAAAGATTAATGAAAAATGGATGAATGAAAGCAAAAAAATGAGTCAGCTTAAAAGAAAAGGTGATCAATTGTCAGTTGAATTTATAAATTTAAGGTTGATTTGGTGAAAAACATTTTATTTGATAAATGCAAGAAATACAATTCAATAGATGCAAGGAAATGATCACATATTTTTGTTTTATCATGTTGCATTTTGCCTTACATTCATCACTGATCAAACTGACCATTTAGTAAAAAAAGGAAAATGACCAAAAATATAAAAAAGTTTGGAAAAAAATTAGATTAATGCATCAAAAAGTGTAAGCAATAAAAATGTCACAAGTAGAATGATCTTTTACAGCATGTACTTCTTATTTATGAGTCAGTTTACATTAAAACCAAATATGAAGTCATAACCTGAATTCTTTAGTTATCTGATTTTTTTAAGTCATTGTGTAAACAGGATTGACTGACAATGAGAAATCCGATTAAGATATCTCTCCAAAAAGCCAACATTTTCCAACATAAATCCACATTAATCAAAAAATTTTGTAGTTTTACATTTGTATGTGTGCAGACAAAACACTGAAAGCCGTGCAGTTCAGACATGACCGAGGGTAGTGCGGCGTATCCAAAGCTACAGACCTTTAGGCTCCCAGGTTTCCTGCCTCATCCAGACCATAATGACACTGGTTTCTATCTCACAGTCCTCTTCATTTACTGGGTGTTGGCATTCATCACAAAGTCTATCAAGCTGTGGAAGTTCACAGAGTTTGGTGTCGGACCACAACATCTGAGGTTCTGCATCACAACTCTTTTGGTGATTCTGTATGGACTTCTGATGGCCGTGGAGGTGAACGTCATCAGAGTCAGGGTTGGTAATCATCTTCATCAAGCATTAACTAAGCTCCCAGTGAGGATTGTGGTGCTTCTGATTATAGAGCCTCTTCTTAACATGCATCATGTTCTTTTTACTGTTTGTCTTTGTAGAAATACGTATTCTTTGCCAACCCTCAGAAGGTAAAACCCCCTGAAGATTTACAGGACTTGGGAGTTCGATTCTTGCAGCCTTTTGTCAACTTGCTTTCGAAGGTATTTGATATTAGAGATTTGAATCAAACCATAAAGTGTGTCTATAGTGATGTTTGGTCCACAAGTAGAAATGTAAAAAATGCAAAAGCTTAAAACTTTTATCTTTAAGAACCTTCATGGAAATAAAGGAAGTCTTTGAAAATGAAGCAAATACTTTTCAGGCGACATATTGGTGGATGAATCCTCTCATCATTGGAGCCCATAAAAGGCCAATAGAGCTGAAGAAGATTGGTAAACTACCAATCGCCATGAGAGCTCTCACCAACTACCTGCGACTCAAAGACGCCTATGAGGACCAGAGGGTGAGCGGATGGAAAATCTTATCTGCTTTTTACCCATTTTATCTGGGGCTTTTGTTTAAATTGTCCTGCTCTTTCATTTCCCATCTTTTCCATTCATCTCTCATTTAACAGACACCAGAGGATCCAGATCAAAACCCATCCATCTGGCGCTCCATGTATCGGGCATTTGGCCGCCCCATCCTGCTCAGCAGCACATTCCGCTACCTGGCAGATCTGCTGGGCTTTGCCGGGCCTCTCTGCATCTCTGGCATTGTGAAGTACCTGGATGTGACGGAAGTTGTTTCATCAGAAGACAAGAAAAAGGTAGGTGGAGCTACTTACTTTTTGCAGGTCATACCGTTTGTCTTGTTTGAAAGCTTTGGGTCTACATTTGCTGAGACTTTAGCCTCATTTCCACTGAGTGGTACAGTACGATACGGTTCAGTACGGTATTGTGAGCGTTTCTATTATAAATAGACCCATTAACCCGGACTGAATTGCACCATTTTTGGGCCCCTGTTGGTTGTAGATCCATATAAAAATGGATAGGACTGGTTAGGGCGGAGCTCCTGTCATCACTCGATGAAACCTGTTGATTAGCAGAAGATCATTATGACAATAGAAAGTGCCAAACCAGTGCCAAAGGTTTCCAAACAGCTTTCATCACTTTTTTCCGCTGTATTCATCTTCACCACCCGCAATTTCCTCTCAAACAACACTAAATGCTTGTATGTACAAAGTACCAAAAGCCAAACAAAAAAAAGAGCTGCTGAATGGCCTCTATTGTTGTTGTTGTTAGCTTCGCTTTTGTCGTGGTCACACTACTATGACACAAAACTATGCAATCGGTCTACACCCTGCATGCCCCTTGGTGATCCAACTTTGAGATTAAACACTCACCTGAATTGCATGGACCATTCTAAACCGGACTGGACCATACCGTAACATACTGCTCAGTGTAAACTAGGCTTTTCTGTCTCTCTCCATTCATCCATTCATTTTCTAAACCTGCTTAATCTCTTTTTGAGGTTGCTGGAGCCTATCCCAGCTACTGTGGGCAAAGGCGGGGTACGCCTCGGACAGGTTGCCAGTCTGTTGTAGGGTACCTTCTGTCTCAGCATCAAATATTCTCCATTTACACAGAGACAGATATCAAAATTCAACCCAATTCAGTTAAAAACTGAAGGAGAGTTACCTTGTTTTTAAATTTTAGAATATTTTTGCTTGGTGGCAGAGATGACTCATAGATTATATTATAAAAACCTGCAAATAAAAGCAAAAGTTGTGACGGAAATCCTGAGACAAGCATTTTTTGGACATTGTTCATTGTTCATTTTCCCTTTGGAAACAAAAACAAATATGTGGGAGCTGCTGATGTTACTGAAGCCATCGATGGGACACAAGTGTTTTCCTGCTGGCGGGTCAGGCATAGGTGAAGTACAGATTTATGTGAGATCAGTGGCTGCTGGTGAATTTGGGTGGTCCACTTGACCATTGAATGAGTCAGGTCCAGTGCGATGTCAGCGAGCTGTTGCAGTCATCATGTTGTCGCCTGTAGGTGTGTGTCTGAGGCTGCACAGGAAGCTGTCATAGACCGACCCTGCTGATGACAGCAAAACATTTGCTTCCAGCTTGACCATATTTCTATCATCAAAGCTCAAGTCTTTAACCTGAAGCATAAGACGTTCTCTTAATTTTTCATGACATTTTTAGTACTCTCATCAATCTCTTTCTTTCTTCACACATATTCTTTTATTTTGAAACACTTGAAAAAAAATCGGTCTTCTCTGTGTTTTTATTTTTTTACAGAGACAGGAATGTTTTGCTGTTCAGGGGCATCAACAAACACGTGTTCTGTCAGATTAATCCAATCCTGAGATTTAGACACTTAAATGATCTTTCTGCCGGTTTTGGCATGCGGTGTAGCTGCAGAGCAGTCTAGCTACGGTCGGTAACTTACACTGACTACGGATTGTTTGCGGTCCTGCTGCAAGCAGGCTCTGCTGCCAACCTCATGGACCTCTGAACTCACGTAGGTTCATGCGAGAACCTACATGATTTAAATATGACGTCATAGTAAACAAACCCTCATTCCACAGTGATTTCAGAGGGTATTCACACCGATATGACCGAAATTAGGTTCTACCACACACATTGTGACTCTGTGTCAGTGGAGATGACATAATGTTTACAACACAGTGAAAACAGCAAGTACAGCGAAAAATAGGTTTTATCTTTGAAAATTGTACCGGATGCACTTTACATTCTCTCGCAGGATTTCCGGTTTAAGTCATAAATTGACCCAACGACACCATAAAGTGCTACAGCTCAGCTCCAGCATCCGGAAAAAATTTGAAGTTGAAATTTGAAGCCAACGAAACGGATACGGAGCCCTGCAGAGGCTGGACCTCAGAGGCCGGACTAGACTGAATGCAGTGTGAGTGCCTCTCACACTTTTCATGTTACGTAAAGAGCCCGCAGCCGCACCGGAGCCAGACCGCATACGGTGTGAGCCCAGGGTGAGCCTGGGGTGAGCCTGGGGTGAGCTTCCTGTGCCCAGAGGCATAATAAAAATGGAACATACCATTGTTGTGTGTGTGGTAAGTGTCTTATGAAGATTGTAAGTCTTATAGAAGTTGCACGCACTTATGACGTTTGGGTGATTTTGTCATATGGTGCCCTTATGGCACACTCTAGTTGTTTTTAAGGTTCGAGTACTGTCTCCTTACTGCTCCTTACTGATGCATACTGTAAGTGTCTGTAGGATGTCCACACAAACTACACTCTGATTGTATAATTTCCTCATTTCTAGCACTCAGGCTGCATGCAGGGAGTGTGCACTTATCACATGAACTGCACTGATGGGGTCCTTGCATAGGACTTGCGTAGGGGGGTGACGAAAAATCTGTATGACATGCCTGCTTTGCATCTACTTCACCATTACTTACCCTTGCATGCAAGTGTTCACACAAACACCTGTCATCTGCACCATGTCTGTAGATTAAGATAACCACGACCATTTTCACCAAGCGGTCTACAATCTCATATTTTGTGCAGACCACTTGTGTGCCCCGTATAGGTTTGCCCATTTTTCTGCCCGCACACAGCATATCCGCCTAATAAGGCAGTTGTGACTAACGAATAAGATGTGGCCACTCCTCTCAATGACCTGATCAACCCAAAAAGCTGTAGCATCTGTACAAGTACATATGACTACATATCATACTACAAATGAAGGTTTGAAGCAGGTGGGTCAAACTCCAGGCCTCAAGGGCCAGCCTCTTTTGGTTTTCCAGAAATCCTGCCTTATCTGCTGCTGATTACCTGGATCAGGTGTGTGCAGGTGTTCCTCGTGAGCTACTGCCCTGCTTGTTTTGTAGCTAACACTGTATCGGTAATCGCTGATTAGCTGGATTGAGTGCGCCCTGTTTCTGATTAACTGAACACACCAGATCCAGGTGAGCAGTCCTTTTCAAGCAATCTATTGAACTTCTTGTGACGATCTTAATAGTTTCAGTGTGGCATGTTCTACATATAAAAGAACAAATACATTTCATTGTGTCATGTTCTATATGCAAAAGAACAGATATGTTTTTGTTTGAGTAAGAGTAATAATTGCATTAATAACTTGATGAGCAGATGAGTATTTTCTAATCAATTTCATGCCTAATTATCCTGTTTGACATGTCTTCGTATGGATATAAACCTCTGTTGCTTGTTTAGGCATTATTCTTGCTTTGATTCCTTGAAATAAACAATTTTTCCTGACTAATCCAATTAAAGGGCTTTACAGTACAGTAAAAGAAACATTAAAAAGAAATATCAAAGGAGTTATCATTCAAATAAAAATATAAAGTTGAAATGAACTGAACTAAATAGTAAGCTTAAAGTACCAGAGCAGATTTTAACTTAAATAAAATGAATCAAATGCAACAGAGAACAAGTGGGTCTTTAACTTGGATTTAGATAAACTAAATATTTCAGCTGATCTGAGGCTTCCTTAAAGTCTGTTCCAGATCTGTGGAGTATAAAAGCTGAATGAAACTTCTCCGTGTTTGGTTTGGAGTCTAGGAACTGGCAAAAGACCGAATAAAGATGAGCGGGGAGATCTGGCTGGTTCATACTGGGTCAGGAGGTCAGTCATGTATTTTGGTGCTAAACCATTCAAACCTTCATAAACCAGCAACAGAACTTTAAAGTCAATCCTCTGGCAGTCAGTGTAAAGACCATAGAACTGGAGTGATGCGGTCTGCTTTTTTGGTCCTTATGAGAAACCGAGCAGCTGAGTTCTGAATAAGCAGCAGTTTCCTGATGGGTGTTTTTGGTCGTCCTGTAAAAGCACTTACAGTAGTCAAGTTGGCTACAGATGAACACATGAACTAGTTTCTCCAGGTCCTGATTAGACATCAGATCTTTAATCAGATATTTTTAAGATGATGGTGAACTGATTCGACAAAGCTGTAATGATGATGATGTTAGCCAGCCATGATTAAAGAAGTCACGACTTCAGTGTTAATTAGAAAATTAATAATTGAATAAAATGACGATAAAGACCGAAAGATAATTCTCTCATTCAAGTCTTGGCTGTTGCCATGGCAGCTGGGAACCTGTTGTCGCAGAGAAACTAGAAATATTGCACTTATGCACATATTTGTTTGCAACAAGACATGAAGAATAACATTGTGGGCGTGATCTTTGGCCTTTTTAAAGGTCAGCATTTTGAGTTAAAATATTATTTTTACCATAAAAATGATTATTAAATAATTGGACTTTCATTTTTATAAGAAAATTACAACTGCATCTATTCCCACTTGATTTTTAAGACCCCCTCTGATGAGAATGGTGTTTTTTTGTTTTTGTTTTACATGTTCTTGTGGCCGGACACTAATTTGTGCCCAGTCGAGGATGCTTTTTTGCCTTTTATGTCTTTCTATTTGTCTGTCTGTCTGTCCATCCATCTTAGCCATATGTTTTTTTGTCTTTTATTTTGTTTTTTTTTGTTTGGTCATTTGCCCTGTATCCAGGGCTCTGAATTAACACCTGCCCACCCGCCAAATGCGGTTAAAACTTTTATTCGGTGGCTAGAAAAACAATTTCACTAGCCACTTTGGCAGGTGAGACATTGATCATCTCTGACGTCTGCTTTCCCTCCCCGCTTGGCCACCACAAACATCCATCCCAGAGTTTGTTCAAACATTTAATTTGGACTTTATTGCGCAGATTTAACCCTCTCATTTGCGGCAGCAGCTGGTGCATTCAAGGGCTGCATGGAATTTTCTTACTTACTCTTTTATGAAGAGCTTGCTGTTGCTGCATTCAGGTGCGCTGGTAATTTCTAGCATTTGTTCACACTGATCTCAGCCAACACAAACACACACTCACTTTTTGCTCCATGTCATTGTTTTTTAAATAACAAAGAATCACAACACACTGATTTGTAAGAGAACACAATAAGGCAAAACGTTACACATTTTTCAACATATGCATGTTTTTCTATGCATGACATAAAAACAAGAATTTAAAGTAATTATTTTATTGTTTATCACTAGTTTTAATCTTTATGGAAGTGTTTTCCATTCAATAAAAAAAAAGGTGGTCTTTCTTATTGAATGCAAAACACTTCTATAAAAAATTAAATAAAAAATCATAAAAAAATATCTTAAAAAATCCGTCTGTAAGCAGAGTTGACCACACCCACAATATGAGCGCCCAGCAGGTCACCCATGGACTTTACTGCTTTGTGTCCAATATTGTCATCGGGATTGACTCACAAAAAAAAGAATAAACAGTTCATATTGGTAAATATGTAATACTTCCCCAACATTTTGCTGTGTAATGTTTGTAGATCAAGTTGATACTTTAAAGAAAAGGTATGTGTTCATAAAAAATTCAGAGATCAGAAGTGTCTTTTATTAAAATAACATTACATTTCTGTAAAGTTATAAAACGTGACATAATACTACACTTTCAATTATTGTTTGTGTTTTGTTTTTGTGAGAGAAGTCCTGGAAAACAACCCAGGTTTTATGATTTTGGCTAAAAATGGCTTAATCATGATGAAAAAACCACTAGGAAAACTTTGCAAATAAAAAAAAAACTAAAATCAAAACATGATTGGAGCAGGTCTTTAATGAAAAGCATTGGCAAGGATATCTGTTTCTAGGGATGTAGCGAATAATCAATGAATCCAAGAATCAACTTCTATTCCTACGATCCAGCCAAATCGATCTGTCAGAGCTCAGGCAGAATCGAATTGACCTGCATCATTAAAAAATCGTTTCAAAATTAGATACATTGATAATGGAATTGATATTGGATAATACCATTTGGCTTGAGACATGATAGGTTTATTTTACTATAACGTCAAAACGAACCAAGTGCATCACACCGGACAACACACATGTGATGTAAGCAAAAAAAATGATCAACCATCATTTCAGTCCAATGTGTGAAAACAATTTGAATTTAGCAAAGACATGTGACCATACAGTGTGGTGGAATATTCCAATAATGTTTCCTTTGGATTATTTTGATGTGGAAAAACAACAGTGGGCTGAACTTGATCAAACTAAAATGTGAATGGATTTGACATTAATTTTTGTTTGCTTGTGCGTTTGTACACATATTTAATTTACACTTGATTATCTTGTAAGAAATAAAAGGAATCTGGAAAACTTCACCTGCACTGTTCAGGACCAGGTATTGATCTCTGAGTCACACTGGTTGAAGTTTAGCTAAAGATGTCCTGGATCCATTTTAGGTCAGTGAATCGGATTGTTCAAAATGAACCGATATTAAAAGTTAATTGAATTGTCAACCACAAATATCGAACCGTTGTTAAAATTAATCGTTACACCAGGGGAAAGCACTGTCATCCATGAGGACATAATGAAAAGATTCTCGCAGATGGAAGTAGAGCAGACAGCTAATTCAGCCAAAGATCTGCTCGCTCATCTCATAAACATCAGCTCCTCTTTAATTCATGCCAGCCTTCTCCAGAAGGAGAGGCAAAGCAGATGCCCTTGTGATGATCATTTCATTTCGTCTGAAGTGACTGCCGCTGATATTAAATGTAAGTAGTTGTCAGCTCGGTGCCTGCTTGTTAAAGTGGGTACAAAGGCAGCAGAGACAGAGAACAGAGCAGCGCTGCATTTCTGAGCAACGTGGAAAATTCCCCACTCACTTCACACTCTGTGAGTCTGATGTGTGGAGAGGCCTGCTGAGCATTAACTAGAGATTTTTGATTCTTTCTTCAGCTTAAGCTTTTGTCAATATCATTTGAACTTTGTCTCTGATCAGGGATCCTCTGATGGAGAGGATCTGTTTAATAGGTCTGTTGGAAAGGTGGACCTATTGTGATGACCTGCAGCTCATCTTGACACTTGACACACAGATGTAAATTTTATAACCAATCTTTACAGCTGCCAACTGGTAATGTGTGTTGATATTACAAGGTGCTGTTTTATGTTACAGCAATAAAACGTTTTTATATTTTGTTTATACATTTGAAAACAAAGGTAGTCGGTTAGAACGTATTAAGCAGCAGAGCACTAGTTCCCATGTGAATATTCTCTCTAATAAAGGTTCATATGAGGTAACACATTGAAATGCTTTCAATTTTTAAGACAATTATTTTTTGTGGGAATTAAACTTTTTTTTAAAAAATTTAAAACAAAAAAATGTCCATTTTAGATTTTTTAAAGAATTTAATAACAGCCAATATCATGCTTTGAGTTCTTTGCAACAAAAATCAAACATCCAGAATCAAATGCTTTTATAATTGATTAAATCATAGATACTCAAAAATATCTATTTATTTTACTATTACTATTTTTAAGTTTGTTTCCAAATAGTTTATTGATTGTAAACCTGTTACATTTGCATAATTTTATCCTTTTAGCTAATACATTAATTCCATTGACTGTATATTAGAACTAGACTGAGTGACCCCTCCCCTTGGCCTCCAAACCGGAAGTACCTGCAGGCTCCAAAATCCCATAGACTTGTATAAAGAAATAAACAGCTATTACTCAGTCATTCCATTTGCCAGAATAACCATTCTTGCTCTGATACCTCTTTCTTGACATCTTCTTGCTCATCCTCTTTTTTTCATGATATATTTTTTTCTGTAGTCCAAGGTACAAACTGACCAATCAGATGTATCAATAACAGTAGGTGGAGCCTGCTGGCCTCCACATCCAACGTTCAAAACGTCTGGTTGACAGATTTCTTGTAGCTCGTTTTCAAGTGGTAGGGATGTGGCCTTCCAACAATCTTACTCCTGATTGGTGAGAGTGGTTGCCATAGAAAAACTGACTCAGACCAATTTGGTCTAGCTTAATGGAGATGTTTGACTTCAACATAGTGGCATTGATATTGCTAAAATATTGGTGACCTAATTGACTTCATTTGGTTGGAGCCGGAATTAAGCCATTTTCTACGGATGACGTTACACTAGTACAGTCAATGATTCATTCCTACATTTTACTATGATCATTTTGCATTTAGCCTTCAGTGGGCACTACACTATGGTATTTTGCTAAATTTGTAATTTCTGCATCTGGTTTAGCTAGTTTAGCATTTAGGGTGTGTTCAAATTCCCTCACTACTTAGTGAACTATTTTGTGCATTCACCATTTTCTCATGATTCCTAAATCTATTGTCCTGGAAATTTCCCAGAAGTCTCTGTGAAAATCCAGTATGTAATAATGCTCGCTTCATTGGCAAATATAGACCACAATGCATTGTGTTTTAAAGGATTTGTCAAATGAAAAAAAATATGTAAATTAATTTTGTATAAATCATCTAACTTTTCATCATCAGTAGGGCAATACAGTGGATTCATAAATAGTCTTTGTAAAATATTCATATTTATAAAGTCCCACTGCTACAATATTTTCTTCTATTGTAAAATTGTTCCCAGTGGTCTTTTAATTATGATAATTATGATTTTAGCCGAAAATTCGTGTTGTTTTTTAGGACATATTTTCTGCAGCGCAGCAGGAATTCATCAGAAATGCTTCTCTGGGTTGTGGTGCAAAAGTTAGCTATGCTAGTAGAGCCAGATGGTAGGTCAGATGAGGATAATGAAGACATTAATGGGTCTAGTTGTCTGCAAATGGATGAATCAGAAATGGAGCAGAGAAGGGAGACTTTGTCCCATCCCTGGCAGTTGCTGTGTCACAAACCTGAGATTTTTTAAACATCCAGTTTTCATTTGCTCCTGATCCAACCAGATTTGAATAAAGAGATTGTCAAACGCAGTTTTAATCATAAATTCTTCTATACATGTACTCCATCATGAGAAAAATGCCTCAAGAACATGTTAAAAAACCCAAAACACCTTTCTCATTAGAGTGGATCTTTTAATAGGTTTTTACTTTGGCAAACAGGTGATGTCATCATTGTTGTTGAGTTGTGAGCATGTGCTAAAATTGTATTAAAATGTAGTGCACTAGATAGTCCTGGAGTATATAGTATTTTAGGTGCAATTAGCATGGATTGCTAATTTAGAACTAAACATTGATCCTAACAATTATGCGAGGTTATTTAGCTATATTCAGTCTTCTTTCAGGTTTCTAGGCCAATTTTTAATTTATAAAAGTATTCTTCTGTAAACTAACTTTTCGTTTCCGTAGCTAATTTGACATTTAGTCCTTTAATGCTAAGTTGTTTAGCTAAGTTTGTTTCTCATTGGTACCGTTAAGCAATGATAGTTATATTAGCATTGTTTTTTCTTTTTTTGCCTTTCCTGCAGTTTATATAATTTAAATAATTTCCCGCTTAACCATCATATTACCATTAGCCAGGTAGTCAAGCAAGTAAAAAATATCTCTTCAAATTTTTGAAATTCAGATTGTTTAAAAAATTCTCTGCGAGAGTACCCTGCCTTTGACCAACGATAGGCGGGACAGACCTAGGAAACCCTTGATGGTTTAAAAAATGTACACTGTTCATTAAAATGTTTGTTTTGTGTGTTTTTTTTGTTTGTGTGTTTTGTGTATTTGTTTTTTTTTTGGGGGGGGGGGGGGGGGGGGGGGGGTGTTGTAGGAAACGTATTTGGGAGTCTACTTCATGTCCTCCACTGAGCTTCTACAGAACAGTTCAGTCCTCTCGGTTCTTCTCTTCCTGGCTTTGGTCCTGCAGAGGACTTTCCTTCAGGCCTCCTACTACGTCACCATAGAAACGGGCATCAACCTGCGTGGAGCTCTGCTGGTTAGTACAAAAATATCAAATAAAACCCACTTGCTCTGTTTGTTGTGAAGAACCAAGACAGAGAATTTCATTTCTCTTCATTTCTTTATTTGTACATACATAAAATGCAACCATGTGGATTACAATGACAATTATAACTGAAATATGTCTGTGCAGGAGAGAGTTTGAAGACCTTACACAGGTCTATATGGTCTATATAACCACCTCCCCCAAAAACATAATCATGCAACAGGAACAGACATAAAAAAAAAAAAACAAACATTACATTTCACCTCATTTACACTTTTTTCTTTTCTTCTTTATAGTTTATAAAAGGAAGCTTAATTTTAATTTCTCAAATGAGGACATAGATTTAAGAGTAGAGTTTAGATTGTTCCAAAGCTTTGGCCCTCTGTACCTTACTGCATTTTGATAGGAACATATAAATCATCACAATGTCTTGTCGGATAAGCACGAACATGGGAAGAATTCATAAAAATATTTTAAAAATCAGCAAAGGATGTTGGTAAGACATTTGACAAATACTTAAACATGGAGACACAAATACCATAAGAATTTACATAAAAATTGTTAATATTTATATTTTTTTTAAAAAGTAACTGATGGAGACAGGCTATTTGAATAGCTAATAATACGTAAGAATCTTTTTTGGAATGATAATATCTTATTCAGATATGTTGCACATGCATTACCCCAAATTATATTACAGTCGATAATGTGTGGATAAATAAACTGCAGTAAAGCTTTATCATGCAAGATGTAATCATAGAAACCTAGTAGGACTTTTTAGACTTTTGATCAACAGTCACTCCCAAAAACTTTGTTTGAGTAACTTTTTTTATAAGAATGCCATCAATACTAAGTTTTTGTTTAGCTAAATAAAATGTATTCATTTTATGACCAAAAATCATAAAATTCTCCTTTTGTACATTTAAAGAAAGTTGGTTTAATTTAAACCACTCAGAAATATTGGATAATTCTTAATTTGCTTAATTTATCAGAGAATCAAAATTTTTTATCATCTGCAATCATGAGCAGGAACACATTTTTACAAGCACTTGTGAGGTTATTATTATGTTCAAAGGACATACGTTTGGTGTGGTTTTTTTATGCTGTCCAAGCCCAGAACAAAGAATAAAAACAAGAAATGCTTCTTTGACATTTCAGTCTTCTGTAGCACGTACTACTTCTGACAGTTGCTACTACTGAAGCTTGTTGCTTCCTCGTTTATTGTCTTCAATTTTTCTTTACAAAGCATCCAGTGATCGAGTATATCTTCTTTTGTTTTACAATTTTTTTTGTATTCCATAGTTTTTAAGTTTAGTAAAAAATAATTTCAGAGTTGACTGTGTCTAAAGCTTTTGAAAAGTCCAAAAATATACCAACAGTATGTTTTAGCAAAGACATGTAAATTTGATGTGATGCTGTTTACAAACTGTATAATTCAGTCAATTCAGTAGACATGTTCTCTGAAGCCATACTGATGATTATATAAAATACAGTTTTCTGAAAGAAATTTAGATATTCTGATGTGAAGTAATTATTCAAGTAACGTAGAAGACAAGGGCAGGACAGAAATTGGACGATAATCATTAAATAAGCTTGAGTCACCAGATTTAACTAGAGGATTTATTTTGGCTAGCTTCAGTTCTTTTGGCACAGCCCCAGTTTTAAGTGACAAAGCAAAAATATAGGTCAGTAACTCACTTATTGAAGAGGCTACTTTTTTATGGGACCAGCTCTTACTTCATCATGACCTGGAGCTGTGTCCTTCATTTTCAGAAGTATCTGCATTATCTCATTTTGGGAAGGAAGTCTTCCTGACTCTTCCTGACAGATGGATTTTTGCGTAAATAATGAGCAGAAAGTATGCAGGGTTTATCAACAAAACTGGTTTAACTCTTTTAAAGAAGAAAAAGGTAAAAAGAAAAATCAACAATTTCTAATTTTTTTATTGGAAATTTTTAAATGCTTTAATTTTTGAACTGTCCACAGAACTCATTTAAATTGAAATTGGGTTTATCCCTGTTTACTTTATTCTAGGAAAGGCTTAAGTGTTTTATTATGGATGAAGTTATATCTCAATCATTTACAGCCACAATATCTGAAAGGAACAAGAGAGGATCTTAGTTTCATTGTGCATACAATATTAAAAAAGAAAATTATGATCCTGAATCTAGATGGGTTTTTCTGGAAAATTCCTGACAGCAGTCCTCAAAGATGTAGATCTAGGATGTACATGTTTGTTCATTGATGCTTGCTTGAGTAAAACTATATTTAAAATACTTTTTTTAAGCACCTACATGAAAACATGGCTTTCATTTTTATATTTGTCTACCTAGGCAATGATTTACAACAAAATCCTCCGTCTGTCCACCTCCAACATGTCCATGGGAGAAATGACGCTCGGGCAAATTAACAACCTCGTTGCCATAGAAACCAACCAGCTGATGTGGTTCCTTTTCCTCTGCCCTAACCTGTGGGCGATGCCTGTGCAGGTGAGCTTGTTATTGCAGAAGTGATAAACAGCTGGAACAGAAACGTGTTGTTACAGTCTGTTCTCTTTCTCTGCAGATTGTAATGGGCGTGATCCTGCTCTACTATCTGCTGGGCTGGAGCGCTCTGGTGGGGGCTTCAGTCATTGTTCTGTTGGCTCCAGTTCAATATTTGATCGCTACAAAGCTGGCGGACACACAGAAAAACACACTAGTAAGCATGAACTTCATATACTGTTGAAGCTTTCTACAGAAGTGTTCTGGTTTATAAAGAACAGTGAAAACATAACTCAGAATAATAAGCATAAATGCAAAATTTTACACAAAATGCCATTGTTTGCAAAGAAAATAATCTGCTTAAAAATGTGATGTAGGTAACCCACTAAAGTGACACACAAAAAAATATTAGTCATGAGCAGCATTGTATGGGCTTCAGGAGCTATGCACTCCCATCCTCGCCACCCTCTTTTGACGCACCCTCACCCTCACAAAACTTTGGTTGTGGTTGTAGAATTAACCTGGTGGTGTTTGTGTGTGTGACATTTTCTCAAGATTGCCCGAACAAAAGTTTTTTTCCCCAGAATTCATTTTTACCGGGCACTTGGTGTGTGCAAATTTAGGTGAGTTTTTGCATATGTGGCAGGGGCAACATTTTTGCTTAAAGGCACAGTGAGAAAAAGGAATTGCGAAAACAGAACTGCTGTGAGACTTAATACAATTTAAAACAGCAGCTGCCGTAACCAAGCAATGTTGAATGTTTTTAAAAACTTGCTGAATTGTGTTTTGAATGTTTCTTATTGATATTTATTAGGATATTGTTTATTACCTATTTTAATAGTCTTTATTATTTATAAATTCTTGTTTTTAAAGTTTTTTCTTGCATCTTTTTCTCATTAGTACGGCCCAAAATCCGCCATCGCAGCAAAAAAAAAGTAACTGTGCAAACAAAAAAGAAACTTCAAATAATTTGTTTCTACTCAGATGTGTTTTCATTTTCCAGCGTTTTATTTATTTGCAGCAGTGTTTCTGTGGGGTTATGGACCCAGGACATTTGTTTTGTTTTTTTGTTGGGTTCCACTTCCTGTTTTATTTTGTTGCTGGTTGTTACTTCCTGTGTTCTCTCCCTCCTTATTGGCACACCTGTTTCCACTTACCTCATCCCCTCCTCCTGTTATAAGTCTTCGTCTCCCCTGCACTGGTTGTCGGATGGTCTTTTGTACCTTCATGAGTTTGTGTTCAGTTTCTTGTGAACCTTTCTCAATTAAACGAGAGACTTTGTATTTACGAGTGTCGTCTGCATCTGTGTTCACACGTCAACCCTGACTTTACCATCCGACCTTAACATGGACACAGCAGACGCTGAGACGTTACGGGCACTATTCCGCCAGCAAGAGGAGCAGAGTTCTTGTCTTCGTCAAGGGTTGCTGGAGATGTCAAGCCGTCAGGAGCGACAATTTGCCGCGTTGGGTGAGCGTTTCGAACAACTGGCGGAGCGGGTCCAACATCCACCGTCTTTCCCTTCGCCACGCCCATCGCCTTCCATGCCGGTCCAGGGGACCTTGGATGGAGTTCCTGTCGCTCCTGCTGCACAGCTAGCCCGCCCAGAGAGGTTTTCCGGGGACTGCCGGGCTTTCATTACCCAGTGTGAGCTCCACTTCCAGTTACAGGCTCCTCATTATCCTATGGAACAAGCCAAGGTGGCCTTCATTATATCCCACCTCACTGGCAGAGCCGGAGCATGGGCTACCGCCGAGTGGCAGCGTGGAGCCCCTACCTGCGCATCTCTCTCGGCTTTCCTGGAGGCTTTCCAGCAGGTTTTCCATTATACCAAGCCAGGCAGAGAGGCAGCTCGTGCGCTTATGAGATTAAGACAGCGGGACAGAAGGGCAGCTGACTATGCCATAGAGTTCCGGACCTTGGCCTCCACTAGTGGATGGGACACTACTGCGCTCACGGACGCTTTCGTGGAAGGACTGTCCGAGGAATTAAAGGACAGACTGATCTCACTTGAGTTACCATCCACCTTGGAACCTCTCATCGCCCTGGTTATCAAGATTGATAACAGTTTACAGGACCATAAGGAGGAGTATGACAGGATGGTTCCCCGCCAACCTCGCCGGCTCACCAACTCACCTGACTGTGCTGTTTCTCCCGCAGAAACCCCGTTACAAGTGCAGGAGGAACCCATGCAGCTCGGACGGGGCAGACTGTTTCCGAACGATGGCGGCAGGTGAGTGCCTTTACTGTGGTAAGCGGGGTCATTTCTGCAGGGAGTGCCCAAACACCTCTGCTCGTTCAGTAAGAGTGGGTGCGCTGACGAGCGGTGATTCGGCGCTCACCATTCCAAAACCTGCTTCCTGCTTTTTACAGATTCGATTAATGGTTCATGGGAGGGGGGTTTCTGTCAAAGCTTTAGTGGATTCAGGAGCAGAGCAGAACCTCATGGACGCCGAGCTAGCGAAACAGGTCGGTCTTAAGTGCGAGTTGTTGCCCCGTCCATTAAAAGTGGTCTCCCTTAACGGGCAAGAGGTAGCCTCCATCTCTTATATAACCGAACCTATTCATCTTATTATTTCAGGTAATCACCACAAACTTACCCGTTTTTTCGTCTTTTCCTCCGCCCAGAACCCACTGGTTCTGGGTTACCCCTGGCTTATGGCGCACAACCCAGTCATCGACTGGCCCTCCAGTCGGGTCTCTGGCTGGAGTGAGAGATGTCACACCACCTGTCTGCGCTCAGCTCGGCCTCCTGGGGAAGATCCCGCTGTCCCAGTAGGGCGGCCGCCCTCACCTGACCTATCCGGGGTACCGCCGGAATATCACGACCTAGCTGAGGTGTTCTCCAAGTCACGAGCTCTCTCCTTACCGCCTCACAGGCCTTATGACTGCGCTATAGAGCTTCAACCTGGCGCTACCTTGCCTAAGAGCAGGTTATATAGTCTGTCCAAACCCGAGAGAGAGGTTATGGAACAATATATTGCTGAGTCTCTGAATTCTGGACTTATCAGACAGTCTTCCTCGCCAGTGGGGTCGGGTTTTTTTTTTTTTTGGTTGGAAAGAAA
>BSAI01000030.1:11106987-11137706 GCA_036245035.1 Adrianichthys oophorus
TTTTTTTTTTTTTTGGTTGGAAAGAAAGACGGGTCTCTCCGACCATGTATTGCTTATCGGGGGCTAAATGAGATTACTGTCAGAAACAGTTACCCCCTGCCTTTAATGAACTCAGCATTTGAGGCATTGCAGGAGGCCAGGATTTACACCAAACTGGACCTTCGCAACGCCTACCATCTTGTGCGCATCAGAGCCGGTGACGAATGGAAGACCGCCTTCACCACTCCTCTAGGACATTTTGAGTACCTGGTTATGCCGTTTGGCTTCTGTAATGCTCCTGCTGTGTTCCAGGCAATGATTAATGATGTATTACGTGACTTTTTACATCGTTTTTGTTTTTGTGTACCTGGATGATATTTTGGCTTTTTCCAGGGACGCCAGCGAACATCGGCGGCATGTTCGTCTGGTGCTCCAGCGGTTACTGGAGAATAAGTTATTTGTGAAGGTGGAGAAGTGTGAGTTCCACTCTCCGTCTGTTTCATTTTTGGGGTTTGTGGTAGCAGAGGGTGAGGTGAGACCCGATCCAGCTAAGGTGAAAGCAGTGGTGGAGTGGCCTACACCTGCTAACCGGAAACAATTACAACGGTTTCTGGGGTTTGCCAACTTCCTCCGTCGCTTCATCCGTGGCTACAGCTCGGTGGCCGCGCCCCTCGCGGCTCTCACCTCTACCTCTTCACCGTTCATCTGGACGGAGGCGGCGGAGGCCGCTTTCAACAGGCTTAAGCATCTTTTTACCTCTGCACCTATCCTGGCCCAACCTGACCCTTCCAGGCAGTTTATTGTTGAGGTGGATGCCTCTGATACGGGGGTGGGTGCGGTATTGTCTCAGCGAGGGATATCTGACGGTAAACTGCGCCCTTGTGCTTTCTTCTCCCGCCGGCTTACTCCGGCGGAGCGGAATTATGATGTGGGTGATAAAGAATTGCTAGCCATTAAGCTAGCTCTTGAGGAGTGGAGGCACTGGTTGGAGGGGTCAGCTACACCGTTCCTTATCTGGACAGATCATAAGAACCTGTCATATCTGCGGACTGCCAAACGGTTGAACTCCAGGCAGGCACGGTGGTCTCTATTTTTCAACCGATTTAATTTTGTGGTGTCCTATCGACCAGGTTCTAAGAATATAAAGCCGGATGCCCTCTCCCAACACCAGGAATCGGCTGTGCAAGACGGCCAACCAGCCTCTATTCTTCCTCCCTCCTGTGTGCTGGGCGCTCTCTCCTGGCAGCTGGAGAGGGACATTAAGGCTGCCCAAGTTCAGGAGCCGGACCCGGGAGGAGGTCCTCCTAATAAACTGTTCGTCCCCAGCTCACTCAGGTCCCAGGTTCTCCAGTGGGCTCATGCTACGCGACTCACCTGCCACCCAGGAATCCGCAGGACTGGCTCTTTTCTGCGTCGCCGTTTCTGGTGGCCCAGTATGACCAAGGACGTCCGGGACTATGTTTCAGGTTGTCTGGTTTGTGCCCAGAACAAGGTCAGCACACACCCGCCTGCTGGACTCTTACACCCATTGTCCATCCCGGGTCGGCCTTGGTCACACATTGCTCTGGACTTTGTTACCGGCCTACCTCCTTCTGCCGGGAGAACCGTTATTCTGACTTGTGGACCGTTTCTCTAAGGCAGCTCATTTTGTGGCTCTGACCAAACTCCCCTCTGCTGCAGAGACGGCTAGATTGATGATAAAACATGTCTTCAGGCTGCATGGCATCCCCACGGACATGGTGTCGGATCGTGGTCCTCAGTTCATCTCACAAGTCTGGAAGGCGTTCTGTGGGGCTTTCGGGACTACTGCCAGCCTGTCTTCTGGTTTTCACCCTCAGACTGATGGTCAGGCGGAACGGACTAATCAAGACTTGGAGGCCGCTCTCCGGTGTATCTGTTCCCACCGCCAGACCTCCTGGAGCTCCTTGTTGCCATGGGTGGAATATGCGCACAACTCCCTCACCTCATCTGCTTCTGGTATGTCCCCGTTTGAGTGCTCTCTGGGGTACCAACCCCCCCTGTTTCCCGAGCAGGAGACGGAGATGGCCGTTCCGTCGGTTCAGCACCTATACCGCCGCTGTCGGCGTGTTTGGCGGGAGGCTCGGGCGGCCCTGTTGCGTTCGGGGGCTACCAACAAGAGGGTGGCTGATCGTCGACGCACTCCGGCACCTACTTACCTACCTGGCCAATCCGTCATGCTGTCCACCTCACACATCAAGCTTCGGACAGAATCCAAGAAGCTGTCCCCCAAGTACATCGGTCCTTTCGAGATCCTGAAGGTCATCAATCCTGTGGCGGTCAGGCTGCGTTTGCCCAGGTCCTTGCGCATCCACCCGGTCTTCCATGTCTCTCAGCTGAAGCCGCATGTTACGAGTCCCCTGCAGCGGCCTTCCTCTCCACCACCCCCTCCCCGCATCATTGATGGCCAGCCGGCCTACACAGTCTGTCGCCTGCTGGACGTTCGGCGACGGGGACGTGGTTTCCAGTACCAGGTGGACTGGGAGGGGTACGGGCCTGAGGACAGGTCCTGGGAGCCTGCTTCGCGGATTCTGGATCCTGAGCTCATCAGGGACTTTAATCGGCGGCACCGGGACAGGCTTTCCCCTGCGCCAGGCGGCGCACCTTGAGGGGGGGGGTACTGTGGGGTTATGGACCCAGGACATTTGTTTTGTTTTTTTTGTTGGGTTCCACTTCCTGTTTTATTTTGTTGCTGGTTGTTACTTCCTGTGTTCTCTCCCTCCTTATTGGCACACCTGTTTCCATTTACTTCATCCCCTCCTCCTGTTATAAGTCTTCGTCTCCCCTGCACTGGTTGTCGGATGGTCTTTTGTACCTTCATGAGTTTGTGTTCAGTTTCTTGTGAACCTTTCTCAATTAAACGAGAGAACTTCGTATTACTATTGTCGTCTGCATCGGTGTTCACACGTCAACCCTGACAGTTTCTTTTTATTTGCATTTCTTTTTATTCGCAGCATTTCTGTTCATTTGCTGTTTCTTTTTTTTTTTTTTTATTTGCACAGTTACTTTTTTTTTGCTGCTGAGTCTCGGCCACCGTACGTACATTTGCCGTAAATTCTTTTTTTTTTTTTTTAATTGAATGATGCACTGACGAAAGGGCACTTTTAAAATTTTGTTGTACACAGGACAATAACAATAAAGTATAGAATAAATAGATAATTTCATTTTTTAGAAAAAAAGACAAAATCTTCCAAAGTTTCTTTATGTCTTATTTCAAATGAGAGATTCCTGTTCATAAAATAATAATTAACAAGAGATCTGTAGAAACTATTCCTTTAATGTGTCAAGCAAAGACCTGTTTTTATAAGGCAGTGGCAGCAGTAAAGTTCTTTGAATATTTGAATAGTCTACAACTAAACATGCAAATATGCTTTGTTGTTAAATTCTGCACAAACTTATGTTCCACTTAAAAAAAATAGCTCAACTTCTTTATAAATGACTATTTGTCTGATTGTGATGAGGATGGAAGGTACAACAGATCCAGCTGTCTTTCAGGAATACTCCACAGACCGGCTGAAGAAGACCACAGAGATTCTGAAGGGCATAAAGCTGCTGAAGCTTTACGCCTGGGAGGACATCTTCTGTGGCAGCGTGGAGGACACCAGAGGCAAAGAGCTCACCAGCCTCAAGACGTTTGCTTTCTACACGTCCATGTCCAGTAAGACAAAACCAACACATTTGTCTGGATCGCATCTCACACTTTGTACTCAAGTCATAATTCTCTGTGTGCAGTCTTCATGAATGCTGCTATTCCCATCGCTGCTGTTCTTGCGGTACGTCTTTTTTACCCTTTGACTAGAAAATTGAGAGCTAGACTGAGTGACCCTTCTACCCTGGTGTTCCAAACAGGAAGTTTCCGCTGGATCCAAGAAGTCAAAATCTCAGACTTCTATAGAGAAATAAAAAGCTTTAACTCAGTTATTTTATTGGTCAGAATAGCCATTCTTGCTTAACATGTTCTCGATAATCCTCATTTTTCTGTAGTTCAAGTTATAAACTGACCAGATTCCTGCTGGCCCCCCACATCCATGGTTCGAAACTTTTGAATGACAGATTTGGTGTAGCCTGCTTTCAAGAGATGGGAGTGTGAACTTCCAACAAGCTCACTTCTGATTGGCCAAAGTGGATACTATAGAAACATTGACACAGACAACTTGGACCAATCACTGTTTACTGAGGTTTTCTGATTTCAGCACGGCGGTGTCCTTGACTTCATGTTATTGGAGCAGGAAGTAAAGCCTTTTCTTTGGTTGATGCCACACTCACTCATTCCAGTTCTCAGATACAGTCAATACTTTTTCCTCATTTCTAAACCTTTCTATTAGTTGATAATATTCAGCAATGGAAGTTACTGAACACAAGGGAGAAATGCAGTGTCCTCTCTTGCAGACATTTGTGACGCATCCCTTCCTGAATGACAGTGGTCCCAGTTCCTCAGAAGCCTTTGCAGCTCTGGCGTTGTTCAACATCCTAGTCACACCTCTCTTCCTGCTCTCCACAGTCGTTCGATTTGCAGTCAAAGCTCTGGTCAGGTGAGATCTTCTCAGACAGCTGGTGATCCGGCTTCGATCAAACCAGGAAAACAAGCCAACAATGGCTGCAGGGAACAGCTGACAAGGGGAGGGGGAAACCGTAACTGCTGACAGATTACTGCTGTTGGAATTTTAACAGTAACATTGTCTCCTCAGTGTTCAGAAGCTCGGCGAGTTCCTCCAGAGTGATGAGATCGGAGACGACAGCTGGAGAAATGGCGACATTTCGGTTTCCTTGAATGCGGGAAAGAAACACATGGGAATGGTCAGTATTACTGAAACCAGATCAGTGCATAAATCTGACAAAAAAGCACAAACGTAGGGTTCACTGCCTTTCTAGCTTCATCTTTAGTTATTTTTTTTATTCTTTAAAATCCCACTCCCATAATCTTCTGATCCATATTCAAATTGTTCCCAGTGGTCTTTTTATTATGATTATGCCGTTTTTAGCCAAAAACCCGTGTTTTCTAGGACATAGTTTCTGCAGAGTGACAGGAGTTTGTCAGAAATTCACCTCTGAGTTGTAGGCAGGACTGTTGGCATGGTGTAACCCCCACTCCCCATCACTCATCTGTTTACATCCTCTCCTGCTAGCTTACAGCCCCAAGCTAACATCACCGGTGCAACAAAAATGGCAAGCAATATCAGAGCTATCCAGCCGTGCAGTTTTGATCCAGATATCAGCTCAGACGAGGAAAACAAAGACTCACATGGATCTATTTGTCTAAAAGTGAATTCGTCAGAATGGAGCAGGGGAGCTTTCCCCACCCAACTTATTTGCAGTGTAGCAAATACGCTCTTTTTCAAATGGCATTTTGTTTTCTGTTTCTGATTCACGACGGTTTACATAAAGAGATACTCAGAAACTTCATTTTAAGCTTATTTTCTTTAACTATGACCTCCATCATCAGAAAAATGGCACCAGAACACCAAAAACACACTTTTCATCGGAGTGGGTCTTTAAATTAATCCTGAATGAAGCTTAAACTTCCTTTTTTTGACAAAAAATGTCTAGGTTCTATCAAACACCACACCTGATGAAATGCTGGAACAGCAATATTGGTTATTCAGTTTTATTTGTCATGTCACTAAAATGTAGGATTTTTCTACTTTGTGGCCTCAGTTTCTACATCAATTTAAACTTTATTTTTTTCTTTATTTCTAAACATCCCAGAGAATTATTAATTCTCTTTTATGAACTTTGTTGCCTTTAATAACTACAGTTCACTGCAATTTATGTCTTGCATGTTTGTGTGTCTTTCTGATAATAAAAATGTGAAACTGCAGCAGTGGGCCTGTAAGCTTAGGGGTTATGTCTTCTTCTCCCTCAGGAACTAAACCGGACGCAGGAAAGTTGTGTTTATTAGTAAAAGCTAACGTAAAATCTCTGTACCCTCCCTCACTCCCACATCCTTCCCTCATCTTTTTTGATATCAAGACCAAAGCCATCAACAGGAAGCAGCCAATGCGTTACCAGATGGACAACTACGAGCAGCCAAGCAGGCGGCAGATGAGGCCCACGGAGACGGAGGATGTGGCCGTGAAGGTCAGAGGCTGAGAAGCTGGGGAACGGAGCAGAAGTTGAGAAAAATACGGAAGGACAGAAGTGTCCTAAAAATATTGCTAATAATTCTAAAGTGGAAGTAAATCAAAGGAAAGTTATTGAATAAATATTGTTGCAAAATCTGTACAGATAGCATCTTTCTCTGTAGTTAGAGTTTAAGTCAAAGAGTAAAATAGCGTCTTTAATCGCAAATATATTTATATTTGTTTATGCTAGCCTGTAAGATAAGCTAAACATGAGCTAAATAAAATATGTGGAAGAAAAGGACAAACAGTTATGTTGGTAAATAAAGAACAAAACTAAAAATGGTTTACTTAAATGTCAGAACTTTAGGTCCAGTTTTTTCCAGAAGAAAAGTAGTTTGCACCAATATATTGGTGCAAAGCTGCTTTTCTCCACGTCGGAATCAGCTGATTCCTGTTGATCAGGTAAACAGCCGAAGAGTTATGGTTCAGTGTCCAAAATCCAGTATCCTGGAAATTTCTTAGAACTATGCGAAAAACTTGCATGCGTTCATCCTTACTAGATTGGCTGTTAAAGACCACGACGCATTGCGTTTGAACGTTTTGTCCTTTGAAAAAAATATTTACATTTATTTTATATAAAATTTTCATCATCAGAGCACAATGAAATGATAGTCTTTGTAAAATGTTCATAGTTATTAGATTTTGGGTGATGCTGTATTTTACCGTTAAAAAAAACGAAAACAAAACAAAAGTAGTGAACGCGTGTTTGAATTGCAGTGAAATCCAGATGCACCTTGGGTGTAGAGCTACTTGGCAGTGGTTCCCCTCTCCCGTGGTTTCCGCATAGATTTGCCCCCCTCTCTCAGGAGATGTCTTCTCAGTGCCCTACCCTACCCTCCTACCCTTTTAACTGCACCATAGACATTTACGGCCCCTTGGTGAGGGAGTGATTGGACATCACTGTGAGCAATCAGGAAGTATCCTCTCAGTGCCCAAGACATCCACCAATATTTATAAATATTTTATAAACATTAATGCTTGTTAATGTTTAGTTTGTTAAGGAATATTATTCTGAAGGGTTAATGGAAATAGTGAGGGAATGTGGGCACAACCAAAGTCTAAATGTTAAATGCTAAGAGCACTTAAAGGAAGTTACATAATTGCTAACTATTATTTTTATAATAAGAAAAATGCTAAATAAACGACTGAATGCCTAATTAAAATGAAACATTTGAGACAACTACATTAAATAATATTTTAAATGTTGTCATAACTGCTTTATGAAAATAGTTTTCTGTGCATGTTAAGTCTAAAACGCTGCATTTTATTAAGACAAAAGAAAATTAACATTTTAATTGTGAAAATTATGGAACTAAAAGTAAGTGATTTTTATTCTATAAATATCAGATGTTTATTAAAAAATGAAAACAAAAGATTTCAACAGAATCTTAGGTAAAATGCTGCACCGTCCCTGATCCAGAATGTTCTAGCAGCATTATGATCAGATGGGATGAACATTAGATGTCTTTCTTTTTGACAGTCTGGACCTTAATGACCCGGGTTTGCATGCTTGTGCGTGTGTGAGAGACCCTCGTCTTTTGTCAGTAAGTGTAGAATTCACACGAGAATTTGTTGGCCCCTAAAGGGTCTTGTGAAAGTCTTCTGCATGTTGTCGGTCCTGCAGACAGGACCCCCACCCCCCCACCCCACCTCCGCAGACTCATCCCTGTGGAGAAGCTCCACTGTCCATTAACTGTATTTAAAACCAGTCTGTCTTTCCCACACTAAATGTTGGTGTTTTATTTTGTAGGAGGTTCTCTTTTGGCCCATTAATGCCACAAACCCATTGATCTGTAAAATTTCTGATCCAGGCAGAACCTCTAACTCAGCACCATCACAGCTAAATATACTGCTTCTCAGTTACCACATAAGAATTCTGGGCGTGGATTAAAAAAAAGACAAGCAATCTGT
This sequence comes from Adrianichthys oophorus, assembly GCA_036245035.1. Classification (NCBI taxonomy): domain Eukaryota; kingdom Metazoa; phylum Chordata; class Actinopteri; order Beloniformes; family Adrianichthyidae; genus Adrianichthys; species Adrianichthys oophorus. The sequence goes on from BSAI01000030.1 coordinate 11,115,018, forward strand.
TGACAATTACCAATGTAATCATAAAAATATTAGAAGTTTAAAGTTCCACTCCGATCATCTTCTCATCTATTTTCAAGCATTCCTAGTGGTTTTTTTTTTTTTTTTTTTTTTTTTTCTATGATTATGTCATTTTTAGACCAAATTCAAAATATATGTGTTGTTTTCTTGGACCTACTTCCTGAAGAGTGGCTTAATTAAAAAAAAAAAAATTGCCTCTGAGTTGTGGGTGGGACCACTGGTGCAGAGCAACCTGGCTCCCACTTCCCTTCCATGTTACGGAGCAGGGAGCTAGTGGCCCGCCCATCGTATTTTCTACGTCGCGAATATGCTTTTTTATCAATGGGGCATGTTTTCTTCTTCTCCTCGTTCACGACAATTGATTAAAGAAATATTCAGAATTACAATTTGGAGCTTATTTTTCTTAAAAAATGCCCTCAATCATCAGAAAAATGCCACAAGAACATGTTAAAGACACCAAAACCACTGTTATCATGAGCGGGTCTTTAATTCCCAGGAGAGTATGTGCTGAAACAAACACTTTAAAACCCAAAGAACCTCAGATTTGTATTTTTTCAATGAGACTCTTCAAATCATACCATTTGTTGTAGTTTTATTATCAAAAGAATTGAAAAGGAGGCAAAAGTATTTTGTCATTTTAAATTTACTATTTATTATGTCTTAGTGCCGCAGATGTTAGCTTTATTTTCATTTTTCAATTCTTTTTTTAGCTATTCAGGAGAATTTTCTGCAGCTTCCTGAAAGATGAATCATTTTGTGATTGTAAGAAACTAATCGCAGTCCAGCACATATTTACCGTTTGTGTTGTCACATCAAACCCTTTTTCTCAGTTGCTGCTCCTATTCAGTTTCTTCCTCCTGCTGTGATTTTTTTTTTTCTTTTTCTCTGATCTTTCAACAACATTTATCTTTGTCTTTAGAAGTTGCAATTTATCAGACCATTTTACAAACTTTTTTTTTTAGTTTTAATTTAATTTAGGGGACTTTTATTGTGAAAGTCATCTCGATGAACTTGTATTTATTCTCTTGTGAACTTCCTTTGCTCTGCATTCATGAATCCATCTGATAATTTGCTCTCAACCACAGCTGTTTAAAAGACTGTTTTGAATGTCTCTATGTCCTGATTTCTTCTGGGGATCTGTGACATTTGAAGCAGAGGAAGCAGAGCTGAGGGGGAATTGTCAGATAAAATAAACACAAAATAAACATGTAAAACACAACAGATGGGAGTAAAGTAAACAAGAATTTCAGCAGGAAACTGGGATGCAGAGCAGGGATTGAACACAGAGGACTGCAGCGAGTTTTTCTCTGCTGCTCAGTGTTCCCAAGTCCTGGACTTCTGTAAAGCTGTTCAGATAGATGTTTTAGCTCAGATATTTTGTTCTACTCTTGATTTTACTTTGTCCAATGTGTTTGCAGATTCTTTCAATTTTTTTATATTTTTTAATCTGTTTTCAAATTTGCTCAGAAAGTCTCAGTACTGACACTGGTTCACAACCGTGACTACTGCATAGTGTTAATTAGATCAATGTTGGACGTTTTAGCATTGTTAACTTAAGCCCAAACATTCACATCCATTCATTCTTTTACACATCCATCCATCCATTCATTCATCTGTCTATACATCATTTTTCAGACCCTCCAGGATATCGCTGCAGCTATTTATGATGGTTGCAGATTTTTGAAGCAGTTTTTGAAAAAGTTGCAATGTTTTTTGTTTTCATTTAAAAAAAATCTATTCATATTTTTATTTCTCAAAAATGTCATTATTAAATAAACTTCAAACACTCATATTCCAACTCTTCTTATTGTGACATGTGCATTAATGAAAATACCACACCATAACCATATGCAATATGGTATAATTATCCATATGCAACATAGACATTGCTGTGCTTTCATTTAACATAAATAGAATTGTGAAACCCAAAATGAACTTTTGGTCCTCCCTGCTCACAATAATCAAAATATTTGTGTACTGATTTAAACATACCTTCGAGAATTATGACACTCTGCAGGGAAGAATTATAAACTTAAAAAAATACAGCATAAGCAGATAAAGCCTCAGATCCCCATGTTCTCTACAGAATCTATTTCAAAAGCACTACTGGTGAGTCTCTGGTTGTGGTAAAGGAGGACCAAGGCTTTGAGGAGCTGATCTGGTTTCTTCTGTCAGTAATGATCTGCTCTGTTTTGGAGAAGGTTCTCTCAGGTGGACAAAAGAACACAGCTCCCATGAAGGAGCCACACCACAAACAGTCGCGAAGCAACATTTACAACATCAAAGTTACAATTGATTGGTGAAAGTTGCAGTAAAGTTGCAGTGAAAATGTAAGGTTGCAGGGTGTGCAACAATTTGCGGTGTTTGAGTTTGCGTAAATACCGTATATCTTCCGTTTATTTAAAAAAAAATATCGGCCGACCCAGCGTTTAAGGAGCCACTATTAGGGACTGGCGTCAACACCTGTTAGATTCGGCTTTTATTTGAGACCAGCGTCTGTCAGAGACCGGCCATTATTGAAAGATATACAGTAGTTGCAATCACAGCATCGTGAATTGCTGAAGGGACTCATTTTCCTATCTATTCAACAAATGATTTGTCTATCTTTTCATCTATCAATCAACTCATCTGTCCATTCTTTCAGTCATCTATCCAACTATCCCAACAATCATAACCTTTTAACACCCTGCTTAACCAAATGGTAGAGCACATTTTGGATTTTTTTTTTTAATTTTGTTAATCCACCCAAGGCAATAACAAAATCAAAAAACATCTAATAAAAATTTCATTCATTCATTCATTCATTTTCCAATCCGCTTTATCCCTTTTGGGGTCACGGGGTTGCCGGAGCCTAACCCGGCTACTCATGGGCGAAGGCAGGGGACACCCCTGGACTGGTCGCCAGTCTGTCGCAGGGGGATCATCTAATAAAAATCTACAATTTTTTTTCTTGGTGAGGTTATTAAAGGATTAGAACAAAATTAACCATTTTACCTTTAAAACATGGTCTCTAAATGTAACGTGAGGAAAACAGGAAGCAAGTGGAATGAAAGGAGTGTTTTCTGTTTGTGTGAACAACTTTGTGATTGTTTTTTACTGACTGCACTAAAGTGTGAAAAAAGTTCTTTGTTGTCGTTGGCAACAGCTATCAGGGCAGCAGGAATTCCCAGAAATATGTCTAAACAATACAAAAATTAGCTTAAAAGTAAAGTTATTGTGCTTTGCTGTAACTTGAATCCAGTTAGAACTTCTTTAGAGTTGACATTTAAATCTGAACACGCAACTTTCTGCAAAACTTGACTCAATGAAAGGAAGCTTGTTGTTAGGAAAGGCTTTAACCAGTTGTGTGTCTGTTTGTGAGCAGGTGAGTAATGGATCCTTCACCTGGGGAAACAATCTGCTGGCGCTGTCCGACATCAACATTCGCATCCCCACAGGTACAACGCAGTTTTACTGCCAAACGTGAACCAGGCATGAAGGTTTTCACTAATTACTTTGACTTTCAATCATAATACTCTGAAAAATGCTTTAAAGTTTTGCATGAATAAACCTTACAGAAACTTTTCTGTACATTTAAGTGACACTTTATCATAAAACTAAATAACAGTAGAAGGCTTTTGACACGAAGATTCACAAAAATGTAGATTAACCCAATAATATAAAAAGATGTAAGGGTGCATTATTTAGACAGTGTGTGGTCTCAAGATAAACTATTATTTACTGCATTTATGTTCTGAGACTTTCCTCAAATTTACCTCAAAACTATTTTATTTAGTTGTTCCAGTTTCTAATTTACTTAAAAAGCTGTTTTAATTGGTCTCATGTATTGTTACCGTTTATTTAAGAATTCCAGCATCACTACTGAAAAAAATGTTTTTGTTGCAAGTTCGGTTTGTTAATAAAAAAACATTTGTAGTTTAAAACATTTGCTGTTTTAGTTTATTTCTTTTACACCTTTGTTAAACACTTAAAGGTGTAATAAATGTCTAGTGGAATTATAACTTTTTAAAAATAGAATAGCAAACATTAACATTGTATTATATTAGACTGTATGGTAGAGTTAAGCTGTAAAAAATCGAATTCTTCTTAATTTTTTTACTTGTGCTGTAACTGAGCAAACAGATCAGAGCTGAGGGCCTCTTGTGTTGGACAGATTTTACCGTCACAATAGGGATTAATGAATCGTAAGACAGATGAGATGTATATTTGTATAAACTCCTTTTCTTTTGGAAGCTAAACTATTTATGTTAGTTACATTTGCATACATTTATTTTTTTTTCATAACCGCGTTAAAGATGTAGCTTTTCACATCCAGTACAGCAACAGTTGAAAGTCTTTACGTCAGATTCATTCTATGCGGACTGAAAGCCCAAACCTTTGTTTTTACGTCAGTTACCAGAGAAAATGGCACTTTGGGTTGTTTTGTTGTTTTGTTTGAAAAAAATGCTTTCTTTCTAATAAAACAATTTTTAGGCTGAAAGAAACTAGTCACTAACCTTTGAGAAACCGATGAAGAAAGATTTGACGTTTTCTGTATAATTTCTCAGGTCAGCTGACCATGATTGTTGGTCAGGTGGGTTGTGGGAAATCCTCCCTGCTGCTGGCCATGCTTGGTGAGATGCAAGCGATTGATGGAGTTGTCTACTGGAGCAAGTAAGTCACTTAAAGCAGATATTACAAACATCCATTGAACCGTATGACTTACTCTGGACTTCTGTTTGACTTTTGGGAGTTTATAAAGGGTTTCCAGGCTATATGCTAAAAAAGACATTCATATTTCTTTCTTTCATTTCCATTTAAATTCATGCTATATCTTTATTTATTTTAACAGTGAAATGAGGTCAACCTGGATTCGAAAGTCTCGTATTTTTATAGAACCTCTTTGAAAAATGTTTTTGGTGTTTCTAATATGTTCTTGTGGGATTTTTCTCATGGTGGAGGACAAGGAAAATCAAGCTTAAAATTACATTTTTTGAGTATTTCTACACACAAGTGAATTTCTATTGAACAAACTCCGCTCTGCAAAAACTGTGTTTTAATTTTGGCTAAAAACAGCATAATCCTAATTAAAAACCACTGGGAACGCTTTAAAAATCGATCAGAAGATGTTTGGAGTGGAACTTTAAGAAACTCTTTTCTTGCTCGTTATTGAATGTACTGCTAACCTATCAACCGGTCTCTGATATTGAATCAGTTATTTAATTTTTCAATGAAAATTTATAAATGTTCTTTCAAAAATGACTGCAAATATTTTTGATAATGAGCATATCAAGGAAGGGGGCAAACAGCACATTCCTTCAGCCTGGAGAAGGACTCGAATGTCTTGTTGGACGATAACTTAAATATTTACTGAATCAACTGAAACATGACCTAAAAAGTAATCAACCAGAGCACGGAAAACTTCAACACAAATACCTAAGGGATACAGACAAAATAGGAGGATGAGAATGGTCCCAGTGACCCCCCCAGAATGTGCAAACATAAGGGACATCCCACAGACATCCTACAGGTCTGCTGGACATTTTTCACGTTTACTGACTCACAGCTGAAATATGTCAACTATCCTGAAGATCCTTTAATTTTAAATGACTATTCTTTCAAATATCCTTTCAATTTGTATCTTTAGATATCTAAATGGTCTCTAACACATAGATACATTAAGCCTAATAGAAGATGAAAAGAAGAAAAGTACCAGTATATACATTTTAAACTAGACTTTGGCTACTTTTCTGTAAAATATCTAAGACATTTGTTTAAGATAATGATGTATGTGAGACTGTAACTGTAACTATTACTTATTTCAACCATTTTATAGTTTTTAGTCAATCAGGAAACAATCTGAAATGGTTTTTGTTTATTGTTTTTTGTCCTAAAACTTCTAAGATCTGTGTTTTATTGTTTTTTTTAATTTTATTGTTTTATTGATGTTTATTTAAATTCCTAATTAAGAAGGTGGATTTTGATCCGCTTCTGCTGCTTTAAACACACTTTATTTTTCATTTCTCTGCACTGTTTCTGCTTCCTCCTCCACCTGCTTCCCCTTCTGCTGTTTGACGCCAACTTTCCTGCGCGTGTGTGTTCATGTCTTTGTGTGTGTGGTCTCACTCTCCTTTTTGTGCTCGTGCCACAAAAGGCCGACTGATTGTGAACTGGTCCACGAGGGGAACATCAGGTACTCTCCCTGTTTTACTCCATCTTCTGTCTCAAACTCTTCTCAGATAGTAAACTGGATTTCAGTGATGTTATTAGTAGCAAAACGGAACTGAAAGTGTTTATGGCGACATTTTTGACGAATTCTGTGAAAGATTAACATCATTTTCAGGGTTTGAAGCTTATTTAGTGTCATAAAACCAAAATGTTGACCTTTGTTTACTTCTGCCATCATCTTGATTTAGCTCATTTATTCTGGAGTGTTTTTTCCACATCTGCATGTCTGTAAGATAAACCAAAAGCCCCCTGAGAATCAGCCTAAATTTAGATTGTCAGCTGAAAAATCACTGCTTTGATGCAGAATCTGTGTGGTCAGAGAGAATTTTAACATTTCAGTTTTCAAACTGAGCTCTTAAGAGGCTTAACTAGAAGTCTTTGTTACTCCCTGCCCACTAATAATAAACGTCAGGGGCCAGGGCTCGTAAACTGTTGAAATATTTCTGTTCAGAATGACTCTCTGTCTAACTGAAAACAAAGAAAAGAAGCTGGGCTACTTTGATTTGTATTGGAGCTGTTATAAAAGCAAATATTAAAAGTTGAAAAATTATTATGTTTTGTGCAAACTGAGCACTTAAAACCTGTTTCAAAACAAAATCAGACATAAATCCTCTCAATGAAATGCTTTGATAGTGACAGATGAAAACAAAACATATGTAAGAGCAGAACCAGTTCCAGGTGCTTCCAAATAAATCAATGAAAACCAAAAAAAGAACATTTATTTGTTCAAAAGTCTCCATTAAAGGCCAAGCATTTTTCAGTTCTCTATTTATTAGTTTTTTACAAAAAATTAAGCAGTTTAGCTTTACAACAAGCAGCAAACACATGACATCTAAAGCCGTAGTCCCGACTGCCCTTACATGTGGATATGGGTTATCTGTGGGTGAAAAACGGGTCAAACATGTACGGGGGAAGCATGTGGCCTGCAGAAAATACCAAGGTCGTAGACCGCTCAGTGAACCCGTAGAGAAAATGTGTTAATGCGCATTTTTTCCCACGAACATGCTGCGAGCGATAGGTCGTAATGAAGTGTAACACAGACATGTGGTACAGATTTTTCATTTTTCAACCCCAATGAGCCAGTACTTGCTCTTTATTAACTACTAGAGTGGGACACCATACGACATCATCACCCTTACGTCATAAGTGCGTGTAACTTACAAAATATTTCACGATGGATTAGGGCTGTACGATATATCGATTTAATCGATTAATTAGAATTTGTTGTTTTAGATAATTTTTATGGATTTTTTTTAAATTTAGGTTTTATTTTCCCAGTTCTCTGCTTTATTGGATTTCCGTTGTTCTGAGTAAAGTCAGCCTGTCTCTCTCAACGAGGAGACAGGAAAGCGGCAGCAAGCAGAGGATCTTATTCCGCAAGACAGAGAAAAAAGAAAAAAGCTTGTTGCTGCTTATTTACAACTGCATCCGACACGTAAAGCACCCCCACCCCCACTCCAGTAGCTTCTGTACACTTCAGTTTTTGGGTTGTCTGGGCCCGTGGACAGTTGTAAGGGGAGTGCAGGTGCGACTTGTCACTTGCAGCATGCCCTTTGAAAAAAAGTGCATGAATATTTTTGCTCTACAGGTTCACAGTGTGATCTACAACCTTGATGCTTCGTGCTGGCCACCTGCATACAGGTTTGCCTATTTGTTGCCAACTATAAAGGTAGTTGTGACTAAGGCACAAGATGCATCCGCTCCTCTCTATGACCCTCCCCAGACCTGGACAACAAAAAACCCACAGCACCTGTGTGGGTACATATGACTAAGGCTGAAAGCATTATTGCTGTGCATTCATGAAGCCAGAGGACCATTTGTTTCTAAGGGAACATTTGGATTTCTTGACTAGAAATTAATTACTTTTCTGGCTAAAAACTCTTTCAACTCCCTGAGGAGCATTAAATATTAGACATCATTGCAGAATAAGCCAACAAACCTCATTATGTCAGACAGACAGCGGCTGCAGCCCCTCCATGACCTTTCTCTGCAGGGCGGGAAGGTTAATTTGATAAGCGGTTGGCAGGTCAACACCCATGTCTCCAATGTCTGGGATTTCATAGAAAACATTCTGTTCGAGTTTGTATCTTTTTTTTTGCTTCTTTCCCCCTTCAAACCACAGAGAAGCTGGCCTTTTAATCTCCAGCTTTGTGTTCTTTTGTTGTGTTTTGATGCACTTTTCCTCTCAGTCAGCTGTTTTAACTGTAAACACACTGACTTTGACAGTTGGTCAGAGACAGAGGAGTCTGCCGAAGAAGCTCGGAGGTACACGCTCTGCTCCTGCCTCCTCTTTCAGCTCTGAAGTGACCCACCTGACCTCCTCCTGCCGCCTCATTCCTCCCCATCCATCAGATTTAACCTCATTTGTGTCTGAAGTTGACTCAGAGGACAGTGCTGCGTTGCTCATGGACATAAACATATGTTTCTATACTTTCATTTGTGCTTCTCTTGTTTTTCATTTTATAGTTTACCTCATGACTTCTGTTTTTATATTTTTGAAATTATATAGTTAATGTCAGAGTTTTAACCCCCTAAGGAAGCAAAAGAGGAAGAGTCTTTATGCCTAAAAGCTCTAATAATGAAGCATGGTGGTGGGAGCTTCATGATGAGAGTGAGATGATGAAGAAAAGGAACTATTGGCATGAAGGAAACCAAAGATAGTACTGACTTGGTTCTTGATCTCTGGCAAAACAAAAAACCAAAAAGGTCATTTTTTGTAAAACATAGATGAAGATCTTTGAGTGGTTCTCTGAGAGCTTTGATCTTAATTCTTTCGGGAATCCCGAACGACTTTGAGGATAATCTTCCTTTTGGGTGATGATCCATGAAGACAGAACAGGCCTTAGCCGTTCAACAGAACTCTATAAACCTTACATAAAAAAAAAAATAAAAACACTGAAGGCTGCAGACACTCATGCTACATTTACACCAGGATCAGAAATGCGTGCTTTCAAGCGGCTGCTTGCAATGAAGTCTTAGTAAATGTTTTGGGCTTCTGCCCAAACAACAATCTATCACATCGCTACAGAAGTTTGTAAGTAATTTTTTGGGCTCTACATACATACTGCGTGACTTTTAAACGGGCGTTGAAAGTTCAACCAGTTGAACTTTGAGCATTCAGGGGCTTGAATTTGGTACTGACGAATGGGTAGTGTCCTTTTCATTCACTGAAGTACCAACTGTTTGAAAGTGATCATGGAGGATCAATTAATAACTGCGGTTTATGGCCAGCCAGAATTACATGACGCTAAGTCTTTCATATGTCAAAATAGAGCTGTGAAAGAAAAAGCCTGGAGCAAGATTCTCCAGATTTGCATCTCTTTGACATTTCGCACTAAGCCTCTTCCAACTGTGAGTACATGCGCTAGTATTGGGTCACTCTAGTGTGAACATTGTATGCAAAAAAGTGCATGAGAAGCCCAGTGTGTATGTAGCATCAGTCAGGAAAGCAAACATGCTGATAGTTCCTGTCCTAACAACGAAGGCAGCAATGTTTTCTTTTTTTTCGTTTCTATTGAAACTTGGGGGTTTTAATCTGACATTAGCTGTATTCTGATTCCACTCATCTGTAGTGGTTTACATTTTGTTTCTTTAGAGGTCATTTGTCATTTCATTGTGGATCTGTTGTTTCGTTCTGGACATCCTGGTTTTTCAGTTGCTTTTATAAGTGTCTTGATCACGTGTGTTCCAGAGCAACTACAGCCTTTAGAAAGTGCCATTATCTCCTTATCGTGTGGCCTTCTGAAGGCTTTTTCAACGCTTTTAAAGCTGGGAGTTTGTGCATTAATGCAGAAAAACCACCAATCTGCCAGTCGATAAAACTTTGAGAATGTTCTGGTCTTAAGATAACTCCACTTACACTTATTTTCAAAACTTCCCTTACATTTTTGAGTCTCATAGTAATCAGGGATTTTTTTAAAAACACATTTTTTTACTTTTATATAGCAATTTGCTCAAATAATCTACTTTTAGAACTGATTTTTGTGGCACTTTTTAAAATTCTTTTTTTAGTACAACCCCAGCTTCTATTTTTACAGATGTTCTATTAAATTATTCAATGATTCCACAATAAACCGGATACCAAAAAAAGACAAAATTCTGAGTCAGAAATTAAGTCATTTTTAACTTTGTTCATACATTTTTTACTCATAAAAATTGAGTTAAGATCAAAAGTATACAGACAAACTAAAATGTAGAAAAAAATAAAGCAGACACAGTCAAAATAATGTAAAAAAATATTTTAAAAAAAGACACCACTAAACTATAAACAATGTTCAAAGGATTTATTTCAAAGGAGATCATAACTATGTGTCTCAACTCTTTTTATGTTCATTTTAGACCAAAAATGAAAAAGTTCATGACACTTGAGACATTCATAGTACATTTTGAATGAAAACTATACCATTGGCCAGTCTGCGTCATTCCTATGTCATCGTAAACAATCGATGTGATTGGCTCACGCACCTATCACAGTGAAGTTCATAAGATGAGAAAAGTCTTAGAAATGTTTTTTACTTGCCACTATATTGTGAGCAAAAGTCACAGTTTTGAGATCAAAATTTCCTTAGTTGCAAGAAAAATGTAAAGTTTTAAAAATAAAACTGGATAATTTACAAATGAAATTTTTAAATATTTGCTTTCAAAAACTTTTTTTTTGTTTCAAAAAATAAACAGCGATTATGTTAGGATTACATTTTTAACAAGCTGCAAGCTTCTAATACAAGTTTTGTAACTAAAGAAAATAAGATAAAGTGAAAGTATAGAGCCGTTTCTAACAGAAGCCAAAGTTTAAAACAATCACATTTAAAAAAAAAAATGTTAACACAGGAATTTGTTCGTAGGTGATTTTTTTCCCCAACAATCTTTTGTTAAGGCTTCCAGCAATGTGGCTCGGCTGTCCCTCTGTTGTGTTCGTGCTGCTGTGTCTCATTTTCATTTTTAACTCAAGCCATGAGTCCGTTTTTGCCCCTCATTCCCGGTAGACGGCGTTTGGCATTGCGGTGGAGTTTGGAGTGTCCAAATGCTCCTTCAATGTTCAAACAGGATTAGTGATCTGATATTTATGTTTGGATTTTATGAAGAAACAATGGCTAAATCAGAACAATAGCTGGTAATAATGGCTTTTTTCCCCCCAGATATTCATTTAAAAAATAAACATTTGCAGGGATAATGTTGATGGAAACAAACTTAAAGATGAGTTCCATAAATCTCCTTTAGTCAGTAACAAAAAAACAGAATCATTAAACTTTCCATTTTTCTAAAATGTTTTTTTTCTATATTTTTTGGCTACATTTTCTAAATGAATTGGGTCTAAAGTGTGATCGACAGAGATAAATGCATTTAATTTATTGATATAGTAAACATTTTGGCACTTGATCTGCACATTTTTATATATATATAGAAATCCACAAGTACAGGACAATATTGATGTTGTAAATTAAATATTCTGCTATTTCTTGTCCAAAAATTCCAAAAATATTATATGTGAAGTGATTGAACTTGCTCCAACTCAGATCAATGCTGCCATGTTATGCAGTTATATTGCATGTTTTAATCTTATGGTGCAGCTAGTTTAACCATAAAACAATTCTGTGTTATGATTACAACTTTTTCATTGTTTCACCAAAATAAAAGCATCAGATCAGTATTCCTGCACTCTGAAACAGTGTGGTTCTGAGACTCATGTTTCTTATCTCCTGCCTGTTTGCTTCCGACTTCCATGGTGCAGCAAAAACAGAAACTCTGTGGCCTACGCTGCACAGAAGTCTTGGCTACTCAACGCCACATTGGAGGAAAACATTACCTTTGGCAGTCCGTTCAACAAGCAACGGTAAAGACACCTTCATGGAGCTATTCCAATCTTTGTTTTGTCTGGATTTCTTATTCCTCTCCTTTATGGAGAATCATATAGTAAGGAGTCTGTCTAAAAGCTCAGATTAGTGTGTATTTGTCTTCTTTTTTTACTTCAGACTCTGTCAATGTTTTTGTAATGACGTTGCTTCTGCAGGTACAAAGCTGTGATTGATGCCTGCTCTCTTCAGCCGGACATCGACCTGCTTCCTTTTGGAGACCAGACTGAGATTGGAGAAAGGGTAATGCGACTGGAGTTCTGTTTTCCCCCAAAATTCCTCATTCATAGTAAAATCATGTGTTGGGTATGTTTGTGATTGTGTTTCAGGGCATCAATCTGAGTGGAGGTCAGAGGCAAAGAATCTGCGTGGCCAGAGCTCTGTACCAGAACACCAATATCGTCTTTTTGGTGAGACCAACTTTTGTGTGCCTTTAACCTAATTTTTATCATTGTTGATACACACATTTCGGATCATGCTCTCACATTTGCATGGTCCAAACTTTCCTAAAAAAAACCAAAGAAATAAAATAACTTGGTCCATGTTTTCTACCCTGTAGTTTATCATCATTCCACTAGGGGCAGTAGAAAGACTTTTTTTCAATTCATTTCAAAATTGCTGCTTCCATGAAATCTCAAAAACACTTTTGGCGTTAAAAGTTTTGCTAGTTTTAGAGAATGGTGAGAATAGCTCATCTATGTTATTAACTTTTGGAGGGTTGTAAAGTGGAGTGGCTGCATCTCATGGACACCTTAAGGGAAGTCACAAAAATGGTACGTACCATTATCATGCGTGTGGCAAATATATTAAGTATTTGTGAGGCTAATGTAAGTTACACGCACTTATGAAGTACAGGTGATGCTGTTGTACAGTGACCTTACGCCTCAGTCATTAATAAGGTACTGGTCCTAATGGTCCTAACCGTGCACAAAAATCTGCATATAAGGGATCTTCAGGTATAAGTGATCGTAGAATGTCCACACAAACTACACTGTACCGTAGAGCCCAAAAACAGTCATAGAAACGTGCATAGCTACACGAGAACACAAGAGTTTTGAACAAGGAAGCCCAAAATGCCCATTCACATAGACTTTTCTTTAGAATTGGTTTCTTGAGGCGGTGTGAATGTAGCTTTTAGATCGTTGTTTGCACTTTTAAGAGGAGTTTCTCACTGCCTCACTTCTTTGTGTGTCATTTCCTGTAGTCACATTCATCTTTCATTGTTTTCAAGCATTAATTTCACTCCGAAAGCCATCACTTCATTCTCTCATCCCCTCATGACACTTTGTAATGTCTAGATGGCTTCATAAGAGCTGCTCTGTAAAGCTGTCGAGGATAATGAGGTGGGAATGTTTTCTTTAGTTTATAATATCGAAGGGGAAAATGTCAGCTGCTCGGTTTTCCTCTGGTTTTGGCAGTGGAATATACACGTCATACTCTCTGATTATACACAACATAATTAATCATATCACACCATCTATTAATGTGCTAAGAGCACTCACTGTCATCCACCCTCTTGCAGATATTATGGGGTGTTTGGCAGATGTGCTGTGGTGTGTCATTCACAATAGGGTTGGATGTCCCATTGGGAATATTTAGAAAATGTGTGTGAATACAGCACGTTTCAAAGTATTATGCAAATGATATTTTACCATTATTTTTCTAAATACTCAATGCAAATGACAGTCAGCATAATTTTCAAGTCACGAAGCATCAGTCTATATTAAATGTTATTGAACAGACCTTCTAAATATAATGATGCTTTTTTCAAAAATAAAAACCCTAAAATGCACTGTTCCACATTATTATGCACAACAGAGTTCCACAACTTTTAAGAGATTCTAAGGAACTGAAAATGGTAATTTGTTGAATTTGCTGCATTAGGAGGTCAGATTTACTGAAATCTAAAGCTGTGTATGTCTGGGCCCACTGCAGCCGTTTCTCCTTGTGAGTGCTGTTTAGAGGTGGGCGAATAGAAAGTTTACGTATAACTGCAACCCTTCTGTTGGATCCTACACCTTGATGTTGGTGGGACCCCAGAGACACCAGCAGCTTCAAATATGTGCTCGCTGCTTTGTCAGAGGAAGCTGACTGGTACTGGCGATCTAAGCGAGCTGCGGCCAGGGCTGTTTTGGAGGCAAAATCTCAGTTCAGGGAGGAGTCTGGTGAGGTGAAGAAGGACTATTGGTTGGCCTCAAAGAGGTGCTGGCAAACCATCCAGTGCCTCAGGAGGGGAAAGCAGTTTTTTGCAGGCACCGTTTTCAGTGCCGGTGGAGAGCTGCTATCTTTGACTGGGGACATTGTCGAGTGGTGGAAGGAATACTTCAAGGATCTACTCAATCCCGTTGACACGCCTTCTCTTGAGGAAGCAGAGACTGAGAACTTTGGGGTCGGGGCTGTCCATCACCCAAGCTAAGTCACCGAGGTAGCCGAAGAGCTCCTTGGTGGCAAGGCACCGGGAGTGGATGAGGTCCGCCCTGAGTATCTCATGTCTCTGGATGCTGTGGGAGTGTCTTGGCTGACATGTCTCAGCAGCATTGCGTAGCAGTCTGGAACTGTACTGGACTGGCAGACAGGGGTGGTGGTTCCCCTTTTGAAGAAGGGAGACCTGAGGGTGTGCCAACTACAGGGGTATACAGGGGACTGGCAGGTTGCCCTTTATCACCGGTTTTGTTCATAGTCTTTATGGACAGAATTTCTAAGCGCAGTCAGGGGCCTGAGGTTTGGGAACCACAGGATTTCCTTTCTGCTTTTTGGCTTTATCGAGCCAGGACCACCAGCAGGCATTGGGGCGGTTAACAGCTGAGTGTGAAGCAGTTGGGATGAGGGTCAGCAACACGAAGTCTGAGGCCATGGTTTTCGACTGGAGAAAGGTAGTTTTCCCTCTCTGGGTGGATGGTGTGCTCCTATTCCGGTCATGTCCCACTGGGCAGAGGTCCCTGGGAAGACCTAGGACACGTGGGAGTGACTACTTCTCTCAGCTGTCCTGGGAACGTCTCGGGGTCCCCCCAGAGGAGCTGGAGGAAGTGGCCAAGGAGAGGGAAGTCTGGACATCTGTGCTTAGACTGCTGCCCCCGCGACCCGGTCCCAGAGGAGCGGAAGAAGATGGATGCATGGATGAATGGATGGATGGATGGATGGATGGATGGAAGAATTTAATCTTTTTGACACTTAAATACAATTTGCATAATCCACTGTAAGCCAGGACGTCTGCAGTTCCTGATGACATGAAGGCATCAAACTAAATGTAAAACTACATTTGCAACTAGTTTCTTTTTCTTTTTTTTCACAGAAATACAGTTTGTTTGTCTTTTCAAGTTGAACTAGTTTAAATATAAAACTAAACACAATCTAGCTATTATTAAAAATACATTTCAAATAATTTTATGTATTTTATATAAATTTCATTAAGGATTTGTTTATAATCCAACATTGACAGCAGTCATTTTTGTTTTTGTAGAAAAAATATTGGATTAATATCTAAAGCTTTTTATTTTTCCAGTATTTACCTGTATTTTTTTAGTTTATTAATTGTATTTTTAATAGTTTACATCCATGGTTATAATGGATAACCAAGGGGTTAATCTGTCAAATAAAAAACACAAATAAACCCTGCATATTCTATCTAAATACCACCATCAATAATAAAGTAAATACACCTTCTGAGTAGCTACATGTATGTGTTTACTTGGAGCATGTACTTTTTTAATCCCTGCGTGTTGTTGCAGCTGCTCAGTATAGCAATTCATACAAGGAATTTTTAAGGAGAAGCCATTAAAAAAGCCCAAACCAGTTGCCTATGCTTGCTGTTGCCATGGCAACAGTGCAAGGTCGTTCAACTTTATGGATCCTTTTATTTGACATCTACAGAACTAAATGGGCATATCACTGACATTAAAGGAAACAAACCCTCCATTGTGGATATGACCTCTGACCTCATACTTTGAATCGCAAACATTTACAGCCTTCAACCTGTTCAATACTGACATGTTACAGTAGCTTTCATTTACATAGATGAATTACATATATAGATGGATGGATGGATGGATAGAGAGAGAAAGATATAAAATGATATAAAAGTAGAACTGACAGAAAGGCAGAAGGTTGCAGGTGAAGTAAAGATGGTGAACAGCCTCAAACTTCAAGGTAGGGAGTTGCAAACCTCAGTAATGTGGTTGGTTCTCCCAGTTCTGGTTAAAATTCTCTTTTTTTAGGAAGAGCGGACAGAAGATGCTAAATCCTTAGTCCCAACTCCCCTTATGGGTGGACACAGACTTTCTGTGGGTGAAAAATGGTCAAACCTGTGTGGAGCATGCAGGTGGCCCACAGGAAATTTCAAGGTTGTAGACTGCTCTGTGAACCCATACAGCAAAAATGTTGCTGCTAGTGACACTTATACAGCACGTAAGGGTAAGTAAGGGTGAAGAAGGTGAGATGCAGGTGTGTTGTGCAGATTTTTCATTTTTTCAACCTCAAATCTTGTGTACTGTGCAAGGATCCCATTAGTGTTGTTCATGTGATAAGTGCACGCTCCTTGTGTGCAGCCTGACTGTTAGAAATGAGAAAGTTAGAGTGTAGCTTGTGTGGGCGTCCTACGGGACGTGCACACTCACACAAGTGTGCAGCATTTGCATGGGGTCAGTAAGAGGCCAGTTATCGCACCTTACTATCAACTAGAGTGTAACGTAAGGGCACCGTACAACAGCATCACCCAAACGTCAAAAGTACGTGCAACTTACATTAATCTTATGAATACTTCACGATACATTTGCCACACACACAACAATGGTACGTTCCATTTTCATGACATCCCTTGAAGCCACAATGGAACTGCAAGACACACATGCACATAAAATGCGGCCACACCTCTTTGTGACCCTCCACGGGCCTGGACAACCCAAAAGCCTGCAGCACCCATACAGGCCAACCCCAGTTCAAATGCAGGTGACTAAGGCTTAAATAGTGTCAGGATATGAGACCGCTGACTTCATAGATCATCTAAAGCTGCTGCAGTTTTAGCTTTGATGTTTGAGGTCTAAAAAAACACCAAGATTGTTCACTTGTCTTTGATCCTCCAGAAACTAACTTTTGGTTAGCTTTTAGTATTTCTGTCCTAATAATTTTAGCTGCTCTGTTGTCTCACATATCATCTGGAGAAAGTTCATCTGCTTGTGTCGTTTCTCTGAGCAGATGCAGCAAATGAACCATGATCACATGACATCACTTTGATTGTCCCAGAGCTGCATGTCTTCTGCTCGGATTATGCGGTAAAACCTCTCATCTCGCTCTGTCTTGTCTCCCAGGACGATCCTTTCTCAGCGTTGGACATCCACCTCAGCGATCACCTAATGCAGGAAGGTATCCTCAAGTTTCTGCAGGACGACAAGCGAACGGTGGTTCTCGTGACACATAAGCTGCAGTATCTCATACATGCAGACTGGGTAAGACCTTCAAATCCAAAAACATTTGTCTTTTGAGCCATGCAGGAGACTCAACTCTTTGGTTCATGGCATATTCAGATCATAGCAATGAAGGACGGCTCCATCCTCCGAGAAGGAACCCTGAAGGACATTCAGACTCATGACGTTGAGCTGTACGATCACTGGAAAACGCTGATGAACAGACAGGATCAGGAGCTGGAAAAGGTTGGACACGCTCTCATCTACTGCTGGAACAAAAACCATTTTGTTCCTTTATGACTTTTTTTCATTTTGTCTTTGTGTGTTTGCAGGACACACAGCAGGACAGTCAAACCACACTGGAGAGGAAGACTCTGCGCAGAGCTTTTTACTCCAGAGAGGCCAAGAATCAAGTCGATGACGAGGATGAAGGTGATTCTTCCAACAGAAGACTGCAGGGAGAATGCTGATGGAAAACAGACAAGTTCTCCTAAAAACAGCTGATTCTGTCTGGAAAGCCCAACATTTATTTTTTCTTCTATTTTGAAAACAATTTCAAATAGAAGAAAAACTGTTATCAGTTTACTGAAGCACTTGTTTACCTTTTTTCATTTATTTTTCATAAACTCGTGCACATTGAAATTTAAATTAAAGAAAATAGATTTATATCTCCAATAAATCTGTTAGATTTGTTTTTGGTAAATTAAAAAATGAACCAAAGGTTTAACTAAACAGATTCTGATTTTTTTCCAATAGAGGAAGAAGAGGAAGAAGACGATGATGACAATTTTTCCCTGATCTCCAACAGACGATCAAAAATTCCATGGAAGGTGGGTTTCATCTTCTCAACAGAAACTTCATCTGTGTCCTGTTTTCACAGCAGAACATTTTCACTGAAGAAAAAAAAACAATTCAGATTGGATTCATCTTTGTCATTGTTACTATGGTAACTACTTCTAAAGGACAATCAGGAGCAAACAGTTCTCATGGCTGCTGGAAATGTTAAGAGGCTGGGAAGCTCCCACAGACTCATGGGCTTTCTTCTGGTTGCTCACAAATAGCAAAGTCAGCTGAGTGGTAGAAACTCCAGCAAGTTCATGGTTCCATCGTTGGTTTTTCTTTTTGTGTCTCTTGAGGCTGATTGTAAACATGCCACTGATGGTTTCCCTGAAACTGATACTAAAGCTGCTGCTCTGAACAGAGTAAAGCATACTTCTTAAAGTACTTTATGACATCTCAAAAGCTATGTTTACACCACCCTCTGCAACATTCAGATGGCCATTTTCAATGAAGAATCTATCAAAACGTGCATGAACACGCATTCGGGCTTCCCCATTTAAAACTTTTGCATTCTCGGTTGTAACACACATTTCGAAAACTGCTTTCAGGCCCTATGTACAAAATGTGCATTGACAGTAAAACCAGGTCAAACTCTGACCAATCAGGTGTTCCCATTTGGTGGCGACGTATGGATGCATCCTCTTTAATTCAACCTTTTTGAAAATTGATCACGAAGGAGAAATGAATAATACGGCTTGTTCAAAGGTGGAATTATATAACATCAAGTCTTTCATTTATTGGAATAGAGTGTTTAGCATGTTTAGAGTGTTCTTGGATGCATGTCACATGCCTGATGTGCATGTAGCTGAAGGGTTAAACAAATATTGAGGTACACGTCTAGCATCAGCTGAGACATAAACTCAGCTTTGCTTTATTAACAGTAACAACAAACTCAGTTTCAATGAATGGTAAATGGTGTGTACATATACAGTATAGCGCTTTACTGCTGTCTTACAAGGTCCAAAGCGCTTTTCAGACACATTCACTCATGCACACACACAATGATGGCGGCTCTGCTGCCAAACACTGGCACCTACCTATAACCACCAGGAGCAATGTGGGGCTCAGTGACTTGTTGTACTGAAGTATCAAAGCTTTGCAGTTATCGGGTTGACCACTGGAGGCACACATTTGTGAAAATGACATGGTAAAGTCAGAGTTAAGTTGGGTCCATGGAGCAGCCCACCTGCCAATCATTCTAATAATGCATACATTTTAGCTCTAATAAAATCAACACAATTCATTTTAGAAAAATCTATACTTCATTGTTTGCATTAATTGAAAATAAATCCATAAACCCAATAAAGTTGTTGTAACAAGGCCGTACCTATGTGTATTTTGCATGCTAAGTTGAACACGTGAGTTCGACTGTTTTTACAATTTACATAATTCCAACGGATTCCCTAAGCGGAGAAAAGTATCTTTGCAATACTTTATGATAAAGTGTTTTGTAAAAAGTCAAAAAGTTCCGGTAGTTCAAAGAACTTGTTATTTAGCGACAGCTAGGGTTAAAGAAGCCCCCAGTGGTTGTTTGTGGAGCTGCATTATTCAGTACTTTGGGTTTGTGTTCATTTCAGAAACAAAATGATGACCTCCAAGAGAAATAACCATCTTTACAAACTGTTTTTTTTTTTTTTTACAAAGACAATCTGTTGATGAAGTTAAAATGAAAGGACATTTCGAGTCACTAAAATTTAACGTTTTTTACTTTGGAGAGATTTCAGTGTTTGGAGTTTTTAATTCATCAACTCAAAGTTTAAAGTTGTTTCACACCTGGATTTATGACATTTGTTTGGATGAACCATTTGGTGGTTTCAACCAATCCAGCCCCTTAATTTAGAGTGTCAACAGGAAGGCATTGGGTCCCATTTTTGGCCTCTGGTATGACCCAACTGGGGATCTGAACTCATGACCATCCGGTCTCAGGGTGGACACGCCACCATAAGAGCACTGAGTTGGTTAAAGCAGGGATTCAGGTTTTCCTCTAGGAGCAACTATAGTTTTTCTCATTTACTCTGTTTCCTTATATGCTTAGGTGTGCTGGTGTTACCTGTCATCTGGTGGGTTCTTGATGGTTTTCCTGATGGTTTTCTCCAAACTCATCAAGCACTCCGTCATTGTTGCCATTGATTACTGGCTCGCCATCTGGACCTCTTCTAAAACAGTCTCAGACTCGCTCAATGCAACCCTGAGAAGTAACACCTCCGAGGTGGGACGACATCCACTTCCTTTTAGGGGATTTGTGGTTAATTCAGTGAAAATGTAAAAATTTGACAGACCTTCATCATTCAGCAGCTCTGAAGCTTTTGCTTGTTTAGGCTTCCCAGCAGGACTCCCACCATCTGCCCGTCTTCATCACCCTGTGTGCAGCTGGAATAATCTTATGCCTCATCACTTCTCTGACTGTGGAGTTCCTGGGTCTTTCTGCAGCCACCAACCTGCACCACAACCTGCTCAACAAGATCATCCATGCTCCAATCAGGTAAAGGGGCGCATGTACATGCATGCATAGTCACTCACACATCAAATCCTGTCAAACTATTTACAAAGCACTTTTCCTGTATTGTGCTATGAATAGTAACAAAATTTTTCAACTTAAAAGTCAAATACAAAAATAAAGACCTTTACATAAAAAAAGAAAAAAATCATCCACAGCACACTAATACACACATGCACACACACTTATACAAACATGCACACGCGCTTACACGAATACATGCATACGTGCACACACACACATACACACTTGTAAATATGCATACACACGCATCCATGCACACACACAAATATACTTATGCATGCAATTGCACGTGCATGCACATAAAAACACATATATACAATGATGTACACATATGCACAAACGCATGCATGCCCACTCTGTGGGTTAGTGTGCATACACTGATGAGTTTGTGCGCGCATACCCACCTGTACACGCACACATGCATGGATTCTTGCATGCACACGTGCTTACACATACACAGCACGCACAAATGTAGCAGCATTTATAATGTTGGAAACATGTATTTTTCTCTATAAATTCAAATAAAACATATCAATGATCTACCAGACTTAGATTCTTCTTTGTTTTTTTGTTTTTTTTTGTAGACATGATCAGATGTGGATCCTTTTGTTGAAGGTCACAGCTGGAAAAGCTTCCAAAATGTTGTTTTTTTGAGGTTTTATGTAACGCGTTTGTTATGATCTCCCCAGGTTCTTTGACGTCACTCCTTTGGGGCAGATTCTTAACAGATTCTCAGCAGATACCAACATCATTGACCAGGTAAAAGCATTAACAACCGCTGTGTAGACCAAATGAAAAAATATTTCCACTGCATGTTCCTCCAGAGAAGATTCTTGAAGATGCTGACACTGCTTTCCCTTGCAGCACATTCCTCCAACTTTAGAGTCCTTAACCAGGTCCACGCTCCTCTGTCTGTCAGCCATTGGCGTCATCTCCTCTATCACTCCTGCTTTTCTCATCGCCTTGATTCCTCTGTCTGTGGCCTTTTACTTCATTCAGAAGTACTTCCGAGTCGCCTCCAAGTGAGCTGAGCTGCTAATTTGTGCATATTTTTATTCCTTTGATGATATTTGAAGATATTTGTTTAAAAGCATATTTTTTTCTGAATTAACTTTTCAAAAATTACTTACTTTTGTTTTAGTAGAACTTTGACTGTATAAAAGTGGATATAATCCATCTTGTTAGGGACCTTCAAGACCTGGATGACTCCACACAACTCCCTCTTCTCTGCCACTTTTCTGAGACTGCTGAAGGTCTCACCACTATTAGAGCTTTCAGGTACAAACCCCTTCACTTCATTATAAGGGTCATATTTATAACAATACAGAAATGTATCCCTTTGTGGCTAAGATGAGTCAAATAAGTAAAACTAACTCAAGTAAACCAAAGTTAAGAAGATATTAATATCAGGATCATAAATGACAGAAGAAGTTACATATCATGTGAATCTTCTTCATAGGATTTGATGTAGAAAGCAAACAAATTAGTCTTTACATTGAACCCTGAGGTACCCCATTGAAGAAGATTTCACTTGATTTAACTACTTTTTAAGGCTCTATTGCAACTGTGAAATACTAGCAATTAAAATCCCTTCCACAACGACCTATATGACCCCTCCCCACCCACATACATAGACGCAGAATTAGCAAAATAATAAAAAACAGTTTCAAATGATTTTTTCCAAAGAAAGATGTTGTTTGTTCAGTGTTTAAATGTGTCTTTTCAGACAAGAAACGCGGTTCAAACAGCGCATGCTGGAGCTGACAGACACCAATAACACTGCCTACCTGTTTCTATCTGCTGCCAACCGCTGGCTGGAGGTCCGAACGGTGAGACTTGAACCTTTCTACCTGAG
>BSAI01000030.1:11137716-11372823 GCA_036245035.1 Adrianichthys oophorus
CTACCTTGGAGCAGTGATTGTTTTGACAGCAGCTACAGCCTCAATATGGAGTTCTCAGTACGGCATGCCTGCTGGAGGTCTGGTGGGTCTGGGCCTTACCTATGCCCTCACCGTGAGTCTTCTGGTTCCTGTTTAGCAACCCATGAGCCTTAAAGCAGCTGCCAAATCAACATGGAGTCTTTTAATGCCATAATTTTTTACCTGCTGTTTGCTTTATGTTATTCCTTCAGTTAAAAACTGACTATAGTAACTAGTGATGTCCCCATCTGATCACATGATCGGAAATCTGGCCTGAAATCGGATGTTGCATCCCGATCAGGGATGGGATATTTATTTCATTATCCATATCATGATCGTACCGATCATGATATGGATATTTATATTTCAATATTAATATTACAGAAAAATACTCTACCAGGAGACTGCATATTACAAACGATTCACAGCATTTTATTATTGTAAAATGCAGCAGAATATGATACTAGTTTGAGCAGGAGCTGCACAAAAACAGTTCAGTAAATTTAGTAAGATTTTCAGTTATTCACTGACATTCAACAACATTAAAAAAATATTTTAATAAATGTTTAAAACTGGCAGCAAGTGTTTCTACAACTATCAGAGCCATTTAGGAAAATATTGGAGATCCCAAAACTCTTGGTTCGGTTAATTTTTCGGATCAGTAAAATGAGAAAAAAGACAAAATAACAAGATAAATGGTAATGATTTATTTTTTGAAAAGCTTCAAAACATATACATTTAGTAAAACATATATAATAGTAATACTAGTATACAATAGATAATAATTAACTATTGTTCCTAGTTAATAGTTTATTTTCGCTTGATTTGTAAATCTGTTTGACAGAAGTGCTCTGTTTTAATGTTAAATAATAAAAAAAAGGTAAATCAAATAAAGTAAGGGAAAACCCGGATCTGTTTATTAAATTTGTTCATATTTTTAGTGTGTTGATTAAAAAAGTATCAGATCGGGACTCTGTATTGGCAGATTCTCAAAATGACTGAGATTGGGACCACAAAAACCTCAGAGAGACCTCACAATTAGTCATTTCTTTTTGATGCTGTAGCTGGTTAAAAGCTAATTTCAATATGTGCCAGCTAGCTACAGGCTCTGAAAGCTACTGTATTTATTTTTTAGACTTTTTATGACCAGAAATTGTTTTTTATTATCGTGCTCTTAAGATTTATATCTAGTGTTAATGGATCTTTTCAATGTCAAATTCTGGTAAACTCATGACTCTTTGTTCCTTTTGTTTGGCTAACGGTGCTGGAACAAAGTAACTTTAAAGTTTCTCCAATCATTTTTTTTATCAAAATATAGTTTGAACACAAAAATCAAGCACATCCAGTCTTTATTAAACCTAAAACTATGTCCAAACGTGAATGAATGAATAAAGCTTTATTTATATAGCACTTTACAATGCCATCAGGGCTCCAAGGTATTTACATATAAAAAGAAAATGAAAAAATGAGCAAATTAAGAACAAAATGAAAAGCAACAGCATGAAATCACAAAAAGTTAAAGGCTTCTTTGTCCTGCAGCCTGCTGAGCTCTCATTGATACATCTACTGTACTTTATTGTGCTTTTGATTCCATTTTATGTTCATCAAATTTTCCTTAAAGCTACAATTCTTTACTTTTCCATCAAATATTCTAAAATGTCTAAGTGTCTGAAAGGTTATTCCAATTGAACTGCTTCTCAGGTCACCAACTACCTGAACTGGGTTGTGAGGAACCTGGCAGACCTGGAGGTCCAGATGGCAGCGGTGAAGAAGGTCAACAGCTTCTTGG
Organism: Adrianichthys oophorus; assembly: GCA_036245035.1. Lineage (NCBI taxonomy): Eukaryota > Metazoa > Chordata > Actinopteri > Beloniformes > Adrianichthyidae > Adrianichthys > Adrianichthys oophorus. The sequence continues at coordinate 11,139,524 of BSAI01000030.1, forward strand.
GAACAGAGTCGGAGAACTATGAGGGATCTATGGGTAACTTTTCATCCATTGGCTTATTTACCTTTAATTACAACAGAGTAAACCTAAAGCAACTTTTAACAACTGCAGGGATTTTTTTTTTAAATATATAAAATGTTCAAAATTACAATGAAGTGAAAATGAGTCTCAAAAATAGGAGACAGAAGCAGTCATGAAACAAGAGGGGAATTTACTGATGTTTTGTACTTGAAACAGAATGATGATGAAACAGCAGCCTTTGTTGTACATTTATTTGGTGAATTGAAAGGACTATAAAAAGAGATGTTTAATCAAAGCCAACTGTGTGAAAAAACGAACATTTTCTTCCAAAAAAGAGCAGCTACAGTAAAAGAATGAGAACGATTCAAAACACTTTTTTTTAAACTCTTCCAGGGAAGAAGATGTTTTGTTTCAAAAATTCTTCATCTCTGGTATTTTTTCCTTCTAGAAGTTTAATCAAATCTAACTCTAAGATACAGCAAACTGCCTCAAAGTCACAGACAGACAGAAGAAGTTTCTCCAAGAAAGACCTCAGGGAGGTTTTTAGAATAAAATGAATAAAGCTGAGAATCCCTAAAAGTCGTTGAGACAGGTTGTGACAGGAAGGGCATCCAGGATAAGACTCTGCCAAACCACCTGTGTAAATCAATGAAGTCACTGTTACACAACCTACATAAAACAGTACACATTAGGTAATTTCATCTTATTTTACTCTTCAATCTTTTAGCTAATTTAGCATGTAGCATTTCTATACTCATTTTTAAGAACTCATTTTACTGACATGAAGCTTTTTTTTTTACAACAGAGTGTTAAGGACACCATGAAAAAACAAATGACAAGAATAAAAACGTAAAATTATAAGAAACAAATTGTTTTTATTTTACGAAAATAAAATGACAATATTATGCAAAAAAAAAACAATAACATTGTAATTTTACAAAAATAAAATTAAAATATTATGAGAAAAAATGTAAACCATAAAGCAGTAAAATTCTAAGAAAAAAGTTGTAATTTTACCAGAATGAACTAATAAAATTGAGAAAAAAAAAACATAATTGTACAAGGAAAAAGCCATGCTTTTTTGAAAATATAGGCTAGTTTATTATTCATTTTTTTCTCATGCATTTATGAGTTTATTCTCAACTTTTTCTCATAATTTTATTCTCATAAATGTATACTTTTTTTTTTTTGGCACAGTACAATTTTGCTTTTTTTTTTTTTTTTTTAAGCGCACATTATGTTCTGTGCCTTGATTGGCTGTAGACCTTGTCAATCTCCTCCTCGCTGTGTTTTCTATACAGAATGTGTTCAGTTTTCCAAATTTCCATAAATCTTCAATTGCATTCAGATCTTTGTTTTTATTCTATAAATCCTGGACTTTTGTTTCTATGTAAGTTTGAACTTTAAGAGTTTAAACAATAGAAAAGTGTTCATATCTGTCGAAGAAAAGTGGAAAACGTGTGTAGTAAAGAGTTTTAAAGCTTTAAAAAATTACAATTGGAAAAATAAAGATGACTTCTTTTCACATTTCACCAATAGTGAGTCATTTTTAGAATATAACTTCAGTGATAAACGAGGTACCACTATTTTGCATTTAGCAAAAAGAATATATGGGATAGTCAAACTAAATGTCATTTGAAATATTTATTACCTCAAGAGGTCTGAGGATTATAGAATTTTTTTGTGCATGTAAATGGCTCATTGGGTAGGTATTGGCTGATATCATGTTGCCGGTATCTTTGAGCTGTTCACCAAGCTCTCATTCAGAATAACCTTCCTGTCTGTTTCTCTCCCAGCAGACGCCTCCCAGGTTCCTCTGGACTGGCCTCAGGATGGTGAGATCAAGATCCAGGGGTTGTGTGTCCGCTATGACCCTTTGCTCAAACCGGTCCTCAAACATGTCAATGTCTACATCAAACCCGGTCAGAAGGTAATTAACACCATGATGCAAAGACAGCCCAGTAGCAGTTATGTGAGAGCAAAAAAGTGGGCGGAGTTTGTTTTTTCAGGTTTGTTTTTTTTACGGAATTTACAGGTGAAATATGTGTCTAGAGGTATTAATCACTTCAGTGTAGTTCATCCCTGTGGAGGTGTTGGGTAAATATTGGTTGTGTAGCGAGAGGACGGGACATTTGCTGAGCTGAGTTAAATAGTAGCTGGTACTTCACACCATTTTGGAGGGAACAGCGGGCCTCATATCACACTGCAATGTGCAGAGACCAAACACAGCAGAGACGTCTTCTGGGAGAGCTGCACCGACTGTACAGAAATGTAAAGCAGAGATTTCATATAGATTGGCAAGTGTTCCTCCTCGCCGCTAATGCCTTACAAGGTCCAGTGCATGCCGTGGGTCTGTGTCGCCCTGAGATCTGCCGATTAAATGCTGCCAGCTTTATTCAGGTCAGAGGTAGAGGTCAGACCAAAGCAGATCCAGTGTTTCTGCTCTTCTTTGAAGGTTTTTAGTCAGATAGATTGTCACAAAACCAGTTCTCTCTGGGAAGCTATCAAGAAAATATCCTCAACTTAAAAAAATTACATTTTTTTTCTTGTTTTAAACTTTTCTTGTGATGTGCAATAATGTCAACACAATATTATAATTAGGCAATGTGAACATTTCCATAAAGATACACTTTTACAGCTGTCTGAGCCTCACAAGATTCGCTCACAGTTAAAAATGTCAGCATTTCTGCAAAATAAGTTTCCTTACTTTATTATTATATTCAAATCAAACTTTATTTATAAAGCCCTTTTTTTTTACATTAGAAAGACTTTTACACTAAAAAAGTATTATAAAAACATTTATAATGCATTCAACCCCCATGTCCTCTTATTGTGAAAACTTGATTGATTATAAACAATTAAAAAAACCAAAGGAAAAGGACAATAAAAATAGATTTTTTAAAATCTATTAAGATAATAATTAATACATTGATTTGAAAAGAAATGAAAGACAATTGTATTATCATTCTGACAAAAATGCTTCTAATCTTAAACAGACATATTTACACTTATACAGTATACACACGACAACATAAAGTAACATGGATAATTAAAGGGGCTAAAGTGAAAAAAATCCCCTAACTCTTTTGAAATGTTTACATTTTTCTGCAGAAGAGGCTTTTATATAAGTAGTTTTATTTACAAAAATGCCTCAATTTTCAAAATAGGAGCTTTTTTTTAACATCTCAAGACAAACTTCGACTCAGATCTCAAACTAATCTTTCAGTGAAATTTACAAATCCATTGGAGGATCTACAAAGATGGTTTTCTTTGAATTCTCAGCCTCAGCTGTTTTCTGCTAACCTGCTCTCACTCAGGTGTGTCTTGTCTCACGGCGGTGTGACTCTGCTCTCATAGTCCCTTCCTCCTCTGTCAGGTAGGAATCTGTGGTCGCACCGGCAGTGGGAAGTCTTCCCTGTCCTTGGCCTTTTTCAACATGGTGGACATTTTTGAAGGTGGGTCTGTCACTCTCTCCTCATGAACGTGAGCAGAAGACGCGCCCCTTTAGTCATTTTCTATTTTTATCTTTGGTTTCTGTTGCTGCTGTCTCATCCTTTTCATATTTTTGATTGTGTGATTGTGTTTGATAGTGTGTTCGTATTTTTTTGTTAATCCACAATATGTTTTCTTAGTTTAAGTGTTCAGATAAAAAAAAAAAAAAAGTTTTTTTTTTTTGTTTGTTTTTTTGTTTTTAACCAAAAAATAAGGGAAAAAAAGTTTTGGGTTTAAATTTTTACTCACAGGACAATTTACAACGTTATCCTCTCATTTCAGTTTAGTTCATAATGCATTCCTCTAAACAGTAGCCATTCAGCAAACAAATAAGATTTTAAAAATGTTCATTTAAATGCTAAATTGAAAACCAAAACAGAAATGAAGAACTTTTTTGTCTGTTTTATCTTTTTATCTCCAGTGAACCTACAAAAAAATCTCTAAAGCCTAACATTTTAATGTCATCTATGCACAAATCCTGCCACACTAACATGGAAAAATGATTTAGACCAGAAAAAGTAAAAAGGTAATTTTTTTAATTACCAAAAACATGGAAAAACATTTTTTTAATAATGATACATTTAAAATAATAGTTAAAATTATGTTGGCGCTACATCAACCTCCCTAACTGCCCCTCTTTGACTTTGGGCGGCTGCAACACACACCTTATTTTCCCTCGCTGCCACCCTGGTCAGATCTGCACATGACAAATTCTTTTGTAATTATTTGTTTTCAAAATTGCAGCTTTCCATTGTTTTTTTTCACCATTGCAACCAATTTATGTTTTGGTCGCCTTGGGGTAACAAACAGGTCCACAAAACTTTTTTATAAAATCAGCAAAAATGATTTAAAAAAAAAAGTCCTTAGGAACAGAAGTTGTTTATTAGCCACACCCACATTCCTAATATGTTCATATCGTATGTCATATTGTTTCATTCAGCTTGACCCAACGATTCATGTATTACATTTTCAGCTAAAAATAATAATCAGATAAAAATAAAAACAGATAAAACACAATAAAAGCAACAGAAAAAACATATGGGAAAGACAGACATAGTGAAGAGGTGTTATAGAAATAATTTCCTGAAGATCTCTCAGGCGGGAACAGTGGACCCAGCAGCAGGTGCCATGGCAAGATGGTTACGGGGGGACTAGCTCTCGCTTCCAGTCGAGGAGGCAGGCAAGCTGGCCTGAACCTCAAAAAACACTCCTGCAGGCCGGAGTGGCCCTCCGCCAACCCATTCTTACTCCCAAGTCGTCACATTTTGAAGGATGGTTAAGAACCCCTCTGTGTCACTTTTTGGAGGCTCCCCAACCTGCGGGCCACAAACTGGAGTGGTCTGGTACAGACCGTTTGTGTGGGTGATGTGTGGGTAGCATCCGCTTTAAAACACAGAAGTACCCATCGTAAACATGATCACAAAAAGAGAAATTAATAATTGCGGTTTGTCCCTGGTCCGGTTAATATAACACCAAGATGGAAATTTAAAGGAACAGAGCTGTGAAAAAGAAAAGAAAAGATTTTGGGGATTTGCACCAATGTGACTTTTCGCTCCGAGCCTCTAGCAATTATTGGTGGCGGACGAGCGCTGGTAAACAATAAAAAAGGCAAAAGAAAAAGAATCCCCTCTCTGCTGCTGCATGTCTGAGTGTGAGTGCCACCTTCTGAAGGCGCGTTCATAAAACCATGCATGATGCGACTGGTGACAAGGCTGAGGGCCAAAATGGAAGCAGTGTGGGGGTGTAAGTGAAAGACAGAGTCTGTTGATGTTACAAAGGTGGAAGAATGATGTTTTGTGTGGGACTAGAGTGGGAATGTGGGATTGGAAGGATCGAGAGCTGGCTAGGACAAGAGTAGGGAGGAGGAATTAACCAAAGAATAACCAACAGAAAGGGTAAGGGTGTTGAGTTTGGAGTTTTGGTGTCAATGAGGAAAAGTTTTCTCATTGCTGTTGAGTTGCGGAGAGTTCGAAGAAAACCAGGATTTAAGTTCCGAAAGAGGAGGGACAGAGAAGGGAGTTGGGATGAGTTGTCAGGCGTAGCAATGAGATTGTATGTTACATTTCCTGAAGATACTGCATGGGGGAGAAGATAGATGATAAAAAGGAGGGGGCCTAGGACAGAACCTTGGGGCACTCCTGATGTGATGATGGGGTGTAGTTACTTTTTTACATTTACTTGGATAAAATCATAGCTTTAAAACAGAATTTTGATTTAAGATGATTTTTTTTGTAATTAATATAAAACTAAATCAGATCTTTTTGTGGTGTTAACTGTCTTTACATGGTATTTGTTCTGTAAAAAGATGAAAACTTTTAAACTCTGCCATAATCAGTTTTATTTTAGAGGGACAGGGCATAATAGTCTGTGTTTTAAGGGAAGCTCTGCTTAAGGCAAATGACTTCTTCAGCATTTCTTCAGAATTTTCTCATTTCCAAACATCTACCATGCAGACATCACTGCAGTGGTGCGTGTTTATGTTGGAGTACCGGTCTCATGCTCAGCTTTTTAAAACACTCCTGCAGGTCTCTGTTTAAAAAGTTGGTTGCTGTTCTTTATGTCTAAAAGGATTAAAATAACCGAAGACTTCATCAATTTTCTAGAAGCTTCTTCCACATCTCTGTGTGATGTTTATTCATGATGGCAGCAGTAAAACCTTAAAACCTTCTCGTTTCATAAGAGAGTCATAAATGAAACGTTTCTGTTTTTGAACGGAAGAATGATGGATGCTCCGGGCAGATTATTCAGAGATGAGATTACGCAGTCACTTTTTCCATTCACACGTTCACACAGCTGGGCAGTTGTTTCATGTAACCATAAATTCTGGCCTTTAGTGTCAGAAGCTTCTCCTTATAAAGCAGCAAAATAAAGTCAAAGCAGCGTCTCACTCGGCTGCAGTGTGAAGGAGAAGTTTCTTAACAAAACATTCAAATGTGGACATTTTTAGTTCTAACAACTCTATTTTAAAGTGAACCTGAGGTGAACCTGAACACTTTTGGCCAAATAATAATGGCGTATGGTTGACCTTTAACCCCCTTTTATAAAAAATTTGATCAATTCCTACTTGAATGACAACTGTTGTTATTTTATTATACAAATGATCTAAGAAGCATTACAAATGTCTTCCATAAAACCAAAAACTAGAAAAAAAACAAAGATATTTTCTAGAAACAAGAAACTCAAACAAGTAATGAAGCTAAAACTGCTGCAAAATGAAGTTAATATAATTATTAAAAGTTTAGTAGCAGGACTAAACCTCAAGCACCTGGTGTCCATCTTTAGTCACCTGACATCCAACATCAGTTTTTCTTCTTTAAATACCCCAACCTTCATCCCTTCTTCCAGTCTATCTTATGTGCCGATTTACACTCTTATTTGTTCCAAAACTTTCCAGTCGTCACTTCATCATTTTCTTCATCTACTCATCTGTTCATACAGTTTTTTTTGTCCATGCTCTTGTGTTTACCTCTTGATATGCATATGGCATACCTGCTGTGAGTTCAAGCAAAGCAGCATCAGTCACTGCAGTTTATCAGGTCCGTTGTTGAGAATATTCTGATTATGAGACATTTGTGTTTTTCAGGAAAAATCATCATCGACGGGATCGACATCTACAAGCTTCCTCTGCACACGCTCAGGTCTCGGCTTTCCATTATCCTGCAGGACCCGGTGTTGTTCAGTGGGTCCATAAGGTACACACCCACAGTTCCTCACTGTGTCCTAATTCTGGCTTCACTATTGACTTTACTGTTTCCACCCTGATCATCTTTTGATCTATATTCTAAGCGTTCTCGATGTTTTTTTTAATTATGATTGTGCTGTTTTTAGACAAAATTTTAAAAAGGACGTAGTTTCTGCAGAGCAGCAAGAGTTCATTAGAAAGTCACCTTTAAGTTGTGGACGGGAACGTTAGTTCGGAGCAACCCAGCCCCTTCCCTTCTCTGTTGATGAGAGCTCCCTGTTTCCATGGTGTCCCACTATCTTACAGCCCCCTGACACCCCCAAACTAACATAGCGGTGCAACAAAAATAGCAATAGAACTCTTCAGCCGTACAGTTTGGATCCAGATTCTAGCTCAGATGAGGAAATCAAAGACGTACATGGATCTGTTTGTCTGAAAGTGAAAGCATCAGAATGGAACAGAGCAGGGAGCTTGTGACCTGCCCAGCATATTTTATTATGTCACAAATAGGATCTTTTGCAAACAGCATTTTTTCATGCTCATAATTCCTAATCATTGGATAAAGAAATACTCAAAAATGCAAATTTTATCTTAATTTTCTTCCTTTCTATATGTCATCCATCAACAGAAAAATGTCACAAGAACACCACAGTTTTCACTGGAGTAGAGAGAGCAGTAAAGTCTAAATGCAAAAGCCAACTTTCTCTTTTTCTGTTGGAAGATATATTGATATGATAGTTTATTTTTAGATATTTCTGTGCTATTTGCATGAACACAATAATCCCTTAAAAATCAAATTAGCAGAAAAATGACTAAATTGTTGGATTAACTCATCATAACTCTTACAGGTAAACATAAACTCAGGTAAAGGCAGGGAGTTTTTTATAAAGTCTTAAAAAGAAACAACTGCACTCTTAAACTGTTAGAATCTACATTTAAATTTGAAGGAAAAACACCTTTAAGGTTAACTTATTCTTCTTGTGCCTAAGAAAAAACAATAGTTTGACAGATTTCTATCTTCCAGACAGGGTGCTGATTCAGCTCTCCTGTCCGTTCAAGGGAAATCCTCTTTGCTAAAGTGTTGGCCATATTTCCGCTGCCTTGTGACATGACAGCGATTTTCCCAGCTGTGGGATAAACAGATAAAAAATCAGTGGGAAATCTGGCTCCGTGCTCGTCTGACTCTCGTCACAAACGTCACACACGGGGAGATGAAGGACCCCGCGAGGTCCTCGTCTTCTTTCACACACACTCCCAACCTCTGTGTTTGTGTTAGCAGATAATAACACCGACTCTCTGTTTGTTACAAGAGCCAAAGAGCATGTGAGTTTGTTTGGACAGATATGCAGCCAGGGATGATTGTGTGCGACGCAAAAGTCCGTGTCATAGTTTGTTTATGCGAACACAAGCCGGAGGTAAACAGTCGACACGGACCGGCTCGCTGTTTTCTTAGATGTTCTGACCCAGTTTGAGCCGCTCCACTGCAAACGCACACAAAGTTTTACCGTCTTACAATCACACTACTTCTATTTCCTAATTCCCTTTTCTCAGATTACAACTTTTCCACTGCCAATACTGTTATCTTGTATTTTATTTTTTGTATTTTATCTTGAAAATTGTTATTTTCTACAACACAAACATTTGACAAATGATGTACTGGAATATTTTGAGATATTGATATATTTTTGGACTTTACGTGCTTTGAAAAAAGTCTTTAAAGTCCCGCTCCAACTATATGTTTTTCTATTGTAAAATTGTTCTCAAAAGTCTTTCGATTATGATTGTGCAGTTTTTAGCTAAAAACAAAAGCCTGTGTCGATTTTAAGACATACTTTCTGCAGAGCAGCAGGAGTTCATTAGAAACTAGTTTTTGGGTTGGTGTGGAAGGCAGCCTTGCTAATTCCCCTGAAGGCCTGGTCTTTTTCAATCATCCGGTTTTCATCTGCTCCAGATCCAACGTAATTTAAATAAAGAATACTCAGAAATGCAGTTTTAATCTTAAACTATTCTATATGTGTCCTCCATTATTAGAAAAATGCTACAAGAAGTGTTAAAAACACCCAAAACACTATTTTTTATTGAAGTGGATCTTGAACGTCTTCACTTGATGATCTTTGTAGATGAAGTGACATCGGTCCGTTAACTGTTTGGTTTCATGCCTTTATTGTCGATAGGATTAAAAAATGTTTTGTTTTTAAATCTTTCAATTTACCGTTAAAAACTATAAAAGAATGTTTGTGTTGCAGATTTAATCTGGATCCGGAGAGGGAGTGCAGCGATGACCGCCTGTGGGAGGCGCTAGAGATCGCTCAGCTGAAGAACATGGTCAAAGCTCTGCCTGGCGGCCTCGGTAACTGACTGGAAAAGCTCATTACAGTGGTCCCTCGCTATGACTTTTTTCAGTGCATGCATTTACATTTTTTTACAGAACACTGTGTTCTGCAGCCTGATTAGCTTCTTTATTATAATGAGGATTTGAATCCACAAACTCTGTCTTCTGGCAGACACTCTCCCACTTGGCCACTGAGCTAAACTACAGGAAATAACACAAATTAAGGCAAAAAGGTTGTATAATGAAGTTCGAAAACTTAAACCCATTTTTATTTGCACTATTTGACTTCCTGTTTATGGTTTTATGGGTAATTAAGGATTTGTTTTTCATTTTTATTGTTTTTATCTTTATAAACTCTAAAAGCAAACATTAACATTAGCTTTTAGGCATTTTTAAAATGCCTGGGACTGTTCTTTTCTTTTTCATCTGTTTTTTCAGCTTCCTTCTCATTATAATTTACCATTAATCTTAACTAATTAAATTGTGATATTTAGCTTATTTTTTGCTCTCTAAGTAGTCTTTTTGGCATTATTTAGCCTCCTCTTAGTTGTCGAACTCTTTATTTTGTATTTTTTTACGTTTTAGTGTTTAGAGAACGGGTATTAGAACTCAGTATCATTAAGTTTCTTTCTAAAGGTCTTGAATTTCAACAATTCTTCGAAATGTAAGATATTTTCCCATAGAAAGTAAAAATATTTCTAAAAACAAGATCATCTTTGTCTTCAAAAGGCTCCAGGACTGAAAAAGTAACTATTAGTTAGTGAAAGTTTGTCCTGTGAGGACACTCCTGAATACTAGGTGTTCTTGTTTTAGCTGGTGCTGACATTGCATGCTAATAACGCTAACTTCAACAGTTCATTGCATAAACTACATCACAAGCAAAACTCTACCGATTGCTTTGTTTTGTTGCAAAAAGAAACTTGTTTTTTATGTTTGTGTTTAGATGCGGTCGTGACTGAAGGTGGGGAAAACTTCAGCGTTGGTCAGAGGCAGCTCTTCTGTTTGGCCAGAGCTTTTGTCAGAAAGAGCAGCATCCTCATCATGGATGAAGCCACAGCATCCATAGACATGGCAACAGTGAGTGTCAGCGTTCTGTCCACATCCGCTGCTGGTTTTACACAAACAAATGTTTTCTTAACGTCTAAACAAAGTTAGGAAATTTAAAAGTTCTTCTTGTTTATGTATTTTACTTGTTTTTTCCCTTTAAAGTATCTCCATGTTTTTAGGGAACATGCAGTTCAAAGAAACACGAGAAATTAGCATTTAAAACATGAAGAACAATCAGGAGCCTTACCCATATAAGGGAGAACCGTATGAAACTACAACAAGCATACCAATCTTTGCCGCAGTTTGACACTACAATCCAACTGCACGAGACGTGTTTGCATGTTTGTCCTGCAGACATGCACATTTGTGGGAGTTTGATCAAAGTGCCGCCATGTCAGGTCTTAGTCACACGCACCTTTACAGGTGCTGAAGGTTTTTGGGTTTTCCAGTCCTAATGGCCATAGAGAAGAGCGGCTGCATCTTAAGGGGAGTGCAGGTGTGTCATGCAATTCCCTTGATGCCCTTACAGACTCCTCGATGAGCATGTCATGACGTCATGAAAATGGAACTTACCATGGTAGTGCGTGTGATAGGTGTATTGTAAAGTATTTGTGAGAAGAATGGAAGCTACACACTTATGGCGTACGGGTGATGCTGTCTTATGATGTCCTTGCGCCACACTCTAGTCAAGTTCTGGCTCCTTACTGACCGTGTAAATGCTGCACCACGGGGTGTGCAGGACCCGTATGACGCCTGTATGATGATTATCTAGTCTCCTTATTGCTAAAAGTCAGACTGGACACAAGGAGCTCGCACATATGACGTAAACAGCACTAACGGTGCAGTCTGTAGGGTTTGGAGGGGAATTAAATAAAAGGAAAAATCTGTTTGACATGCCTGCGTCTCCCTCCTTATTGACCCTTACATGTTGTGTAATGCTACTGTCACACCAGCCTTAGAAGTTCCAGTCACCACTTCCAATGAAAAGCATTTTTCAGGCTTCCGCTCTCAAAACTTGTATGTTCATGTGTTCAAGTTTTTAAGTCTGTTTTTAGGCTCTACATACAAAATGCCTGGTTATTGAATTTGCGTTGAAAGTTAAACCAGTTGAACTTTGACCAATCAGGGACTCGGATTTGGTAGTGATGCATGGATGGCGTCTTTTTAATCGTTTGAAAATTGATCATGAAGGAGTGAATCCATAACTGCGGTTTGTGTCCGGTTGGAATTTTATGAAACCACGTTTTTTTTTAAAATCGGAATAGCGCGGTGAAAGAAAAAGTTTGGAGCAGGATTCATGAGATTTACACCGCTTTGACATTTCACACCAAGCCCTTTTCATCTGGTATCGGGCAGCAAAAGTCCAGTGTGAACACCAAATGCTTAAAGCTCGTTCATAAAGTGCTTTCTTGCATGCCCATCTCATGCCCGGTGTGTAGCAAAAGCGTTCACTATGACATGTCGCTCGCAGCATCCCTGTAGGAAAAAATGAGTATGAATATTTTCTCCTCACGGGCTACAGCTTTGATATTTTTTGCCGTACAGGTTTAACCATTTTTTAAGTCGATTCCTTTTGTGGCCATTCCATTTCATGACTTGTCCCTAAAAATCCATGTTTCCTGTAACTTGCATGTAGCTCTGTTTGATGATGATAGCACATCACAAGCTCTGTTGAAGACCTATATGAAGACTCTGTCCAGGTGAGTCAAACATGACGTGACCGTTGATGGAGGGAAGCGGTGCCTGATAGGCAGCACCAAGGCAGCATCATTTAAAAAAGGACATAAACTCAACGGTGGTACATTTCTTTTCAGAGCATTGTCGCTGTGCAGAAGCCCCTCCCCTTTTTTCTAGGTTTGTTTTGTGTCGATCGGTCCTCTGTCTGACCTCTGTAGTTTCAGGCAGAGCATGTTTGTCGTCTTCATTGATGGATGGTCTTGTGACAGCTCAGTCTGGAAGCTGTTCAGTAGGCAGGCTGTCTGAGAAATTTCCAGATAGAGTGAAGGTGATCAGGTCAGTTTATGCAAGAACTGGAACCAGGTTTCGTGTTCTGGAAGAAACCTTGAACCCTCTTGGGGTTCCCCACCCCCTAACCTTGTTTTCTCTTCCACCGCTGCAGGAGAACATCTTGCAGAAGGTCGTGATGACGGCCTTTGCGGACAGAACGGTCGTTACTATCGCCGTAAGTCCTCGAAGGTGTCGGCGTGTTTTTTTGGAAAAGGAAGTAACAGCGATGCAAACCTGCAGAATCAGCAGGATCTTGCATTGTTCATGTAAACGATACATCCCTCTTTAGTTTTTGCCCGAATGCATCTTCCTCTTTCCCCTTTGTTTGCACAAACAGTTGCTATAGGTTACATACTGTGGTGAAATGATAAAAATCAATCCTCTTTGCCACTTCTTTGACTTATCTGCTTCCCTTTTTTCCTCCTTTTGTGTCTGTGATTGTGCCCCTCTTTATTTACAAATCGTTCTATCCTTTTTTTTTTTATTCTTGTCACTTCCTTCCATCTGCTTTTTCTCTGTGTGTATTTACCCCTATCGTCCTGCGTCTCCCCCCGTCCCGCACCAGCACCGAGTGTCCTCTATCTTGGACGCCGAGCAGGTGCTGGTCTTCTCCTCAGGGATCTTGGTGGAAAATGACTCGGCTCCCAGCCTGCTAGCACAGGAGGAGAGCCTCTTCAGTGTGCTAGTGAGGACTCACAAGTAGACCCGGATCGGCTCAGACCACTTTGGCTCAGCCAGAACCACTTCCTGTCCTCTTCTGTTTTGTTTTTTTTTTAACTGGTTTTTGGTTTCTGTCCCGCTTATCCTGGCTGAGTCCGAGTCGGAGTCTGAGTCTGGGTCTGCTGAAGCCTTTCTGCCCTTGGCAGCCTGGTTGGTACCAAACTAACTACTGCATGCTCATTCATTTACTGCACTACGTTTAATATAGTTGGACTTTAAAGACTCACACCAATGAAAATTGTGTTTTTAACATGTTATTGTGGCATTTTGTGATGGTAGAGGACATTTATAAAGAAAATTAAGCTCAAAATTGCTTTTCTGAGTATTTCTTTATTCAAATCATTGTGAATCAGGAGCAGACCTCTTTGACTCCTAACTGTACGGCTGGATAGCTCCGATATTGCTCGCCATTTTTGTTGCATCAATAACGTTGGTTGGGTTTGTGAATATGGGCTCAAATTCCAAAATGGGAAAAAAATTAAAATGTGAAAAGTTTTAAACTTTAAAGTACACATTGTAAATTTGAAGGAATTATAAAAAAAATAGAAAAATGAAATTGTAAATTTAAAAGGAAAAGTTTGAATCTTGAAAGAAATATTTAAAATTTGAAATAAATGGTTTGAACATGAAATAAAAAATAAATTGTTACCAAATAAAAATAGCATCTGCTGTTGTGCATTTTCAACTTGAGTTTTTTTCCTTTCATTTTTTTGCTTTGTCCCTTTCAGTCCTCAGTTTACAGTTTATAATTCAGTTTTCACTGTTGATCCTAATTTGACCCAATATTTGAGTGGCTGTAAGCTGGTGAGAGAGAGTGTAACAGAAAGCTCTCAACAATGGGGAGGGGAAAAAGAACAGTCCCGCCCACCACTCAGAGGTGAATTTCTAATGAACTCCTGCCGCTCTGCAGAAACTATTTCCTAGAAAACTACTGCTTTGTAGATTCTGGCTAAAAACAGCGTATCAGAATTAAAAGACCACTGGGAACACTTTGAAAATAGATCAAAAGATGATCGGATTGGGACTTTAATTCGGTTCAGAGGACGATTCGTACGGCTGATGTTTGGTTTTAGACTTTCGGTTCCCCCCTCTCTTCCTATCAGCACTTCCACTATTCATCCTATCAAAATCTTCCAAAGTTTTTACATCGTCATGACACTTCAGGCTGTGTCTTGTTCCAAATCTTTGGCAAGACCCAATTAAGAAGCTTTTAGTTTTTTAAAATTAAATTTATGTTTAGTTTAAACTCAAACTTGAATTTTAGGTGCTGATTTGGTTCACTTACGGCCTGCAGCCTCTACTGGCTTTATGCTTCTGTCCATTTTCAGTTTGAATTCTCTGTTTTTATCTTTGTCAGCTTTTAGATTTGCATATTAAATTATAAATTTTTGACTTTTTATTGGGAGGATTTTAGAAACGTTTGCAGCTTTGGGGTTATTTTGACCTGCTGTTCAACGCCGTCATCTATAAAAGTGGCACAGTCATCTGTGTCTGAACAAAAGACACCAAATAAATCTTGTTATGATTCATTAAGTCCTGAAATTATTAGAGAACTGTGTTGTGCATGAAGACAGCCTGAGGCATGGACGCTCACGGCGTATTGTGTTGTGTGTGTCTGCAGCACCGAGTGCACACCATCCTCACTGCCGACCTGGTCATTGTGATGAAGCGAGGCAACATCGTGGAGTACGACAAACCCGAGACTCTTTTGGAGCAGAAGGAGGGAATGTTCGCCTCCTTCGTCAAAGCTGACATGTAGCTGTGTCATTTCAGCCAACGTCAGACGCCATCAGACTAACTTCTACTCGACAACAACGAACAAAAGTTCCTCCACGATGAATTCAGCAATGCCATTTGTCAACAAGAGCAACTTAATCTTGGTCCAAGTTAGTCCATTGATTGGTTTGGTGTATTGACAAAAACCTGAAATATGCTGTGAGGCAGTGTTCCCCAACCCTTTTAGTGGCTGTGAACCGGTCAACCCAGGATAAATGTCAAAAGCAAAGAACCACCAGAAGAAGGCGCTGTTTTACTCGACACTACGACTACATCTGAAAATGCCTGATTGATTGTAACATTTAAAAGAAATTTGCTATAAAGGTTTGAGTGTTTTCACATTGTAGGTTAGAAACAGAGACGACGAAAAAATTTTTAGCTTCAAATTGTTGGTCGATTAATCTCATCGCCACAACTCTCGAAAAATCTGGTCCTTTTTGTCCAGTTTATATGCAGTCGAGAGTCGTGGACTTTGTCATAAACTTCAACGTTTTACGTTTTCACCAGATTACGTCTCCAAATCACTCCAAAGATTACAAAAAAATCTGTTTTTGATGCGAAATGTAAAAAAGATAGTGGGTTGGAGTCACCAACAGTGTGTTTAGGTTTGGTTTTGTCGTGGAAATTGTGATGTAGCTTCAAGCAGAATGTAAAACCTTGTATGGATAGGACTTTAGAATTCTTTACTTTTGTAAAAATGTTTCTAACCGTGTATTCATTCATATCAACTCAGATTATGCAATAATAAGAACACGTGGGACGGCGGGGTCACTGAAACTCTTGATAATTTTTTTTGTAACTGTGGTCATTTTTATGGTACAATTGTGCCGCATATGCAGAGCTGATGGAAATGAAAAGAATGCTGAAGTCAAACGAGTTTAGACTCTCAGATCAAAACAAGTTCAAATTTTCTTTAAAGCAACATAACTTTCAACATTTAAGGTGGAAAAACAACTTTGTCTGTAAGTGAACAATTTAAGACAGTCAAAATAAACCAGAAAAAAGCTCTCAACATTTAAATACTTTAAAACTTTATCATTTGAAACCTTTTCTGAGCCATTTTACTCTCCAAATTGATTGTAGTGGACCCTCCACATTGATTCACAGAATAATTAAGACATTTGTTTTATTGCAGATTTTTCTCCATGTAAGCATATTTTGTGTTTGGATTCTCTCGTCTTGAACTCAGTAAAATAAACGTTTTTTTCTTGTCACAAAACCGATATTACCCTTTAATTTGGTGAAAAGGATTTTTTTAAATTAGAAAATTACATCCATTTTTGAAAAATTTCAGTTTGCAAAAAGCTTAACCTTTTTCAATCCCTGGTCATTAAATGTCTGTTTAAAGTACAAATATATATATATATATATATATATATATATTTACAAATATTACATATCAGATATTCCAATTTGACTTTTATTAGAAGTCTCAAGTACTACTGTTAAAGACATGTAGCATTTGCTGTGTTACCTGCTAGCTCTGTGAAAATAAATTGTAAAACTGCCTTAAAATGGAAAATCATTATCATAAATAGGTGCCGTTATTTGGAAAAATCTGTTCATTTGCTGGGGTTTTTTTTTTCCATGATCCCCGGAACTAAAATTTGTTAGCAGAAGCGGCACTTGGTTAGCTACTGTTCCATCTGAAAAAAATTATGTGATTATTCAAGGAAGTCTCAAACCAAAAATATGCCACTGGCAGAGTCCAAAGTTGTTACTAAATATAGTTTTTACCGCTCACTGACTTTGTGTCCTAAACCAAGAACTTTTTGTCAGACACACAATGTTAGCTAGTATAGCAGCGCAGGGAATAAAAACATAGACCTAACATAGTGTGTTACACTGCTGCTAGCAGGTGTTAGCATTGATAACCCCTCTCTTTGTGGTAATTAATACATGAAATGTCAGTGGGTCCCATAAACACTCAAGTTAGCCGTTTTAATTTGCCGCTATCTCGATACTAAAATTCCTGAAAAAGTCAAACAAAAATCTAGTTAGCAAGAAAAAAATTCTTCAGGCCAACTGAAACAAAGTTCTGTATAAATGCCAGCAAAAACCAGGAGTGAGATAGTACCAAGAAATAAAAATAAGCGTAATGCAAACTTTCAAAATAAAACACAACTGTCAAAATAGTCAAGTTAGCCGTGTTAAGTAGCCACAATTAATGACTCAAGTCCCAGAGAAAGTCAAACAGAAATCCAGTTTGTAAAAGAAAATCTTCAAACAAACCAAAATAATGTTCTCTATAACTGCCAACAGAAACCAGGAGTGTCATTTTAACAGGAAATAAAAGTAAATGTAATGCAAACTTTCAAAATAAAACAGGAAAATAACAGCAGACTACAAAGCTTGGAAAATTCCCTGAAACTATGACATTTAATTAAATATGTGCAAAATCTGTTTTTATTTGTACTTTTTATTGTTTCAAAATGATAAACAAGAAATGTAATTTTAAAAAGCTCTTTTAAAGCAGATAGATGTTATTTTGTGGTGTGTTTTTGCCTTGTTGTGTTCTTCAGTTGAGTTTCAGTGACGTTAGTCTGAACACTGTAGGGCACAGCGGTGAGGCCTGCAGCTGCTGAACCTGCTGTCTGTCTGTGCTCGGGCTTTGCTGAAATCTAAAGGGAACTGTCCTTCTATGAGCTCCTGGTAGCTCCAGCTGTTTAACAGAAAATATCCCATAAAATGCTGCACTTAAATTCAGCTTTACCCTAACATCTCTACAATGAAAAGTCAGAGGTTTTTATCTTTTATGGCATATTTTTTCAAACGCTTTTGCTGCTTTTTGTTTTTTTCATCTGAGAGAAAACATCCTAAACTCTGCAGAAGAGTTTCTTCTCATTTTAGCAGCAAGTCTGAGTCTGTCTGTTTGAAAATGAGCTTCACAAAGTCTCTGCTTACGTCTGTATGACCTTTTTAGAGGTCATCATGTCTTTCTCTGATCAGCTTTTTGAAAACATTTTCTTTTCTTTGTATTTTTATCAAATGGTGTAGTTAATATAAAATGCAGTTTTTTTTATTATTGCCTTTCATTGTTTCTCTCTAAGCCGACTGCCTTCTTTTTGATGTGAAAATTGAATTACACCCTTAAATCTATCAGCTGCTCACGAACAGGAACCACTGTTGTGAAAGTTTCCACATCACTGGAGAAGTTTTGTTCCATCTCTTTAAAAAAGCATTTCAATTCAGACTCATCAGAGGATTTTCTAGGATCGACGTCACAAACAGAATCTCCGACTGATTTGACCAGAACCCTCCAGAACCATCATCAGCTGCTGCTGTGTTTTGATATCATCTTGCTACAGAACCCAGTAACTGATAAGGAACTTCCTTCTTCAGAACTGTCTGCATAGCTGCCCCACACCATGGGTTATACCTTGGGTTGATATTTCACACTAATCGTGCACTAAGCCCCCCATGGATGTACCTTAGCATCCCTTGTGCAGAAAAAGCGTGTATGTCACAAGAAAATCCAAAATGGCAGCCATTTTTAAAGATGGCTGTCATACACTTAATTGTTACAGAATTAGTCAATGCGTGTTTGCCCCAGTCTCAACAATATGGGCTGTTCAAGCAACAAAATAGTGTCTTTTAATTTGAGGGGTACCTGAAGAATATTATAATCTTCTCTTCCTTTCAGCTTTTCCCTTCAGGGGTCATCACAGTGAATCAGCTTCCTTCATCTAACCCTGTCTTCTGCATCCTCAGACCAGCTACCTTCATGTCTTCATTCACTGCATCCATAAACCTCCTTTTTGGTCTTCATCTAGATCTCATGCCTAACAGCTCTAGACTCAGCATCTTTCTACCAATATATTCAGCGAGTGTAAACATAGAGCTCTCAGCAACAGGGAGGGGAGGGGGAGTTTCTCTGCACCAACAGTCCTGCGTTCAACTCAGAGGTGACTTTCTAATGAACTCCTGCTGCTCTGCAGAAACTTTGTCCTAGAAAACAGCACTGGTTTTTGGATTTTGGCTAAAAACGTTAAAATCATAATAAAATCAAAAGATGATTGTAGAGGGACTTTTAAGGTAATAAACCCTGAACTCTGACCTCCTGAACCTTTGAGAAGGTTCTCCATTGTTCCAGTAGTTCTCCATATGTGGACGATGACTGAGGACCTCTGAGACCCACACTTTCATAAACATGAACTTATTTCAACAAATAAAATGAGCATTTACCGTTTGTAATCCACTCTTTTATTATGCTGGATTATCAAAGACTAAACCAGATTTTTAAGATAAACATTTGATGTTTGGTTGTTGTATTGTTTTAGCTTAAATCATCTAATGAAGTTTTCATTTCTAGAGTGGTTCACTCTGTTTGTCTGGAAACTGTTTTCTCTTTGAGTCTGCGTTTTAAATGTTTACCTTATAAATGAGATCTGAATTTTATTTTTGCATTTGTTTATCTCTCAGATGTTTCATTCACTGCTTTTGTTCTGACTCCAACATCGTGGAGCTTTTTTTAATCTTCTTCTTCCTCTCTGTTGTATCTGTTTCTGTCTCAACATGTTTCATCCAGCTGCCTTTTGGATTTTCTCGTCTTAGACACATTTTTAAAAATAAAAGATGAGTTTTCCACAGTCTGTGCTGACTCAAACATCAGCGCACCAAAAGGCCAGTGTGCTAGCTCGAGTCTTAATTCAGAGGAAATCTCCTTGTATCTATGCAGTTTCTCTTTCTGTCCTAAAATCTGACTGTTAACATCTTTGGATCTTCAGCCTGTTTTTTAGAAATGTTTTTTATTCTAAGTGAAGAAATGTACACTCACAGCATATTTGGAAAGTTTTGGCAAATATTTAGGAAAGTATCACATGTGCTTAACTATTATTTTATTATCTTATTTACTTATTTACTTATCTTTTTTTTTACATTTGAAATGATAAAGGAGTTTTGTGTGACGTTGGGCTGTTTTGTTCTTGAATCTGCACGGATGTGGAGCAGAAATAGCATTATTAATAATAGAACAATTTACTTTTAGATGACTTTCAGAGCATTTTGTGTCACCTGACAACATTTAACGCAAACGAAAGGGAAAAGCAACTTTAGATCATCAAAAAGATGACAGAAGGCTAAAGTTGCTTAATGTCGCCCTCTAGTGGCTAAACTGGCATTAAATCTGAGTAAAATGTTTTACTTTTTTGTTTTAAGTCGTTCTGAATACCTCTTTACAATGCTAATTGAGATTATGTGACATCATACCTAAAGTTATGGAGTTAAAATTCGATTTTTTTAAATAGTGAGATTAAAAATAAATTTCCTTCAAAACATATGCTTCACCTTCGATATGTTTTTGGAAAAAGATGAATTACTTAAACTAAACTGTAAAGTAACTCAAATTGGGTTGTTTTTAACTCAGCTCAGGTTCAACTGGACCAAGTCTTTTCTGGGTTACTTTAACTTAGGAAAAAAACATACATTGGGTTCAAATGAAGCCACTTTATCTTTAAAAAGTGATATATCCCAACACGAATGACTCAGGAATTGGGTTTAGGAAAAGAGTGTAAGGGGTTAACTTCATTCAGCTGGAGATTTGAAGTCAAATATTTAGCCCGGATTTAAAGAGTTTTCATGTCCCAGCTGTTCATTTTCAGAAAAAAACAAATTTACAGGAACTTCAACTCAATAATTAGGATTTTTTTCTGAGTTTAAAACCTAAGATTTTAGATTTTGATCAGAATTTTTTACACGGAAAAGTTTCAAATGATTTTAAAGTTTGGGGGGAATTCTTGACGTTTTTAATGACGCGCGTAAAGTTGTAACTTTTCCGACCGTCCTGGAGGGTCCCTGAAGGCGCAGATCTCAGCTGGTCTGGACACTGAAGCTGGACGACGTCAACAGGACTGTGCCGTCAGTCCCTCCCTGCCCTCAGAGGAGCGGCAGAGGCGGCGCTCGCCTCCAATCATCCCCGAAACTCGCGTAAAGACGCGCCGGCTCCAGGTTTCCGTTTGAAAGGGACTTTGAGGCTCTGAAAGTCAACATGTACCCGCGGAAAAGCATCATCCCGGAGGAGTTCGGGCTTCCAGGTCTCGTCTCTCGGATGCCCCGCAAGCCGGTGTTCAGGGACCGCGTGAATAAGGCGCGCTTCATTGCCAAAAACGGCTCCTGCAACTTGGCGCACAAGAACATCCGCGAGCAGGGCCGGTTCCTGCAGGACGTCTTCACCACGCTGGTGGACCTGAAGTGGCGCTTCACCTTGGTCATCTTCACCACCACCTTCGTGAGCAGCTGGCTGCTGTTCGCCATGAGCTGGTGGCTGGTGGCGTTCGCGCACGGAGACCTGGACCCGGGCGTGA
Source organism: Adrianichthys oophorus (assembly GCA_036245035.1). Classification (NCBI taxonomy): domain Eukaryota; kingdom Metazoa; phylum Chordata; class Actinopteri; order Beloniformes; family Adrianichthyidae; genus Adrianichthys; species Adrianichthys oophorus. The sequence continues at coordinate 11,160,900 of BSAI01000030.1, forward strand.
AGAACCGGGCCTACTGCGTCACAGACGTCAAGTAAGAACCAAACATCTCAGGAGGCTTTAATGTCTCTTTTTTGTCTCTGAACTCCTCATCCTGCTGCTCCTCTTCACTTTATTATAAACCCAGAGAGGAAGAGGAGGGACAGGACATTAATCAGGAGTGAAACTTCGCTGTTTATTTTAGGGGAAACAGGTGATTTCACATTCCAGCAGAGGGAGAGACTTTTTGGCACCTCCTTCTCCTCCTCTGAACCTCCTTTCTCTGCTTACTGTCACCCCCCCCCCCCACCCCCCAAGAAACCCTCATCTGGGGAATTGTCCTCTGTTCTAGAAGAGTAGGGATATAAGAGAAGGAACAGAAATGTTTGTGGTTCTGATGGCAGTATCTCCTCATCAAAGTTTCCCACGCTGGAGCGTTCCCTGCTCCTTTATCAGTCTGCAGATGGCGTTTCCTGATGGAGAAAAGCTGCTCGGATTCCAAAATGGTTGAAATTAATGTGAAGTCTGCAGGCCGGCTCAGTGGCTGTAGGTTTCCGTGTCATGGAATGGACTCAGTCTGACTGACACAAAAGTTTTTCCTCACAAACCTTCAACTGGAGCAGATGTTGCTTCAAAACCAGGATGTTCTGGACGGAGCAGTGAATATGGTTAAAATCCCAACCATGTCTACTTCTAGTGCAGTGCTCCCTTCTTGGACATCATGTACAGATTTTTTTATGTTGTCCCTGGGGAACAGAGATCCCTTTAGAGTCTCCAAATTTTAAATCATTTCATGTAACCACAATCTTTAACTGGACAGATGTTTTGGTTTTGTGCAGACCGATCAACCGGTTCAGCTGCAGAGATGTTAGATGTTCCTTCAGATGTTTGTCTGAGGTTCTTCCTTCCACCAAATTGAGAAAGGAAGATTTTATTTTTTCATATACAGGATGAGTAAATTTCAATTTCAGTATTTTGTGTTTTTGATGTTGATCTTTAATATTTTTAATAGTCTAATGCTCCTTCATTCATTCATTTTCCAATCCGCTTTATCCCTTTCGGGGTCACGGGGTTGCCGGAGCCTAACCCGGCTACTCATGGGCGAAGGCAGGGGACACCCCTGGACTGGTCACCAGTCTGTCGCAGGGGCCACAATCACACACCCATACACACTCACATGCACACCTAGGGACAATTTACAGTAACCAATTAACCTATGAAGCATGTTTTTGGACGGTGGGAGGAAGCCAGAGTACCCGGAGAAAACCCACGCATGCACGGGGAGAACATGCAAACTCCACACAGAAAGGTCCACCAGCCAGGACTTGAACCGGGAACCTTCTTGCTGTGAGGCAGGAGCGCTGACCACTGCGCCACCGTGCAGCCGTCTAATGCTCCTATAGAAAACAATTAGCCCATTTCTTTTTGGTGTATACTGTTTGCTTGCTAGATCACCTTTCACTGTCTCACTGTTTCCCTGATTTTTTTTTTTTAGTGCAACTTAGCATACCTTTTCATAAACTGCATTGTGTTTTGCATCCCAATCAGGCGTTGAAGTTGTCAATCATTCTCTGTGCTGTGTGCCCTGTACAGAATGTGTTCAGTTGTCGAAATCTTTGATCCTGATCAAATCTTTGTTTTTATTCTATAATACTGGACTTTTTTCTATGAAGGTTTTAACTTTGAGTTTAAACAAGAGACAAATGTTCATGTCTGTATGAGAAAAGTGTATGAACTGCGTAGTGAGGACTTTTACAATCTTAAAATAGCTATAATCCTACTCTGTTGGTTCCATCTATTATTTTTGGGTTAAACAAGGAAATACTGTAATTCATGTGCTTGTTTGGGTGTTTCACATGTAAAAAAAAAATAGGGCTGTCAATGTTAACGTGTCAATGCCTGCGATTAATTTAAAAAAAATTAACGTATTATCCTCCCACCGTCCAAAAACATGCTTCACAGGTTAATTGGTTACTCTAAATTGTCCCTAGGTGTGGATGTGAGTGTGTATGGGTGTGTGATTGTGGTCCCTGCGACAGACTGGTGGCCAGTCCAGGGGTGTCCCCTGCCTTCGCCCATGAGTAGCCAGGTTAGGCTCTGGCAACCCCGTGACCCCGAAAGGGATGAAGCGGATTGGAAAATGAATGAATGAATTAATTAACGTATTAATATGTATTAATGCTGATTAATTACACTCTGCGAAGCAACCGTCTTTCACTGGTTCAGGCTTCTGTGGCGTGCAAAAAATTTTTTTTTTACAACCAAGAAACCACAAACTGAGAGACACCTGGGTTTTCAAATGGACTTTAGTGGCTCCAATTTCAATTAAGATCCATTTTGGGGGCTTGTCCGTGAAAAGGTCTGAGCCAGAGCTAAACTTGTGTAGCCGTTCAAACCTTCATAAAAATCAGTCCAGGAATATAGAATGAAAACAAAGATCTCATCGAAAATTCATTTTGATTTGGCAAACTGAACGCATTCTGTACAGCAGGTGCAACATGGAGGAGATTGATTGACAATGGTCTACAGCCAATCAGGACGCAGAGCACAAGGCACTATTAAACATTTTAAAAAAGGAGGAAAAATCTGAAAACTGTATAGTAAGGCAACACTGCATCGCTATTGTCGAACACATTTGAAAAAAAAAGGTAATTACCTTCGAGCATCCCTAATTCTACAGTTTTTAGCCCCTCACTGCTTTAATTGTAATTGATTCTTCTGGTTTGTTGGATTCAACAAGCTGTGACTCAGAATGACTCTTCCTCCGGACAGGTCTTTTTCTTCAGCTTTCCTTTTCTCCATCGAGGTTCAGGTCACCATCGGTTTCGGCGGACGCATGATAACGGAGCAGTGTCCAACTGCCATCACCGTCCTCATCCTGCAGAACATCGTAGGCCTCATCATCAATGCAGTCATGCTGGGTAAGGCTGAGAAACTGCGTCAGCTTCTTCCTTATTGTGTTCAGCCACGTCTAAGGTGACATCCAGACCCCAACATCTTAGTATTTTAAAGGTCTGTTGTAAACCTTTGACAACAACATGCCGTTTTCTCATAAACTACTGTCATTAGGAATCAACTCAAAGAAATGAAGTTACATTTTTCTGTCTTCAGGTTGTATCTTCATGAAGACCGCTCAGTCAAACCGTCGCGCAGAGACTCTGATCTTCAGCCGTCACGCTGTGATCGCTGTCAGAAACAACCGTCTGTGTTTCATGATTCGGATTGGAGATCTGAGGAAGAGCATGATTATCGGAGCAACCGTCAGGCTACAGGTTTGTCTGGATTGTTCCTTACAGTTCATTTAGAAATATTTTGCTTTAATTTTTGGTTTATTTTCTTACACTTACCTTTCAACACCAGAGATGTCGCCGGAGACACAAAATGACACTTTTTGAACTAAACTTACTCTTCAACGGTTTAAAGTCCTATTAGCTGTCAAGGTATGTAATTAGTTTTCTGCATTTGATCCATCCCCTGTGGGAGCAGCAGAAACAGTCGCACTCAGGAACCATTTGGTGGTTTTACCCCCCAATCCAACCCAGTGCTGCTGAGTATCAAGCAGGGAGGATTTTGGTCCAATTTTTGGAGTCTTTGGTATGACTCGACCTGGATTTGAACTCATGACCTTCCGGTCTCAGGGAGGACCACATGGTCACTGATTGGTACGCAATAAATGTAATTCCAACAGATTTTAAAGTGGAGAAAAGTTAAAGTGTGGCTGCTGATGAGCACAAAGTTGCTTCAGAATCCATTAGAATATTGTCAATTGCGTAAAGAGTTACTGCAGGTCAAAGAACATCAACACAGGATGCTAAAACTACAGTGTTAAAAGGTTAATTGACCTTATTTCTTCATGACTGATGATGTAGCAACTAGATTTGAAATGAATTATTACAACTTCAAAGTGTTTGGGTAAAATTTAGACAGCAAAAACAAACACATTTTCATATTCTATTTTTAATCCATTCACACTGAATGTCAATAGGTTGCGACGTACCATTAAATCTAGGGCTTTGATTTAGCATCACTTTGAATGGGGAAAATGTTAGAGTATTTTTAAAATAAGGCTCAAATGGGTTCACTCCCTGAGTTTAAAAATAATTCTAAATATTTCAATGTATAACAAATGTTTAAAAAAAAATTATAAGTTCACCTAAACAAAAAGTAACTTCAACAAGCAACGCATATTTTGGTTGTAATATTCATGTCACTACATGAACTAGTTAGACATTGGACTTTGTTTCTTTGAAACAGACTTCTGCTTCATCATCTTGACAAAAGCAAGCACTAAGAGGTGAACTTTCCCTCTGAAATGATGCTTTGTTTATTTTCTCGTGATGATCGCGTTCCTCAGAGAGGAAATAGCTAGAGGAAAGCGTGCTGGAGCTGTTACCACGACAACGTGACGCACTGCATTTTAAATATCAATCAATCAGTCAGTCAGTCAGTCTTTATTTCTATAGCACTTTTCATATAAAGCATAACACAAAGTGCTTTACACAAAATAATAAATAAATGAACAAACAAACAAACAAACAAATAATCTAAAAATAAGTACATAGAACCCCCTCGCCCGGGATCCACACACAACCCCCCAGCCATTTCACGCCTCCCAATCCCTAACTGATGGAGATAGACAATGTGAAAACAGCTGAGCACGAGGTAAAGTTGGGACCTCCCCCTGCGTGAATACCTGCATAGCCAACCAAATGCAGCATCACATGCAGTCATCTGCTGTTTGTGAGAAATGATTGAAGCTTAACAAAATAACAAGTTATTTTTTAAATCTTTCTTGAGAAGGCAGAGGGCAATTCCAGTTTACTTTGCACAATTGTTCATGGATTATGCTGTTCATATCATTATCCAATGACAAAACAAAAAAGAAAGAAAAAAGGACTGAAGTTCTACTAAATTATTTATTTATTTTTGTAAATGCCCTTGGTATCTTCGAGGTGTTCATTATTAGGCATGAATGAACTTCAGAGAAGCATGAGATTAACGCGGGGCTGCACGGTGGAGCAGTGGTTAGCGCTCCTGCCTCACAGCAAGAAGGTTCCTGGTTCAAGTCCTGGCTGGGGGACCTTTCTGTGTGGAGTTTGCATGTTCTCCCCGTGCATGCGTGGGTTTTCTCCGGGTACTCCGGCTTCCTCCCACCGTCCAAAAACATGCTTCATAGGTTAATTGGTTACTCTAAATTGTCCGTAGGTGTGAATGTGAATGTGAGTGTGTATGGGTGTGTGATTGTGGCCCCTGCGACAGACTGGCGACCAGTCCAGGGGTGTCCCCTGCCTTCGCCCATGAGTAGCCGGGTTAGGCTCCGGCAGCCCCGTGACCCCGAAAGGGATAAAGCGGATTGGAAAATAAATGAATGAGATTAACGCAATTAAAAAGTAAAAAATAAACCTAACTAAAGTGTCTGTAATTAATAAATTGCAATTAACGTGCTATAAATAAAAAAAACTTTGTAAAACAAGTGTGGATTCTTTTGTACTCATTTAAATATTTAATTCTATAGATAAAATGGGATCTTTAAACTAGTGGTCGTGTCTGTTGTAAACTTTTTTCATTTGATTTGACATATTTTTAACTAGCATTTTAAGATAATTATCACAGTTTTACAACAAATTCAAGCAGGATTATAAATTATTTAGTCTAATAGCTAGCATTTAAGCTAATTTTTTACAGTTGTACAAAAAACTTAAGCAAGATTATATGTTATTTAGTCTAATACCTTGCATTTTAAGCTAACTATCACCGTTTTACAACAAACTTAAGCAGGATTATACCGCTAAATTATTTAGTCCGATAACTAGCATTTTAGTGTAATTGTTCTGTGAAAGAGGAAAATAGATCTGTAATAACAACAAGAGAAGATATTGAAGTGAATAATTAGCATATATTGTTATGTACTTTTACACTGAGTCACATTTATTTACTCTTGCTGCAGTTTTTGTTATTAGCTTACCCACACAAAGACGGACCACAAAGTTAACTGTTATAATTGGAAATAAAAGCACCAACTGTCCCCTCACATGTTTTCATTTTAGTTAGATATTTGCGGGAGCATTTATTTTATATGGAATCAGGTTTTGTTGTCCGCTCAAACAGGATTGTTTACATCACTGAAAAATACATAAGATTTTATGGCAAAGACTTTTGTTAGGAAAAAAAAAATTCCAAATGATTTGCTTTTCAAAATAACGTTATTTGGCATTTTTATTCAAATTACATCTTTATATCATATGAATTTGCCCTAGTTTGGTTTGAATGTTGACAACTAGACTTGTGTGTCTTGTGCAGGTTGTGAGGAAGACGACCACACCAGAAGGAGAGGTGATCCCCATCCATCAGATCGACGTGCAGACAGAAAGCGCCGTGGCCAGCAACAGCTTATTCCTCCTCGCACCGCTCATCATCTGCCACGTCATAGATAAAAACAGGTTATATGCTTCATCTAATCTCAAAAAGATGGATGGAAAATGCTTTCATTTGTTATTCTTAAATAATGTTGAGCGTTACCTTCACCTGCTGGACAAACGCGGTTCTGCTGCTGTGATTCTGCTGTGTCTTCAGCCCACTTTATGAACTGTCAGCCATGGAGTTGCAGTGCAGCGACCTGGAGGTGATCGTCATTCTGGAGGGGGTCGTGGAAACAACTGGGATCACCACTCAGGCCCGAACCTCCTACATTTCTGAGGAGATACAGTGGGGTCATCGCTTTGTTCCCATAGTAACGGAGGAGGAGGGCGTGTACTCTGTAGACTACTCCAAATTTGGGAACACAGTGAAGGTAAATGTTTAAATGGGCTGCTCTAAGTTTGATTTGACAGCATGAAGATATTTGTGGATGTCTCTATGAAGGTGGTGACTCCACCCTGCAGCGCCCGAGAGCTGGACGAGAAGCCGTCCATCTTGATCCAAACCCTCCAGAAGAGCGAGTTGTCGCACCAAAACTCACTGAGGAAGCGAAACTCCATGCGCCGCAACAACTCCATGAGGAAAGGAGGGAACATGCACCGGAACAACTCCGCCCTCGCTCCGCCCAAAGTCCAGTTTTTTGGCCCTAACGAGGGGGGCCAGAACCTGAACGCCGTCACCTGACACGAGGCCCGCCTGCCACTGGCCACCCTGCTCGTCTGTCTGGGGAAGAGGATCATGTCCGTTTTTCTGATGGGACTCTTTCTGTGGCACGTTTTATGTTGACATTAACTTGTTTACCGCTAACCTTCTGTTGTCACACCGACAATTAACACTGAAATGTCAGTCATATCTTTTCTCAACACATTTTGGACGCTTCTCTTCTGATCATGAGGCCAACCCCTGAAGGAACATCTAGCACTTTAAGCGTCTTTGTCTGCCTTTATCAACCCACGATGGCTCGGTTTATTTCACCAAAAGCATCTGTTTATCATGAAGATTACAAACCAACTCTTTTCCCATTTCTGTACAACAATGTGTAATGTTTATTTATCACGTATCCATGGAGATAAGTTCTTGTTTTTCTGCTTGAAAAGGAGGTGAGATGTTTTTCCTGTGAATCATGACATCATTTCCTGTACTATTGTGTGGTCTTGTGTTTTTTAGGATTAAAAGCTCTCACTTCAAATGAAAATGATTATAAAAAAACTTTTGATTCCTTTATAACAATTTCTTTTTTTTACCAAATGTCTTTATGGTTGCATTTGACAATAAATAAATAAACAACACAACGTGTAATTCAGAGGCTACACTTAATCTTAAAGGCAAAGGTAGTGGTGCTAAAGTCCCATTCCGATCATCTTTAGATCTATTTTCAAATTGTTCCCAGTGGTCTTTTAATTGTGATTATGTCGTTTTGCTCTCCCGCTATCTAACAGCCCTTCAAAACCCTAACCTAACATTAGCGGTAAACAAAAATGGCGAGCAATATTGTAGTGATCCAGTTGTACAGTTTTGATCCAGATAACAGCTCAGATGAGGAAAACTATGACCGACATTGATTTGTCTGCAAGTGGATGCATCAGAATGGAACAGAGCAGGGAGCTTGTGGCCTACCCAGTGTATTTTCTACGTCACAAATTGATCTTTTTCAGACAGCATTATATTTGTCTCCTTCTGATTCACAGGTATGGAAAAGTAAATGCGCTGCTGTATCGTTCCAGTGCGTGAGTTGGTGCGACGTCATGACGTTCCCCGGAAGTGAGCATGTAAAGGTAAAGGCGGTCATGGCTCGCGCTTTGCTCTTCGCGGTTCTCGGAGTGTCTCGGCTCGGCGGGAGCGGGTCTCTGATGTCCGCTCGACGGTTCTGCTCCGAGCCGCTGACGGTGATGCGGCAGGAGGCCGGAATCAGGTGCTGCTGACAAAAACAACAACGAAACAATGTCCGAACCGTTTGTTTTTATCTGTTCGCTGCGAGCAGCAGCAGCTGTGAACCAAAACTAGTTTTTTTTCCGCTGTTTCCATTAATGTCACAAAAACAGCGGTCAGAGTCCATAGTTAAGTCCATTTTGTGAAAGGAAAAACCTGTTTACTTTCTGAGAATTTCAAGAAAAACTAACCTTTATTCACTGGAATGAAGTGAAATAAAAGCAAAAAATATCAGCTGATCATAAAGTTTAAAAAAGAAGTTAAAGCTTCTTGCAAACTATTTTTTCCCCATGAACTGAAAATGTCAAAGTTTAAAACAAAAGCACAGAGCTAAAAAAAAAAAAAAAAAAGATTATTTTTAAACCGTATATGTTTTCAATCCAGTAAATTATCAACCAAAGCAGAAATAACTAAATCATTTCTGAACATCCTCATTTTGTGTAGATAATCTGAAACTTTAATTTTAGTTCTTTTTAATAGTATTTTTTTTGTTTCTGCATTTTCTTATAATTGTTAGTAATGTTTCTTGTTCAAACTAAAACATATACATCACTGCTGCAGCTGTCATGCCAAGTTCAGATCAGTCAGGTTTGGACGCCATGTTTTCATCTCTCTATTTAGTCATTTATTCTAATTTAGTTTTGATGACTCATGTTAAGGGTCAATAACTCTTGTAGGATTGACCCCTGATCAACGAGACTCACAGGAACACTGGAAAGGTGGACGTGGTTCCACTTTGCTTGATCCATCCATCGCCTCCTAACTCGTCGAGCATTATTGAGCTATTTGAGAAAAAAATCTTGGTTTAAAAGTTTGCAGAATTTCCCAGGGTTCACTTGGCGAGCTCATAAAAGTGGCGTTCCCTTGTTCGTCCCACGTTTTTTACTGGACAATTGGGAACATTTATTACATGACTCTTGGGTCATGCTGAATCTCTGTTGCCAAGGAAATCCCATATTCTACATTTGTCAATTCTTTTAAAAATGACATACACCAGCTTGCCAACCAGAGATGACCAAAATATAATATATTTGCTATGGAGATGAAACCAACAGAAGAGCTGCCATTTTGAAAAAATGAATTTGTCACGTGTAGCTCTAACCAGGGTGGCAGTAATAGAGGGGGACAGTGAGGGGCGTGTAGCAGCCACTCAGCCAGTGGGTAGCGCCTCTGGGCCATACAATGCCACCTGCAGCTTTTATTGTTATTTTTACATGAGAAAGGAAATTACCATAAAATTCAGTTAAAGAAACTATAAATTATTCAAGGAAAATGCTTTTACAGCTCTTAAAGTGAGTTAAACGTTTTAATGTGAACATTTAGTCCATCTGCTGCTGGTTAAAGCAAATTTTGTTTCAGGAGGATCATATTAAACAACCCAAAGAAGAGGAACGCCCTGTCACTGTCCATGCTGGAATCGCTCAGAGAAAATATTCTGACTGACGTTGACAGTGAGGATCTGCAGGTGATCATTATATCAGGTTAGTTCTAATGGACTGTGTGCACGTGTTGGAGGCTAAAAGCAGCTGCTCCAACCCTTCTGGCGCGTTTGTCGCAGCTGAAGGTCCGGTGTTTTCTTCTGGACACGACCTGAGTGAGCTGACATCGGTTCAGGGCAGGGAATATCACACCAAGGTGTTTCACACCTGTTCAGAGGTCGGTCAGAATGATCCATTCTTCAGATCAAATGTCAGCAGATTTGATGTTTTTGTTGTAATCATTTATCACCTAATGCGCTCTTTTTTTTTTTTTTTTAGGTGATGACTTTGATACAGGACGTCCCCATTCCAGTGATCGCCATGGTGAATGGCGTTGCCACGGCGGCCGGTTGCCAGCTCATTGCCTCATGTGACATCGCTGTGGCAACAGATAAGTCCAGGTTTGCCACTCCTGGTGTCAACATCGGCCTTTTCTGCTCAACGCCGGCAGTGGCAATCGGCAGAACTGTTCCAAGAAAGGTACACAAAAGATGCTGTGGCATTTCAGTTATCTGTGATAGCTCAATTTATAAATAATTACAAATAATTTTTACCTCTAGAAAAAAAACCTTCCTAAGTTGAAAAAGTAAAAAAAATGGAAAAAAAAGAAAGATTGATTTAAAAATCTGAAAAATTGCATAGTCTGTTAATTTATCTTTGTAGTTTTTAATTGAAAGTTTTCCTCAACGTATCTTAGAAAAATGACTATGGTTCTTTTTTCATCTTTGGTTTATTTTTCTTAATTATCACAAAAGATTTTAATAATTTCATATTCTCAGTTTGACTTTTAGCTTTCTTGTTTTGTTTAGTTTTATTTTTTTCCCAATAAATCAGCAATATATATATTTTTTAACATTTGTATGTTGATGTCCTTTTATTGTGAAAATCACCACATTTTTTTACAGTTAAACTTTCAAAAATGCACACACATTGTTTAAAAAAAAAAAATCTACAAATACATACTTGGAAAAAAAATACTTGTCAGGAAATATTTTGGCATGAACTACTACAACTAGCTCAGGTTTGAAGTATGTGTCCTCCATTTTTCAGCTGCTTTCACTGACCTCCAGCAGGAGATCAGGACTCAGTAGAACCCTCCAGAAAAACCCAATGCGTTTCTATTGAACATTTTTGGTGTTTTATCTGTTCATATTTTGGTCTTTATCCTGTTAAAACTGCCCCCCGAAAGACAGAAACCAAGTTTTCTGATGTTAGAAAAAAACATTTGTCTTCAGAACGTTTGAAAGTCTTGAGCTGCGTTCACACAGAATGCGATTTGTGCGTCAGGGGGGGTCCAGTTTCAATGTTAAGTCAATGTACAGATGCGATCAGAGGTCCTGCAGAGTTTTATGCAATTCTTTAGTGGCAGCCCTTTACAGGTGTTGTGACAAAAGTGATGTTTAAATATTTGAACTTTGGTGAAGCTTCTCATCATTCCAATCAAACAGGAACTCAGCCTTGACAGAGATGTGTTGAGGATGTTATCAGTGTCCAAAACCAACGAGGAGGAGAATCTGATTGTTCTTTTTCTGAGCTTTTACATTTTTTTTTTATTTTCATTAAGAGAATAATCTAAAGTTCATCTAATTTTATTCTTTTATATTTTTCCCTCCTCGGACTAAAGCGAGACAGCATCTTGTCAAACTGGTTCACAGAGAGATGGAAGTACTGCTGAAAGCGCCGTCATTCAGACGCAGCTCCTGGAATGGATGGTCAAGCTCACCGCACTGAGAGAATCTCTGAATGATCTCATGAATCCAGACATGGAAACGAGATTACCAGTGCTTTTGAACAGCTCTTCAAAGTAAATAAATCTGATCTCTCAACATCATCTGTGTCTTCATGTAGCGATGAGGCTAAAACTTTTTGACAGTAGCTCCTCTTACACGCGTCAGAAGTGTCAGGTTTACGAACACATTTTTAGACAAACATCAAGCAGCAGATTTGAAATTCATCAAAACGGAGATGGTGGACGAAGCACGTTCAGTGTGAACGTAGCGTTAATTTGTGATTTTCACCTGTTGATTTTTAAATTAAAAAAAACCTCATTTATTACTTTTGGCAATTTTGAGTTTGTGTGCTTTTGTTTCATTTGTGAGGTACTAAAATGCACAAATATTATTTCTGCAGTAGTAAATATAAAACTTCCACAGTGTCAGACTCTCAATATGAACTTTTTTCTTTCTTTAAATGAGGTTGCCATGGAGATGTTGTTCACAGGAAGGCCTATTTCATCCCAGGAAGCTCTGCTGCATGGTCTTGTTAGCAAGGTGGTGCCAGAGGAGCTCTTGGAGGAGGAGACACTCGCCATCGCCCAGAAGGTGTGTCAGGCTAGTCGACCTGTGGTCGCTCTCGGCAAGGCCACATTCCAAAGGTGAGAGCGACCCTGACGGATCCTTATTTCACCCAGATCACTGTCATTTTGAAGAGGATCATTGGTTGAATCCTTCCTTCCAATCTTTAAAGAATAATGAAAGATTTTCATGATGAAGTTACTCTTCATATCAGAATATCAGAAGGGTGCCATCTTAAGTTGATTGGGTTCAAATTAAATTCAAGTTTCCAGTGGAATTCATGCAAAAGTATCTGAACATTGATGTTTTGGGGTTTGTTTGTTTCAAAGACAAATGGCTCAAGGCAGAGATGCTGCGTACGCCACGGCGTCCAAGGTGATGGTGGACAACCTGGCTCTGAGAGACGGACAAGAAGGGATCCGAGCCTTCTTAGAAAAACGCAAGCCTGTGTGGAGCCATAAGACAGAGAAAGTCCATCCCTAAGCTTCTGTTAAGAATCCAATGACATGATCACCATCAATCCTCAATTAAGTGATGGACGATGGTGCCAGTTCAGTGTACCAAAGAAGCTGTTTTGGATCTTCAAAAAATGTTTGGTGTGAAGTATAAAACCCTAGATGATGAATCATGAAGGCTTCTTCTGCGATTATAACTGAACTCAAATGAGGTTTTGGAATTCCAGGTCTGGGTTTGTGGATAAAAAATCTTTAAGACTACATCTGTATTCTTTTTGCACGTCTTATATTTAGATTTTCTTTCAAAATATTTTTTTCTTTAATTTGTGAAGAAAATACTTTTGATGTTTTATTCTGTAAATTAACCATGCCATTTTAAATTTGTAGAGCTCTTAACCACACTTACAAATATTTCATTGCTGTTAAATACTTAAGCAGTTTCTACTCAGAAAAATGTAAAAGTAAAAAATGATTTGTGCAATAAATAAAGTTATCTGTTTTTATTGATTTTATGTAAATATTCATTTTTAAATACAGGTACAAACTGTTTTTATTTGGTTTATTTTTCTTTAAAAAAAGAAAACTACTAAAACTGTTCAGCTGTGAATTGATTTGATAAAACAGGCAAAACAAATCTTAAAAAATGACTAAAGAGACTTTTTTTTTTAAGCGAATGAAAATTCTTTTATAAATTATATATTTAATGTCTAAAATTTAATTTTATTCTTGCAGTTGCACACTGGTAACTACTTGTGTTAAAATCTGAATCTTTACAAGGAAGATTCTGCAACTACTGCCATTATAACACAATTTAGCTTTAAAGTAATTGTAGAATTTGATTTTTATGTAACCAAACTTGGGCTGCACGGTGGAGCAGTGGTTAGCGCTCCTGCCTCACAGCAAGAAGGTTCCTGGTTCAAGTCCTGGCTGGTGGACCTTTCTGTGTGGAGTTTGCATGTTCTCCCCGTGCATGAGTGGGTTTTCTCCAGGGACTCCGGCTTCCTCCCACCGTCCAAAAACATGCTTCATAGGTTAATTGGTTACTCTAAATTGTCCCTAGGTGTGAATGTGAGTGTGCATGGGTGTGTGATTGTGGCCCCTGCGACAGACTGGCGACCAGTCCAGGGGTGTACCCTGCCTTCGCCCATGAGTAGCCGGGTTAGGCTCCGGCAACCCCGTGACCCCGAAAGGGATAAAGCGGATTGGAAAATGAATGAATGAATGTAACCATCCTTCATAGCTTTATTTTTGGCTATGCATTGACAGTAACATTGACATTGAACATGGTCTGGCTGTTAATGACTAATCTGTCTAGTCAAACAATCCTAGAACGCTCTAACCTGGGATTAATTTGTGTAGCGCTGACTCTTGAAAATCCACATATTTAGACTACTTTTTGTTACAGATTAGAAAATACTACAGTTTGATTTGAATGCTGGGGTTTAGGTTTTTTTTATTGTCGGAAAAAAATAAATCCAACAAACTCTAGAGTATAAATGAGAAATATATTGTTAATGATTTACATTTAACAAGATCTGAAATGGCACCTAGTCACTGGAAGACTTATATTTCTTAAGAAATAAACATTCGAAAGGTTTTAATAGTTTGACATCACATTTCTCGCGGCACTTTTGGTCACTTCCGCCCGCCATTTTGGTGTGACGGGGAATTGAGTTTGGCGAGAAACGGTTCGATAGAGGGGGGAAAAATTGTGTTTTTTTGGTTTTTGTTTTAATGTGTATAAAAGTGAAATTAAAGCCCTCGGGGATGTCACCGTTTAGATGAGGTAAGTGTTCGTCCTCTGACCGGGTTACCGAACGTAATTGTAGCCTTCAGGTCGACGTTTTTTTTTTTCTTTTTCCTGTACAAGCTGGTCGGTAACAAACCGCTTAACATTAACGTGGCTCATTTTTGCTCTGTTTGTTGTTTTTATGCAGTTTTTTTTTTCTGTTTGGGATCACGGACCGCTGCTGTTATCGGAGGTGATGTTAGCTTAGCATCGTTAGCTCAGAATTAGACTTTTCTCTTCCTTTTTGCTGCCTTTGACACTAAATCTGTCTTCTTCATGTGGTACCCAAAGGCCATCATTGAACAAAAACCTGATGAACAACTTCAATATCTTGATAACTATGTAGTTTACTCAGTTACTTCTTTTTTTTGTTTATTCATTCTGTTTTTGAGTGAGTTGATCATCAATACTTAACCAGTTTCTCGATAATTATTCTTAAGTTGAGCTGTTGGTCTTGGTGGTTTCTTGTACATGAGTTTGAATGAGAGTCTTGTGTGAATTTTCTTATGAATAATTTTAAATTTAAGGTTCCGTTTTGTGGTTTTTGGGAGTCAGACAAGCTGTAGTGTAACTTCATACTCAGTATTAAAATGTTGACGTTTGCAGATGCCGTTCAGAGAAAGTTAGTTTCACATTTTTCATCTTAGTCTCATTTCAAACATATTTATTGTTTTGGCTGTGTAATATTTTGATGATTTAGTGAAATAATCTTATGTATTATTTAACCTTTGTCTTAAATTTAAACTCAAATTCAATAAAAAAAAAAAAATTATGTTTCTGAAGTTATTTTCAGTTGTTTCAGCTCCTTGGAAGTTCTTTTTTTTCCCTCTGACAGCTCTTTTACTTTAAACATCAGCAAACGTAACCACCCACCTCCATCGTTCGACAGATCTCGTTTAAAAAACCAAAACTAAAAAAATTAGATTAATATGTATTTTTTTTTTTTATATAAGTCAATTTAGGAATAGAGTGGAGATCGGAAGTTTGTGCACCCCAGGTAAAATGTTATATTATTGTTCTTAAAAATAGAAGATGTTAGATATATTGTATGTATAATTAATTTATTAAAAATCCTTACAGAATGGTCCAAAAGGATATGTTTTTCTCCAGATTTAATGTTTTTCTATTCTTATTTCTTCCTAATCTTTTTGTAAATAAACTTTATTTTTTGTAGCATGAATTTTCTTATGGAATCACAATTTAATTTTTTTATTTGTTGTGTAGTTTAAGGTTCAAATAAAGTTTTATTTGAGAGAGTTTACCTCATGTGTTTGTTAGTTTTAACTTTCTCAAGGTTAAAGATAACCCACCAGCTAACATTTAGAAAACAGAAAAATATAAATGAGCTCAAATAAAAAACCTGACTTTACTATAAAGGTAAAACTTTTATACACAAATATGTTTGAGAGTTTTAATGCCAAACAGTTTAAGTCACAGTTAAATACACACTGATGCTATCATGCAACGACACTATACAGTATGCTATGCTAACGAGCTGTTATTCGTGTTGCCAATTTGCGACCACAAACTGGTTTAAATTTAGAGAATATTTTCACGGAGCGGACTTTAAGACTTTACGGATAAATACAACAAACCTAATTTATGGGACATTCATAAAAAAAGGTATTTTTTAAAATACAATATAAGACATGAATCCACTTTGAATGAAACTTGATCAGCAGGATCTAACATTACAGAGCCGGTGTTGAGCTGAAAAAGCCTTAATTTTCTGCTGCATTGATCTACAAACACTTTTACAATTTGCATTTAGTTGAATTTTGTGTTTGAGCATATTTCCAAAGGAGATGTTAAAATAAAATAGTCTTTGTTAAATATATTGTCATTTGTAGTTTTTTAAAGAAAGTAAAAGGAGGAAGAAAAAAAACAATTAAAATAAAAATCAAATTTGGTGTAAAAAAAATAGGAGATTTCAGTTTTTTGGGCATTTCGTCCAGCTCTTTTTTCAACCATTTCCAGCTGTAGGTAAAAATTATGTCCATCAGATGAAGATGTGAGTTTTTAGGACATTTTTGTTTTATCTTTGAAAATTACTTTTGTCTTAACTTGATCAGTGTTTGTCATCAGTATTGATCTAGTTATGGTACTACTGAGCAGGAATCACATGCTGCTTTTGTTTCCTCCAAAATATAGTATCATGCTAAACTGGTAACATGAGGACTAAAGCTATGGTCACACATACAACTGCCACAGTGTGATGGGAAGGCACAGAACATTCATCTTAATCAGCTGCAACCTCCAAATATGTCAAGACGGTGACTGACCAATGTCAAAAGATGTCAAGAATTTGTCTGCTTGCTGTTAAATTTGAACTTTTTCTTGAAACCTCAGCGGCTGCCGCATGATGTGTAAAAATGCAACTACCACCACCCGATTACAAGTGCCACAAGTGGCCACCTGCAGAATTAGATGAAAAACTGGCATTTAGGTTGCCGTGTGATGGCAGTTTGGTATATGTGACCATAGCTTAAAGCTAATCAACAAAGTATTATACTTAAATATATAATAAATTATTTATATTTTTATATATATATATATATATATATATATACACACCTACTTTATTGATACCAGCCTGGGAAATTTCATTTCTCAGGCTGTACCATTTGTACAGCTGACAACTGCAGAGACATCAGAGAGCTTCTGATGCTAACATGACTGAGTTGTACTGGAAGTCATTGGTGTACGAGGTGAACAGGAAAGGAGAGAGCACAGTGCCTTGCGGGGCTCACACACCATTCATCACCACATCAGACAGGACATTGCCCAACCAGAAAAACTGCGGTTTGTCCGACAAGTAATCAGTGATCCAGTTATTATTAGAATTAAGTTATTTAAATTATTTAATCCTACACAATGAAACGTTTTGAATACAGGTAACTTAAACTGTTTGGCATTAAACCTCTCAAACATATTTTGTGTATAAAAGTTTTACCTTTATAGTAAAGTCAGGTTTTTTATTTGAGCTCATTTATATTTTTCTGTTTTCTAAATGTTAGCTGGTGGGTTATCTTTAACCTTGAGAAAGTTAAAACTAACAAACACATGAGGTAAACCCTCTCAAATAAAACTTTATTTGAGCCTTAAACTACACAACAAATAAAAAAAAGATGAAATTGTCCTGGCAGCGGCGGCACCCCTTTTTAGCTAATCACAGTCAAGTAGTTCTTAGAAACCGATCATAATCAAGCAATCGTACACACAGTTCTTAAAAACTGCTGGGGGCCGCAGATTATTTATTATGACATGAACTTGTGGACTGGAGAAAATTTGAACATGGGCTGAACTTTGGACATGCCTGACATACAGTACTTTCCCTCCTCCTTTTCTTTTACCAGAGGCAGTCTCAAAGCCGGTTAAAGCAACACTGTCCTCCAAAGAGTGTGGACGAAGCCACGTCTCTGTAAACATGGTAAACTGCACTCACAGTATTCTCTCTGGGTGTTGATCATTGCTGCCATCTCTTCCGTTATATTACCCAGAAAGTTGACATTTCCCATGATGATCGCAGGAACATCAGGCTTATGTTTCAGTTTCTTTGCCTTAACCAAGCTTCGGCCCAGCATTCTCGCCGTCTTTTCAAACTTTCTTTTGGGATGTAGTGTCTCAACCCCAGCGGCAGGACAGGCCTACTCAGAGCTAACAGCTGATCGCGGGAGAAAACAAAGGACTTGCTGCTGTGCGGTTACACTCGGTTACGAGGAGTTACGAAGGTAACTGAAGAAAAAAAAAAAAACTAGCTTGGAGCAAACAAAATCCATGCTGTTGACGTTTGTGTTATGTGAATTGAACAAAAGCAAACAAAGGAATAAGAATAAGGCTACAATAAATTATCAATAGATTGATAATTTCTCTGACAAAAATGTATGAGATTTAAAGTAATTTTCTTGTTCCAATGTCTCCATGTTGTTACTTTTTTGCATTAAAACCTGAAATACTTCTTACAATATTGAATAAAATAATTCTGAGAAGATAAAAATTACAATATGGTAGTTCATCAAATAAAAGCTATGAGTGAAAACTTTTATATTTACACTATGAAGAAAATATTGTCTAAAGTAACACAAGGAAAAGATAAGTCAATCTTTCACTCATAGTATTGTGAGAAATCACACAAAAAACGAGTTTAACTTTCTTTGAATACAAAATAATCCATGGAAAATGTCTCTATTTGGTATATTTCATGGAATACCAATTTTACCTTGTGAACAAGTTTGATTCTTTTTACCACTTTGCAAACTAACTGTAAGAAAATGTTTCTTAATTAAAGCTAATCCAAATGTAAAAAATGATTTGCTAATAAAAAAATTAAAACCTTTTTGTTAAAAGTAAATTTAAAAAAAAAGATGATTAAAGGAAATTTAACAGCAAAATATCTGACAAAACCTGTTTTGTTTATGACTTGAATCAAGAGAGATCCACAGGGTTTTTAAAATTTTATTGAGCAAAGTATAAGAAAGTTCTCTTATTTTCCTCCTGAACATAAAATATTGTAGGTGCCACCAAGAAATGATTTTGTTTTAGGAAAAACAAAACCCCAGACTGTAAGAACTAAGAATATTAGTAAAAGTTGAAATGTGTCACTTAAATGTTTAAGTTTTAATGTGTACCAGTGAAAGTGCCATCAGTTTAACAGTAGTTCATGTAAGTATTGATAATGAGACAAATTTGAAATACAGTAAACTAATAGATATAAATCTTAGCCTGTTAGAGATGATGTAAACCACATTACAGCAGTTATATCATCAACTTAACACACACATTTAAAAGCAAATAAGAAAAGTTAGATTTTTTTTAAGGTTGAAACTTTATCAAATATTTACTGACTTCAACAAAATATACTTTACTTGCAAGAAAAATGCATTGCACGTCAGTCTGGACAAAAAAAAAAACATGAAAAATCATAACAGAAATGTGTGCTTAAAAAATAAAAACCACAAAACCTGCTTTTTGCACCACAGAGATGCTTTAAAATGCAAATCCAAATAAACAGTAACTCATTCAACACTGTTTTCTAACTCATCTAACTCATGGGGCAGATCTTCTTTTTAGACATAACATGTACAGGCATAAACAAGCGTAAATGAGTCCCTATTGTAAAATAGTAAGATATAAAAAATAAAGATAAATTGATTTTTCTTTCTCAGGGGAACTTCCCTGTTACTAATAACTCTGAATATCAACAAAAAGATCCACTGTACATTTAAGAATCTAAAAGATATAGTCACCTCTGATAAGGATTTACATTCAAAAATAAAATAAAATCTTCAACTCTTTTATTCCTCTTTTTAAAGCAACAAGTAAAAACCTTAGAGGCTGGTGTGTCCTGCAGCAGTCAGGCTAGTACTTCACTTTTATTTATATAAAAAAAAAACAACAGGGCGGAAACAAAGCTGGGACTACAGCTAGTTTTGACCACAGTGTCAGTGACTACAACTCAGTTTCTTTTTTTCATCTGTCCTCCTATCAGAGCAGCATGGACTCCTGCATGGCAAACGCCTCTGGTGCGTGCCTGTAGTGTGGTTGCCCAAACAGTTGAGGGCGCTGTTGCTGTATCACCTGCTCCTGATACTGTGTTCTATAGTCAGGCAGGGTGTCCGGATTGGCGGGAAAAGTGAACTCTTCAACTGGAGACATTTGCGCTCTCTGGAAGCTGGGTGAGCGGGGCATCCCACCTGGGGACTGAGGAAACTGATCCTCAGGCTCCCACTGGAGCCCGTCTGATGCTGGCTGGGAATGTCCTTCCAGCACATAGGACCGATTTACCTCTCGCCTATGTTGGTCCTCGTACATGCGGTCCACCTTAGCGTACAGCGGTGTGGTTGCGGGTAGTTGTTGTCTGTAGATGGGGGAAGACCTGCCCTGGATTTCTTCCTGCATGGATTTGTCCATGGGTGACCTGGTGTTTCTAATGTTGTGGGGGGAGTCGGATGGGTGCTGTCTCCGATATGTGGCATAGGAGTTATTCTGGAGAGCCTTTTCAGGGGAGTTGTTGTGCTGCCGTTGAGTGGTTAAGTAAGCCATCCTGGAAGATGGTGGAAGCCTGGAGGCCGTAGAAAAGTGTTGTTCCCCTCCGTGATTCAAGCCCCTGTTGAAGGGTGGGTGGTGGATTGGAATCTCAGTTGTGGTTCTCCTTGGGGACTGATGTGTGTGGTACTGGCTCTGGATGCCAAGGTAACTGGGTTGGACCTCTGCTGAACTGTTGTGGTAAAACTGAGGAGCGTTTCGTGGCATTCTGAGCCCTGTTGTAACTGAAACCAAGCTGCTAGCCAGACTCGGCCCACGACTAAGGTTGCCATGATGCAAAGCTGACACAACCGGAGATGGTTCAATATATGGGGTCCTCATTCTGGACGGAGGTCTCTCAAGTTCTAGGATCTCAAAGTCTGGTTCAGTTAGCCCTGGTACATTGTCATACTGGGAGGCATTGGAGCCTCTGTCAGAACCAAGAATGAATCCTTTGGGGCGTGGCTGGCCCTCAAGCAGAACATTGTCATCTGGGTTGGAAGGTGCTGGTGACATCCTGTGATTCAGTTCTTGAACTGCTGCCGCTTTGGCAGCCTCCAGCTTTGTTTCAGAGGGTTTAACCCAGCGGGGGGTTATCTCCCTGCGGGTGGTGGCTGTGGCAATGTAGTCCTGGGACCTCCGTGCGTCCTCCCTGGTGATCTGAGGTGTAGGTGATGGAGTTGCCACTCTCTTGGGTATGTTGGAAGTGGGCTGCTTTTGCTGCTCACTGGGTAGCTCAGTCGATCCCCAGGAACCCACCTTGTGATGACAAATTGGTCTTTCAAGTGAGTCACGGCGTGACCGGCTTGGAGGCCGACTTTCTCCCTGCTGGACTTGAAGGCTAATGTCTTTGGCAAGCTCAGCTGGTTCTATGTGGCTTTGACCATTGGCCACCTGGTTCGGCACAGGTGCTGCTCGCTCAGGAGGAAGCTGCCCTAAAGGCTTCCTTGGAAACTCGTCCTCTTTACCTGTGAAATGAGAAGAGAAGAGCTGCTTTAAAATGCTTTTAAAACCAGCATTTAGGACCCAAAGAGTAGCATAGAGTTGATTCACATCAGATGAGGATTCACAACAGGGATATATGATTTCATGCAACAACACTGCCATAGACAGGCCAAAAGAAAGGATTGTGGTTATGACGACACATTGGCACGCAAAGGAAAGACATTAGAAAAAGTTTTCAAATGAATTTTAATCATTGGAGATGCGGAGATGGTGATCTTTGAAGTTATTAGTTGTACTCCAGTAAATAGTGCTTATCTCTACAGAGTACAGAACTGAATCATTACAGAATGGAGTTGCTGATTATAAATCCTCCTTAAATGACTTGTAAGTCAAAGATTTTTGAAGCAACTGTAAAAAAAAAAAAAAAAAGCTCTTCAGGTACCTAGAAACAGAAATTACTTCTACAGCCAATACAATATGGTTATTCAAGAATGCCTAATGTGAATGTTTTTATATAAACAATAATTAATGGCTAAACTTGGATGCATAAAAACAGTCTTGTTAGATCATGTTTGGGTGGTTTTAAAAATGTTCAGAGAATTCTGATCATCTGATGGAGTTGTAAAAATTAACAATGTGAAGAGTAGCTTTTAGGCTATTTCTCTAAGGGTTGCATCATACTGTACTCCTAACAATGAACAGTTTATGTAAGAATTTGTTTGGCTGGGCTACTTTAAGAGATTCTTCATCATTCTACCTTTTCAGTGCATCATAACGGATCTTTTCTACTTTTGTTGTGCATCTTTTTGCAATTGTCTGTGTGCTACAGCCGTGTGTTTTGCCATTTTGGGTTAATTTAATAGATAATTGGTGTTTTGTAACATTGAATCATACTATTTGGAAGGAATTACAGCTCAATTCCACATTCATACAATTACAAAATGTAGGTGATTAGGACAGACACTGACCTTTTAAGTAAAGACTAAACCATATGGAAAGTTTAAACAGTGGATGTTTTAATGTCTATGTTTTTGAAGTTTTTGTTCTTGTTCAGTTTTACCATTTCAGTCAAAACTGTACAGTATATAGTTTTCCCACTTAAAAATCAAAATTCCAGATGTTGTTGTAATAGGTGTAATGGTGCATTCACACCGGACGCAATTCGCGCAACGGGGGCGTCAAGTTTCAATGTTAAGTCAGTGTACAGATGCAAGTTATTGCGGCGCGATTAAGGCGTCGGGTGTTGTGCTGCGTTAACCAATCAAGAACCCAGCTTTAGGTGAGCCGTGTCAACCAATTAGGGACTCAGCTTTGGACATGTGACGTTTTCAGTGACCAAATCAAAGGGTAGAAAAAAAAGATCCAATATGGGCACTTGATACAAGGATTTTTGTACTGAACTTCCATCCATTTTCTTAACCAGCTCGGGCCACGGTGTTGTTGAAGACTGTCCCAGTTACCGTTGGCTGAAGGCGTGAAACACGCTGGACAGGTCGCCAGCCTGTCACAGAGCCCACGGAGCTGGTACAATAGGGCCAGCGTAGCTCTGCCGCCTAGGGTTTGGCAGAACTAGCGAGCACAACAACCCAGGGTCCGGCAGAGTCGAATGCTGACCCATGGGTGGTTGGCTGCCCGGCACACAGAGAGCCGCAGCGGATGCCATCCTAGTGGGCACAATCGCTCCAGCTCCGTGGGCTTATGGTGTTTTTCTTATATTCATTTGAGACAATGATGAAAAGATCCTTCATTTCTATTTTTATTTCCGCCTCTCCCTGGTAATGACAGGGATAGACAGATGGAAGTAATGTTTAACAGCTGTCATCCAGGCTCAGCTCCTGCAGTAAATGGTATAATTCACCTTACTGTGAGTGTCTCTAAATCTGTTGAGCCCAGACATGGTGCATGCCAATTCCTCTGTAGAGCTCTCCAAAACATATAGACCCAAGCTAATCGTTCAACATCCCCCATGTTTTCCATGTGGTCAAATACTGAAGTTCGTCGGCGGTTGCTCCACGACTGGGGCAATGAGCAGTAAATTTAACCATGTAAAATTATTATTATTATTGGGCTGTAACAAGTATCTGAGTACTCTGATACTCGCAATCAAC
The DNA here is from genome assembly GCA_036245035.1 of Adrianichthys oophorus. Classification (NCBI taxonomy): domain Eukaryota; kingdom Metazoa; phylum Chordata; class Actinopteri; order Beloniformes; family Adrianichthyidae; genus Adrianichthys; species Adrianichthys oophorus. The sequence continues at coordinate 11,184,315 of BSAI01000030.1, forward strand.
TCCAAAAAGTTTTAGTATAAATATTAGTGACGTTCAAGATTGCTGATTCGCAATCTTTCTAAATACGGTTGAGTGGAGTAAATACACAATTTGGAAAACATGTAGTTCTTGCTCTGAAATGCAGAATAATAGTGGATTTTAAGTTTATAAAATAAAAATAGGCTCACCACACTATCACCGGAAGTAAACAAATCTTCAAAATATAGTGTCGATGAAGCTTCCTCTTTTCAAAGTAAAACTAGTCAGTGCGTTTTTGTAGTTTGGGGGGAAAAAAGAAACTAGACTGAAGTTCCATTTACTGACCTAAGTTCTGATAAAACTAATTTGCCTTAACATTGGAGCTTTATCTGGAGCTTTAGCTCCAGTGTTAAGGCAAATTATGTTCTTTTCAAATTTACATTCTTTTGATTGCAGTAACTCTTCAACAGTTCACATAATTAACGTAATTATAGCAGATTCTGATGCGGAGAAAAGTAGTCTTGCGCTGATATGCAGCGCTGCACAGTGAAGTGATTACGTAATTAATGCGAGTCAGCTGATTCTGCCGTAGAGAAAAGCGGCTTTTCAGAACGGCTTTGCACTAAAATGCATTAGAACGTTGTGTTGCAGAACTGTGAGGAGAGAAAAACTGTGGAGAACATTTTTAGGATTTGTTGTTAAAAGATCCAAAGCAACGGTGATGGTTATGTTTTGTTTACAGCTGAAGTTAACCAGAAATATGACCAAAAAAAAACTTGTTTAAAGTGACAAACATCATTTCTTTCTGTCTAAATCTTTGTGGGTTTTTTTTCAATTTTGTTGATTCTAAACTCTTGTTCTAAATTAAGTGTAAATGATGGTGATTTATTACATATCATTTTACTTTCATACATTCAGTTAAAAAGACATAGCCAATTTTGCCTCTTTTTGTGCTATCATATAGCTTACCTGGGACCTTAAACCTTCTATCTTCTATAAGGTGAAATTAAAATTCATGTACTATACATGTTGAATTTCACTTTCTTTGAATGCACCATATGCCGAGCATTAGCAGTACCATACATGACTCAAACTTCCACGAATTGAATACCAGCACTGTCACCTTTTGTGGAAAAAATAAAAATGTACATCAGCTTACATAAACATTAATCCTTGACTAATCCATAAAAAGCAGTCCTTGCTGCTTTTCAAACCAAAATTGAAAAGATGATGGACTAGATGATGGACTTGTCAATCAAAACCATATCAATTCAGTACTTTGGTAGTGATCTCCATCTAAGTTATTTATATTGCTGTGGGTGTGGTTTTGTTTTACCACATTCAGATGTGACACAATGAAAGCTTTTGGATATTTTCCATTTCTACAATTATGTAGTTTTATTAAATTGCTTTTTATTACATTATTCTAGTTATTGCAATGTCCACAAGAAATGTGGATCTATATTATCAAAAGTTAGTGAAAGAAACTAATAAAAGTGTTACAGTCACACAGTTCTAATGAACAGCATTAGCACTATGGTTGAATGCGGTTGATTACGTTGAGAATGAAAAGTATTAGTTTCTGGGTGAAGAGCAGGCTTTTGGTTTGGGTGGTTGTTTCAAACTTTTGTCTTTCATAAGTTAACAGACCACATGTTTAAAAGATTGAAGAAAAAATTCTCATACTTGTTCCATCCTTGGTAAAATGAGTGTTAAATCCTTTCTCCTCTTCCTTTAAAAGGCTTTAATAAGTATTAGATTTAATTGTAAAAGTAGGAACTCTGTGTTATCATGAAGTACATTTATTTATTTACACCAGATAGCGCATTACCTTCACTAAATTCCATAACCATTTGAATAAATGAAGGGTTTCAATTTTAAGATAAACCACCATGAGGTGTTTATAGAAGCTCAAAATACAACACACAGGCTGAGTAACAAATTCTTTGTGAGGGGGTGATAAAAGCTTGTGAAGCAGGAAAAACCCAACTGCTGTTGGACAGATGTGACACAACAGGACAGACCAACTGACTGACAGATGGACAGACATGGAAGGAAAGATCAGTCAGGATAGCCCACCAGTTGCTGTTGTAGGAGCCAATTTGGCCGCCACTCACACTTTTGTTGTTGTTCGCTAATATTGTTTGAGAGGAAAAGGAGAGAAGGCAGGTTAATAAGACAGAGCAAGGCTGGAAACCACACAAATACTGTACGTTTCAAGAGAGCAGAAAGCCAGGCTAGCTGTGACGCACACATTTATTTTTGTTTTTTCCAGTTTTGTCCTAATAAGTCAAACCAACCTTTGACCTGAAAAGAGTGAGTTACTACATCTTGTGATGAACAAAATCAGTGGAATACTTTGTGTGTCTCACTCCTGCAGTACCTGGTGGTGGAAGTTCCAGTTTTGCCTTCCTGAGCTCAGTCATGGACGCTTGCAGCTGCTCGATTACAAAGTCGTCCTCAAAGAAGAAGTTTTTGGACAGAGTCACCTGCAGGAACTCCACCAGCTCCTCCATGGACAGCTTCATCAGGTGCTCTGTGAGTGACAGATGTGATTTTACAGACCTGTAAAGTTGTAGACACCAGCTTGTACTGCTCAGTAGAACGGGCTTACTCTTGTGCAGTTTGAGAATGGTGTAGGACATTGCAGGGAGAAGACGTTCGCCCTCTAAGATGTAGATGTCCCAAATCCTGAGAGTTAGAGTGAATGGAGTCTGGACACAAAAACAAAAGATTTGAAATTTTATTTGATTAAACCAATGTGGAATTTAACAAATTAATCTAAAAAAACTAGGCACTGAGAGTTAAATTATAGCAGAATTAAACAAATGTTCAAACTGTTGTAGACGGTACAATGAGTTTGGGGAAGTTGAGTCAGATCAAGGTAGAATTATGACTTTTTATTAATTTGATTGACTTCAACTTCAAAAAGATTCAATCAAGAGCAGTTCTGCACTGTTTTGCAGAGCATGTAACAGAACTGCAGCAGAGAATTATGAACTTATCTGAAGATAAAAATGACTGTAGTACTCAGTCTGTTTTATTTTTCTTAATTGATGGAATTTTTCGTTACTTGCCCAACAGAGTCTAACAGTTGAAGGTTGAAGTGTATCCATGATAAACATTACAGACCAAAACAAGATTTGTAAGTGGAACAAGGTGTGGGAATGCTGTCTGAAACATTTTGTTTTTGCCCCACTGTATACATATGAGTGTATTAATATTTTAATCCTACATTGCTTGTGTTGAAGGAAGTTAGGACCATGAAGGAGTGAGGAGATTTAAAGGCCTATATCTTGAAAAATTAACTTTTGAGTTTTTCAACTGAGCATTTAAGTGAAGCTCTATCTAGATTAATCATGAAATGGACAGAACCCACAAGATTGATTCATCTTAATTGGAAGAGAACTCACAAAAATAACTCATTTCATAAATAATTTGTTCTTCCATGTGCCAAAGGTAATATATTATCATATATATATGGATATAGTTTACTCTGATAGGCTTAACAATAGTATGATATAGGCCCTTTAAGAAAACTTATGGAGCCAGTGTTGTGATAAACTTACTCTGTCCAGGAAACACTGGAAGAACCACTTCATGGTGTACAGGCTGGTAAACACTTCCTGGTTATCCTGCAAAAATAGACCAAATATCAGCTGAGTGCACGTTGGACCCAAGCATTTCGACTACTTCAGTGTTGACTGTCATTGTTTGGTTCATATTTGCAAGAAAATGGTGTCATCAGATACAAAATAACTTCTATAATAAAGAAGGTTGATACTTGTTTTAAGAAACAGTTCTCTTCAGTAGATGTTGTGGGCTGTTTTTGAATGATGTTAAACATAAACGTGAGTTTGATTTATAATTCCATGCATTGGTGATCACTTAAAAGCAGACCTGATTGCTTTATATGTTTAAAATTGCATGTAAATGTCTCGTTCACTTTTGGATCTTTACTTTGTAAAATAAAGTCAATGGTTATAAATGTATTATCAGTTTTAAGGCTGACAGGGGATTTAGGGAGTTTTGGGGAAGTGTAAAAAACCCCACAAAAAATAACTGCACATAGCTACATATGTCATGTAAATCATGGCCATAGAATGTTGACGTGCCACTCACCAAATGCTGCTTCAACTTGGGCATAGTCTTCTTGAGGATACGGTCATGATGCTCCTGGAAACGCATCAGTTTTGGGAAACCAGGAACAAAAAATCCTGGAATTGCATGATGGTGTAAATTACTTTTTAATTCAATAACATCAACAATGTAATAAAAATTCTAATGTGTTTAGTTTGACTCTTCTAATAAATCCCTCTGAAAGTCTGCTGGTGAATGTAGAAACATAAATGCTAAATGTGAAAGCAGCTGAATAAAGTCTGTTTGCTGTCAGGCATCAAAGCTGTTCTCACATGAAGAGCTTCAGCATCAAATCCACAGTCTTCATCGGCTGTGGTCTTTGTGCAGCATCACAGCTGGAAGTAGTTCTGTTTTCTCATCATTATGGAAATGTTAAAACTAAACTTATTTATAAGCAAACTAAATTACACAAATTTAGTGACGCTTGCCAGTAGTTCAGAGAGTTACCGTGCATGGCGTGCTTCTGTCCTGACAGCAGTTTGACCAGAGCCCAGAACGCATCTTCTTCATTCATGTAGATGAGCAGCAGAGCTGTGATTTGACTCATTCCCTGACAGTAACCCACCTCCTGTGGAGACAAGATCATGAAGACAATCACCGCAAACATTATGGGCTTGAGAAGGAATTCACAAAGTCAGACTTAAACTGAGAGCCAAGAAAACTACAAAGATTTTAATGACATCTCTGAGACATTGTTATACAAACTACATTCATTCTTTTTTTTAACATTTTAGATTTGAACCCTGAACCTTTGAACTCACAAACAGGCCACTTCCTGGCTGCAGCACTTTCCCACACAGCCTCGCAAATTGTTGTAAACTTTACACCAAAGCAAATCCATCCTTTTTTAGACCTTTTGTTCCCATCAAATGACATTTAATTTCCTTTGTCAAATAATTAACTAACTTCTAATACTACACATTTGTAGTAGACATCTCCATACTGAGAAGCATCTACATTATTATATGTATATACTTTTTATGACTGTTTGCACCATCACACAGGAATACATAAAAATTGCATTAAAACACACATGCTACATACATGAAACTTTCAGCTTAAGCTTGTATATTACAAACTAGGGGTGTCAAATTATTGCAGTAATTGAGAATGATTAATTACAGACATTTAAGCGTGTTTTTTTTGTAATCGCATTAATCTCAATTTTGTGTCTAACGGTTACTTTTGTGAAGTCCATTCAGGTCTGATGATGCCCACATAGAAGAGCATTATCCCTCATATACCATGGTAATTAAAAAAAAACTAAAATATTAAATGAAATATCAGAACTAACAGTCCCGCTTTATTTTTAAGTTTAAATAGTTTTTAACCAAAAGCTCACTGTTTAAAATGTGGTGTGGTTGTGACGTTAATACAGTGCCTGCTCCGACCTCGCTTTGTTGCCCTTTCCTCTCTGAGGAAATTGACCGTCATGAAAAACTAAGCAAAGAGTCAGTACAGAGGGAAAGGTCACCTCTTACCGTTTGTTTTTGTCCATATGATAAAGCAAACATATTTCTTTAATATACACTTTTTAAATATTTTATGAAAATATAAAATGAGCAAATAAGTCATTAAAATTAACTAGTAACTTTAAAAAGTTAAGGGACTCCAAAGAGACATGATCATGTTTGGTCCTCACACTTATAGTACCGACTCACCGTATTGTACATGGAGTATGCAGTAAGGACGTGGAACAGCGCCTGCTGTCTGTGGAGGGAAAATAAAGCAAAATGTTAACAGTCTGAACAAACACCTCATCTTTATTTAAAAAGGTTCATTTTGGGTTTGACAATCTGCAACTTCAAGTTAGTGTTGAATAAACGTGATTAAAAAAATGTAATTCTTTTGTTTTAAGTTGGGTTATTTGGACTTAGAGTTTTCTTTTAAACATTTCATCTTAGTACCTTCACGATGAAGCTGCAATAAGTTCAGATGCCAGGACAAACTTATGTTGCATTTTAATCTAAGTTTAAACAGGTCTCTGGAAAATTGGTGTGAAAAACATGAGTTAACAAACACTAAAAGCTTCTAAAACTTTGGAGAAACAATTCAAACTAATTTGTTTTAGAAATCAGTTGAGATTACAAATTTGCTGTCTTTAAGACCAGATTTCTTTAAATGAGAAATAAAAGTGACTTTTACTGTAGAATTCATTCAGTTCAATCTATCCAAAAACCTTAATTGTAATTTAGTTTATTTTGGCTCACTTTAATTCCAAAGATAAAAATAGAAAACAAAACCAGTCCTTTAGAGAGTGTCTTTTTTTTTTTTTTAATTCACTTGATCTTGATTGGCGTGGAAGGACTCACTTGACATCGTAGCGATGCATGAACATGATGTGGTCCCTGTAGGTTCTGTTCACATCCAGGTCAATTTGCCGGACATCAGGAGACATCCCTCTGGCTCTGGCCTTCAGCTTCTGAACAACGGAAGAGGATGAAGCACTGATCTTATGAGAACCATCACATTTCTGCTGAACATTTTTGTATTTTGATCTAATTTAACTATCAAATAAAAAGTACACACATTTGTGAAGTTTAATGTAACAACTTTTAACTACTGTACTTCCAGAATGCTATATACACAACATCTCTCTCTCTCTCTCTATATATATATAGATCCTCCCAGGAGGTGAACTTTCTCTGCAGATACATTCTTTTCATGCTAAACAATCAGTACCAACAACTAATCCTAAAAATCTTTTCATTCACAATAAAAGTTGATGTGATTGTTCCAGAGTGGATAAGATGTTGCTTGTTCACCTCGTAGAAGTCCTTCTTCTCCTCTTTTATTTTGGGAATGTCAAGCAGTAAACTCCACACTTCCCCTCGGAGCTGCAGGGGAATGCCCTTGTAGATCCTCCTGACCAGCTGTGAGGAAACCAGCAGGAACAGTTTTACTACACGACTCACAAGATCCACATAATACGGATTCATTTCAAACAACAAAGTTCACTTGTCTAAAATCATCACGTACCAACATAGATTTCTCATATTTGACCCAAACATGTCCTTATAAAAGTTTCTAAAAACACTTAAGACTTTGCAACAAATTGAAAGAAAAACCCCTGAGTATAGGCTCGAGTGTGATTACGTCTTCATACGGAGACACGATCATCAAAAGAAGGATCTGCAGAAACCTGTTAGAGCTGTCTGATAAAACCTTTAGTTTCTGCAAAATGAGATGCAAAATAAGCATCTGGCCGCTGCCAGAAACGTCTCCTCTCAATGCGTAGAGATACACGAGCTGTGCGTCGGAATGAACTGCACTTTCCTGGAGCAGAAGCAAAGGGCTGAGGAAGGTGAACCTCCGCCATCTGGCTGGAGGAGTTCCAGAGGAGCACAAGCTGCTCTGCATGCATAACAGAGAAGATTCTGCAGAGATGGGAAATTGTTCAAAGAGCTAAAGAGAAAGATTAAGTCTTAAACTCACAGAGCAGAAACAGAAAGCCAATTCTCCATCAGCGGCTGTTAAACCAAAGTGATGACCAACTGAGGAGGTGGTGGAGTGTTTCCAGTGATGGAAAACTCCCTGCAGCTGAAAGTTAGAGATTCAAAAACATTTGGAATTCTCATATTGATGTGATTCCCAACACTAGGGATGTTCCAATCTGATCATGTAGCTTCAGACTCGATCAGAACCGAATGTTGCTTCCTGATCAGGGATTAGGATATTTTTATTCTAATCATGATCAGTGTGTTTCATGTTGAAACGCCTTTGTACAAATGTAAAGCATCAAATTTCCCACATTTTAAAACAAAGACGGTGGATGCGAATTTGACGCACAAATTATGTTCGGTGTGAATGGAGAGTTGATTTAAAAGGGCCATACATTGAAAAAACAACTTTTTGAGCTTTTAAGTGTATTATACTGTTCATTCTTCACTATAAAAAACCTCAAAGCGATATTTTGATCCGGTCACGCATTTCTGAGTAGTCGTCTAAAAACCTGTGCTCTCTGCAGCAGCCCCTCCCCTACCCACGAAAATGAGCAGGTTCTCATGAGCTGACGTCATAGATTTCCTTTCAGGAAGAGTTTGCGCTGCCAGCACCGCATGAACCACATTTGATGACAAACATTCAGTAGTTCTGAACATCCTAAAGCTACAGTCACAAAACTTTCACACATGAATAACTATCTCCTTTGTACTAGTAAGCAGTTATTATTTTTTTTGTTGATAGTTGTATTTTTTGCTCGATTGTTGAACCCTCTTTACAGAAGTGTTCTGTTTAAGTGTTAAATGATAAAATAAAGTTGATAACACATTATAACCTAAATCTGTTTATAATTGGTTAATTTTTTAAAACGTGTTACCAAAGTATTGGTATCAGCAGATAATCAAAATCAAATGACTCAGAATCAGATAGGGATAAAAAAAATTGATCAGGACATCCTTACTTAACACCATCAGCTACACCCTGCAGCACCCTGTGCTTTGGTGCACTACTGTAAACACAATCTAGAATTCAAAAACGCAGCAGTGAGGCCGATTTAACTTGTAGGATGAGCAATGAGCTTCTTTCATGAAAGAGTTAAACTACTTCAGAGGTTGAAAATCTAAAAGCATTCACTCCTGCTGATCGAGCTGCAGACGTGGGGTTTATATCTGATGTCTGGCCTAAACCAGTTAAACTGAACGGAAAAGAGCAAAGCCAGCAGAGAGCTGATTTACAAAGGTGTGTGAGGATGAGCGGGGCCTTCATGAAGGCTCATAAATCTGATCTCACCTCCATGCCGGGTTCTGCCACCCTGATGTATGTGTGCAAAAAGGCAGAGGAATGCCTCATTGAGGAGTAATGGCTCTGGTTCTGGATGTGTAATTTTTGACATCTACACTCCATCCGCCTCTCAGCGCCACGCTCGGTTGCTCGTGCAACAGCCATGTAATTAGGCTCAGATGAGCCTGTTAAGACTAATCAGCCATGTTTGTGTTTACAGACAAGTTGACACTTGCAGAGGTCCTCTAACCGTTCTGTACTTACTGTAGGAAATAATAGGACGGTAAAAAAATGTCAACTGTAATAATGATGCAATAAAGTGAAATTGATTTAGAATTTTCTTTTAAATTGCAGCTCTTATGAACTATTTCATTGAATCTTTTTTTGGACATCAGTCTTATATAGTCTTTTGAAAACAGTAATTAGCGTTTTCTGATTGTCTTAAAATCTAGAAATGAAAGGTCGAGGCTTGGTAAAAACTTAATCCAACTTCTTATTGAGGTGTGTTCACACTGACCCCAGCTATCCAACCTCATATGGACGCATCCTTCCATTGGTTTTCTACAACCAGATCCAGGCTGTCTTCGGGCGAAAAATAGGCAAGCCCGTTTGGGGCGTGCAGGTAGCCTATACACATATCAAGAACATATACAACACACAAGGATAAGTAAGGGTGAAGTAGGTGAGATGCAGACTTGTACAGATATTTCTTTTTTTTTGACCCTGCAAATTCTGCTGACTGTGCTAGGAGCCCACTAGTGCTGTTCACATGATACATGCACACTCCTTGCATCCAGCCTCTCTGTTAGAAATTAGGAAATTAGACAATCAGAGTGTAGTTTGTGTGGGCATCCTACGAGTGTCATTTGGACTCTTATGTATCACAAAAGTGACATAAGAACATTGTCACTCATACGTCATAAGTGCGTGGAACTTCCACTATCTTTTCCAATACACCCACAACAATGGTACGCTCCATTTTCATAACGTCACTTAAGGTGGCTGTACAAGCCTCAAGGGAGACTGCAGGAGACACCTGTGCTCCCCTTAAGGTGCGACCATTCCTCCTTAAGACCCTCCACAGACCTGGACAACCCAAAAAGTAGAATAATAAAATAACAGGCAACAAGAAGCTGGAATTTCATAATTATTACAGTCAGGTGTGAATGTTTGTCTAAAATGGGCGGGGCCTGTCAACACACTCATGTTACAAACATAGCTGTTGGCGCCAAGAATCTTCACATACAAACTTGTCAACATGTACACAATACAACCATAGCTCACACGCACACTTATGCATACAAACCAACACATGTAAAACATTTCATCGTGTCACATAAACTAATTGTGCAAACGTGAGCTGACACCTGTGTTCAGGTGAGTGTTTATATTTTGCTGAGGTGGATGATGGAACGTAAAAAAAAAGAAAACAGGAGGGAGAGTTCCCCTCACTGAAGCAGCAGCAGGACCTTCTTTATCAGTTTCAAACCGTGAGCAAATCAAAGGTCAAAGATGTGACATTTACCTTCTCACTGTTCTTGTATTTGTCCCAGCTTTTCAGCATCTTCAGCCACTTGGTGGTCCTCTCCACCTCTGTATGCTTTTGCTGTGTAAATAATAACAGGTTTGCATTAACTCATTTTCTGCTGAGTTCATGATATAAAACAGGCCCACAAACAAGCTGTCATCACGTCTTCGCAACAACTAATTTTGTTGGACAACAAATCAAATCTCTATTATTGAAGACGTATAAGGAAAAGAAATGCCTTAAAGTGATGTAGATCTGCTGTGTTGAACTTAAAACATCTGAACTAAACTCAGCCTGTGAGGTTTGGAAAGCTCAACACTTTTGTTTGTAGGAGGAGTGGAAATACAAAGACTGATATTTTTAGACAAGACAGGGCTTGAAATAGAGCAAAAATATCCTGATTGTTCTCTGTTCAGCATAATTATAAAGAGCATTGAGTGAGGACAAATCTGAAATCTTCTGCACATCAACGGCTTTTCTTAAATATAAATCTTCCAGCTGGAACTCTCCAAGAAATCTATTTCCCTGCATTTTCATTATTAAAAACAAAATTTGGCATGTTTTTGAGGGGTTCTTTGGCGCTTCACAGTGGAGGGGAGTGCCCTCCTTTAACTCTTGCTGAGAGTTTTTTGAATCGGTCATAATCATGTGTGGGTAACTGATGAGACCCATCAGAATCTGCGTTCATTGTAGCCCATTTATGATTCTGTCAGCGAGGTCAACATCTGTTTGTTCTTCATTTATCAGTCACAAAAACAAGAAAGATGTTTAAAAAAAACTATCACCCACCTTCTCCTCCAATGAGTCGTAGGATGGAAGTTCATTTTGACTGAAGAGAAGAGAGGAAACGAGTCAGATTGGAATCAGGATTTTAAAGCTAATCTGTCCTTTTAAAAATACTCGAGTCAGAGGTTGTCACTCCCCACAACTCCTTCTGTCAAAGGAGGAAGATCAAGAGAAGGATCAGTGCTCACACAAACAGGAAATAACAGAGTGGACATTCTTTAATCTAGACTCATATTCTCTGAGTTTCTGAAGCGTCTCCTGGTCTCAGAGCAAACAGAAGTGCAGCTCAGCCACGGCTGGGAAGGGATTTTATTGATGCTGTTGTTTTTTCAACACAGGAAGGGTGTCTTAAACCAAGCTGTGAACATTTGTTTTTTTTCTTTTTTTTTACTCAACTATCTGCTGTTGTGTTTATTTGGAAATCTAATATTTTTAACACAAGTTTTATTCTTATGACCCAAGACTGCTATGAACTCTCCTTACCCTTTAAAAAAACTAACCAGAAAAAGTACACCCTTGGTGTACAATGGTCACTTGTTTCTTGCATGGTCAAAGACTTGTGTTCAGATTAATAATTACACCTGAGAAAACAATCATTGAGAGCCAAAGACCAAACTGCTTGGAAAATCCTGAAATTCCAACAGCTCCTCATGAGGGGGCAGTGTTGTCAAAAAAGATATTGAACTGTCACATTTCTTTTTAATTCCTAAAAAATAAAACCAGGTTGTCCTCTGAATAACTTTGAAAAAGCGACTGCATCTCTTTACTAAACCACTTCACTTCAATAACACCCTTTTACCAGCTGTCATTTCGTGATCTACACTTTTTTTTTCTCGTAATGCACAAGTATTAATCCATTCAAACCTTTTGGTTCTCTGGATAACCTAAAGCATTCAGATTTAACTTAACTGCACCAGAGTTCATTTGCAAGTTCATTTGAAGACCACTATCCTCAAGTGGACCAGAGTCTGCTTGTTTTGGTTCAAGTTCAGGTGAGCTTTCACAGCTACCAAAGTAAACAAACTGATGTGGATCAAAATGCAAGTGTGATCCACAGTGTTCTTTTCTGTGGATCGTTTTTTCTTTTTTTTAAAATAGACTTTTTCCAGCTCTTCATTACCTCTTTTAGTACTTTACAGAAATGCGGGTACATTCAGTCCACATCAGTTTGTTTATTTTGTTGTGCATTAAAAGACCAGAAGAACAAGCAAACTCCGGTTTTCCTGAAACAAGCAGCTGGACTGCGTGAGTGAAAACAGACGCACAATGGACCAAAAGGGCAAAGCAAACTATAGAGAATAAAGGACGAAGATTATGGAAGGTTCTCTCCCGCATTAGAACTGTTGTTAGAACCGTATGTCTTTTCAAGGCGGTTTGATCCGCTTCAGTTTGTGGTCTCTTCTCAAGAGTCTGTAAAGACAAACTGAAAGAAAATGTACTATCATTCCCAAACCCAGAAAGACTAAAGCTGCATTCACACTGGATGATTTGCATGGAGTTTTAATCTTAAGTCAATATACAGAAACGATCTAAGGTCCTGTGGCACCATTCCAGCGGCGGGTGCAGTGCGTCAGTAGCAGGATTGGAGCGGCATGTCAGCCAATGAGGGATTTAATTTTGGACATTTTCAGTGACTCGATCACTTTTCAGGTTGAAAAAAATTTGAATATGGCTGCTCGACGCACAGATTTTCATTCTGAACTTCCATCCATGGTTTTTACCTGCTGGGACCGTGGGTTTGCTGAAGATTGTCCTGGTTACGGTTGGGCAAAGGCGACTATAGCCTGGACAGGTTTCCAGCCTGTCACAGAGCCCATGGAGCTGGAGCGATTTAGCCTGCTATGCAGGGTTCAGCAGAGCTAGCAAGCGCCGCCGTGCAGCAGAGCTCACTATGCTGGCCCGCCGACAGTTGGCTGCTTGGCAGAAGGAGAACTTCCGGGGAGGCCGTCGTAGCCGACGCAATCACTCCAGCTCCATGGCTTTATGATGTCTTTCTTATTTTCATGGAGACAATAATAGAAAAGATCCTACAGTTTTATCTTTATTTTTCCCTCTCTGCTTAATAACCTAACTGGGCCACAGACAGACGGAAGTAACGTCTAAAACGGCTTCCCGGCTTAACTCTACTGCAAAAGTGAAGTGTACTGCATGAGGAGAAACGGAAGAATCTGGTGAACCCAGAAATGGCGACGTGCTTGCCAGCGCCTCTGTTGAGCTCTCCATAACATATAAACCAAATCTACTCGCTCAACATCTGCCATGTTTGCCATAATGTGGAAACAAATGAAGCCAAGAACATTTTACAGCAGGCGGCAAGCAGTAAATTTGACCGCGTCAAAAGAGAGGCAGCAGACACGAATGTGACGCGTTGGTCACGTCTGATGTAAATGCAGCATAAAGAAGTTCATGTTCCATAAGCACCGTAAGTCACCTGTTCTATGTCCTCATTTATGCTAACATTTTTATGTACTATTTTCAGTTTTTTCATGGTTTTCTTATGCATCATCAAAAGTGTTACAAATTTTCACTGACGTTTCACAGTTAGTTCTATTTTTTTTCAATGTGAGTCCACTGAAAATAAACCACACTTCACAAACACCTGTTTTTCTAAAGCAAAATTCAATAAACCCAGAAGCTCTCCTCCTCCTCCCTGACCGTCACATTCTTTTTTTTAATGCCTTGCACCTCAGGAAACTTCTGTCCCTGTCAGAAACGATCAGAAAACCCAGAAGAGTCCATCCTCCACCACCCTCCATGTCACACCGCCCACAGAAAGGTCTGGATCGCACCACTCCATCCTAACACTGATGCTCTGTGATTATGGTTAACCCGGTTGTTTCTTGCCTGCATGTGTTGGCCTAAATATAACACACCAACGGTGCTGCCTGAGAGCCTGGTGGCCTTTAGACGAGCCAAATCCACAAAAACTCTGCCGGCTTCACAGCCAGTCTCTGTCTTGTGAGGCGCTGCTTACTGGCTACTTACTGGACGAAGCCAAAGCGGTCGACGACTTTATAGAGGTTGTAGTTTGTGTCCTCCCAAGGCTCCACAACGGCTTCTTTTCCCTGGAAGAAAAAAAAAAATCAAAAGAAAATTTGAGGAGCTTCACTCACAACTCTGAAGAAAAAAAAATAGAGTCAAAGTTACTTTATAGTACCAAGAACATTATTTCACCATAAGATTTTAGTTCAAAGAACATAAACACCAATAATAGTTGTTAAATGATCACTACATTTTTTTTAAAGCACACTCCAAAAAGGAGTGTTTTTAAGGCAATAAAAATCCTCTGTACTCACACTATCCACTTTTCCCTGACAGACATGAACATTTTCACACTTTTCTCTATTGTCTAAACTCTCAAAGTTCAAACTTTAAGGAATTGTAGAATTAAAACTAAGATCTAACTTGATTGAAGATTTATGTAAACTTGGCAAACTGAACATATTTTGTACAAGGTCAACAGCCAATCAAGATGCAGAACATAGTAAGATGCTGTGAACATGCTGCAAAAAAAACAAACAAACAAACAAAAAAAAAAACATGCAAAATTTCACAGAAAAAAAGCTAAAGCACAAGACTGCAAAAGGTGAACCCCGATATAGGGAGGGAACACTGTAATTTAGTTTGATTAGAAAGACATCTCTGGTATACTACAAATTTACACATCAGGTTGATAAAGGTCAGAGGTTAGCGCTGCCTCAAATTAGAAACTCTTTCTTCTTCAAAGCAGTAACCAGGACATGATGGGAAATGTTTTTACAAAGTTAGTGAGAACTCATGGTGGTTACTACCATCATCCAACTCAACTCATAGCTTAGTTCTAGAATTTATAATTTGCAAAGGGAGGGATAGAAAGAGGTGGAGACAGTTTAAACAAACAAGCACATTGAGAACAGAATTGATCAGATTATGGGATTTCCTTAGCTGTGATTTCATCATGATACTATACTTAAGCATATATGTGTTATTGCAATCTGCCTAAAATCAACAGCCTAACCTTCCATGTCTTCTTTGTTATGTTTTGACAGCTCCCTTTAGGGGCCACCACAGTGAATCATACTGCTCCATCCAACTTTCTCCTCTGTATCCTTCTCGTTCACACCAATCTCCCTCTTGTCTCCTCTTCTTCTAGGCCTCTTTCCTTGTTGCTCCAACCTCAGCATCCTTTTACCAGCATCATCACTGTTCCTCCTCTCAACGTGTCCAAACCATCTCCATTTGCTTCCCTGCATTTATCTCCAAAACATCAACCACAATCTGTTCCTCAGATGATTCATTCCTGATCCTATCATCCTGGTCAACATCTTCATCTCTGCTACCTCCAGCTCTGCTTCCTGTCTCCCAACCAGCAACATGGCTGCTCTCAATAGTGGTCAGAAGGCACATTAAATCAATAATGTTAATGTTAACGTCCAGACGAATTCTTGCCAAAGAAACTATTTTAACAGATACCATAAAAAGTCACAGAGCACAGACATAAATCCATCTCTTGATTTTCTATCCATCTACCCTCTTTCATGAAGGCTGACATTTCAGGCATTATGAAATAAAACTTCTTTAAGCTCTGGTCAGAGATGAGAAATTTAGTTTATTATTTAAAAAACGATCATAATAAGATAATAAAACATCTGCTTGCTGTTGTTTAGTGTGCATCTGTGTGTTCAGGTTTCAGCAACTTCTGACTGAGATTCCAATTACATGCCATCCACGTTCCTCTGGGGCAGAAAACTCTGCTCTGATTGGCTGCTATTTGACTGGGGGAGCCACAACTTCAGTGTCCTTGGGGGGGAGGATGTGTCAGCTTCACTGTATGTGTATCTGTGTGTGTGTGTGTGAGCAACAATTATCAAGTGTGAAATGAACAATCAGACCCTCACCTGCGTCACTGCCTGACCTCCAGTCTCTCAAAAATGTCCACAGTAATTCGGTGAAATAGAAAACCTACGGGCTAAACATGTGAGGAAACATCTTCTAGAGAAGGTAAGCGGAAGGAAGGATAGAGCGGAAAACGATAGAACATAAAGATGAAAAAAAAACTCCACAGCCACACGTTTCTATGTATGAATACAAGGAAAAAACTGTGTCCTATGCAAGTTTTAGCACAAGGTACTTTAAAATAACCAGAATAATGATGTAAATGCTTAAAAACATTAACTCTGTTGACACAGAAATGTTTTTATTGTTCCTCAGTCCCTCAATAATGTTGAGTTGTTCTCTTCATACTTATTCTTGCTGATAGTTATCTAAAGAGACATGGCTAAGGTCACCTGTAAGGATGTAGGTGATTGACCATGGGCCTCCGCCCAGTGGTACATGGCCGGAACACAAATGGAGGCATCCGGACCAGATGCCCGAGCCCCCTCAACTGGCATCTCTATGTTGGGGAGAAGCGGCTCTACTCTGAGCTCCTCCCGGATGACTGAGCTTCTCACCTCATCTGTAAGGGAGCGCCCAGCCACCCTACGGAGGAAACTCATTTCAGCTTCTATCCTAATCATAATTAAAATATACTGGGATCATTTAAACCAAATATTGCAAATAAAATAACCATTAAATGGAAAAGCAAAAAATAAAAATTCTACTGAATCTGAAGGTAAAAATTTAAATCTCCCAAAATTATGGTATTTATTATATTGGAACGATCTGGTCCTAAGTAGTTGTTCCCCAGAAGATTGCTTTTTCATTTTCTCCTTAAAAAAAGCAGCTTTTCAGCCCCAAATCATTACATCTCTACCACTATACCAAACACTTGGTATTATTGGCTGATTCTTTTGCCTAGAACAGTGTTTCCCAACCTGGTCCTCAGGGCGCACTGTCCTGAATATTTTCCATGTTTCCTTGCTTATGCACCCCTGATTCAGCTCATCGTCCGGCTCTGCAGAAGCCTGACAATGACAGTCATCAAATGCAGGGGTGTTTGAACAGGGTTGGATTGAAAAAATGCAGGACAGTGTTCCTCGAGGACCAGCGTTGGGAAACACTGGCCTAGAATCTCTTCACATCTTGAATAAATAAAAAAAAATTTGTCTGTCTTTCTCAGATGGACGGAAACCCATTTTTTTGGACAAAAAAAAATTGTTTTTTTTTAAAGTGACGAGTAGCAAACCAAAGTTATGCTAACATGTTGGTTTTGGTAAGGAACACTTTTCTTTGTTTTCTGCAAACAAAAGTGAATTTTTAAACTAAGTTGCTTAACATAAACTTGGACTGTTGTCCTTAAATTGTTGAAAGAATTAAGATCTTTAATGTGGTGGTCAGTGGTTTTTGGGCCAGTCTGAAGACCAGATGTTTGTGGACAAAGATCTAAAAAGTCCCAGCCCACCCAGCGTCTGATCTGCTCTCCCAGCAGAAACTCACTACTCCCATAAATACAGCACTAAAATGAAAACAGAAACGGCTGATGAAAACAAACACAAATGTTGCTCACAATAACATGAAAGTTGCCTTCACATATACCAGCTGATAAAACGGTTACCAGCTAGGGGTTAGGTTGTTGTGTTGGAACAAAAACAAACCCAAGAATAGAAAAAAAAACCTCAAGAACATCATTAAAAAGCTCCAATCAACACTGGCAGCTACGAGACAACAATAATGATAATAGAACATGAAACTCCTCCCATCTCCAACTATGAAATCTAATTCCATTTGAACTTTGATTCACTCCCGCCTCCACCAACCTCCGTCTCAGCTCTCCATGGCCTCTTCACTCCTAATGAGGTACCTTGATTATGCTGCTGAACTGCATTAAAGGGATTGTTTACAGACAGAAGTGACAGAAGGTTGGGGAAGAAGCAGCTCTGATACGAGGGAAGAAAAAGCAGCAATGTTCAACAAACTGCAGACAAAAAAATAGAAAACTTTCAAATGTCCCCTGCGACAGACTGGCGACCAGTCCAGGGGTGTACCCTGCCTTCGCCCATGAGTGGCCGGGTTGGGCTCCGGCAACCCCGTGACCCCGAAAGGGATAAAGTGGATTAGAAAATGAATGAATGAATGAATGAACTTTCAAATGTAAATGGCGTGTACTTTATATACTTAAATTTTGTTTTTCTACCTTATTTTAACCCTTTAATACCACATTTTAAACTACTGTAACTCTTCAACTGTTCAATTAATGTAATTCCAGCAGATTCTGACACAAAAAAAGCAGCTTAGTGCCAGTCGGCAGCTCACACTTTCATTCCTCACTTAACTGCATTTACTGAGTTTTCTTTGAGAATCCCAGTTCCATATGTTGCAGGTTTGATTTCCATGCAGTCTGACCCAGCAGGCATGGAGAGTACCAGCCTGAGTGACTGACGGCAAAGAAATGAACGGTATTCACGGTTCTTACTTTGTCATATTTGGCCACAATTTCCACCCGTTCCTGGTCCAGTTTCAGCGCTGCCTCCTGCTCGTTATCAGACGCTGCAAACAGAAAACAGATAAAGTTTTACAAAAGCCTTTAAAAAAAAAAAAAAAAAAAAACTTTTTACAGGAAGTTCTAAATATACCATTGATGACAGAAAAATAGTATCAGGTTTAAAATTTGATTTTGAAACTGATTCCAGGAATATTCCAGGAGTGCATTCGGACAACAAGAGGTTTTTTCTATATGAAGACTAACTTCCAGCAGTATTTTTAAAATGTGAAAAGTTCCAATTATCTGCATTTATATCACAACATTCTTAATGTTTGAGAAAATGAAAAAAAAACTTTACTGTAAATGATGAAGGAATTTATTTTAAATGCTTGTTTTCAAAAAAGACCAACCAGAAAGAAGAGTTTCTATTCATATTTATGCTACATATTCTGTAAACTGAAATCCATTTGACATTATTCCTAATAAATGAATAAATAAAATGAATCAAGTTAAGAACCCTTTCTTGCACTTGCATTCTACCATTTCTATATTTATTTCAGTGGTTTAATAGCGGAACAGCGAAGATACAAACACCGGTTATTCATCAGGAAGTGATGAAGAACAGAAGTGAAAAACACAACCGGACTGTTAGCCTTCACATCAGCTCCAAGTATGACAGTGTCCAGAACATGGAGTCAGATAAAGAAAAAAAAACAGGAATGACTGTGGAGTAAAGCATCAAAAAATGTTAACAAGTTGTTGAAATCTTGCTAAAGGTAATGATCCCGAATGAACTCAGAGCTGTGAATCAATATCAGCTCACATCACCGTTATAACCTTCAGTTCACACATCACTCTGAACCCTTTAGGGTCATAAATCAGTGTTTCTAACAACAGTTTAACAAACTGCAAACACACACTTCCTGATTCAGTGACAAGCGTACGGTTATGAGTCTGTTTACTAAAAGTGACAAAAACACCCAAAGAGTCAAAGAGATGCAGAAAATTATTTAGCAGCTGAACACAAACCAAGCTTTTTGAGTTTTTATGAAATAAAACATTTTAATTTCTTTAAACATCAGAAATTTACACGCAGATCTAAACATTGCTCAGACTGGATGAATGAAAATAAGTCCCAGAGTTACTATTACAGAAAAGGTTTGAGGTTCTCCTAAGAAACCCTTGTACTAGAACATGCTCATCTTCAGATGTTGTGTTGCAGCTGATTCCTTTGGGCCTTTTCTTTGACAAGAGCCATTCTCCCACTTCCTGTCTGGGCTCGGAGGAGGAAAGACTCAAGCTGAATTCAAACAGAAAGGCTTCTCATGGAGCTGCTGGCATTTTTATGACAGGATGGTGAGTGCTGGTGAAAGGCAGGTTGCCAAGAGGACACAGCAGGAGAAACCAAACTCAGAGCAAAGAAGCAAATAATGTAAAGCTGTTTTGTTTTCTGATCCTGGAGGGTTGGCCCCGTGGGCCCCTGAGTGAAGAAAGAGAGCTTCAAGTCTTTAGTAATCAACTGAGGCTAGTTCAACTAAATGCAATAGAGGCATTTTCATGCTCTGAGGATCACACTGATGTCAAAGACGTCAGTCGGTGTGTTGGCTTTAATTTGTGGATGATGAGCTGCTAGTTACCTCCTGTCGACTCACAAGGACCTTAAAAAAAGATATCCGAATTCACGAGGTTAGAGAAAAATTTAAAGAGATTCATCAACCAACAGTTTTCATTGCTGAAAAAACAAAATTTAGATTTTAATTTAAAAAACTGATTCAATGTTTTTATTTTAAAATGTCATTAAACTCTGTTCCAGGACTGTTCTAACAATACATTACAGTTCTGAAAGCTTTTTGCGATTTATCGGACTGAGGTGAACCCAGAGGAACAACAGATGATCTGAAACAGTCTCCTCTGCTCCAGTTAACTGGAATCAACATCATGACTTATCAAGTACTGGGTTTCATTTGAACTTAAACTACCATTTGGAACATGTTTTTGCGTAAGATAAAGTTCCTTTCATGTCCTCAAAACTCCGGACAAAAAAACTCAAAAAGCAGGAACGACCATTAATGACTTTGAGGTGACGGTTAAGGAGGGAACATCCAAGAAACAGTTTGGCTGACCAACAGCTGTGGATCTACTGTCACAAACAACACAAAGTTCACTTAATGTTAACGTCCCCCACCCCCCACCACCACCACCACTGAGATGACCTTCCAGCAGCTCCTCCCTCAGCTGCCAGTCGCTGGTATCACTTCATCTAACTGTCCTCGCCCGCTGTGACTGAAATGTCTCTGTTTACCAAGACTCCCATCCTGATAAACAGCCCCCCACCCCCATCAAGCACCATTTGTTCATCTGTTAGCATCACGCAGATTATTTCTGCTCCCATCCTGGGTTAACTACGACAACGGTACAGACAGAGAACTGTTTCCTCGCTGACATTAAGCTAAAATCACGGCAGTTTGAGCTCCACAGGCTGCAGAAAATGATCCAGAGCTTCTGCAGTTTCCAGATGATTCTATACGATTCATGCTCAGAGTAAACCCTGAGAGCATGTTTCTGCAGAACATTACTGGCTGCAGAGTAGCAGTTCTGTAAATGAGTATTCAAACATCACAGAACACGTTTTTCACTTTCATCCCTGAAAGAAGAAGCTGGAACGTCTGAAACTCCAGCAGAAGCAGGTTTATAACCTTCAGGCCAAAAACACACAGGCAGACCTGATCCTGTTAGCTTGATTCAGAGTCATACTAAGCTGCAGAATCCTTTCATGATCTAATGGAATAATCATCTCAGCATGAAGTGGAACAAACACAATGTAGCATCTCTGTCATGATCACAACCTCGTGAAAATGTTACTAATTAAAGTGAGACTGCTGCAGCATAACAAATGACCACAACACTAACACAGCCATGCAAATGTGCAGACGGACTGAACATCTGTGACCAACGAGATGTCAGACACGAGTCGCTTCCTGAAAAACTTTCACAACAACAAAAAACTAACGGTTGTGTTATTATACTTTGATGTTTACCACACAAGAACTGCCTTGTGTCATAAGAAAAAGTGAGGCATTGGCACACAACAGTTGTGCGTCGACACTGCCATCGTGCTTGCTTTGTGACGTTAGCTGCTGTTTGTGCACAGAGCTGCTCTGATGCTAACGTGTTAGTGCATGTTTGCTCACAGTAAGACGGGAGAAAAGTTTACTGCAGACCTGAATCTGTGAGGTGAGACGATCAAGGCTTTTTAATCGGAACGTTTCACTCAGAATATAAGATATGATTAAAAGATATGATTATAAGATATGATTATAAAAGAAGATTATGAATATAAATGTCCATTAGTAATGAAAGTAGATTAAACTTTTCAGTGGAAATGCAGTTTTTTACTCCATCCTCCATGCTAACCTGCTTCTATTGAGCAAAAACTGTGACATTTTCCAGCGAGTTCCAGAATAAGAATATGAAAAGATAGATTTATAAAACAAATAATCTCTTTTAGAGGACAGGGGATCATTGCTATTTTAAAGAAGAAAAACTTCCACCAATGAATCCAAACGTTGATCTTTCTGGTTTTCTTGACACAAACCTTCTGGTCAATTTGAAAGTGATATTTGCAACGACTAACAAAATCAGCAAGAAACAGAGGAAGTGGAGCCGATGCAGGTGACAGAATAATTCAATAATCCCAGGTCAGATTAGTAAATTGAGTTTGTGACTGAGTGGAAACACGAGTCACAGACTTAGCAGCGAAGATCATAAAGTCATTAAAAGTGAAGCATGAATTCAGCAGGAATGTTTTTTTTTTTAAATCAAATTAGCCTTGTTTTAACGTAACCTAATAAGTATCAGGATGACACATAAACTTTACCTTCAGTAAAGAAAAATACATCTATGTGTTTGAACGGAATAGAAAAGGATGGAGTTAAAAAAAAAAAGTGTTGATCAAAGACAGAAATGTGTTTGTCATCATAATCAAACAGCAGGAAGTCCAAAGCTGAACTTTTTACCTATTTTAAAGCCCTCTTCTGGATCCTCCAGGCGAGCCTTGCTCCGCATTGGTCACCGTTAAACCAGATCAAGTGCAAGAAAAGAGAACCTGTGCTACCTCATCTCATCAGGGTGACGGCCCGCTGCCGCACAGCCACACAAAGGGAGGAAACACCAGCAGAGAAGTGAGATCAGACAGGCTGCAGCCACAATGCTGCCGTTTGTTACTGACAGAAATCTGACTTTCATTCCCACTTGCAGCATTCCCCTCCCCTACACAACAACACAACAAGCTCCATTCAGCACTCGGAGAGACACTGAGGGGACGACCGAGTCCACTCCAGTGACGACAGCTTCAAGATCTCAGACGAGTCTTTAAAATTAGCCAGTTTCAAACACAAAAGCAGACTGAAAGATGAGATGAAAAGATAAATGATGACAGGCTGATGGTAAACAGTTTCCATTAACAGTCATTATTAAATGAACTCGATCAAAGCCCTGTGATGGGGAGCATCATCAAAGACAACTGATGGGTGCGGCTATGGAGAGGGGAGGGGCTACAGGTCAGCAACAGGCTACAGGAAAAAAAGAAAAAACTCGTCCTGTTAATAAAGGAAAATCTGTGTTTAGTCTTTTAATGCCACACATGCACACACAAAAGCTCCTAGACACAAACAGACATATCAATATAAATGACCAGCAGATTACAGCAACAGTTTTTATTGTAATCCCTGGTACTGAGCTCTGCATGGGGCGACTGGGGAGAAAAGACTCCAACAGGAAGAAACCTCTAGCAAAACCAGATATAGAAATTCATCTGAATTCTGCTGTAATGCTGGCAAATCAAGCAAAACCAAACTGTATGATGGAGGAAGAACGGTTTCAGTTTTTTAATCTCACTGCTCAGAAAAGGTAACGATTTTCAGCTTTTAGACGCATTTTCAGGATTGGAGCCCCACAATCAAACTGTTATTGATGCTCAAACACAAATACATTTTTTTGTCATTCTGGGATGCCTTCAATGTCATTAGCTTTGTTACAGAGAATATATATATATTTCTATAAACATATTTTTTCTATGAAACTTAATTTTTCTTTTACTCTGTAACATATATTTTCTCTGATAGTGTTATACTTCAGATTACGGCACAGTTGTTAAGATGTTCTCATTATCAGCACTTTTCTATAACAAATCAGAAAATGAATCAGGTATTATGGATGTCCCAATCAGGTTTTTTTCATCATTTGATTATGAGTACTGATCCAATGCTTTTGTAAAAATGTACATTTAAATAACATTTACGTTTAAAAAACAGATTGTGGTTGTCCCACATCTTTGTTTCATTAACCATTTTTTAAATATTGTAACACTTAAAAAGAGCATCTCTGTGAAGTAACTTGAACAATCAAGTAAGAATATTGCAACTTATTCCTCGGAAAAGAAATGACTTATCTAATAAATATAGGTGATAATTAGTCATGTGTTTAGTGACTTTAGCATTAATATCTTTAAAACTTTTGATCCTTTTTAACTAAACGTGATTCATATCTACATTTTAAATTCTTCAACATTAATGATGACTCTGTTGTAACATCAGTATAATAATGAGTATTCATTACTAGCTGCTATCATTAGAATTGTTTTTTATTTATTTTATTTTTCAGATTATTGGATTCTTTCATGTACTATACCTTATGACTTTAACCTCTAAGACATCACATTTTGGATGATATTACCACAGTAGTTCATTTACTTAACTGGGATTCTGTCAAAGAAATATAAAAGGCATATCAAAGACCAGCTTGGGCCTTAAGGGGTTAAATCCCGGAGCCAGCACTTAGCACAGTTAGCAGCTGCTGTGCAGTTCTCTCTGTCGGCAGCACAGAGAATTTAACATTAGAAAAATAAACAAAAACCAAAACTCTTTTCTGTTGAAATTTATGTGTAGGCTGTTGTTTACATTAAGACAAGCCAATAGAGATACTTGTTGTCGTTATTTAAAGAGTTAGTGAACTGTTTTTTTTTTAGCTTGAACTGTTGCCGTATTCTGCTGTTGTAATACGTTCATGACATGCAGACTTCTAGTGTAGTATTTATCCGGAATCATAAGCTTGTAATATAAATTGCTGGTCATAATATAATAAATAACATCTGATACTGATCGGGAGAGAACATCTGTTACCAATCGAGTCATCAACTACGTAATTGAGCTACGAATTACGAACTACGAATTGATTTCCTGGTAGGGATTGGGACATCCCTACCAGGAATACTTTTTATGTCATGTGTTTTCTTTTAACAAATAAATATCAGTTTGCATTTCCATTGTTAGGAATAAATGTAAACATACAAGCATAAATACAGAGGTAAAAAAACACATCAAAGCTGAGAAACAATCACCTTAACTTAAAATGCTGCATTTCCTGTTCAAACATCAACTGATTATTAACGTACTGACATTGGTAAACCTCCAACTTCCTCATTGGTTGGTTGAGTCCTGAAGTAATTTCCCTTTTCCCTGGAGTGAAAACATTGAAGACTTTCTGCCATCCAATGCATCCCCATTAGAGCCACACCAACATCTATTTAGCTGAAATAGAAATCTGATCAGTTTCTACCAGAAAAACTTTACATGGTGCCTCCCTACTGGACGTAGAAAACATCAGAAGAAAAGAGAAAAGGTTTTTGATTTGTTAACATGGAAAGAGACATTCACAGGCTGTGGAAAACACGTAAGGAGAGCTGTGCATGAAGACAGAATGGATTCCTGGATTTTTCACAAGAGTGACACTGAAAGATCACTTCCGGGTCCTGCAAATGAACCTGTGAGTCAAAAGGCCTCGAAGTGAAGAGTATGTGCATCTCTTTCAAATCAGTGACGGCTATGCAGGGACGTCTCTGCAGCTGCTCTTAGTTTGGATTTCCAACCGAACCAGAGCTGAGCTGCAGACTGAACTCGGTCAGGCGGTTTATTCACAGCTCCGTCTGCCTCTGCATTATTCAGGCTCCCTGACACTTGTCTGTCTTTCTTTTCTTGGCAGCTTAACTGGTGGAAAAAGGCAGAAGTCAGAGCTGCAGCAGAAACCTCGAGTTGTTTTTCACCTTAGAGTCACAGACTTCTGTTCATGAAGGAAACTCCACACGCAGGTTAATAATGAAGCTTCTGCAGAAGATCCACATCCAGCTGCTGCTGGGTATTTCACTAGTTGTGGAGCAGTTCCACCTTAAATATGTTTTTACTAAAGATGACGGAGAAACTTGTTTGTTGCGTACATTCAAATTCATTCCATCATCAAAAGTGAACAAAATCTAAATAGCAGCTTCAAAATATTTCTGTTCTGAAAGACCCGCTTCAAGTTTCCTCCAGAAAAACAACAGATGCGCTCTTCTGTAGACCTCCCTATGGAATATCACTGCCATGCCGCAGCTTTACAGACGTGGCGAGAGTTTATATCAAGCTAACAGGTAGGTACACAAAATGGTTTCCAGAGCTTTCCTAAACTCAATCGACTCCTTCAGGGTGAACCTAATTCCAGACCCTCTTAAAACCACAGAGCTAAACATCTCAGTGATGTTTTATGGAAGCTCTGTTTCATCTGGCACCTTCTCCACCTCAGACCACTGCTGAAGAAACCCACCCTTTACCTCCTCCTGGAAGATTACAGACCAGCTTCTCTTTTTCCAGTTGGATCAGAACGTCTAGCTTGAACTCCTCTGAGGCTAAACTTCCTCCAGGATGTAAACCATCACGGTTTTTCTGTTACCCTCCAGGGGAGTGGAAACTGTTCTAAAGTACTTTCTTGTTGTCATATAATCTCACATAGATTTGAAAATGCATCTTTATAAAGAGTTTGAATTGATCTTCAATCACAAGATGAAATATTCACTATGGAGAATCCCCTTATTGTTTTTTCTTTGTACTTTTGAGGCAAAAAAGGGTTTTCTCATTTATAAACACCAAAACAAAATATTTAATTGATTCAAATTCCACTGTTTTTTGTGTAAAGTAATTTTTTTTCACAAACAGGCAAAATTCAAAATATAAAATAAAATTAGACAAATGTATTTGACAAGTTAATTACTCTGTATATGTTATTAGTCGGACTTAGGAATTAAGCAATTACACAGCGCCGGCTTTACATGTTTTATTAGACTGATTGATGCCTATAGAGTGAAACAACATTGATGCAATATTAAGAAAAAAGCAGATCAGAACTGGTTTGATCTGGATAAACTGGTTAAAAAAAGTTTTGAGCTTCATCAATAGAGAAGAAGGAGAAGTCAAAGGAAAAAAAACCTCACAGTTCATTTACTTAGAACAGCACATTTTCCTTTATCTAACAACTCAAATCCAAACAGTCACTCTCACTAAACTTTAATGTGACCACATCATGACCTGCGCCTCATTTTGGTGAAAAACAAACTTCACATCCCAGTTCACATTTACAAACTTTGTGATACAGAATCTGGAGTTTGGTGAAGCTCCTCAGCAGTTTCACGTTTCTGTTGGTGTTACTTCAGCTCCAGTTTCTCCAGAACAGAGCTGCAGTTTTGGCTGGCAAATCCAATCAACTGGTTCTTTGTCATTTCCTGACGGAATGTGAGCTGGAACGTGTTACAAGCTTTTTAAATACCAGTTTCATCAGGAAAATGAGGAACACAAAGATTTAAATGAAGTCTATTTTCTTTTGTTCTCAGCCTCTTTAAGGTGAATCTGGGTCACCCTGACCTCTTGTCAGAGATGCTGCTGTGGACCGAGACTGCTTGGGTCAATTTAAGACGCTAACCTGGTTATTTTACTGTAGGTTTATTGTGGACCTTTCTGCCATTTTTTCTCCCATCCATAAACTTATGGGTCACTGCTGTAAATACCAACTTTAGTCTTACACCAGATGTTGCAGTGTCTTGAGTCCTCTCTAAACCCAGCAGGTCACTGCAGAGAGATGGTTGAACTCTTTGAGAACGGTTCCTTTCGTAATCCATCTAGGGTGCTTTTGTACTGGAATAACATTAAAACCTTTTGGTCTCATTTATTGGTCTCTTGTATACAGAAGGTCATTACTGAAATGAAGTCCTTCCTGTAAGGGCAACCAGTGGGGTAAACTTTGAATGCAACCCTGACATATACAATTGTTTAGCTGGAGAGATCACAAAGGCTGAACCAATCAAAGGACAAGAGCCAAATTCCATCACCCCGAGCAACACACTTCATTATCTACTGCACAGCAGAGAAATGCAGCTGCAGGACGCACAGTGCAGGCAGACAACTCCAGCAGCAGCAGAGCTAATAGAGGGTTAGCTGCAAAGCAATGTCACTTCCATTCAGACAAATGCCACACGGTGCAGCCATGATGTTTTAAAAAACAATGGTTGCTGATTTAGAGGATTTTTTTGTTGCTAAACTAGCTGAACATCAGAGGAAAATGCCGATTTGTAAAAAAAAAAAAAAAAGGGGGGGGGGGGGGGGGTGGCCATCAAAATATGTTTAGTAAGTAGTAAATATTTAAAGTACTAATAACATGAGGAAATATTTGGGTATGCACTCGTCTTCCTCTAGGCGTTTTTAGGATAAAGTCGAGTCTAAATCCAAAGACAATTCCTTTTCAACAGGGGTTTTTCAGACAAAGGGGAGCCATGATATTTATGGAGATGAGTTTTCTGTTTTTAAGTTCCTTTTACAGAGTCAAGAGTCTGCCCAACTGCCAATCCGACAGTTTTTACATCTGAAAAACTGTAAGGTGGAGTCTCAATGCGATGCAGCAGTTTTTGATTGGCTTGAGGAAACTGTTGCAGAAAAATAAATCAGTCAATGCCAATCATATTTTTTGCCAAAAGCTGAGAAACACCCTTTAAGGCTCACATGTCACAGGAAGTGAGGTGTTTTTATTGCGTTCAAAAGTTGACTTTTTTTGCACACAATATAGTTTTCTTACAGCATTTTCTTGGCAGTGTTCTGGTCAATTTCTGTTCCCATTATCCTCAATAATGTGTGATTGGTCAAATGTAGCAGCGAAGATAGCAAAGACAAAAACAAGCTTCCATTATCACCAAAACACTAAAGATGACAAGAACATTCAAATTTTCTACGACATCCGGATCAATGGCCTAAGCTTTCTGCTGAGAAACATGACGATAATTTATTCTGTTGATTTGAAAACGAGACTGCCTGGGAGTAAGACATATTTTCTAATATATAAACCAATTTTTTGTCAACATCTGTTAGCACCACCAAAAAAAGTCCATACCGTGTATCTTCCAATAATAGCCGGTCTCTAATAGACGCTGGTCTCCAATAAAAGCCGGGTCTAACAGGTGGTAGTTATAAGATGCCGGTCCCCAATAGTGGCCGGGCTCCTTTAAGACTCAACATCCCCCTCCCTACCCCCCATTTTCTTTACGTAAACTTATTACTTGAAGGATAGCTTGTACAATGAAATATATAATTTACCAGAGTTTTTTTTCCTTGCATTGTAAATGTAAAGTTAATATGGGAAAATTCATAATCTACTGATCCTCTAACACCGTTATCCTGTAACCAGAGTTTTCTGGCAAGACCACCTAAAGCTTCTGCTGGGGCTCAGTGCTGATTTTACAAGGGAAAAAAAGAGTTTGTAAAAATGTAATTTAAATGGCATACACTAATACAGCAATGAGTCTGCCTTTGTGCCTTTGAGCAAGCCAGACCTGGATTGAGTTAAACTGAGCCTCCAGGATCTGGTTTGATGGAGAAACCATAGTCTGTAAAAATATGAAGGAAATTAGTGCACGAACCTCCAAATCTGGCCGCAGCTCTGTGTCTGGATGGCGACACCAGCTCCTTGACCATCTGTAGGACCTGCATGCTCTAAGGGAGGTGGCGGCGCAGGCGGTCGGAGGCGCCACATGGCAGTGGCAGCTCCCACCACCCACAACCTCATAACCCCCTTTGCCCTGGCTGGGGAATCATCCTCCAGTCCTCGACATGACTCCCTTGGCCCTTCGGGTTCTAGAGGAACTCGTCTTCAGAGATCAACAGTTGAATCCAGAGGCAGCCTCAGATCCACCACACTCATAAAACCTCCACTTAACTCTGCGCTGAGAGTGGTGGTGGATGCTCGCTGGCGCAGCCCCTCTGCTGCCTGAATGGCGCTTGTCGGCGTGCGCCTCGTTTAGCCAGAGCGCCCTCCTCTCACTTCCTCCTCTGGCAGATGCGGAGCTGCCCTCTCCTTTCTTCTCGTCTCCTCTGAGGTGCACTGACCTCCTGGCTGCTGCAGATCAATACATGCTCGGCTTTTTCACTGTTCAGCTCTTGCCTTTCCACTTTCCTCCTCCCATCCCTCGCTGACCGCACTCCTCCTCCTCCTCACATCCTCTAAATTCAAATTAATGAGCACTCCCACTTACAGCATCCCCATCCTTCCCTTTCCGCACCTCCTCCCCCTTTTTCTTTATCGCTTCGTCTTGGCCACGAGCCTCCTCCTTTCTGCTGACAGTCTGTGCACTGAAGCAGAGTTTAGATCCAGAGGTTACGTCTTCTCGTGTCCTGATTCCCTCAGAATGAGTGATTTGGCCACCAAAATAGATTTGAGTTAATGAAGGAAACGACTTCTGGGATTTTGTGTTTGATCTGACATCCTTTTACAATCACACCGTTTTTATCAAATCTAAGTCTGTAAAATTTCTGTTTAAATGCTTGTGAGAATAATTAGAACTAAAACATGTAAACAGACAAAGACAAAGCACTGATTCCCTTCAGCTTTCATCCTCACTGGAGAAATGACCACTGTTGGGTTTATTCACAAATTTCTTATTTTTACCAACAAATTTAAGGTTAAAACAAACTTGTTTGTTGTCAATTTCAGATAGAGCCATTAACTGTATCCAAAAATTGGACTGAGTGACCCCCCCCTCTAGTTTTCCAAACAGGAAGTACCTGCTGGATCCAAGAAGCCAAAATTCCACAGACTTCTATAGAGAAATAAACAGCTGTTACTCAGTCATTCATTGGTCAGAATAACTATTCTTGTTCTGATGTTCTTGATCATCCTCATTTTTTTAATGCTACGTTTTCTGTATTAACCAACTTCCAATCAGACGCCTTGATAAAAGTATTCAAAACGTCTGACAGATTTTGTGAAGTCTGCTTTCAGGTGGTGGGGTGTGGCCTTTCAAAAAGCTCACTCCTGATTGGCAAGAGTGGTTGCCATAGAAACATTGACTCTGACCAGTTTGGACCAATCACTGCTTACTGATGGTGCAAAAACGATATGAAAAGAGGCTTTTCAGAATCAGTTCAAGTAGATCACATGAATGATCAAAAAGCTATGCTACGTCAAAGAGCGTTTGTTTTTTAGGTGTCATCAGCGACATCTAAGGTGTTAAAAGGTTAACATCAGAAGGTCTGCACTTGTGTATTGATTGTTTCTGGCAGATGTCTACCTACAGATAACCAATGAAATAAATTATATCAAGATACAGTTTGGATTTGGCCACAAATCCAAAATGGTCGTTTTCTGTTCCATTGATGCTGTGCACAAATATCTGTGATCTATGATTATCTGTGATCTATCATTAAGCACTGCTTAATGCCGCGTCAAAGCATCATCATTACTGTATCAAAGCAGTTAGCAAACAACAGATGAAAATCCCCAAAGTAACAAATCATCAAAGCGACATGGTGTTATCGCCTCATAACATTAGCATCAAAATGTTAGCATTCAGCAAAAAGTGTATATCCCCGGCTCACCCACTCCAACTGGCGTTCATTCCACATGAGGGAACAGATAAACTTCATTTATATAATCAGCACTATCTACCAGGTGACACACCCACCACATCAGTGTCAAAAATAATTGCTGTCAAATGGACAGTTTGGCACCTAAAGTCGTTATAAAAGGTTCCACAGAGCTGCGCTCGATCAGAAATGTCCACAAATATCTGAACAACAAACATCAGAAAAACAAACACAGAATAAAGGCTTCACATTCACACAGATTTGGAAGTGTCACAGCAGCTCTGCTGTTCTTCAAGCTCTTTCTCTTCACAGCATCACAAACTGACTTTCCATGCTCCTCCTGATGACGTGTCTGATTCCCCGACAGAAAAGCATCACTGGACTTACTCTGTTGCTATGAATCCGACCTGTTGCTAGGCTGTGACCCCCCACCAATCAAGGTTAAAGTTTGGCCTCCATCACTGAGGTCCAGACGGGATTTTGTAACAGATCTTCACAAAGGGAGATAGATGCAATAATCTAGATGTTTAAGACTCACCAAAAGCTCCACCCATTTATGCAGAAAATGAAGTGAAATAGTTAAAAACTTGAATATGTAAATCAGAGATTCTATTTTTTGCATCTATCCCAAACATTTCTGGGTCTGACTGATTCTGAGTTTTAGAATGATCATTTTAAGAAGCTAAACTCTTGTAATCTAATAAAATTTTGCGCTGTCCTTCATGCTCAGCTGTAATCACACTAAGAGCCTGTTTGTGGCTGCAGATGAAGAAAGCTGCATTTAGAACAAGTCTGCTTTTATCTTCATCTTCCTCACAAATCAATGTTCCTCCATGTTTGGTCCAGAAGAATCTCAGCTAGAAGGCGAGATCAACATAAGTTTTGAGGGAGGGGTGGGGGGGCCACCTGCAGAGATATGGATTGCGCTATTATCACTGCGGCCGAGTTTGAGGGGACAAGCAACGATGGGGGCTGAACTTCCAGCCGTTCAAAGGTTTTCTCACAAACAGCAGATCAATAAACCCTCAGAGCTTCCTTTAACATGTGCGACTGAAAAAGGAAAGATGCTGCTTTGTCCCCCCCCCCCCCAGCATTAGCTGTCACTCAGCATTAGCACAGCCAATGCGCCAGCAACTCAAATGTATTTTCTTTATTAGAATCTCTGGAACTAAAATGCAGATAAAAAGAAACTCCTGTTTAATTTACTGAACATTTCCTCATTAAAATCCAGATCTATGCTGCAATAACCAAATCTCCACCTGAATCAAACTTTTACAAAAGCATCTTATGCAATTATTGTAATTACTGCTTAAGCTTATGAACAGCTGTGGTGCTGCGGGTTTCTTGAAACTGCAGACTTCCTTTTAGTTTATCTTTGACTACAAAAACTTTTTTTTTTAAGTTTTATAAAATCAAATTGAGGGTGGATTCAGACTGGACACATTTGGTTCACTTATAGTGAACCAGAGTTCATTCCTCCCCGATAAACCAGAACACATTTTCAGTCAGAATGCACCCAAGCTCTCTGACCAGTCTTTCGAGGTGGTCTCGGTTTGCTTTCAATCCATCTGAGCTTCGGTTCGCTCAGTCTGAATAGACTCCTTGGAGCGGAACAACTGGACCAAAACATAGCCAGGCACGCAGACAAAAGTTGATCAACAATGAGAAGCAGCAACTCATTGAAATGTGGTTGGATGATTCCATGCTCATCAAAACAACTTAACGTGACACACATTGCTTCTCACACTGTGCTGACACAGCTCAGAATTGGTCAGCGA
Source organism: Adrianichthys oophorus (assembly GCA_036245035.1). NCBI lineage: Eukaryota > Metazoa > Chordata > Actinopteri > Beloniformes > Adrianichthyidae > Adrianichthys > Adrianichthys oophorus. Next base: position 11,217,279 of record BSAI01000030.1, read on the forward strand.
AATATAAAGTTTGAATACGTGGACTATCCCAACAAGGATTGCAAAGTGTATAGGTTTTCCACTATTCTTACTCTTGTTGCTTTGCGCCGCCCTTGCAATTACTGACCAATGACTGAAGAGATCTTTTGTCACATGGTTTTGTTTACAAGCTTTACTTCAAAACAGAAACGTCTAAATACAGACCAATTGCAAGGTTCAGAGCTCAATCTCAATGAAATTAAGCAGATTAGGTTCAGGCCAACAAGCATTTTTAGTCTATATATACCCTAAATGTATTTCCATAATTCATTTTTCCTTTTTAAAGTGCTTTTGATAAATAGCTTTAATTTTTAGGTTGACACTATTGATTTATTTATTTTTCTACCAACTGTTTTATGTCATAATTATCAGGGATGTTCTGATCAGATATTTTTTAACACGATCCTATTCTGAGTCATTTGATCTTGAATCTGCAGAGTCCCGAGTCAATAATTTTATTTAAAAAAAAAATTTTTTGGGGGGAATCTGCAGAGTCCCGAGTCAATAATTTTATTTAAAAAAAACAATTTTTTGGGGGGAATATTTACCATATTGTATCATTTCACACTGAAACAGTGGACTTCTCTTTGAGGTAGCCTGAACAAATAGTAATAGCTCAACTAAAATAATAAAAGTCCTGCAAATTTAAGCGTAATTTGGAATTATGAAAAACAGCAGCTCAACTTAAAATACCCAGCAGGGATGGAAGCAAATAAAAGTGCAAAAAGGCCACATAGTAAGGGTTGTAATGAGGTATTGAGAACTGCAGTCATAATTTCTTCTGTCCTTTTCTTGTTAAAAGTATAAAATGTAAGTTTTTCTTGATGTAAACCGTTGTTTGTATCTTGTCTGATTTCAACCTGATCCTGTTCTCATCAATGTTTCCTGCATTATGGGAGGCGTCGTTATGGACTGTGTTGATTTTGTGAACTCTGTATTGTGGTTGTTTTTGAGATGCGTAATAAGGTTTGTTGCTTGGTCAACAATTACCCAATTATAAAATGTCAAACTTTCCCGTACTGCAGTTTTCTTTCGCAGTTTCATTCCTAATGACTGGTGTGTATCTCTGTGCCGTATTCTGCTTCAATTTACAGAAAAAAAAAATGTTATAACCTAGTGAGAGACTTTTACTTAAAATATTTATCTGTAATAATAAGCTTGAAATAAACGTTTGTACTGATCATAATAATGAGAATAAAATAAATATCCAATCCCTGATTGAGATGCAACATCTGGTTTCAATCAAGCCTGAAACACGCGATCAGATTAAACATCCCTACTAATTATGTTTACTTCCATTGTTAACTCATGTTACCTGTTTTAATGTTCTAATTCTGTTGACATTTAAGTGTAGTTTTTTTGGCTAGTTAGAACACTTTTCATGTTGGTATTCAAGGTTTAAAAGCTTCTGAACAGACGGAGGGGGGAGCAGATCAGCTGCCTCTGTGGTCCGAATGGCTGCATTCTGCAGGACTGATTGAATTAGGCCGTCTGCTGATTGCTCAGCCCGTTGATTAACGCTGCCTGCAGCGCTTAAGCGCGTCACCACGCTCGGAGCGGTGGTGCTTAATATCAACCAGAGCCTCAACAGCAGCAGGAACCGAGTCCACAAGCTTCCTCTGTTCAGCATGAGGATGTTTGCAAACTTAAAATGGAGCAACAAAGCGAAAGAAGCAAACGATACAGTCTATGAGGGGAAACTTCAGCTGCTGAAATACAAACCAAAGTTAGCTTTGTCCTCCAAAGACATACCAACACTGCCCACATTAGAAAGGCATTTTGCTGTCAAATTGGACAGAGATCACAGAAGCTTCAAAAGAGGAAGCAAACACCTATCCTGTGAGGATGGACCTTCAAAATCTAACTGTATCCATTACATTTATTCACAGTTGGACTGATGGAAAAGTTCAGCAAACATTGTGTTTTTAGCTAAATGTAAAATTTAATGGTCTTCTTAATAACTCGCAAATGAATTTTCTGAACAATAAATGAGTCAAATCGATAATTTCAAAGTAGATGATGGTCAGATTCCCTCAAAAAGCTGCTCATTTAATAACAAAAGTTAGTCAGTTAAAAGTCAAGTCAGAAAACACCTGAATAGATGTTTCTGTTTTTGACAATTTGAAACTGCTGCTAGAACTGTCCATCAACAGCAGAAAGCTCCAAAATCCACCAGAAACCAAGAAAACCTCAAACTTTGGAGTTTTTGGTTAAGCCGGAGGGGATTCCCCTCTGCTCCCCTCCTCCGTCCCACATTCTCACTTCCTGTTCTTCCCGGTTCATCCCTCTGGTTTGGCTCGGAGCCTCAGCGGGTGAGAGAACGGGAAAGAAAACACGCTGGAACAACATCAGCGCTCTGCCTCCCGCTTCCTGTTAACTTGCTCTGTGTCATTTCCTGCTTTAAATGAATGGTTCTTTGACCAATCAGAGTCCAGGCAGAGTTCAAATGTCCATCAGGACCTGGTGAAGCTTTTCCAGGAACGCGTGACCTCGTTCTTATCCCAGTTTCTGCAGCGTGAAATCAAAGCGACAAAATTGATTGTTGTTCGAGGTGAAGGTTCCTTCATAGACGCCGTTGTGTTTGGAATGGAATCAATGGCGTGTCATCAAGCTCTGCTGACTTCTCCGTGTTTATTGACAGTCCACTCTGGAGCACAATGCTTCTACTGAGTGCTTTTTCAGGACGGCAAAACAAAAACAGGAAAACAAACCACTTCATACGCCGAGAGCTGCATGAAAGAAGAAATCAATCAGAGTGGCTGCAGGCAACAATGCTTCAGCGAAGCTGCAGAGGACTGAAGCTGAAGATGTATGAGGAGAAAAACACCTCCCCCATCAATGCTCACCGCAGTCCTCCATCACCCAGCAGGTTGTCCGGGGCTTGGGGAGCTGAGATGCCGGTTTCATGTTAAGGTTTTTATTCTGCTCAGTGTGTTTTTGTTCACAAAAAACAACCCCAAAGCGGTATTTGACTCCATTCACGTATCTGAGCATTTTTCTAAAATCCTGCTCTCTTGAGTACCAGCCCCTCCCAATCACTGAGAATGACGAAGAGTTGGGCGATTGGCCAAAAAAATAAAATCTCTGAATTTTTTCACACCAAATTCAATTTGCGATTTTAATCCATTTTTTACTTCCTCTTACTTAAAAAAAAAAAAATTATATACAAATGACAGAATATATTTAATAAAAACTATTTTCTTTTAACATCTCCTTTGGAAATATGCTCAAACACAAAGTTCAACTAAATACAAACTGTAAAAATGTTTAGATCAATGCAGCAGATGTGTTGTGAGCTACAGCTAGTTTAATCATCTCATAAAGAGAAACACTTCTTGTTCATTTCAGCTGTTGAAGTAAATTTTTCGTACTTCGACTTTCAGCAGCTGCGACCTTCATGCAGGTTTAGCTGCGTGTGGTTTGATGCTCCAAGTTTGAAGTCACAACACCACTGGTCAACATTTCATTTGTGACTCACCGGCCAAGTTAGCCGGTAGATGAAAAAAATCTACCAGTCAGGCACATTTTTTACCAGACAAATGATGACATTATTTTACAAAGAAAAACTATAGGTGTTATTTTAATAAAATGATATTATGTTGAATGAAGAGAGGGAGGATGTCACAGCATAGAGAAAACATAAAATAAAAACAACTGTTTTAATTGTCTCAGATTTCTAATCAGTCTTTGCTCGCTGCTTTTGGCATTTTCACACGGTTCATGAAGTGTTTTCTTTTCTATCACAAATGAGTTGTTTCTTCTCTTCACAGCTAAAAACCTCTGTACCTCTGTGAGGAGAGCTGTCAGTCAGTCACCTGGAGTCTAAAGCAGCTGAAGAGAATGAAAAAAAATGTTTTTTTCAAGAAAATGAAATTGTATCAAAGTAATTTATAAATAGTATGAACACATCTTTAATGTACTGTAAACTAAAATCAAAACATGTTGAGAAAACAAGGACAGATTTACTACAGGACTGCAGATTGACATAAATGTACCTTTTTCCTAATTCTGCCTCTAGGTGATTTATTTTTATATGAAATCATAACAAAAGCAGCCTGGAAGCATTATGCTTTAGATTCTTGCCATTGTCATTTCATCTCACGGTTTTATTAAATTAAAAAAATAATAAACTTTTTCTTTGCCTTTCAGCTCCCTCATTTAGGGGGCGCCACAGCAGATCATCCACTTCCATCTCACAATCCTTATGATTGATTTACTTTTGGTTTTCTGTTGCATGGCCTTAATAACTCAACCCTCTACATTCTTCCCGGCTTGGGACAGGCACACAAAAGCCAAACCAAGTTGTACTGAACACTTATGCAACACGCGAGGAGGGAAAGTAAGAGCGAAGTTGGTGAAATGCAGACGTTTGACGAATTCTTCATTTTTTCAAACTCCAAATCCTGTTGGTTATGCAAGGAGCCCATTAGTGCTGTTCACGTGATAAGTGCACAGCAGCCTCACTGTTAGAAATGAGGAAATTAGACTATCAGAGTGTATTTTGCGTGGACATCCTATGGGCGTTCTACGGGCACTTACGTATCACGTGCACACTGCGTGTGTGCAGGTCAGTAGGGGGCCAGTACTGGAACCTTACCAACAACTAGTGTGGCGTAAGGACACAGTAAGACAATATCAACTGTAAGTCATAAGTGCGTGTAACTTACATCAGCCTTACGAATACCTCATGATATTTACCACAAACACAACAATGATACAATCCATTGTCATGGCATCCGTTGAGGTAGTTGTACAAGCCTCAAAGGAACAGCAAGAATGCAGTTTCTCTATCACTCTCCACGGGCCTGGACAACCCAAAAACCCACAGTGACCAAGACTTAACTAAAGACTAAGACTTCCCTTCCAAATTAAACAAAAACATCTTCTTCTTTACTTTAAAATACCAAATGTTGACCGTAAACACAGAACACGTGTTGAAAAATCATTTGTCCTATCAACCATTAAAACAACAGGAGCTGCTTTTTCCTTTCAAGGTAATCGATTGAAAACATAAACAACTAGTCCAAGGATAACGACACCATAGAGCGCACAGAGGAAATGTGGGTAAATGCGACTCTGTAAACAAAAAAAAACATCAAAGCAGAAGAATAAAATTGCAAAGCTGTCTGCATTCAACCAGATCTCATTTGTCTGATGTTCACACATCAAGCATTGATAAACTCAACTTTCTGGGAGGGCCGCTGATACAAACAGCAGAGCTGCTGCCTTCTCCATGGCAACAGAGTATAGTGAGGCCATGAAAAGGCGACAAAACACATTTTCTGTGGAGGAGAGGCGAACGGGGGAGAGGGGACATCTCAGTGGGGAGTAATTTGGTGCAATTATCAAGTTTGAAAAATACAGATTTTCCTGTGAAAGTTTCCCTCAAATTCTGGACATAAAAGCTCTTTGGAAAAGTCTGGTTTTGCTCTGATTTAGTCAAATCCCAAACCTTTGGTCTAAAACATCAGAGCTGTCCTGTTTATGGGACTTTCATTAGGGATTTTAAACTATGTTCTTCTAAGTTTTAATAAAATTGGTCAGAAATGAAAAATAAATAGACTAAAACCTTCGCTTTTACGTTTAAAACTTGACCGACAGCCAAATTGAATGAAAACACTTTTGAGGTTTACCTCCATTTCAGGGAGTTTATGCTTTATTGTCAAGTCCTCAAACCATTGACATACATAGAAATTGAGAAAACATCGTGGTAATGTCACCCATAGAAATGTCTCACCTCCGGTTCCAACAAGATGAAATCAATTCAGTTGCCATTTTTCCTGCGGTATGGACATCGCCATTTTAGAACCGGACAATGTCAGTAAGCAGTGATTGGTCTGAGTTATCATTTCTATGGCAAACACTCTCGATCAAGAGTGAGCTTGTTGGAAAGCCACATCCCTTCCACTGAAAGCAGGCTTTGGAGAATTTGTCAAACGTTTCGAACATTGGAGGTGGGGCCAGCAGGCACCATGTATTGATAGAAGTAGAAACTCAGCTGATGTAACAGTTGTCTAAAAGGAGTTGACAATCATACTGAATGTAATCAGTTGGAAGACCCACTCTGATGAAAATCATGTTTGTGTGTGTTTTTAACATGTTCCTGTAGCACTTTTCTCAGACATGTATTAAATAATTTAAGATTGTGGTTATAAGGAGCTATAAAACAGAGAAGCAGGAAGAAGCACCACTCATGAAAACAGAGAAAAAGAAGCACCTATCCCTCAACACTCATACAGAATCTGTGGTATGAAGGTCAGGAAGCATAGAGACGGAGATCCAGGCGGACGAAATTTCACTAAATATACAACTGTTGGATGGAATGAGCTGTAAAACACAAATGCTCCTTGAACAAAGGTGGGACATGGCGCCTCACCTGAGTTTAATCACAACCAACATTCAGACCTACAGGAGCTCAGATACAAAGACTATAACAGAAGAAACAGGAGCAGCTTCTTCTGAGGATGTGAAGCTAAAGTTCAGCTAAGAAAAACTACTGAACTTATGATTCACATTGATTTGAACATCAATAACAAAATGCAGGTGATAATCTTAAATTGGAAGTAAAGCAACAAAGAAAAACACAGAGGTTGTTACCACAGAGCTTCTGTCAGTCTGTTCTGTTTTTTGACCTTTAGAGCTCTACAGGCTTCTGCTTCAGACGTTTGGTTCTCTCTTCATTACTGCTAATTAAATGAGAATGAAATCAGAGAAAAGTTCACATTTTTGCACAAATTCTGCAACTAAAACCCCAAAGTCTCTTGAAGTTTTTCATGATTCCACGAATAGATTATTAAAAGGTAATGAATAAAAAGAACTAATCCAGAAATACCATCAATATTACGATAATAATGACAAAACTATTAGAGTTAATCATTCTGCTAGAAAATCAATCGGTATCCGGGGTAACGAGCCAAACTTCTGCATACTGCAGTACAAAGACGGCGATGCAGCGGCCTGCAGTGACGATGTCAAGCTCCAAACCACAGCTGCGTCTCACTTCCTCTCCAAGATGTGGATCTGACACAGCTGCTTTAATGAAAACATTTTCCAAATCTGGACTACCCATAATCCCTAATGTGCACTTCAGTTCTGCATTTCAGCCTGCCGGAGGTATCAAACCCTCGCCGTGGAGGATGAACAGCAGCAAAAACAAACCTGTTCGACCTGTAACAGCAGCGATGTGGAGCGGCTCTCCTCCCTCAGGTGCTTTCCCAACAAATACCAATCTGTCTAACAAGCCGGCAGCGTGGAGGGGTGAGGAGACGTGACATCATCTCCTGAGGATTTAGGGTAAAACACAAACCAGAAAGAGACGGTTTCAGCAGCACAAACTGTCAGACTGAGTATTTAGGCAGCAGCAGGTCTGGACTCTTTGAGACCCCCCTCACGTAGCCCTCCAGCAAGAGTCCATGTGGACTCCTGCTGGAGCTGCAGCTTCACGCTCAGACAGCTCTAAATCAAGACTGCGAGTTTGGCAAGAAACTTCAAGGATAAGTTTAGTCTGCAAGCAGCAAGGCAAAGGTTAGCAGATGGAGAGCAGATGAGGCTTTGGGAAGACTATAATGACGGCGAGGACGCCAGCCTCCCAGTGACGGGCAGAGATGAAGGGCAGATGCACAAACTGCCTTCAGGCTTCGGCAACCCAAAAACCTCCATTAGCATTTGAGGGTTCAATTTATGCCAGACGGCATTTCACCGTCCTAAAGACCTACTCTAAAGTTGTGTTTTTGGTGTTTTTACCATGTTCTGGTGGCATTTTTCTTATTTCTAAACTATCGGCTGGATAGCTCAGATATTGCTCGCCATTTTTGGAGCACAAGTTATGTTAGATTGGGGTTGTGAGGGGCTGTAAGCCAGTGGGACAGCACGTAAACAGATGGAGGGTGGGAGGAGGGCAGGCCTACTCCACTGTCCTGTCCACAACTCAAAGATGAATTTCTGATGAACTCCTGCCGCTCTGCAGAAACTATGTTCTAGAAAACGACACAGGTTTCCTGATTTTGGATAAAAACGTCATAATCTTAATTAAACGACTGTGAAAAGAAACTATTTCACCGTAAAGTCGGAGCTTCTATATTCTCTAACAGCGATTGTCCTCCTTCACCCACAACCAAACTCGCAGCTGCTGCTGCTTTCTCTTCCTCATTTCCCATCAACCTCTTCTTCACACTTACGGTTCTGCTGTGGGTCCACTTCCTGCAAGGCCGTGGCTCTGAGAGGGAACAACATTGTGTTATTATGTGTCATAATGAATGTGGGCTGTTGACAAACGGCTACTTCTGGTCACAGATTGCATTATTGATTGAATTCCAGCTGCCTGCAGCACACCAGTATCTAATAATCCCCACAGAGCAGACATTGAGGTAATAATTAATGTTACTTCTGAAGCTTTATTGTCCACACTATGCTCTTGAGCGGCTGAAACTCTGTCGTGTTTAGAGGCAGGTCTTCCTCTGCGTTTGATTTTTCTGGGTTTTGTCCAACAGCTGGCATTAAAGTGGTTCTGGCTGTTCCAGACCCAGCTGGACGGCTTCATGCATCAGTTCAGAACAGTTCACTGCAACGGTTCTCGGGGTCATTTAGGTCAGGTCAGTTTACTGCTGCAGAAATCCCATCGGAGCACCTGATGTGTTCCATCGCATTCAGAACCACTGACTCTTCACTAACATCAGAAACAACTAATTCCGGTCCAGTGATGTCAGAATCCAGTGAAAATTCTTCTGCCTTTCTGACCCTTGTCATCATGAGAGCAGCCAATTCAATTAAAATCTCAACATTTTATTTGGTTACGATTCCGTTTTATTGAAATACTAGGTTTCTTTATTGAGAAAAGTGATATAAAGAATAAAAATATGAAACTTTAAAAATAACTAATTTTTACATTGAAAAGGAAAAAAATGATTTTGCAGGTGAGCTTTCACACTTTGCAGGTGTGAAAGCTCACCTGAACTGATCTGCAAATGAACTCTGGTGCACTTCACTACAGTGTGAATGCAGACAGACTTTCAAACCAACCAGTGGAACATTTTTCATCAAAATTCTGTTTATGAGGACAAACTTTACAGCACAAATTTAAATCATTGGCATGGTCATGACTGCAGACGGCGGCTGTCAGGCGTGCAGAATGGTCCGCTCTTTTTGACGGCCGCCGTCCAGAGACATTTACACATCGTCCAGTCAGAGCTGCTGCCGGCCGGCGATTCACACTGTGGCCATCCAGCCGTTGCCTACTTTCGTAAAGGCGTCATTTCCACCTGTCACTGCATGACCTTGAAATATGCCCGAGCAGCCGCTGACCTAACATTTTTACTTTTCCTTAAAATCTCAGTAGCCACCGGGCGGTGTGTAAAAATGTGGCTTCCGCCTCCTGATTACTAAATGTCTGCCAAATGTAATAATACAAATGCCAAATTTGCTGAAAAACTTGCATTTAAGTCCCAGTTCAGTGGGATTTTGGGATATGTGATAGTCTTAAAATGAGCAGCTGCTAAAAGCAGAGATTCCAGGTGGACTGTTCACACTGAAAAGGTGTAGTTCCAACTAAATAAATAAAACTCAATCAAACCGAGTCCAGTGGACCCTCCTGGTCCAAATGCTGCCCAAAAACTGGTTCAGACTTGGCTTTATTTGCAACAAATATCACCAAACATCAATCCACTTTAAATATTAACAAAATTCTAACACCATAACTGGATGCTTTTATGAATTTTAATTGAGTCAAAACCATTTTTTAAATTAAATTAAATGAATAAAAACACAGATTTTATCTGTTTTTTTGGTCACTTTTACTTCTTTGAGACCAACGTGTAACTAAAAGCATCAAACGGTTGCTTAAGCTCAGAACACTTGAAGGGCTCCGGGGAAATCACGTTTCTTTACTTCTTTAACAAACTCAGTCCTATTTCATCTGTGTTACTGTCAGAGCTGTCCCAGATGACCTGATCAAATATCTCCACCGTCTCCAGAGTGTTTGCATGTCACCTGGTCCAGATCCCAAACAGATTTTTAATCATCACGGCTCAGAGATCGTTCTAAAGATTTGCCTCCATCTTCTTTCACAAAGGGTGTATTCAGACTAGCAACATCGTTTGGTTTGGTCCGAGTCCACAAATTTGTTCTGGACTGAGTCCTAAGGATTGCGTTTGGTCTGTATTCAGACTGGCGCTTACGGGAGATTTCAGTTTCGGACTAAAGAAAAAATTAACTGACACCACCTTGAAAGATTCAGACTGAACATTTGTTCCGGATTATCAGGTGAAACAAACCCTGGTTCACTTTAAGTGGACCAAATGTGTCCAGTTTGAATACACCCAAAAAGTCAGCCCATCCAGACGGAGTTGTCGGTCGTTTAGGGAGAGAAGCCCCGCCCCTCTACAGGTTCTGTGTCTCAGCTGCGTGTGTTGTCAGGGGGGGTAATTAGGGTAATTAGTTTAGGGTATCAACACTGAGAGTGAGTTTTATCAAAGACTGAGATAAATAATGAAGGACATAAAAAGGTTTCCTGTCAGAGCGCCTGCTGTGGGTCACCCTACAAACGCAGACGCAGCAGAACCCTGAGTTTCTTCCGGCTGAACTTTCTGTGATTTAATCTGGATTATAAGATTCTGCAATTACCTCAAATGTGTCCTTTTAAACATGTACCCTCTCCAGACAAATGTGGGTAAAATATTGAGGCCCTGAGACAGTTTAGGATAGATTTTTTCTTTACAAGATTTTGCACATAAAACTTTGTTTATGATCATATATAAACACTAATGTTTCATTCATATGGTCTACACACACACACACACACCTTTTTGTGAGTCTCTCTGTGTGTGTTTGTGTGAGGTATTTTGGCACAAGAAGGCAAAGCAGCGATCGGGTTAAACCTCTCAGCGCTCCCCTTCAGCAGTAGCTTAATCCAATCATTTTCTAGTTAACGCTTAATAAGTGCCGGGTTTCCGTGGTAACCCACTCCCAACCCCTCAAGATTTACAACCTGACAGAGTTAACCCCATGGAGGGGTGCCAGTGGCCCAGACTCCACCCGGATCTTGATACACTGACCAGGAAAAACAAACAAAGGTGAAGCTGCAGAGCTGTGAGGATAAAGAAAGTCAGGTGACGAAAAACTACTTCCTGTCTGAGTCTCAGTTAAATCTGACGAGACTGAACTTCAGTTTAAGGCAGGGATGGGCAACTCCAGGCCTCGAGGGCTGCAGTGTCTGCATGATTTCCAGATATCCAAGCCCTACGCATAACTGACTACCTGGTTCAGGTGTGTCCAGCCAATAAGACCATACCAGAGCATGGTACATCCCATCACATTCTCTTCCTCCCATCATGCTTTGTGGTATAATTGATGTGTTGGGAGATGAGAGCTGGGATCCTCGTCTCATGTGTTTCTGCTGCTCACCAAAGTTTTCAACCATCATCTGGACTGAGGAATGTTTGGAGCTCCAGATCCAAACATCTGGACTCCGACAATAAATCCAAACCACGTCTGAATACTTCAGTTCCTGCAGTTCAGGTCTCCTCTGACTCAAGCCAAAAACACACTCAGAGTGCTCAGAACCAAAGACGGCGTGAGCTAAACTTACTCATGGTGGAGGTCCAGGCGTAGGGGGCAGGATGAGGCCCGGCCAGGGCAAGGCTTCGGACGAGTCAGCGAGTTGTTCTCCACTGTGCGGCTCTTAGAGGAACTCATGTCCTGAGAAGACGAAAGCGTGAAATCACCAAAAACAAAGAGGCAGAAGATTTTATGAGAGAACATCAAACAGAACGTCAATCATCAGAGGTCCTGAGAAGATTCTGGACAGAACAACCAGATGGAGTTTCAACCACTGACTGTATCAGAGACATGGAGCAACTCACACTATAAGTGCCGGGTTATAAGCGATGCCTATAAGTGATGTCACACTAACAAAGTAGTGTGACATCATCCATAAAACACAGCTCCAACCAAATGAAGTCAATTCAGTCTCCATGTTGAAGCCAGAAGTCAGTAAGCAGTGATTGGTTTGAGTCACTGTTTCTATGGCAGCTACTTTCGCCAATCAGGCTGCATTCACATTGGCTGCGTCAACTTGCGTTTAAAATCCCACTCCAACCGTATTTTTTCTTTTGTAAATCGTTGCCAGTAGTCTTTTAATTATGAGCAAAATCAAAAAGCCTTTGTTGTTTTTTAAGACATAATTTATGCCCAGTGGCAGTAGTTCAATAGAAATACAATTCTAGTTTGTGGGCGGGACTGTGGACTCAGAGGAACAACAATCCTACGAGGAAAAACTTATGGACTCAGTTGTTGTGGATTACTTTAGAGGAGAATATGTTTTCATATGAGACTATGTTTGATGAAAACAGAGACCCCCTCTTCCACGGTCGCTGGGAGCTCTGTCAATTGTAGGTGGTGGGCGAGTGCTAGTAAACAGTAAATAAACAAAAGAAGAAGAATCCCCTCCCTGCCGCGCCCTGCTTGTCAGCTTCTGGTCCGCTGTGTGAACACCACCAACCGCTTTTGCGTTCATGAAACTGCATGTAGCGCGTTCATTGAAAGTTCATTGAAAGTTCATTGAAAGCGTCACGAGACAAAGCAGCCAGTGTGAACGCAGCTTTAGAAACTGTGCTTTATGTTCTAAAGGACCCTTAAACCAGATTTACAGATCTAAACCAGATCTACAACCAAACACAATTATCTACTTTAAAGACCTCCAAGCAGGTTCGCAGAGCCCATGGATGTAGTCAGAGGGAGGTTATTTTCTTACATGAAGTACCATGAGGGTTGTTTTTGCTGCAGGTCAAAAGGTAGAAGGACCAGCTGATAAATGTGCTAATAGACGAAAGCGTCAGTGAATTCAGTCCCCTCTGCTATAGGTAAACAACATTTACACTCGACAGAAATAACCGGGGATGGTTTGTGATCTCACTGACCAAAATGACAGTAATCTGCCGTAATAAAGGCTCATGGGGTCTGAGCAGAAGTCTGCAGGATGTGGACGAGAAAATAAAGGGTTCTGTCTGCGTTGCCATGAGCACCAATGCTGCAGCGTTGACTATCCTGCAGAGCATCAAGATAAAGCAGCACAGCTCAGCAGAAAAAGACTTAAAGAGGAGTGGTGAAGGGGGGTGGGGGTCCCCACAAATACACAGCAGAGAATCAGAGTCCAGATTTATTCACACTAAACAGAAAATGAGCTGAGGCTGAAAATCTGCAGAGACTTTAGTACCAAGAAAAGTAGAAAATATGAAACTTTTTGTTTTAAAACAAACACATAAAAACATGTTTCTATTTGGAAAATATTCATTATTACTAGTAGTAGTAGTAGTAGGAACTTTGAATGTGCTGGAAGAAAAAAAGCTGCTTTAACAGGAAAATCAAAAACATCTCCCATCAGTTTGATTTGGTTTCTGGACTCTATTTACATCTACAGTTGAGCAGAAAAGTATATAGTAAGCCATCATATTGTCCCACTTAAAAAAATGAGAGAGGCCTGTAATTTTCATCATAGGTTTAACTCAAATATGAGAGACTATGAGAGAAAATAAAACTCCAGAAAAATCCCATTGTGTGGTTTTTAGAGAATTTATTTGAAAGTAAGTATTTGATCACCTACAAACAAGCAAGATATCTGGCTTTCACAGACATGACATTTCTTCTGTAAGAGGATCATTTGTCCTCCACTCGTTACCTGTATTAATGGCACTTGTTTGAACTTGTTATCTATATAAAGTACACCTGTCCACAACCTCAAACAGTCACCATCCAAACTCCACAATGGGTAAGAGCAAAGACCTGTCTAAGGACACCAGAAACACAATTGTTGACCTGCACCAGGCTGGAAAGACTGAATCTGCAATAGGTACGCAGCTTGATGTGAAGAAATCAACTGTGGAAACAATTATTAGGAAATGGAAGACATGTAAGACCACTGATAATTTTCCTCGATCTGGGGCTCCCTGCAAGATTTCATCCTGGTCAAAATGATCACAAGAACTGTGAGCAAACATCCCAGAACCACACAGGGTGTAAAGAATGACCCGCAGAGAGCTGGGACCAAAGTGACAAAGGTGACGAATTAGGGGCTTCGTAAGAAGCATTCCAAGGTCCAGGAGTGTCTCCTTTAGTCTCTAAGTCTCAACCCCATAGAAAATCTTTGGAGGGAGTTCAAATTTTGTGTTGGCGAGTAACAGCCCCAAAACATCACTGCACTAGAGGAGATCTGCATGGAGGAATGGGCCAAAATACCAGCAACAGTTTGTGAAAACCTTGTGAAGACTTACAGAAAATGGTTAACTGCTGTCATTGCCAGCAAAGGGTATATAAAATTGAGTTGAACTTTGTTTTCGACCAAATACTTATTTTCCCCCATAATTTACTAATAAATTCTTTAAAAATCAGACAGACAATGTGATTTTCTGGATTTTTTTTGGTCCTTTTGTCTCTGATAGTTGAAGTATATCTATGATAAAAATGTCACGCTTCTCATCTTTTTAGGTGGGAGAACTTGCACAATTGGTGGATCATTAAATACTTTTTTGCCCCACTGAATGAACAGCAAATATACAAATGTTCCACCTGGTAAATTAAAATTTTTTTTTTTTAAATCCTTACATTCTGGTAAATACTGCCAGCAAATTTTAAAAAACAAGCTTCTTTTTTAAGCTTTTTGTAAACAAAAAGACATTTTCTGTCACGTTTGCAATGTTTTTTTTTATTCAGCAAGATTCGGAAACATTAAGGATAATTAGCTGATCAGCATATGTTGGCGAAAACACTCCTCCCCCCCGTCCTAAACATCATCTCAATCTTCATGGGAAATTACCTTTTCCCGGTTTTATCTCCCCAACAATGGCAGCTGAACAGGCCAAATCTAGTTGGAGAAATGCTCCCCTCGCTTCGCTGCGCCCTACGGCAGTCGATACTGCTGACGGTCTTAGCTTTAAGGTTACGATCCGGGATTACATCCACCATATGGTCACATCTGTCTGGGCTGAAGTGGCCAGTTAGCAGCCGCGGAGCTAATCGTGGTCAGAGCAAGCCAGAGGTCTTTAGACACAGATCTGCTGGTTGCAGGAAACACAAACCCTTCACTCATGTCTCCAAATGATCCTCAGCAAATCTTAGAGGATCTAGCCCCGAATTCTCAATAAAATTTGGAGCACAGATGAGAGAAAATAAAACATGATTTTCTTTTCTTTTTTAAATCAGTGAAACACGGAGGTGGAAGAATCATAGAGTGGATCTGTGAGTAAACATGACTGTGGGGTTACTTGGAATGAGAGAGTGATGGATGCTAAAGAATGGAGATGGGGAAATGACCGTGACTATCTAAGGTAAACAAATCTCTTTGTTTGAGGAAACGTTCGTACGTCCAAGAAAAAATGTCTAAAGTTTGAAATTCTCAGTCCAGTAACCTAAAAAGAAAATAACTCTAAGAAGAATCTAAAATATGGACATGTAATAGTTGATGGGAGTACATTTTTATGCAGATTTCCAGTAAACTGCTTAAATTTCTTCTCACACACGTTCCTCTTAATTTGACAGTGTTCTTCATACAGACCTTCATGTTTCAAAAATGCAAGTGTTTTAGTTTAAAATGTGCAGAAATTCAGCAGGACCCACATGTGTAATTGGAGCTGTTTTGTTGCTGCGTGCAGCGGTGTGTAGCTGTGCATGTGACTGCAGTGACGGTGTGTTTGACAGTAACTGGTTAAACACGTCTGAGGTACACGAACCTGCCACAACATGAGAGGGGGTCAACGCCACATTAGAGCAGCTGGCTGCAGGCTCACTCAGCAGCGCTTCATGTCACCCTCAGAGCACGGCTACTCTCAAATGGGGTCGGGGGGCCGATGCTGACTCCTCCTTTTGTCCAACATGCATGTGGTTTGGTGGTGGTGTGTGTGAGTGAGGTATCAGCATCTGTTGCTTTGTTTTGTGCTGCAGCTCTGAAGCATTTAAAGCAGAAAATGAGCTAACAGAGAACAGCAGCAGCACAAAGCTGCATCTGTGCACTTTTGCGCACGTGTGTGTGTTTGTGTGCATTTCTGTGGGTGCACGTGTGTGAATTATTATGTGTATATTTGTGCGCATTTCCGTTAGTGTGTGTGCATATGTGTGTACTTGTGTATTTATGTGGGTGTGTATGCAGGTGTGTTCTTGTGTGTGTATGCGTGACCAGCATCTGGTATGTAAGCTAAGCTCCTTCTTTGCTAAGTCAGTGAGTTTCTGCTGCTCTGTTCTTTGAAATCCTTATCAGATTTCAGCAGACCTGCACGTGCACGTGGGGTTGTCTCTCTCCCACACGCACACACACACAAATACACATACAATGCAGAAGTTTTGCTGCTTTTAAAGGGAAATAATGAAAACATTTTTTTCACATCAAACATGAAAAACAACCAAAATAAACCAAAAACATAAAATATTTTTTGATAAACCTGACGATCCGGTTAGTAAAATCAATGAACATAACAATAATAAAGAACAAACAACCAGGAATTTTTTGCCATGTCAACACCTTTGTGCAACATGTTTTAAAGCCGTTTATGTATAAAATAAATCCACAAAAGTTATCGCTTCGATAAGGAGTTTTTAATGATCTTTAAGGAAATCTGTCTGCGCACTTTAAAAACCTTTTTCTTCAGCTTTACGTTGAGCTAAATCAACGGTAAGTTTAAAGTCATTGAGCTTTCTCATCTTGTTTAAATGGAACTGTATAGAAATGTAATGCTCCAAAGCATCTGTTGGCATGGCAACCACATTGTGAAATCATTTAAGATCATTTTTGTGAGCCGGTCTTAGTGACCAAATTGGTGGTCGATGTGTGTTACATTTTTCTGTAGAAAAAAAGAAAGAGAAAAGTTAATTTTATGGCAGATTTAAGAAACTTTCAATGAAGCTTGAAATTCACTGTGCGCATTTTTTGGGGAATAAATTCTGGACTTTTTTAATGCATCAGGACCTGATTGTATCTGAAACAAACAGAGATATGAGATGAACCTGTTGGGAAATGGACTGAAAAACGTCTCTAGTTTAAACTCCAGGATGATCATCTGGAGATCCTAAAGTTTCTGTGTCCACACACTGCAGAGGAGGCTGAGAGCTGAAACACTCTCTGCTCCAAAGAGTTGAGCTTTTAATTTTAAATAACACAGCAGCATATTTTATTTCTTAGACATAAAATAAAAATTCAAGGCAGTAAAACCAAACTTTGATTTATTTATTTATTTATTTTCCCTCAAGGATGTTTCAGAGCTTTATTGTTACAATTAGGTGTTGCATGAAGCTGTAACAGATTGGGGATTTTATGCTGAAAAAGTGACGCTGCAGCTCTGTGCCTCCACAGAAATCAACGCTGCACCACAGGATCAAAGCAGCCGCTAAATCAGATGTTTGTGGGACTGATTTGGTGCTGAAACCAGGCAGAATTTAGACATAAAACACATAAACAAGCTCCTTAAACTGGTGCTAAAACGTCCTCACTTAGTGACTAGACCAATTAAAATTAACAGAAAAGATGAAAATCTTTGTTTAAAAACGTGATCCAAATGTCACTGCGTGTTTAAAAGTCACAGGAGATGAGGTAAAGCGGGCGGCCTCGCACCAAGAGGTCTTTTAAATACCAGCACATAAAAAAAACAAATGTTAAAAACAGTGCTCTGGAGCAGCCTGACCTTTAACCTAACAATGCCGCAGACACGATCAGTTACAGGCGTGCTCCCTGACCGACCCCTGTATGTTTTATGAGGCTTCGCGTCTGACGCCGAAGCTTCAGAGGTCAAAAAGTCCGCCGACTCAGACGTGTAATTTAATCTTTACTGGCGTGTTCAATCATGTTGCTTCCAAACAAGGGGTTGGAGAAAGAAACATCTAAAAGGAAAAGAAGCATGCAGGAGAATGTCTGTTTATTTCACAATAAAAGCTCTTCTCCACAGCACCTGTCCTGTGTTTGCTGGTTCTGTTACAGTGATAGCTGCAGAATCAGTCAGCGACGACCTGCCTTTCACAAGAATGTTGATCCCAACTTCTGATGGCTATCTTTGTCTTTTATCAGAGCTGAGGAAGGGCTGACGCCTGAAAAGCAGCAGCAGCACTGACACAATGGCTCTGAATAAGACTTTATAGCACAAATAGTCTGACACACAAACTACCAGATCACATCCAACACAGCTAAGATACAAGTCAAGATTCAAACCATTCAAGCCCACACTTCAGTTGAATACTAATGGTTGATTTACTGTGGTTCTTCCATTCAGAAGAATAGCCTGACAGTGTTCAATGTCTT
Source organism: Adrianichthys oophorus (assembly GCA_036245035.1). Classification (NCBI taxonomy): domain Eukaryota; kingdom Metazoa; phylum Chordata; class Actinopteri; order Beloniformes; family Adrianichthyidae; genus Adrianichthys; species Adrianichthys oophorus. Next base: position 11,235,565 of record BSAI01000030.1, read on the forward strand.
AAATCTCCTGGGAAAACAAACGACTCCTGTTTTACAACTGTAAAGACCTTGACTTCTTTAAGCCGCATTATCCTGAAGTGGGATAGGGAGGATTGAAAGACATGCAGCTGTCAAGAAAACTACACCAAGGGGTCGATTTATTACGGATGTTTTCACAATAAAAGTTCGTTATCTCTGAAATGTTGTAATTTATCTAATAATAAACACTGCATCGCAAACAAAGAGGTTTGTCTTTTATTTATGACGCATTTGAGTCTGAAAAGGTTTTGTTTTTTGTATTGGGAGCTTCCTGTCTGTTTTAAGTGAGTTTCTGTGTTAAAACAAACGTTCTTGTTTTTACTTTGAAAAGACAAATCTTGACATCTGGTGACAGTATTTTGAGTATCTTCACGTACCTCTCGCAGAAGGTACCTGCCCCCCTCTCTCGTGCGGTTAAGATAGTCAAAAGGCCAACATGACACAACATGTTGCCATGGAAATGAGCGTTCGGGGAAGGTCGTACAAAAAGCCTAGCAATTCCACCTTTTTAATGCGTAAAACACAGATTCATTTAAACGCTCCGAGAGACGCAGGAGAGAGCTCATCTAAATGATTGGCAGGAAGCTACAACCAATCAGACCGGCGGACAAAGGAAATGGGAGTCTCTGATTGGTGGCTTCTTTTGTATTGATTCCGTTGTGGGAGGCAGCCAAAGGGGTCCGGACATGTTAAAGCGGCGGAATTTAGCCGAGCCACATCCGGAAGAAGTAAAAAAATACCCATCAAAGCGCTGCATTTCAAACAATTACAACATTAGTGCGTTGTATTTGTAATTTATTTTCTTTTATTTGAGATGTGAAGTAAATTCTAAAGTCGCTTTATGACCCAAATATTTGAACAGGAATGGTTTACGTCGCAAGATCAAACCGGAATTGCCGTGCTCTAACTTACTAACTTAGCAGTGGGGGTTTGGCTGTGTAGGCCTCGGTGAATACAAATAAGCGCAAAGTTTCAAACATAAAACTCATTTTTTATTCTCATTTCTGGGGATTGAACCCACCAGTATGAACAAGAAAATAAAAACAAACGGCCCGTTGACTCTCCGCCTTTAACTTTGAAAATCCGCCGTTAGTAGCAGCCATCATTCTGCCTCGCGGCACTGATGCGTTTCAGCAGCTCGACAACTTTCCGGCCGCTTCAAAGCCCCAAACCCGCCGGCGGCTCACCTAGCTCTCGGCTCGCTCGGTCCTCCCGCCTCATACGGATCGATTCCCGGCCGACCCGCAGCGCGGAGACACCATCGTCCCGTTCCAGGAAGTCCGGTGCGCCGCTGAAAGTCCGGGTGGAGAAAGCCGACCAGGTGCGCCGCCCGCCGGGCTGATCTGAGCTCACCGGCTGGATGCCGCCGCTGGGGGGACCGACCGCAAACATCCCTGCCACACAAAGTGTCCTGTTATCGGTTCCTCCCGCTCCCATTTAACCACAATCCACCAAATATCTGCCAATACAAAAATGTGTTTTAAAAAATCAACTTTAGTTCAAACCTATTTCAGGTATAAAAAACTAAATAATAATAATTTGGTTTTTGTTGCTATTTTTTGGCCCAAAAAGTCGAATTTGCAGTTAGTTTAACAATTAAAACGTAGTATTTGACCAGAATTCGGTTCCCTTTCATTTAAGAAAAAAAAAGCAATAAATGTATTTACTCAAAAAATTTACCAATTCCAACGACATAGATGTGAACCATTAGTTTCCTAGTCTGACTTAACGGACTGGAAATGTTTAAATCGATTTTTTGTTGCTTTAATGTTTGCCAACATCCGGTCTTCTTTCTATTTTTGAAACATCTATAGCGGAGCTTTACCGCCACCTGCCGTTTAAAGGGGGAATTACAGCAAATTCAAAATTATTTTATCTTTTGTAGTTTTATTTATTATACATACATGCATCGTGAATATTTTCATAATTATAGCCTCTCTGATGCTCAAAAAGTCAAGTTTTTAATGTTCATTTTTTGAGCAAAAAGAGCTAATGTTTAAGATTTTAATTTTAAGATTTTGATTTGATCTTTTGATTTTAATTGATCTATTTTAGATTTTGCTTTGAATTTAGTTTCAAATTATTATTATTTCAGAATCGTTTGACTTGCTTCATTTCAGCTGCTTTAGTGAACATGTCCATCAGTCGTAATCTTAACCTGAGATTTGAAGTAGATTTGAATGTGGGCAAGAGTCTAAAACCATCTGTCTGACCTCAGAGTGCTGCAGTAGTTGACTAGATTCACTGTGTGTTTTTATTTCTCTTTTATCTTATAGTTTCAAATTTCTAAACTTCTTGAATTGACCAATATGGACTTGTTGGAGACAGAAATGCGGATTTGAATTTGTTTTTTGAAGGAAACAATATTGAGATTCACAGTGAGAGTGAGGAAGATAGAGTACAGAAGCCAAGAGAGACCAAACTTTAAAACATTTTAGTGTTTGAATTCAAATATTTATCTATCCCACCTAAAAGCACTTTTCTAGAATGACTCAAATTACATTTTTTGTTCTATTCCACAAATAAAGCTCCAAAAAAAAAAAAAAAAACTACGAAACAAGAGTCACGCTGCAGAAGAAGGTGCAACTTTTAGAAAACTAATTCTAAACTAATTCCAGATAAAACTGATAAATTAGATTAAAATCTATCAATTTAACATGTTATTTTTTAGTTTAGTATTTTAAATACATTAAAAGAATTACATAAAGAATTTTTTTAAAAGTAATTCTCCAGATTAATCTTTTCACAGGAAAAGAAAAAAAAAAGGTTTATTTTGTTTTTAATAAAACTAATCATATACTGTTGATTTTAGTGACATAAAACACAGTTTTGAGTAGTTTGAACATTAAAAAATCTCTTAAAATTCACTGTAATTTCCCCAAAAGATTATCCATAATCAGAAAATGCTAATACAGAAGTTCCCAAAATGCTTTGTTTTTTTATACTAAGAGAAAAAGATTGTCAAATCTGACAGATTTAAATAATGTCAAATTGTTTTTGTTTTCCTTAAAGAAATGATATATATTTATTTTTATCTCAAGCTTTGAATAAAATCAAAACAGAAGAATCAGAATCAAACTGATTGTCAAAATCTTTTTGAAACCAAAAATAAAAAGTTCTATAACAAAATTATATATTCTCCTGCCAGTTTGTTTTGATTAAAGCCATGTTTTACAATGACTTTAAGTTTGGAAATTACTCCTGGTACATCTTCAACATCCAAAGTTTAAAATAATTCTCTTATTTAAAGTGTAATCAAATACTTCAAAGTCATGTACATGACTTAAATGTAATCAGTAGTGACAGATGATCATTTAGCTTTTGTCAAAACGAGCTTTTATTTATTTTGGCCTAAAGGCAAAGCGCAGAGCATTTTATGGCCACTGGATGGCAGCATAGCATCAATTTGAAGGCCCAGGCTGCAGAACCCTGCAGGAACATGGCTTCCAAGTTCCTCTGCTTCTCCTCCTGCGTGCATCAACACAACCAGCAGAGGAAACTGGGCGAGTCTCTTCTGGTTCTTCAAAGAAAATCAGAAAACCAGAGCAGGAACGAGGAGGACACAACGCTCTACCATGATGACCTTTGCTCCCCAAGACGGGCTTCACCTGGAATCTCAGCTCTGTTTTCAGCTACAAGAGTTTGACCTAAAACCCAGGAAACCGTTTTTCTGCTGTCGATGGAAACGCGTTTAGTGATGGTTCAGCTAAATTTAACAAAGAAGGAACGGAACTAGAAACCATCAGAACATTTTTGTTTTCTGAATCTAAACTTATTAAGACATCAATGACAATTATAATTGTTTTCTTCTTTTTCATGACCAGAACTTCTGGACTTTAACATGGATTTTCCCACTGATGCTGCATCAAACTGACACCACCCCCTCAGGAAAAAGTGAGGATGAGGAAGTGAAAACAGGAAGTGGACAATTGTTTTTTTAAAGCTGGTCTCAAAGGTTGGCTGGCAACAGTTTGTTTCAAATTTCCAAAAAACCTTTTGTGTTTTAGCAGCCTGAGGCTGAAATACTGACGTTTTTCCAAAAACACAGCAGCCAACTTTCTTAAGAGTCCTAAAAGTGTTTCAAAGAGACGTTTCATTTCAGTTGATGTTCATTTGAAACTGCAAAGAAAACTTTCAATGTTTAGAATTTACTTTTCTGATGAGACGATCGATTTAGAAACAAGAATCTCTTGTTAAATGGGATACTTTATTTCATTCACAAACTCACCAAAAAGTGAAAGTTATGTTTGTTCTTTTATGAACCAAATTGATGTTTCTGTTTTTTTTACCTGCTTTCTCTTAATTTAAACTTTTTTCTTAAATATCTTTCCTCATTTTTTAAAAATAACTTAATCAAGATAATTGTCATAAAAAAAAAATGTTTTTTTATGCAATTAAAAAAAAGATAATCATTTATTTCATTTTCTTTATTTTAACCTTCATTTAAATACATTTTCCACTGCTTTTATTCCGGAAAAATGTATTTGAACTAAAAAAAACAAAATAAGGCAAAGAACGCTAAAGAAAACCAATCTAAAAAGGCTGGATGAGTGAGGTCCACCCCCACACACACACATGGACAGGCAGGTTTCATTGAGTGTTTACATCCATCCTCCTCATTTTTTAAAACAATTTCACTAAAATAATTGTAATTTTCTCAGTTCTTTCAGTTGTCATGTTCATAAAAACCTTGTTTTCAAAATAAAAGCGGAAAGTTTAAGTTGGAAACTTTTTATTTGAACCAAAAAAAGTGAAACAAAATAAATGCAAATTCGTTTGGATTTTAGGATCAACAGACTTCACTTTTACCTCAGGAGCAGAGCCCCCCTCCCCCACTGACAGTGGTTTCATTCAGCTGCTCTGTTTTCATTGGTGAACAATGTCTTTGTGTTTGGAGGATCGATCAGGTCAGCGCCGCCGTCTCTCTGCGTATAAACAGGTTCTTCTATTGATTCTGGGATTTATTCACGCGTTTGCTGCAGCCTGGAGCTCCACAGCGGGCTCTTTAACGTCTTCAGGAAACGGCGCCCGGGGGTGATCACCTTTAAGGTCACCTGGACACATTTGCTGCTACATTCACTCACACACAAAAACATTGTGTTCCAACACAAAGCAGCTTTTTGTGCGTCTGCTGTTGTTCACTGAAGCCAAACCTGCTGGAAGCGTCCGTTCTTCCTGAAGTCTCCATGTTTGTCTGAGGTGGAGGTCTTACCTGGAACCTGAGGATCTTCAGCAGCTATTCGCAGCTTCACACTCACCTCAGATTTGTAGCAGATCTCTGTGCAGGAAACTCATTTTTCTGTTTGTTTCGCGTTTCAGTTCCTTCTTTAGGATTTTATTACCTGACCCACGAACGCCATCATTAAAAACCTGCAGAGTTTTTGCAGAAAAAACCCTAAATGTATTTATTATACAGTTAAAATACTCAACTGTTGTACCTAAAACGCTGCTTTGAAATGTTCTTTTCATCTGTCATGGGAAACCTTTTTCTGCTCAACTTCAAAGAAGAATCTTTAGGATTTTATCTTATGAAAAGCTTTTTTAAAAAAAAAACAAAAAAAAAACCCATTTATTTTACCAGAAGGAACAGCTGAGAACAAATTCTCATTTGTAATGCTGACCTGGCAAGAAATCATAGTTTTTCCAATAATTAAAATCGTAATCTAGAATAACTGCAGTAAATGCAATATTAGATTTTAGTTTTTCTTTTGACAGAAAAAAAGCTGAAACCAGTCTGGTTCCTCGTCAAACAGATTTTTTGCAAACATAATTTCTTTTGTGGTTTAGAAAAAGATTAAATGACTTTTATTCGAAATGGAGCAGATCTGAAATCTTTTTCTCCTCAATAACCTAAAGGTTTAAAGTTCCCGTCCCTATCAAAGCCTGAAACTGACCCGGAGACGTTTCAGGTTTGGAGGCTTCAGCTCCAGCAGGCGCCTTCGGGCTTTGCTTGCATCAAAGGTGTGACCTTTGACTTCTCTTCCCTCGCTTCTACTGAGGATGCAGTTGTGACAGTGAGACAGGTCGGACACAGAGTGGACAGACAGTGGACGGTCTCACCCAGGACAGCCGGCAGCACAGATGGGGGAGGTGGGGGTGGGGTGTCCAGACAGGCTGATGAGGGATTCAAACTCTGTCACAGGAGAGCACATCTAGATGAGGCCTCCAGCTAGATGTGCGGATGCTCGATCAAATCCGTTCAGGCATTTTGGGAAATTTGGGAAGGCAGGGCTTCAGCCGGGAGAACTGGAGCACAGCTGAGAAATTCTCGCAGGTTAACTGTTTTAAAGAAAAATGTATGAAGTATCAAACTTCATATTCACTCTGACTCATTATGAACCCAAATGATCTAAAGACTTATATAGGATGTCAATCTCACGTAAAGACAAAACGTAGAAACTTTTTTAGAGCCAAAGTTTGATTTGCTGCTCAAACAGGTTTACCGTCGTCTTTAACTGAACATCAGGAAAAAACCCTGAAACTTTTTAACCTTTATCCTGTAAAGTCCAAAAACTTCTGGGAAACGTTTTTAAAAAAACCTGCTGATTTGTTGTGAAGCCTCTTCTTCCATAAGCTTTAATGTAGTCTCTGAGGAAATATCCGTTTTTATTTGCTGAAAATATTACCTTTAAAGCTAGAAAACACACTTTAACAATAAACAAAAATTACATATAAAACATTTCCAAAATGTCTAAGAAAAATGGATAAAATTCCTGGAGGTTTACTTTTTGTCACTAGCCAAATGAAACTGTTATTTTCATCTGAAAAGCTGCTCTAACTCAGAGCTAAATATTGCCTCATCTCTGCCTTTGAGCTAAAGATTTTTAATGTCTTTCAATCTTAAAAAAAATCTAAATAAAAAATAGTTTTAGTCCAAAAAGTCAAATTTGCTTTTAGTTTAACTATTAAAACAAAGTATTTGGCCACAATGCAGTTCACAAAAGAAAAGGAAATTAGCAGAGGATAACAATGTAACAGGTTTAAATGCAATATCTGTCTGTGGTTTATAGCTAAAGGCTCATTTTTGTAGCAAGCCAGATAAAACTTTTCATTTGAAAATCTGCTCTCAGAGCTAGATGCCTAAAGTCAGCCTTGAAAACATAAAAAAAAAGCAAAAAATAAAAATATTAACTTCTACATGCAATACATCACATTTTTGCAATTGGGAAAAAATTAAGTCGTAAAATAGATTTTTTTATTTATTGGCATGTAGAACTAAGGTTATCAATTGACCAAAAGATTCTTGCTCTAATTGTTGTGAACTTGCTTGTAAGCATTTTTTAAGCCAGTTTTGGTCTTTAACCCATTTAATTCTTAACAAGGCTGCTAATTGCAGCCATTTAAAGGACTTTTTAGTCACTTCCAAACCAACAACAATGAAACATTTTCCCAAAATGTCTTGCCGAAGGTTTACTTTTTACAGCTAGCCAACTAAGATTAATATGAAGTTCTAAATGCAAAAACTTGGTCTGCCACTAGAGGCCGCCATCAAATTTTCCCACTTAAGAAAGTGGGAAATTAAGTTGTAAACTTTAAACATAGCGTGAAAGAAATCGTGAACAAGCCGGTTAGCATTTTAGATGTTTTTCCGCTTCTTTAACTTCACAAAAGTGCAGCCGACTGCAGTTTTTCCAAACAAACATTTATCTTGATAGTATTAAGAAATAAAAGCTAACTATAATGAGCCAACAGACGACATTATTGCACCACATGTAGTGAATTAGCCGGTTAGCATTTTAGCTGTTTTTCAACTTCAAAGCAGCCCAAAAACATAAAAAAACACTCAAAAATTTCCCAAAATGTCTTAAAAAGATTGTCATTGAACATCCAGCTTTTGTGGCTTTGAGCAATTACAGTTGAGTGTCCTTCAGCTATTTGGGCTCCACAGTAATATACATACAAAAGCCTGGATGTATATTTACTATGTAGGATGGGAAAGCTTAAACGATGACTGATCATAGAGCATGAGGTTTATCACCACTTCCAAACAAAACCAAAACCCAACCAAAAAAGGGAAACACAAGAACACAGGAAGGAGGAGACAGAATGAGCGATAGAAAGAGGGAAACCAGAGGATGGAGAGGCTGTGAAACACAACAACATCAGACTGGAACACAACAACACAAAGAGAGACAAGTATTAGGAAAAATGGTTTAATATAGGAGACAGAAGCAAAAAACTGCATCACACAAGAACATACGTTTACAAAAATAATTCTGACTGCTTCAGCTACACAGTTAGTTCACAGAGAAGGACAGAGAAACCGGAAAAATCTAAACAGCTAAAAGCAAAGTTTCTAATTAGTCGATCTCTTTATCAAAACTAATACATTAATCCATTGAAGGTGACTAAATATTTCTATTCGATCTTTTTCTATAATCGTCTTATCGTGTAGACGGCACAATACAGAAGTCAAATGAAACTTACGGCTGTTGTCTAGACAGACTATTTATAAAGCAAAAACAAAAAAACAAAAAGGAAAGGTGTGACACTCGCCTACCCTCTGGGAGAAACAGTGCAAGAAAGAAAAGAAATAAGGGATAACACTGGTGTGAGGAAAAAGAAGTGGAAGGAGTAAAGCCAAAGATCTTCTAGAAAACCTGATATCAAAAGCCAACGTTCTCGATGCCAGCTAGAAATCAAACTCGGGGACCAGTCGGGGTCAGGCCAGACAGTTTTTCTAAGATTTTTTTTTTTTGTTGTTTCCTTTAATCTCCAGTATAAAAAAATTCCACTGGTACAAAATGCATAAGTACAATCAGTTGTAGAAATAGGAAAGCCTGCATTTTTTTGTTCTGTTTAAATCCCATCCAGTGACAGATTTCCAAGTGTTGTCAAACAAACATACATCACGCTTACACGATCCACTGAAATGCATTGACTTTGGCTTCTCTCAAGACAATAACTTTAAAACTACTGAAAAAACCTTGTTGAGATTTCAAAATAAAAGCAACAACAGCAAGAACGAAAAGCAGAAGAAAAAAAACAAGGAAATCAGATCATTTCTACAGACAACAAGCTCTTTTTTTACGCCACAGAAAGAGAACACACAAAACAGTTTTTCCTCAAAAAACTTGACATAAGCCATAATGCAAAGAAACAACAAGATTTTTTTTTCCTTTCAGTTTCATTTGTTTGATAAATAGCACTTAGATAATTAAGAAAGAAGGAGAACAGAGAAGTGAACAGTGACAAGATAGAAAGATTACGACGAGCATCAGCGATGAAAGCCCCTGAGGTGAGCGGCTCCACAGGAACTCTACTTCCGCGACCTTCTTGTGCTTTGACAATACGAGAAAGACGAGATGCTTCACGCGGGACTGTGCAAGTTTGGCGCAATTTTGCAGTTGATGGATTTTTTGGGGGGGAAAGCTTAAATGCTAGACGTGACGCGGCGTCGAACGACGAGGTCAGGGTGTCAAAGTGGCGAGTTTGGACCTGCGCAGCCGTGGCACAGCGGCTTGTGCTGCAGGGTTTACTGCATCCAGCTGAAGGAGCGTCCGCTCGCCTCGCTCCTTGAGTTCAGACAAAAGTTTGGTGATGAAAGCTTTCGTCTGGCACCGACCGGAGGGCGTGACCTCTTCTTCTCCCGTCGCTGTTCGAATAAGGCATCTCTGTCCACACGGCCCTGTTTCTAATAACCCTAGTTAGCCTGGGAGACAACAACCTAAACGAGAGCAGCGTCCATCAGAGCTGACGAAACGACGGCGGCCCGACAAAGAGAACCTGGACACACAGACTGGAAATACTGCAACGATGCTCCCTGGTTAAGGCGACTGGTGAGCTTCTGTAGAAAATAATGCTGCTTTTTTATTATATATATATTTTAAAAAATTTTTTTTGTTTGTTTTTTTGCAGACCGTAAACTTTCAGGGAGGGGGGAGGGGGAGCAGGGGGCAGTTGAATAGACTGACAACACTGTGCCGTCCATGTAAACGGCTCGACCACGAGATTGGCAATAAACACACTTTGGCATCTGAACAGGATTTTGGCCCAAAAACAGAGACGTCGTACGACCTTTGCGATTAAGCTTCAGCTGAAAGCCCCCCCCCCACAGCTGACTGACAGACGGTGTGTGCTTTTCACCCAAAGGTCGTGGCGGCGGAAGAGGCAGCCGCTCTTGCCCTGTGCTTACATCATGAAAGCCGGAGTTGGCGTACACAACGATAATGATCCGAGCTGTCACGAAAAAAAAATAAAAGAGACGGTTTTGAACTTTCCAGAAGGAGCAGGGGAAGAGGATTGGTGGAAATAAGGCTTTGCGTATGGCTCTCACCTCAGGTTCTCAGTGGAAGGACGTGAAGGGGAAAGAAAACACGCTGTCTGAGACACTAACACAGAGAGAGCAGGAGTGCAAAGATTGGTGGTAAGGCTTTGATGAAGGAAAAGTATCTGCGCGTGCACGCCGGCGGACGGCAGCGGCTGCTGAGGAGGCTTTCACCCTCAGGGGCTCTCATGCACAATAAAGTAAACTGTGAGGTCTTCACGAGAGTGTGTGTCCATGTGTGTGTCTGTGTGTGTTAAGATATAATATATATTTATATATATATATATATATATATATATATATGACACATGGGCACTTTTTACAGTTTTTACAAAGAAAAAAAAGCAAACATGACATTGTCAGGCAACAAGACCACAAGTTAACAAACTCTTTTAAATCTATACTTTAAATATGAGGGATCCATACAAAACACTTATAATAAAATACCCATGTTATCAAATAAGTTCACAAGAAATACACTGACGCGCTAGGCAGGAAGTACCTTCAGAATTTGGCACTAAACTCCACTGATCTCGACTTTTTTTTTTTCGTTATAAGACATTTTGCCGAACAACAAAACACATCTAAATATTGTTTCCCACAAGAGAAATAAAATAATGACATTGATGCTTCATAAGCTGACAGTTTATATTTATATATATATAGATATATATATTTATATTTATATATATTTTCAGGAATTTCATATAGCTAATTAACGAACAAGAAATTTAGCAAATAGGGACTCCTTAAAAAAGAAAAGAAAAATTATATGAAAGGCTTTGTCTATTGTTCAAGTAAACTGATTTTTTTAAGTCTTCTCTTGAAAAACATGAGACATTTAAGACTGTTAGACTTGTGATGAAACCCACAACTAAACTCACGAGAAGCACCGACGTTAACGCGGATTACAGGTATTTTTTGTCTATACATTGAAACTGTAGAAAATATAGGTCATTTCATCATGTGCATTTAAACCACGGATTGTCTATCTGTGAGTCAGTTCAGCAAAAAGGTGACACAAGTAGGTAGCATTTCTCCCCCCCAAACAGGGCAAATGTCTCTTTTTTTTTGTTTTACCTTTAAACTACTCTAGAAAAAAGTGGTTCTATATATAGACTTCGAATGAGAAACAGAGCCACTTAAAATGGCCTTATCAAAAAACTTTACACCGCCTGAAAAATGTAAAAACCATTAGAGAGCTCTGACAGAGTCTAATATTGATCAGACAGTTTTTCCTCAAAACTGTTTGGAAGTAGTCTTATTTTCAGAGACACGAGCGCGGACTGCTTCTGGCCCGTTGGTTCAGCAGACGGCCAGAAGCAAACATGACGCGCCAATTCCTGTAGTGAACTTGAAATGAAGGAAAAACAGATTTGAAAAAAAAAATAAATCAAAGAATGGAAATCATTTTGCCACAGGTTTTTTTCTTGTTTGTTTTAAAACAACATTTGTTTGTCATAAAAAGTCTTGTTTTCTCGTCTGAATGCAGCGTTTTTCACATTTTCCCGTGTCAACTTCCTCCCTCCCTGAAACCCTCCCCCTGAAAACAAAGAAACAGATCCAAACAAGGCAACATGCATAAAAACAAAAAACGAAAAAGAAAAATCCAAAAAGGTCAGTAGGCTGTGGACGAGGAGGAGGAGGAGAACCAGGTTATGATCGGATGAGCTTGGAAAAAACACATCGGAAAAAAAGAATGACGAGGACGAAGAGGAGGAGGACGATGACACTTTTTTTTTTTTGGTGAAGAGTTTTTTTTTTTTGTCGTATTCTTTGAAGCTTACTTTTTTTTTTGTTTGGGAAGCCACGGAGACATGCTAGGCAAACGATGAGCTAACAGGCATGGAGATGTGTTGTTCTAAAGGAGGGAAAGAAAAAACACGAGAGAGGAGAGTTACACATAGAGCCAGAGCACCACAACACAACAGCTTTTCCTTTAAAAACAAAAAACTGAGGGAAACAACAACAACAAACACACAAACAACAACACTGATTTTGTTGGCAGTTTTTTAGCTCTTTGATTTTTGTTTCATTATGTTCTATTAAAATGATATTCATAAGTTTACACTGACAGGCAACATCACACGTTCACAAGACGAGAGAAAGCTGCATCCATCGCCGCACCAACGGATGGACGACCTTTGGGAGGCAGTTTTTCAATGGGTGTGAATCTCAAAAATGTAGCTTTAGAAATGGTGTAAAGGTTGGGGTTGGGCACAGACAATGGAAACATTTACAGTCAACGAAATGAAAGAACGGAACACGAGAAGAACAAATGTGGAAAGGTGGACTGACGGCATAGAGAGGTGTGTTCTTCAAAGAATAACGTGGGACAGTTTCTTATAGAGGGGGGTGGTGATGACAGCAACATGTGATGTGCTTTACGCACTGAAAAAAATTAAAAACAGCAAAATTCCAGTTCCACAAGACTTCTCCACAAGGGTCTACTTCAAAAAAGGATGTATGTTTTCTAGGAGTCCAATAACTTAACTGCAATAAATAAAATCCTTTTTTTTTCTTTATCAGAGGCAGTAAAAATGTTGTAGAAAAATAGAACTGCTTTTTTACAAATAAAATTTACAGGCCTGTGGCTTTCTGTAATTTGAATTTTTTTTTTCAACTTTCAACAAACATCAAGTATTTTCAGTTTCTCCCTAAACTCTTATTAGTAGTACTTTTTATAACCATCAAATTCTGGATGTTATTTTGAAAATCTTCTATCTGCTGCAACAAGACCAATGTGATCTGACCCAGAAAAGTAGTTATTTTTTTTTTCTGCGAAATAAAAAAAAAACCTGTTTACTTTCATCGAACTGACGAGTGTGTGTTTTGTTGTCCTGTTGTTTGCGTTCACGTGTGCGACTGTCCTGTTCTGTATGGCAGGCTGACTTTAGTGTAAATAGGCCACTAACGTTTTGCAGCTTTTGCTCCCGGGTTGCCAGCAGGCTTAAGAGGGGTTTCGAAGAAGCAGCGGCGGCCTGCAACCAACACCACGGAGGTCAAAGGATGTGTGCATATCGGAGTGCGCGTCGAAAGTAAAGGAGGTTTAAAAAAATAAGTGAACCCCTTAGCCAAACCTAAGGCTTCCTGCGAAGGAAGAGAGGACATGGAAAATTCAGGGAAAAAAAAGATGGTTCCATTTGTCTTTGCTCTAAATGTAACTAGTCTGTAAAAATGTCTGAATAAAAATAATCAAAACTGGTCTTTCCTTAAAAAAATAGAGAATACTTCCTTCTAATATATTATTAGGATAAAGAAATTGCACAAAGTAATGGGGGGTAATGGAAGCGTTCATGTGTGCCAAAAATAAAAAAGTAATAAATAATAATAATACTGGCTAACTTAAAGAAAATAAAAAAATCAAAGGCTCGTGTGTCGCTCAGGATGGTTGTAGGTCGTCTCCCCCTCCTTCCCACATCCCTCCTTCAAATCCACCCTCCCCAAGTCCCCGTGTGAAGAGGTCGTGGCTCTTTTTTTTTTTTTTTTTTTTTTTGAGTTTTGTTGTTTTCTCAGGGGGGGGAGGACTTACCCTAGCAGTGCTAACAGGGGGAGCAGACAAACCCTAGTGCTAAGATCAGTACGGTTTGCTGTCGTTCTTGGAGCGCTTCAGTTGAACCTTCAGCCTCTTCATGCCGATCTGGAAGCCGTTCATGGCCTGGATGGCTGCCTGTGCCGACACGGGATTGTCATAGCTGACAAAGCCTGCGGGGGAAGCCGAGTACAAAACATTGACGTGTTATTCTTGCTGCACGTGTTGTTCTTGTTCAGTGACTAGGAAGTTTAACCCTTTAACACCAAAGCTGTTGCTGGCGACAAGAAAATAAACTCTTTAACCGCATATGCAATTGATGAAACTTTGGAATTTAGGTAGGAAGGTAGGTTTGTGCCGTCAGAATCAATGAGTGAGCACCGCACTACTGTGAAGTGTTTCATATCAGCTGCACTTCTCGGCTTGGAATTACGTTAATTGCGTAAACGGTTGAAGAGTTACGGTAGTCCAAAGAGGTCAACACTGGAGCTAAAGCAGAATTCCAGTATGTTGCATTTTAAATCAATTTAAGAACACTACGAACTATTCTGATGAAAAACGATAAACTCGGTTTGAAAAATAAAATTTGATTAACAAGGTAAGAATTGTGAAGGATTATTTCTGTGTTTTAATCAAAAAACTAAGATAGAATAAACAACTATCAATGAACTGCTACATGTTATACGTATATTCTTATTATTGGTAAGACTTTTCAAATTACACAACCTAAAGTCACATCTCAGGGTGTTTCAAAAGTGCACAAATGTTTGACTTTCAGCAAATTTAGTGGGATATACTGAAATAGCAAATATAGATGGTTTACAATCTATTCTGTTGTTCTAACTTCTTAAGATATTGACCAAAAACAAAAGAATAGCATATTTGTTCAGGTTTTGGAAAACTAGTACAATGTTATGCATTTAATAGACTGATATATATTTTAGCTTCAGCGTGTTTCTTTATACAGCACTCTGTTCATAAGTTTAGAGACACATTTGGATGATCCCATTCTTAATTATGCTTTTCTGAGTTTACAAAAATAACAAGAAAGTCTTCCCCGGGGCCTCTGGCCAGTGGGACATGCCCGGAAGAGAGACGTCCAGGAGGCATCCGAACCAGATGCCAAAGCCCCCTCAACTGGCTCCTCTCGATGTGGAGGAAAAGCGGCTCTACTCCGAGCTTTCTCCGGGTGACCGAGCTTCTCACCCTATTTCTAAGGGAGCGCCCAGCAACCCGAAGAAGGAAGCTCATTTCTGTATTTATGTAAGAACTTTCAACTAAGTAAGTCTAACAGTTTTGATCAAATTTGAAATGCAGTAAATTTACATTTTACATTTACAGACATACACACACAATACTCAGATGATTTCCTGCTCAACATCTATTTGAGAAAGCTAGTTTTTCAAAAATGTGCTGTGGTTATGCAAGCTAATGCTAGTTTAGCATTATTTATTTGGTAACGCTACTTTTTAAAAATACTATACTAATATTTATGTAAGCTAATGCTAAATGTAGCATTATTTATAAGAAAGCTAGTTTTCTTAAACACACTGTATTTATGTTAGAACTTTTAACTTAATTCGTTAACAGTTTTTGACAAAATAATACAATACATTTACATTAACAAATGTTAGGACACAATTTCTAAATGACATCATATTTAATGTCTGGTTTATTTGAGTCTGTCAAGATAAAGCCTTCAACTGCTTGAGAAAATAATTCATCCTATTACCTCTTAGAAGTAAATGTTGCACAAAACAATTGAACTAGAGGAGAAGTGCAACAGATAAGGATGTTAGATGACAGTTCCAACATGACAAACGTTCAAATGTACAGTGTTTCAGTTTCATGCCGCGTCCCAAGTAGTATTTCAGAGCACACTTCACTTCCTCATGTGATCCAACATTTAAACTGACAGTAACTTCTTGTCTCGCCTGTTTCACATTCATCCTAACAATCTATCTGCTGCTTGTCAAGTAGCAGTCAAATTTCATTGCTCTTACCTCCTGGATCCAAGCTTGATTTTTTTCAGTTTGTCTCAGCTGTGACATGTGGACTGGATATGCATAATATTCAGATGTTACTGCTTTTGACGGCAAAAGCCTGTCAAACAAAACTTGCTTTTTTTCTGTTTGGAAAAAAACAACGTTTGTGTTTGTGTGTGTGTGTGTGTGTGTGTGTGTGTGTGTGTGTGTGTGTGTGTGTGTGTGTGTGTGTGTGTAGGGGGAAGATGAAAGAGCAGCATCTGTCACTGGTTTGAATTCAAACATTTATTTGAAAGGATCATGATGAGAAATTAACAGTAGCTTATTTTCTTTTCTTTCAGGTCTAATCTGACTTTACTTTCAAAAACTGAAATTAAATGTCTAAAATAGTTGGTACTTCATTAGGACAAAACAGAAATAAGATTTGTAGCAGTTTTTACAGAGCTACTTTAATATATTTAACATTAACATGCTAGAACTGTTAACTTTATCATGTTTTAATGCCTTAACTCAGAGTTTTGATCCCATGTTAAAAAACAACTGCAGGAGAGTTTTTTTTTTTTACAGAGGAAAACTCATCTGCTGTTGCAGATGCCTTTTATTTATCATTTATTTCTATATTTTGATGCTGTTTATGGAATTGTGTGCATTCCTTCTTGATTAAACTCCTCAAACTCTGAGGTTTTGGGCGATGCTGCGCAGACATGAAGTCAGACAGAGCACACCCAGGTCTGATCTACTCATCTACAGTACGTTTTTAACTTCTGCTCAAAATAATCCAAACTGATTGCAGAATTACAAGAGGAGTTTAAACATTTGTATTTGATTTGGTTTGTCAAATGCAAATTAAGCAAAATTTTATTTCCTCCTAAGCAAGTTTAAACACTGAAATACTGTATATCCTTCAGGTGATGTCTTAAAGTTTTGCCATATTTGCAAAAAAGTTCAAAAACAGAGGACATTAAGTCCAGGTAACTCAACTTCAAAACACTGTAAATACTTAAGTTTAGAGAGGAAATGGACGTTAAGCGGTCAAAGTTCCGCTTTGGGTCAATTATTTTAAGATATTTCAGTTTGGAAGTTTGGTAAAAAAAAAAGATTGTGCTACTTTTATTTGTATGCATTTTTAACAATGAAAAAATTGTTTTGGTTCAGATTTTTGAAACTTTTTTAGAAAAGTAAATTAAGTTAAATTAAGGAATCATCTTGAAAAATGGATGAAATACTTAAATAGGCTTTTATTTTAATTTTACAAAAGCTCAAAATATAAGAATCTCTTAAGATTATCCTATTTTTCGGAGTACAAGCCCCGGCTTTTTGCACAACTTGTCCAGGGGTGGATCTTGTACTCCAGAGCAACTTACATATAGTTTTTTTTTTCTTCTTTGTTATACATTTTTTGGCTTTTGCGAGTGACATCTGTTGTGAGTTATACTCCGGAAAATAAGATCGCAGTGATCGTTGCAATTCACAGCTCTTGAAAATGTGGGTGGATTTTACATATGCAGTAACAACATTTTGGGATGTTTACCCTTCAAACACTTTTGATGATGTAAATGAAAACGTTCGTAGGACATCAGCTTAGGTTCAACTGCTAAAGTTATCCTACTGACTACCTGAGAAAAAAAAATGTGTCCAGTCAATTTTTTTTAAATCCACACAAAAACTACGATTCCCAGAGCCCCACCCCTTCACATTTGGTATCATTGTCAGTAGTATGTGGTGGTTGGACATAAGTTTGCAAACTCCTCTACAAGACATGGCACTGCTGGTAGGTAGGAGGATACTTTAAATATTGAGGAACTGAAACTTGTAAATTAACTAAAAGAGAAGGAAAATGTGTACATTTTGTTTTTGGCTTTTTAGCACAAAAAGTGATGGAAATTCATGTTGACCGCATGTAATACGTGCGACCAATATGCACATTACTGCAAGTATCATAACTGCATCCAAAGTTAAAGCCAAAGTCCTATTAGTTGTGTGTGAAAGGTGTCCAGGTGTGTGAAATTTGTTCTCCGCATTTGACTCATCACCCGGGGGAGCAGGGAGCTGCAGACACAGGAACCATTTGGTGATTTAACCCTAATCATAGTTTTAACTTTAACCCCTCCTCTGGGTTCGTGCTGCCAAGTTCAACACTGGTCCAACGTGTTTAGAAAATGATGTGTGGATGGTCTCTTTCTTTGTTTTTTTAACCAGACAATTCAAGCAGAATTGAGCTTTATCTAAACTTTGATTTTTCTTTCACCAGTTTTGCTTTAAGGTTTGTCCTAAAACACAAATGTGACTTAAATTTCATTAAATTGTGTTGTTCTGAGCCCATTTGGACCAAAAAAAAAAAACCCACAAGTATGTGTGTGAGAGGCCCTACCGAAGCACTTGCTAAGGTTTGTCTGTTTGTCGATGAAGACTTTGGCAGAGACCACATTTCCAAAAGGCATGAACATCTGCAGAATGTCCTGGTCTCCAAACTCTTGGGGCAGGTGGTAGATGAAGAGGTTGGCACCTTCAGGTCCTGGAGGGACGAAATGCACAGCAGACATTAAGTCGGGAAGAGATTGTATTATATTATTTTATTTTATCATCAAAAATCTGTGAAAGAGATGTAGAGACTGCAGATTTGTTGTCATGGGAACGCAGCTCAAGCACACAGCTTAGCACAATGTCCCGTGACCTTGGGTCCACCATTGCTATTGAATGGCATAAAAAAATCTGTCTCTCACAAAAGCTTTTCATTTAATAACAGTGTTTTTACTGTCTGTGCATAAACAGAATTTTTGTTGTTTTGTGTCTTTCTATTTATTCATGATTTGAGCTTCCTCTCTTAAGGGGGGGGTCACAGGTCGAGCCTCTGGCCTCTCCCTCAAACATCATAATGATAATAGCAGGTCAGACCACCGAATCATTTCATATTCGCTCCACAGCCTCACAAAGCGGCAGTGGCAGCGGAGCGCCGAACGTGGCACATCTGGCTTTCCCCGGAGGGGTTTGAACTTTGGGATGGACCGTCAAACGAAAACGGCTTTTGTAGAAATGCATCTTTGCTGGAAGCAGAGAGGTGCATCAACAAACAGCATGCAGCTCTGTTTGTTTTTCGAGGCATTTCATCATCTGCTTTGTATGCAGGGTCACTGGTGGAGGCTTTTGGGGAAACTTAACCTGTGCTGCCACTAATGCAGACGGACCAAATCCTCTACTAAAAACATTAAATTCAGAAAAATACAATTCTCACTCTTTATTTTTGTCTATTTATTTCTATTATATTTGTTTGAAAAATGTTGCCTCTTTTTGTTGATAATTTCTTGATTTTAAATGTCTGATCCACTTTTTAGATATAATTTATTGTTTTTAAAAACCAAATAATGCACTTTTTTATCAATTAGTAGCAAATTATTTAAATGAATATTTAAAATCTGAGCTACAGTTGTGGTAAATTTTAAGTCTATGTGTAAAAGGTTAATAGGTCATGTCCCAATGCTAGCCTCTTGTATGACTGTGATTGTGCAGAGCAACTTAGTTTGTGCTGAACTAAATTACAGTTTGCTCACCTGTATGCTCAAAGAAATCTGAATAATGGATCTGACAGAGGTTCTCCCAATAATTTCTGACCAGCCACAGCCATTTTGAGACCATCGTTTACCACATGATCCCCAGGTGTTGCCCTGATTTCATCAGCAATCTCTCTATGTGGTTGTCTTCTTCAGTTTTGTCCCCTTCCTGCACCTATCCTCATCCCTCCTTCCATTAGGCTGACCTTCCATGTATTGTAGTTTTATGGGAACAGCATGCACTTCATGGCAGTACTGTCACCTGATTTACAGTAAACATATTTTTAAAGTGCAATGAAACAAGCAAGGAAATGAAGATTATTAGTTGTATAAAGAATAATTAATTTTGACAGTCGTGATAAACGAATAAAGATCTAAAGCAAGTCAGAAGAGATTTGTACTCGATCAAATTGCTTTGTGTCCAAAAGCATATGCTATTGGATAAAATGACCATGAAACAGCCACTAGGCTGCACCCAAACGACTAAATGTTGTGGAGGTTACACTAACTGTTGTGCAAAGCTTAATGCTGTCGTTAAAAATGCACCAAGGTGGCTGAGAAAAACGAGTCAGAAAATATCTTAAAATAATTTGTTTAAAGATTTTAGTATAGAAGCTTTAATAAAACTGACTGCAGAGTAATACATGTTGATTATAAATTCACTTCTGTATACTTGGTTTCCGGTTCTGACTGACACATGCCCCCCATCCTCCGTTTCTAACATCCAAAAAAAACAGTGTGTGTTGATGCTCACTAGTTTGGGGAATATAGACCACAATGCATTGCGTTTGAATAACTTGCCATTTGAAGAAATGTATGTAGATGCATTTTTTTCCCTAAATTGTCTCACATTTTCAGTATTAGGTCACAAAAAGTCTTTGTGAAATGTTCATATTTGGCCAGGACAAGTTATCATCCAACCAACCAACAATCAATCAATCAAACAAATTAATTATTCAAACCAACCAATCAAATCAACCAACCATATCAATCAATCAATCAATCAAACCATATCAATCAAACCAACCATATCAATCAATAAATCAAACTAACCAACCAACCATCCAACCAATCAAACCAACCAAAATAATTAACCAAGCAAATCAAGCAAGCAAGCAACCAACCAATCAATCAAACTAATAAATTATTCAAACCAACCAATCAAATGAACCAATCAAACAAACAAAATACTTAACCAACCAAATCAAGCAAGCAACCAACCAACCAATGAAACAAACAAATAACCAACCAAGCAACCCTGCAGAAGACACTGACAGAATGTTTTCAGGGGGAAAGTTTGTGTTGTCTGTGCAGTTCCTGCTCAGTGACGTTCCGCCTCACGCCTCCGGACTACTGACCCTCTTTCTGGCTGCCGGCAGCACCTTGCTGCTGCAGCAGGGACTGGCTATAGAGCGTGGGCAGCGCTGCGGCGGCGTACTGCTGGATCCCTGAGTAAGCCTGCGTCAGCGCGTCCATGGTGCCCGCGGTCCCGTTGGTGAGCCCAGCGCCACCCAGGCCTCCGTTTAGAGCCGCCATACCTGAGAGCATTTGAGCAACTTTACATAAAACCCAACAATAAAAAAAAGAAAAATGCACTTACTCATTAGCGCCCCCATTGAAGGTTGTGTTTCAACCACACATACAGAGACAAGGACACACAAAAACACAATAAGTGACGCAGATGCATTTCACACACACGTTTACACACAGCAGTGATATGAGAGCAGCCGGTACCAGCCAGAGCTGCGCAGGTGGAGGAAAAGCACACAGCAACGCATGCAAACCCCGCCCCCCACGAGACACAACAGAATATATTGACACACAAAAGTCACACTTAATTATTTTTGAGTAAATTCTGATGTCATTCTTCCCTAAAGTCTTCTTAGTTTTGAATTAAATCTTGTTTTTTTTTTTTTTTTTATCAATTTGAGACTTTTTCAAACACATAAAAGTAACAGAGCATTAAATCCAACTGACTGGTGTTTTACCTTCATTTTATCACTTCAACTGCAAAGGACTTACAAAAATGTGCAAAAATAAATGTATTCTAGATTTAACTAATCCATTTGGGTTTAGAGCTGTCGATACATGTACTTTAACACTCACATTTTTAATGTGTTAAAGGTTTTTGTTTTTTAAGTTGAAATATGTTTTTATTTTACAAAACACTAAAGTTTAATTTGATACTACAATCCAAACCAATGTTCTCCTATTTAGATCATAGACTGCATAAGAGAACTGGACCGAGTGAGCGTAACATCTTTTGTGTTTTGGACAGCGCTATGTTGGAACCAGATGTCGTCAGTTAACAGTATTTGGTCTGAGTCAGTCTGAGCCAACATTTCTATGGCAACCACTCTCACCAATTAGGAGTAAACGAGTTTGTTGGAATTCCACATCCCTACATGAAATCTGAAACGCTTTGAAAGTTGGACCAGTAGGCTCCACCATTCACTGTATACAAGAACCGGATAGAGCGAGTGAGATGCCATCCATAAAAATTAACCTACTTCCAGTTCCAACCAAATGAAGTGAATTCAGTTGCCATTTTTCCCCGATATGTCCGTCGCCATGTTGGAACCAGACGTCCACAGTAAGTCGTGATTGGTCCATGTCTGTCTTAGTCTACATCTCTATGACAACCACTCTCTCCAGACAGTAGTGAGAATGTTAGAAAGCCACACCCTGGCTCAGGCAAACCTTTTGAACGTTTAAGGCGAGGCCACCTACTTTTATTTACTACTTTCCACTACTTACCTACTTTTAACTATTGAGGCATCTGATTGGTCAGTTTATAACTTGAAAAACTTGAACTACAAAAAAATATATAATGAAAAAAAGAGGATTATCCAGAACATGTTAAAAAAAGGTATCACAGGAAGAATGGTTATTCCGACCAATAGAATGAGTAATGCCTAGTTCAGCTGTTAGTAATAGCTGTTTATTTCTCTTTAGAAGTCTATGGGATATTGGCTTCTCGGAGTCAGCAGGTACTTCCTGCTTGGAACCATTGGGGGAAGGGTCACTCAGTCCAGTTATTATATACAGTCAATGTATTAAATACAGTTTAGAGTCACTATTGAGAAGAGAAAGGATGACAGCTCACTAACGTAGCCTTGTGTTTTGACTGTGTATGTCTTTGCTTTTCATTTTTTTTCTTTTTTAAGGAACGTGTACAAACTCCAGTCAAAAGTAAAAAGAAACAATTGTTTCAATAGTTTTTTTTTTGCAATTGATTGATTTATAAAATATTCAAAACAATAGTCTATGAATAATTTGGGCCTTGCGGCTCATCCTGGGCTCCGGTGTTGGTTGCTGGTCTTAGTCAGCTTTCATCTGTTTTATTGGGGGTGGGGTCACTTCCTGCACAGATCCTGCTTTCTGGAAACAGTTAGGCAATCGTCTCTGTGATTTTCCCTCCACTGATGTCTCTCTTTAGGCCGGGGGCAAACAGGGACAGTTAAAACCTGCAGCCAACACCGCGGTCGCACTCATTAGCTGCTCGTAACGGCTTAATATCACGGCTAAGGGCGACTTGTCTGAGGGGGGCCGACAGTGGCTCGGTGTCCCATCTCCTCACTGTCAGACACAGTGAAATAAATTATCACTGCAGCGCTCCAGATTATAGGTCACTCATTTATTCAGAAATAATTGCACCAGTGACCTTTGCAATTCAATTAGGGGCCTGGATGAGTTTAAATGAGGGCGGTTGTTGGTTCGGGGGCGAATAAGGGAGTGTTCAAAAGGGGTTTGGGGGGAAGAAATTGGACGGAAAACAAAAGCGACCGCTTCACCCTGAAATGAAGAAGACGTGGCGTGTACCTGCATGTGCACGGGGAACTGCTCGTACGATTTACACAGCGGCTACAGCTTCTCCGGCCCGGAGCGGTAAAGGTCAGAGCAGAATAATGTGGTGGAAGAGGCTGCAAGTACAGGATCTCTGCTGTCATAACAGCTCTGATTAAGAACGCCGCCCCCGCTCCCTGAGCAGGTCAGACGCAGGTCACGGTGTGCAGGCAGATGAGCCCCCAGACTGCGGCTTCACACACGTTCAAGTCTTGTAACCAATCACAACTGCTGAGGACTTTAAAAGACAGTGAAAATCTCACGTTCATCAAGGAACTTTAGTTTTTCTGGATCTGTTAGGTCTGAAAAAAAAAGAACTATGATCGGATTTACTTGCATTTTAAATAATCTTAAAGTTTAAAAGTTGCTTAAACTTTCAAAAGTAAGCGTTTTCTAACAAATAATATATCAGCAGATATAGACTACGGTCAAATATTCCAAAAAGAAACCGTGCTGCACCATACATGCACATTTTTCAGTAAATTTGGCAGGTGAGCGCATGGTGGCATTTGTAATTGGGAGGTGGCAGTCAAGATGCTGGAACTGGACAATTTTTTTGACATCGGTCAGGGGCCACAGGGCGGTGGCAGCTCTGGTTCGGTAGTGTGTAAATGTCTCTGGATAACGGCCATCCACCTCAAGTACCGGCGGCCACCAGCCGCCAGGGAGTATATAAAAAGTGGGACATTCTGCACGCCCAACGGCGTGTGGCAGCAGGAAATCTTAAAGATTCTGCGGCTGTATATTCGACTGTAGCATAACATATTTACATTTTGTGTTCATTTCTAAAAGATTTGCATCCATCAACATTTGAAGAAAAAGACAGATTTTTTTTCTTCTCAAAATGATTTCTGTAAAATATGTTTGTGAACATTTAGATATTAACATTTTCAGATAATAAAACATAAAATATTTAATTAAGATAAAACATGAAAGTTGAGAACAGAATCGGGAAACACCAACAACTGCCATCACAGTAGCAGCACGCCACTTCCGCCGCAGCGGCAAACTGACACGCAAGCATGAGTTAGAAAGCCACCAAAAAGCAGATGAAGAGATGGATGAGGGTCGGGTGGATGACTGAAAGTGTTTGTCTTTGAGAACAGGAGTTAAACTGAGAGGTCAAGCGCAACCAAACCAGTCTGGTAGTTACTGCTGCTTCACTTTGCTCTGACTCCGGCTGGAATGGATGGATGAATAAATGGATGGATGGATAAATACTCACTGTTGATGCTACCTGCTAGTGCATTAATGTTGTTCAGGCCCACGGTGGCGCCTGCCAAGCCCTGCAGGGTGCCCAGAGAGGTCAGGGAGTTCATGGCTCCGGCGTTGGAGCTGGCTGTTGTACTTGCTGGTGGGAGGGAAAAAAGAGCAGGGAAGGGGCAAAGAGAGGGGTGAGGATGGAGGAAAGGAAGGAGAACAGGAGACAAAGAGATGGATGCGTTATACAGATGTTAAGCACAGCTGCAGCAGAGGTGGAGTCTTTTAAGCAGCTTGATGGGTCAACATTGGTGCTCTTTGGGAAAAAAACAACATCCTTTATTGTTGCGTACAGTCCCACCAAATTGGGACATAAAAACACAAAGTACTTTCATAAGAACCAAACAGGAACTGAGCTTGATGTGTTTCCATGAGCTTTTCCTGAAATAGGTAACCTGCCCCCATCAGGCCTAAAGGGAGATGAATTCAGTCCACAAAAATGAAATATTTAACTGTACGGAAGGCCACCTCTCAAAACAATTTGCAATTTGTCTCTTCTTAAAAGTCACTCGATGTTTATGTTTATATTATAATTTATAATATTTATTATTTGTTTGAAAAGTCAATAAAAAGAGAATTCATTATTATTAAGACATTTAATAGTCACCTAAAGGCAGACTGCTTCTTTAAATCCCCAATAACATCATTAGATTAAAAAAATATATTTGTAATATTTATTCACAAATAAATATTTAAATATAAAAAACACTTAAACTGACTTAAATATAACTGACTTAAAATGACTTAAATATACTTAAAAAACTTAACTACCTTGTCTGTGTACGATCCAGCAGTACGGAAGGCCAAAGAGGTCACATTTTATAACAAATTGTCTGTTTATTTTTTATTTATGTATGAACAAACCTCAGCAGCAAAATCAATTTTTGATTTAGATTAGTGCAGAAAATGCGCTTCCTGTCTAATAACACCACAAGGTTGGAAAACAAACTATGTTCATTGGCTTGCAGGTTGTATTTAACATATTTATCCACAGACTACTGACCTTAAAAACAAAGAGGAAACATCCTTTGGTGCAGCTTTAACCCTTTAGCTCAGATAGAAGGTCAAACTGTAAAGCTTTAAGGTTTAAGCAAGAAAAAAATATGTTTTTCAAATAATTTGATATTTTTACAGAAAACAGTACACGGTCTTTGAATTTTGAATGTGAATAAAGAGGGCTGTGCCGAAAGAACCTTAGAGTTTAAGGACAACTGCTTCTTGAGGTAACTAAAGACGGCAACAGTGTTATTTTATCAATCTGCAATAATGATTTTATGATATGCTGATGCCTGAAATGTTACAAGCAGCACCTTTAATTAACTTTTAATCAACAAGCTGTGAAGCCTCGATCTCGCAGCCCTTTTGTGCAGAATCATATGGAGATGAAAGCAAAATTATGCATGGTTTGTTTTGATCAGAAAAAACGGTTTTATTCCGGGTGATGCAGAACTGCATCAGGGAAACATAAGCAGACAAAAGGAGCAACAAGCAAAAGGACAATATAAGAACATTCATAAATTTGTTTTACACATATTTTTTGACGCACACACACCTGAATGCACGCTCATGTGAAATGGGCGACCCACGATGCCAGAGGTGATGGGTGGGATGGTGCACAAAGCTTCAGTCTCACAAAACACAGATTTAATCTGTTCATTTACCCTTCATCTCATCAAAGCGCTGCCAACAAAGCAGGATTGCCGCTGAATATATTCAGAGATGGTTTGGCAGAGGAGCGTAATGTCAGCACACGGTGTAAAGCAAAGACGCTGGCCTGTCTTCATGCACAACCGCTTATTTTTTTTTTGTCAGAAAGTCAAGAGACGTTTGGGCTTCACTGACACATGCAGTACGAAGCTGCTGAGCTCAACCTGAGAGCGCTCAAGGTTGGACTGACATGTACGGTCAGGACGAGAGGAAGGAGGGATGAAAGAGGAAGAGACGAGACAAGAACCAGCGTTTCTGAGTGGGATGGAAGAAGGAGAGTGGCGGTTGAGAGGTGGTAGTAGTGGTGGTGGTGATGGGGGGGCGGTTTTCATATTCATGCTCTGCTGGGAGTGCGCTGCTGGAGCGAGGCTGAGCTGACAAGAAAGAGGGGGATGATGGAGCAGAAACAGGGAGCTTGTCAAAAAGGAGGGCAGGAGCAGGAGATGAGGGCAACGAGAGGGAACAGAAGGAGACGGCGGACAGGATAGAGCTGTGGGGGGTGGGGGTAAAACTCAGAGGTGGAGGTATTTAGCCAGAGACACACTTTCTTTTTCCCTGCAAAAAGGGAGGACCGCTGATTTCTGTGGTTCTCCAGAGGAGGTGGAAGGATTCAACAGCCCCCCCCCCTCCAAAAAAAAAAAAAAATCACAAAACGGAACCAAGGAAGCACACACCACACACACATGCACACACAAACGCAGCGCGTGTCGCGGGATGGCACACGATGAGGTGATGCTCTCAAAGACAGGGAGGCGGCGCAGACACAGCAAAATGGATTTGGTCTGACATGAAGGCGTGAAAAGATGGCGGGTGCACACACCATAGAAACGCCATGGAGGGTCGGAACAATGAAGGTGTGTCGGCGACGGTGATCGGTGGATGGTTTTGGTGCCGGGGTCATGGGGGCGACAACACTGGCAATGAGCGGAAGAAGGCGTTGGCACCCCCCCCAGCACACAACGTCGGCCCCCCCCAACGTGAGTGGCTGCGGCGTTACCTGGGCTGGCCAACGCTCCCAGGGAGGCGGCGTTGGAGGACAAGGGGTTTGCGGTGGAGGGGCTGGCTGAGTTTTGCGCTGCCGCCGCCGCTGCTGCTAAAGTTGCCAGGTTCTGCAACTGCAGAGCACTCATACCTGGAGAGAGGAGCCAGAGAGGGTGGTGTCAAACCTGGGGAGCGGCCTGGCAGGACCAGGACAGAGCTGAAGCTTGGGGGTCCCGAGGCGGAGAGGAGTACCGGCGAACATCTGGAAATAATCCCTCAGCTCAGTCCTCCTCTTTGGTTTCATGCTTAGAAAATATTTGCACAGGAGTCTGTAGAGTGTGAAGGTAAAAACCACAGCAGCTGATTTCCCTAATAAGTCCCAAATGTGTGTGAATCGGTAAAATGCAGCTGCTGCGCTCAGTGGCTCTGGAAGCAGGAATATTGCAGATGTGAACCGACGTTCCTCTGCTTTAATGGCAGCGCAAACTGACCTTCTCCTACAGGTCTACTTTTCTCTTTGCAGCCCTTGCAAATTCAAATCAAGCTCATTATTTGCTTCACTGCCTTCTGTTTCTAAAAATAAAGTCCAACAGCTGAACAAATACCTTCATTTCTGCAATACTGGGTCACCTCGGAAGCTCTGCAGCGACTACACCTTAGAGGATGTTGATTTAAAAGACTTAAAACCCCATTTTCCTTTAACAAATCCACATTTTACCAAACTATTACCCATCATTCCCTGTTGTTAATTATTAATCTGAACCAATTAGCTTCACAAAATTATTTATGTTTGGAGAAAAATCCAGAGTATGAAGCTTTTCTCTAAATACTTAACTTCAAAGAAGAAAGAGGTGCCATCTAGCTGCAAAGTTGAGAACTGCATCCAACTGAACAAAAATGACTAGTGGGTTTAATTAGTTAGTTAGCAGAGTGGGTTAGTTATATCTATAACCAGCTGCCCGGGGTTAATTCTGCTCCACAGGCCATTTGCAACTCAGATTTTGGGCACACATCATATTCTTGTCAATTTACACTTTTTTTAGACAACATGCCTGGCACAATGTTCTGTCTTCTTCATATTTTTCTCTGCAATTTGTCAATACACAGGTCTCAGTCGCCAGAGTCGCGTGGCCAAAAATATGTTTATTATTATTATTTTTCACGTAATAAAGACAGTTGAGCTCGCTCGGGTTATCACGAAAAGTTTTGTTCATTCATGGATTTATCATAGTTTTTAAACAGGAACCGAGTGTTTCTGTTGTAACAGCATGTTGGCTGTATATTTGAGCACTTCAAAATGTGCCCGCCTTCGCCCAACAGTAGCCATGATGGGTTCAGATAACCCCACTGTCCCGGAGGGGATACAGTGGGTTAAGAAAATGAATGGAAGTTCAAGAGAACCAATCCACCATATTGATGTGGTTTTTACCTGCTGTCAATTAAAACGTCACCTGCCAAAAGTTGAGTCCCTGATTGATTGACGCTATGCGGTTTAGATCGCTTTCTCACAAAAAGCAAGCTCTTTAATGGTGGTGCGATCCATTGTCATGGTAACACAACAATGCGTTGCTGGGCCGGCAGAACTCCACTGCAGCGGCAAAGCAAAGCGATATATATATATGTATATATATATATATATATATATACATATATGCTGATTGTCACTATAGGTTCAATAAAGCATCAGTTCAGAAAGTTAACCTCTCTACGCTTGTTTTTTGTCCAAAAGATGAAGCAAAAAGTTTGTCCTAAAGATGCCTGCACAGTGATATAGAACATTTGGGCTCTGTGACCGGAACTTCTTTAGGTGCGCATCAACACCCAGCAGCCAATCAGATTTGAGTATTCACCCGGACATTTTAAAGTCCAGAAGCACAATGTTTGTTTCTTAAGGCTGTAAATCAGCATCTTTGTTTTCTTATAGTAATAGTGCAGAAATAAAAGTCTTTAGAGTTCTGCTTATCTTACTGTTGATGTGTTTTGTGCAAATACATGACATTTCTGAGATATTTGAGTTAACACTTTATAAATTAAAACATTTCAGACAGTAAACGAAAGAAAATTCTTGGGTTTTTTTGGTTCAAAAGCCGCATATTTTCAAATATAATTTAACTAGGAAATTAATTGTGATTAATCACAATCCAAAAGTGTAATAAATCTTTTTCGATTTTTTTTTTTATTGATTCACAGCATTCATTAGGATAGAGTCTGGAAAAAGCTGAAAACATACTCATCTACAGATATATAAAAAACTTTGGCTGCTATGCAGATTTCCCCTTTAAAGAGGTCATCAATTTGAATGCATGTTTTTTTTCATGGGGAAACACTGAAGAATAGTGAGTTGCATTGTGGTAATAATAACAGTCATAATATTTGTCATAATTGTCCTCATAACAGGAAGGAGGTGGAAACTTGATGTGAGCAGCTCTCATTTCTCCGTTACCCAGAGTGTAGTTCCTCAGTGAACACAAGGGAGTGCAATCCAGTTATCTACTGCAAATAAAAAGCAAATACGTGTACAATCTACGGCTGCATTACATTCCTCTATGTAAAACTAAGCTCGACCAAAGATGTGAAATCTGTAGAACCTCCATCCATCATGAAGCTGGAGCTGATGCCTCCTGGTTGTTGATCCTCTCTCTGATGGCAGCATATGGGCTCCTATTCACGTGTTATTAATGACTACACGCCATCACCTAAATGATGCTAGCACTAAGGCCATTAGATGCAGTCAGAGTACAAATTAACCTTTAACCTCTCTGCACGACAGTGTGTGTCGGTGCAAAATCCCAGGAAGTAACTAGCCTGCTGTCTTGGCGGAAGCAGGTTTTATCGCTGAGAGGATTCCTATGAGCCATGAGGTTGTTAAAGTTGAGAGGGTGGTCGATGTGAGGTGTATGTGTCGTATATACAGCTGGGGTGTATATACAGTACCATGAGAACACGCACACACACACAAATACAAAGAGACACTAACAAGACACCATGGAGAAGATCCATCTTGTTCGACACTGTGATGACGAGAGTTTGAGGTTTCACACAAAGATCACCAAGACAACCGAGCTGAACGCAGCCCACAGCAGATGGCAGGGTTCATCACCGCGATTCACAGCTCTGATTGGTAAATTACATTTATCTGGAAAAAAAAGCTGCTCTGGAGCTTGTAGGTGTGCGCACGGTTCCCCATAAGGAGCGTGCACGTATGCACGTGCCTTCCTTTACCTGTCTGTGGCATGTCGGAGCACCGCCGCCAAAACCAATCTTGTTTTCAGAGCGATTTTCTCCAATTTTCCATCATTCATCAGAAGCTAAAATGGATTTCTATTTGTGCGGCGGGTGGGAATAAAAACAGCCACCGCTCTGTCGCAAGCACGAGCACTAATTCAGATACATATGTAGGGCAGACGGGAAATGACAAACAGAACAGGTAGTTTTAGTGCAGACTCATTTGAGATGCTCAGTGATATTTTTGGGTTTGTCAGTGAGGATTTGGCTGCTTTTTATTCGTCACTTCTTGCTCTTCTTCTCATCTATTTCCTTTTCTCTCTCTTTCTCCTCCTGGCCTCCTCTTCCTGAGGTCCTGTCCTCTTCTTGCCTCTCAGCTGCATCATTTTCTCATCTTTCCCCATCTCTGGGACGACTGCCGCCTCTCTGATTCCATCTTTCTCACCTTTTCTCAGAGCACCAGTTCTTACTTGCATTTGTCAAAGGACATTTCCATCAAACATTTCTGAATCAGTTTTAGAAAAAAAAAAAAAAAAATACATGTCGCCAGGAGAGAAAAAGTGTTGGAGAGAAGAAGACGGAGATGCTGAGACAAACGCGTCCTATTTTCCACATCAGAGTGCAGAAAGTGTGTGAACGCATGTGTGTGTGCGAGCGCTCTATACCGCCACGAGCTGTGCTGCAGACCACCGTTGGCTGCATCTAATTTAATGCTCATTGGTGTAATTGAAGCCTCTCAGCTCTGCAGCTCCTCATGTTAAAGACCGGGACCAGATGTCATTCAGCTGTCTCACATCTCCTGCCAATCACTAATGCTCACTAGCGCTCTCCAGCACAGATGGAGGACCTCCACATTCAGCTCTTCTCTCCCTCGCCTCCAAATCCCTGTGCCTGTTTGTCAGAGCTCCTCCAGGAAAATGTGGGAGCGAGCTCAAAAGCAAGGTGGCGCCAACACAATGGAGATCCGAGTGAGGAGGTGGCTCCTTATCCAGCCTTTAGGAAGGTTTAAAGCTTAAGATTAAAGACCTGCTTCAATGAAAAAGGTGTTTTTAACATGTTCCTGAGGCATTTCAGGTTGGGGGTGTGGCTGTGAGCTAGCGGGAGAGTGTGTAAACAAAGAGCTCTCATCAAAAAGGGAAGGGGAATCAGTCCCGCACATGACTCAGAGGTGAATAATGAACTCCTGTCTCAGAAAGCAACACAGGTCTTTAGATTTTGGCTAAAAATGTCATAATCATAATTAAAAGACCGCTAGGAAGGCTTTGAAAATAACTCAAATCGGAGTAGGTCTTTAAGAGTAAAAACCTGCATGAAAAATGCAGCAGAAGGAGGTAAAAGTCAAGGAGTCCAAAATTCTATTTCCTGAAGACCTTAGAGTTTTTAAAGAACTTCTTTCTCTTTAGATTAGCACAGCAGAAGGACCTTCTTTACAGCACAGGAGATAAAAAAAGCTCCAAATCAAAGACACTTCAGGAACAAAGCAGTAGATGGCGCCAGCCTGCAGCACTGCATCGCTTTTAGCCCTTTTCCTGCGCTGCGTTTTCCTTTTTCTTTTCTTGCGCTTCATCCATCCCTGACAAAGCCTCCGTGCTGCTGTTCCACGCCCTGGGCACAGCTCTTGTCTGGCCTCATTAAAAGATCAAGACAAATCTTAGCAACAGTTAATAAATCTTCAGGGCAGCGGTCTCTTTCACTGCGCCACGCGACTTCATCTGTTATGCTCTTTGCTCCTCTTTTGGAAGTTGGAGAAAAAAATGTACAGAGGTGCAGCGGCAGACTGTGGTTTCCATCCACGTTATTTTTTTATTTTTTTGCTTTCCCACTCACCGGCCATCTGCTGGATCCCGCTGAAGGCGCCCAGGTTCCCGGAGGAGGTTGCCTGCTGAAGCAACTGCAGGACAGAAAGACAGGAGAAGGTGAGAAAACCAGCGTCCCTCGTGGAGCTATTTGATTTTTTTGGATCAAACCAAACCGGTGGGATCAGAACGCGACAATTCTTTGAGTCTGCAGATAATAAGCCGCTTCACCTGACTGACAGAGGAAACCTGCAGGCGGATCAGAGGACAGCAGGTTTGCAGATGACAGAGTCCTTTTTTTTTCAGGATCAAAGAGGTGTTTTACAGAAGAAACTAAACCAAATGAGACACTTTGAAATTTAAACCTCATTCCTGCTTTAATTTAATAAAGTCATTTCTTACAAAAAAAAAAACAAAACTTTTTTTAAAACACAATCAGAAATTGATAAAAATTCATTTTTATTTTGTTTGTTTCCTATTTCAAATTCAGTCTGTAATTTTAATATTTTAAATAAAAAAATTTGAAAACACTGTCAAAAAAATTATGTTCAGATATGTTTTGAAAAGAAAATCTTCTGGTGTCTCAATTGTGTGAATGTGCAGTATTTTTTCCTTGAAGGGCCTATACCATGAAAAACCAACTTGATACCTTTATTATACTATTCATTTGTCAGTCTAGAGAACCCCAAAGCGGTATTTTAATTCATTCAAGCATTTTTAAGTAATCCTCCAAAAACCACAGCTCTTAGCCGCAGCCCTTACCATACCCACAAAAACGACTGTGTGATGTAGACCAGTGAGAACACCCCCTACCAGGAAGAGTCTGTGCTGCAAAGCCCCGCCCTCAGGCTAACACAAATAACACCTACTTTCCCCCGCTGAGCTAACGGTGATCAGCAAAACGACTCATAGAAGAAGTGGTTCCTCTTAATCTGCAACGGCTAGCTTTTTTTTTTTGGAATGCAATGTCTTAAGTGGAGAAAATGTTTTTAGGCTGCAAAAGATTTTGGTTTAGAAGGGCTTGCTCTTTAGAAATGGTTGGATTTTATCTTCGAGAGCGTCTGACAGACCGGCGAGCAACTTTTTGTCTGTGACCGCCACAGATGTTTTGTTAACCCTGGCCTGTATCAAAGTGGCTTGTTCGGGAGACTGATGATCAGAGCTGGAGCCATTCCTACAATCAAACCTGATGAAGATGCCAGACCCGAAATTAAATCATACAACTAGTAGAAATTATGCAGTATAAGCATGTAATGCACGATCCACACACGCTGCACCTCACGTTTAGAAATTCTGGATCGGACTGTGGGTCAAGAGTGTAATCCTGGGCTCACAGCACATGCGGTCCAGCTCCAGAGCGGTCTAGCTACTGTCTGTAACTCACACTTAATATGGGTTGCTTGCAGTCCTGCTGCAGATAGGCTCTGCTGTCAACCTCGCAGACCGATGAACTCGTGTAGGTTTACGCAAGAACCCTCCATTTAAATATGACGTCATGTGATTTTGGAGTATATTAACAACACTTCTTTTTCTGCGTGACTCGCCCTCAATCAATGCATTTACAAAGGTGGGCATACTTATCTTAACTTTCTAAGGATGAGGTAGTTCTGGATCTCTGTGATCAGCGTCCATGATGTTAAATGGCCGAAATTACGCTTTACCACACACTTTGTTACCCAGTGTCAGCGGAAAGGACGAAATGTTTACTTTGAAAACAGCGAGTACAGCAAAAAATAGGTTTTATTTTGAAAAATATACCGGATGCACCTTACATTTGCTCGCATAATTTCCGGTTTAGGTTGTTAATTGCCCTAACTTCACATTGAAGTGCTACAGCGCAGCTTTGGCATCCGGCAAAAATTTGAAGGTGCAAAAAATTGATTGCTGCATTCCCTTCAAGCAAATCTTTAAAAAATTGTTTCAGGAATGTTTGGGAAAGGTTTCCATTTTTAATCTTTACGTCAGAAACTCGTAAATCTAAAAACCTTTCAAAGTTCATTTGCATTTTTTTGCAGCTGCATCAACTATTCTCTGCATAAAGTGGAGTTTAGGACCAAACTTCAGATGTACTGAAAGCAAAAGCCAGTGAGAATCGTGCAACACTTCCGTTAGCATGTAACAAGTGCTGACAAGAAATGTAAACGTATAAATGTTTTTAAAAAAAGGCAACCTAAAGTCAATATCCCACAAATAAAATTGAAAAATGCTATTTGGAAAACTCTGAGTTTCAATCTGTAGAAAAAAACAGCTATTATAATATCAGTAATTATCATAATTCTAACAATTTTTGAAAGTGAGAAAAGGAGCTTTGCGCTGATATGCAACATTTTACATTAGAAATATGCTGCCAAACGATACAAAGTGATTTTCTTTGCATCAGAATCAGCTGATTTGTGTTGATTGTGTAAAAAACCAAAGAGTTATGATATTTCAATGAGTGTGTTATTTAGGTGTCGTTGGTCATATCTTTGATGTTAAAGGGTTAACATTTTTGTGTAAAATGTTTTATTTTGAAAAACAGCTAAATTTTGTCATGCCTAGTGTATTTATTAGCAAAAGTGAAACAGTGGAGGGTTGAATCTAAATGTACTCTTTTATGCTGATGATACTGCTGTCTGTTACTCAAATTCTACAACCACTAAATTCTGGATTTGTCTCATTTCAGGGTGCAGCTTTTCCATTTATGTAAAAACAGAAGAAAAACATTTGGAAAAAGTCGCCGGTCTATTTTCTTTTAACTTGTAAACCTTTAAATAATAAATGCAATCATAATTTTATGATACAGACTTCCTAAGTGAATGCAGAAGTTTTATTTTAGGGTAGCAGTGGCGGCAGTGGGAATGGAGGGGCTCTTACAGCCAGATACTGTGGGGTCAGGCCGCCTAGGCCCGTCAGGCTCCCCCAGGTGGTCGCGCTGTTGAGCTGCTGCATCTGCTGCGCCAGCTGCTGCTGCAGACGCCGCTGCTCCTTGTCCTTCTGCGTGTCGGCGAACTTCACCACAATGGGAGACGAGCAGCCCTGGAGGAGGGGACAGGAAGAAGACGGGAGAGGGAAAAGTGAAAAACAAGGGGGGGGGTTATAAATGAAATCAAAAAGAATAAAGAAAACATACAAGAGAAAAGAAAGGAAGTGGCTGGAAATAAACTCGTAATCACTGATTTACAGGATAAACAACCACTGATAAACATGTCTGGGAATGAAATCCTCTGCACAAACACCCATTTAATGTCAAAAAGGATGCGTGACATGAATGAAAAGGCCTTCTCTGCGACACAAGACATGCACACACAATCACACAGGAACCTCCAGCGTAAAGCCAGCAGGCTTTCTTCTCTTCCCCACAAGGACTCTGTTATCTCAGAGCCCCAAACACTTCCAGCAGACACAGATTTCCTGACTTCTCCAACTATTTCATCAGCAAAAAGAGACTCCATCTGTGTGTCGAAGTC
This sequence comes from Adrianichthys oophorus, assembly GCA_036245035.1. Lineage (NCBI taxonomy): Eukaryota > Metazoa > Chordata > Actinopteri > Beloniformes > Adrianichthyidae > Adrianichthys > Adrianichthys oophorus. The sequence continues at coordinate 11,271,179 of BSAI01000030.1, forward strand.
TGGAGAGAAGGCCTGGATGAGCAGGAGGCGAGGGCGATGGGGGCAAACAGAATCTGCGGACAATCGCAAGAAGACAGGAAGAGCATCCCAACGGACCGAATTTCTGCTCTGGGAACGGAGACAAAGGCTTTCTACATGAAAGTTAGAGCCAGGCTGAAAGTGATAATCCATCCTCTTCCTCAAACAGAGCAATCAAAGCTTAACTAGGGGCAAATCTGCTGGAAAACAAAGGCGCCGAGCCACAGGAGGAGAAAAACCGTTTGATTGAAACATTTAGTTGGAGGCGGGATTCGCGCTCGGCGGCAGAGCGAAGGGATTTGGCGACAGATCCGGTTCGTCCGCTGGGGTGAGGAATCAGCCCCCTTTTTTTAAGGTAAAAGCTTTGAAAGTTATAACTGCTCTTACAGGTGGATATGGGCGAAAATGGTCAAACCTGTACCAGGTAGACTGCTCGGTGAACCCGAAAAGGTCACTAACAACTAGAGTGTGGCGTAAGGACATTATCCTTACAAATACTTCACAATACAATTACCACGCACACAAAACAATGGTACAATCCATTTTCATGAAGTTCCTTGAGGTGGCTGTCCAGGCCTCGTGGTAATTATTACAAGACACACCTGCGGTCCCCTTTAGATACAGCTGCTCTCTAGGACCGTCCGTGGGCCTGAAGAACCCAAAAACCTGCAGCATCCGTACAGGTCAACCCTCTGATTCAACTTACATATGGTGCGTTCACACTGAACACGATTCACGCATTGATGTCTATCGCCTCTTGTTGACGTTTGTTAAATTTACTGCTTGACACTTGTCCAAAAATGCGTTCATGAACTGTAACACACCTGACCCCAGATGTGTGTGGGAGGAGCTAGTGTCAAAAGTTTTTTTTTTAGCTTTATCATTACATGGAAGCATTGGCTGCATATATCCTTGACAATACATGAAAGATGGATGTCCATTCATTCATTCATTCATTTTCCAATCCGCTTTATCCCTTTCGGGGTCACGGGGCTGCTGGAGCCTAACCCGACTACTCATGGGCCAAGGCAGGGAATACCCCTGGACTGGTCGCCAGTCTGTCGCAGGGGCAGATGGATGTCCAGATTTTTGAATTCTGACAAGACGCCCAAAACACACTGCTGCCAGACTGCCACGCCCTACCTGACGTTCAAAACGCACCGTAGGACCTCTGATCACGTCTGTACATTGACTTAACATTGAAAATGGACGCCCCTGACGCGCAAATCACGTTTGGTGTGAACGCCGCTCAAGGTTTTATTTTGTGGCTCCGTTTAGCGTCTTCATCAGTAAATGACAGGAAGTCACAGCTGAAGAGCTCCAGCTCAGCAGCAGATCTCTTTTGGCACACACACCCCACCATGTTTAAACCCGACAGGAAAATAAAACCTAATCGCTGAGCAAATCTGTCTGTCACTGCTGCCAACATGGCATCCAAACTGTCTGCTGCTGCTGCTGCTGGGATTTCCAACCAAATGAATAAATAAAACAAATGAAATCAAATCTTATCTCACACCGCGCCCCAGAGAAACTGCAGTATTTACTTTTATCTATCTATTACAGTCTGTCAATCAAACAGCAGCTGAAACGACCAAGAGCTGGAAGTTTCTTTGCTCTTGAAGCAGAAAATGTCCAGATGATCTTCAGCTCCTATAAGATCATCAGGAGAATTTATCCAGTTAATCTGAATTCAATTAACTCAAGTTTAGGATTCTTCAGGTTTCCACAACAGCAGAAATCCAAAAAAGAAACAAGAATATTGAAAAATGTATTGTTATTTTTTACAATTTTACTTGTCAGAAAAGATTTAAAACAATCACTACACTTCTCTTTCTTAGTAAGTGGAACCAGGTCAGTTTATCAAGTAACCACTAGGTGGCTTGTTACAAAAGCAAGTTAGTCCTCCATTTACTCCAACAGAAAACAAAACAAACTCACAATAAATTAAGACATTTAAGTTAAGAAATAAGAGCGTTGTTTAAAACAAAGCCGATCAATTCTTTCGTATTTAAATCTAAAATTCTGCAGAAAGGGGGCATGGACTTTTGACTGACATGTGACCATCAAAGGCTTGGTTTCTATAACAGTTTACGAGGACGATTAATGGACTTTTGAGAGAAGCAGCCACATCTTAAAGGGAGCGCAGGGGTGTCTTGCAGTTCCCTTGAGACTCATACGGCCATCTTAAGGGATGCCATGAAAATGTGACAAGTGTATCATGGAGGGTTCGTAAGGCTAGAGCAAGTTACATGCTCTTATGACGTATGGGGATGCTGTCGTACGGTGTCCTTACACCACACTCAAGTTGTTAGTAAGGTGTGAGTACTGGATCCTTACTAATCTTACACAAATGCTGCACGTACACGGGTGTGCATGTGATACATAAATGCCTGTAGGACATCCACACAAACTACACTCTGATTGTCTAAAGTCTGAAGAACAAATGTCACATTACAACAGCTTCTCCTTTTGTTTCTGTCCAGTTCAACAGCAATCTTGTTGGAAAATTTACCGCCTCACATTTTTATAGTGCCCCCCCCCTCCCTTGGGGAGGGGCAGAGGCTGGACTTTATCAGCCGAATGACTACGTCTCCTGTCTGACAGCAGCTCGTTTTCTCTTGTATTCGGAGCGGCAGATAAAGAAAAGGAGACGATGAGAGAAAAGCAATCGGAGGAGGGATAAGGTTAGTCTGAGGCCTCATCGCCGCCATCGATTCCCCCGGAGGAAGGAGCTCCCTGTTCCTCTCCTGCAAAAGATCTCATCACTCCAGCTGACATGTGGTGAGCTGGGGGGTGGAGGTCTGCTGAGGCCTCGTCCTCCTGAAAACCGGACTGTCTGAGAGGAACAGAGCAGCTTCAGAGAACTCAAACAAACAAACAAACCAGCTTCTGCTTCAGGGATCTGTGAACATTATCACAGATTAGGATCATCATGCTAAGCAACCTCAGGAAGACCACAGCAAAAAGAGTTTTTATAAACTGATGAATCTCAAAACCACAAAAATCCAGAAACTGCTAAAAAATAATAATAAAAAAAGGACAGATTTCGGTAGCCCACTTTTAAGTGGTAGGGGTGTGGCCTAAGATCACTCCTGATTGGTGAGTGGCTGCCAAAAATGAAATGAAATGTAGACTCGGCTTGGACCAATCACTGCTTACTGACAGCGTGTGGCTCCAACATGACGGCCTCCATATTGGGAGAAAAATGGCAACTGCATTAACTTCATTTGGTTGGAGCCAGATTTAAACCACTTTCTATGGGTGATGTCACACCGACTCAGTCCAGTTCTTATATGCAGTCACTGTTGTAAACAGAGACCTCTCAGTTATGGGTGATAGGAAGTCACAACCGCTCACAACTCAGAGGTGGATTTCTGATAATCTCCTTTCTGCTGCTCTGCAGAAACTATGTCCTAGAAAATGACAGGTTTTTTATTTAGGCTAAAACAACATCATCATAATTAAAAGACCACTAGGAATGCTTTGAAATGGAATAGATCAAAAGATGATCGGACTGGGACTTTAAGGCGACAGAATGATGACGGGAACCATGACAACCAGGTTTGAGCTCAACAGAAAAACCTCTCAGGTTTTTTCATGTCCTCTATTTTAGGATTTTTACTCCAAACCGTTGGAGCTTTTATCAAGTTTCAACATCCAACAATGAAGAAAATCATCCTGAAATACTCAGAAAAAGATGTGATTAACAGACGACATATTTGACTGAAGTATGAAAATGAGACGTGATAAATGAACAGAACTGAAACTGTCCTTTCAGCACAAAGAAAACCACTTTGTTAGAATGAATTTGCAGGAATATTAAGCTGAACTTCTGGCTTCTCTCAGGAAGGAAAACGGGAGGATTTACAGCTAATATGAGATAAAGGGAGAAGAGTTCAGAATGAGAAGCTCTTGAGCTGAGAAACGTTCTAAAGACGTCACATTTCTGCTGAAAGGAGTTATATAAAGCCTGCTTTTTTCCTCACAGCCTGATGAGCCTGCAGCTGTTATAGGAAGTGTGGAAAAAAACTGCGACCGAGTCTAATTATGCCAGTTGTGGTGTCAGAACACCTGAAAAGTAATTTCTTCCAAATTGGACGCTTTTAGGAGCAAACAGCAGGGGGCAGCGTATCCGTTTCATCTCCCTTCAGACCCTAACAGTCTTTATGAGGCTCAGGCAGGTTGTTAGCAGGAACAAAGTACATTTATTACAACATTATGAGAATCATTTTGGTCGTAAAAAAGTTTTTATTGATTCTTTTTAAATGCTAACGGCGCTGAAGCATCGATTCCCTCCTGAAACTATTTCTGGAAAGTGGCTTTTAGCTGCAGGCGGGAAGTCTCTGATGAAGCACGGCGTTCGCATCTTAAAAATAAAAAGTATATAAAAACCAAACTCGTCAAACCTCACAGGTGACTTCTTCCTCACTATGAGACGCTTCTCCAGGGAGAAACACACAAAAAAAAGTTATTTCTGTTGTCTGCCTCTGATTTCTGACAAATCTCTGGCACAAATGCGCCGTCCTCAAAATAAACAGCTTTTCAGCATAAAGTCAAAGTTTTGAAGCATCAAAAAGTTATGAAATATGCAGTCGGAGTATTAATCATTCAGCAGGCTGAGTGGGCTTTAGTGTCTCCTTTTCAAACTCCTGAAAAAACAGACAGCTGAGCGGCATTGCAGGTTTGATGGCCTGAGAGCACCTGTGACTGACGCGCAGCTTTGTGTGGGCTGACGCTTTGACAGCCGGCGCTCTGAAAATGACACCTGAGCGGCGGCAATGAGCACTGTGCAGAAATGTGGCTTCCGAATGGGGGATGATGTAATTGCAGCATATGGAGCAGCTGCCGCGCAGCAGCTCCAGGTGACGGGTTTGACGTCTTGCAGCCCACATCTGCAAAACTTTTTGCTGCTAAAGTTTCACCGGCATCCCTGGAAGCTCGACTCTCTGAGAAATTATTTCCAAACGGAGAATATAAGCTCGACTAACCTTAAAAACATTCACTTATTTACCACCAGAGCTGGAACTCCTGGGTTAACTTAAAAACCAAAGATAAACTTTTAATTGTTCATTTCAATAGAAGGAGTATGTAAGCAAATATTAGAAATGAACACATATTTACGCACATTTTCAAAACTGTAATCTGCAATCTGAGAAACCTGGTTTATTGTAGGGAACGGGATTGTGAACTTTAATTTGAAAATTCAATTTAAAGTGCAACTTACAGTATTATTTAATGCTTGTAATGCTTCAATAGTTGAAATCAGTCAAGAAAAAATATTATATTCATTGTATTGACAGAACTTGTTTACTGACCTCAAACAAATTTTCTGCGCTCAAAATTTTTGTCCAAATGTTTTAGTTTTGGTAAACTATGAAGACAAACTGCTTGATGGATTGTTACAGCATTATGAGTATTGTAGTCAGGAGCCTCACAGAAGAACTGCGCTCAGACTGTTTGGGAATGGGTTAAATAAAGTTTAAAATAAAGTGTTTTTTCCCCACTTAAAATAGCTTGTAGCCAAAAATGTTGTGTTTTTTCATGGATCTGGGGCCTCAGGTTGCAGACCCCCGGTTTAGGGCAAGGGGGTGAGACTTCCTCTCACTCGCTTTCAGATTTTTAATGTGCTTTTTTTATTTAACTTTTTTTTAAAAAATATTTGTAATGTTTTATTTTTTTAACTTTATTTTATTCTTTTAAAGTACACCTCCAAAATAAAATACAATCATCAATTTCTTTCAGATGCAAAAGTCAAAGCTGAATCCTAATTAGAATTTCATTAAAATAAATAGTTTCTTCAATTTATTTTCAAGAGTTTTGTTCGATTCTAAAAAAAAAAAAAGATACAGAAAAACTTTGGTGAAGTTTAACCCTGGAGAACCCAAAGGGTCATATTTATTATTAAATACATATTTATATATTAAAAAAATATTAATAATTTTATATTATAATTTTATTTATTGTATTTTTGGCTACAGTTAGTTGCTGCAACATAACAAACAAACAAACAAACTACCTTTAAAAGCCCAAAACAAAATAGTTCCTGGATTGTCCATGGTTAAATAACAATTCCTCCAATAAAAGAAAAACAAACCTTTTTTTCCTGAACTGAGAAGAAGCTGCTTTAAAGCTAAATCGGTGCTTAAATTCTGTATCTTGTGCCTGCTTTACCGAGCGTTTCTATCTGGACCTGATCTTCTGTTTCTGACCCGGCTTATTCTCTGATTGGCTGCTGCCTGCCCTGACCTCTGCCTGTCTGACTCTGATTTAGCTTTGTGGACTCTTAGCTGTGCTTGGCTCCCGTCTGAACCAATAAACCTGCTGCAAGTGGAACCAGCTGTCTGCCCGTTTGTGACGGCATGTCTGTTTAAAAGGATTCATGTATTTTTTAATTCCAGCTCCGTTCCTGGCTTCCACCCAGAGTAAAAAGCGAAGCCGCTCGCCTTCACCTGCTAGCCTATGAGCAGGACGTTCAGGAGTTTTAATTATTGCATCTGCACAAACAAAACGTCTGTGGAGGTGAAATGTCTCCAATGGGTTTGAGTCTAAAAAATTAATTTCCACATTTAATTGCTGCGCTTTTGCTCCATTCTCTAATGGATAATTATGTTTCAATTATGATTCTTTTTGTTCTCACGTAGCAAGCGATTTGTGTTCTGACTTTTTAATGACTTGTTTTAGCCTGAAAATCCACAGTGGAAGAGGCGGTTCAAATCCACCTGTAACTAACGAGCGCCCTGAAACCACGAACAGACAGGAAGCTGGACAGGATACGGAAACAGACATGCAACTCCAAAAATACTGAATTTAGTTTTAAATTCAAAACAAAGAACAGACCTACAATACATAAGTGGTAAGTATCAAGCGTCAAAAGTCCAAATGCAGAATTGATTACAAACTCAGAGAATGAGATTAATTTTAAATGTTAGTTGTTTTTTATGGACACAGTTTATTTCACAATATCAAAGAAGAATATGTTTGTGTGGCCCCGCGGCAGACTGGCGACCTGGCCAGGGTGAACTCTGCCTTTGCCCAAGCTGGGATAGGCTCCAGCAATCCTGTGACCTGGAAACCCTTAGGCGAGTTAAGAAAATGATTGGACGGATTTTCCATATTTTCCAAAGGGAAATTCTCTGGTTAAAATAAAAATATATGTTTTGGTTGTCATAAAAATAGCTTTTCTTTCATCTGCTAATATTTTAATTATTCTATAACAATGTGCAAATATCTCTCACTTGTGTTTCCTTTATTCTGACACATTAAATGGATTAAGATCCTGTAATTTCTCTGGTCCACCAACAGAGGTCAGCGTCCGTTTTAAGAAAAAAAAATCCTGCAGTTCCAACAGCTGCTTCATGGGGGCAGTATTGTCCAAAGAAGAAGTGATTTATACAAATAAGAGGTCAAAGATGACAACCAGAGCAGTTCGTTGATGATTACGTATGATTTCACTACACTTAGCTTAAAAATTCCTCATTTTTTGGCATTTTTAGATGTTTTTTAATACGTTTTTTTTCCCTTTTGATGCTGGTCTGCATGCGCGTTGGAGCAAACCACACCAGAGTTCAGAGCTTTCACAAGTGGACTATCAAGTGGACTATCAGAGGGCTGTATCTGTCGGTGTACAAGTCTCCTGTAAGTCAAAGTGAGGCTGTATGTGGAGAATCCCATCCCGTGTTCTGACTGGCCGGTCTGTCTGAAATCCATCTCCACTGAAACTGACGTTTGTCCCCCCCGTCTAAAGGGGTTTGGTTCATCCTGAAGCTGTGAGGTTAGTAGAGGATAATGTGCATCTGGTGTGGTGAATAAAACATAAAGAAAACCCAGGAAACAGAAATAACCGCTGATGGAAACATGCGCCGGACGCTAAATGAGTCGTTACACATGGAGTGAATAATGCAACACACAAATCAACACAAAGAAGCGTCCTCTGTGTGTGTCCTCGGAGTGAATTACCTGTCTCGCTCATATCCACTTTCATTACTTCCTGACATTCAGTGTGCTCCTGTGTTTGTGCGCGTAGCCGCACGCCAACCGTGCACCTGAATGTCATGGCCTAATGAGAATGGATATGACAGTGACAGGGCCATCAATGAGCCGCCTCCCCTCTGCCTGGCAACACGTGTCGTGTATGTGACGGCCAGGGCGCACGCCGGCAAACACACAACGTGGCTGTGATGGAGCCCCGACAATAACCAAACTCTATTTACCATACCTCATTCGCTCAATCGGACCCAAAGTAATTACTTTTAAATTGCAAAACTGAGGAGCATTAACAAACGGATGCGCCAATTTAGGTCCGCCTGAGGCTCGACAGCTTGTTTTCAAATGGAAATGAAGGTATTTTGCTATTGTCCGCTGCCGTATCTTTGTGTGGCGCTTTAAGACTTTTCTTCACGTGATAAAAAGGAGGGACGGCGTTTGCCAGGCCCTTTGTGAGGACGCCAGCTAAGAGCGGGGATAATTCTGGCTTAATAGTAACACTGACACTCCTCCAGCTTAGACGGACGGCATCAGGAAGAAACACTTCAACCGTATTTTGGGTGCAAAAAAACACAAACAGAAAAACTGTGTTCGGACGACCGAGGGGAGGAGCAGAGATTCTCCACATGTCCGGGTCATGGCACTTCAAGGCGGCCGTGATTATCACGATCGGCTGTAATGAGGGGGCCACCGGGGTGAGCGCTCCTCGTTCCTTTTTCTTTAAGACAGCCTGTTATTACTGTGTTCTGTCCCTTCTCTCTGACTCACGCCTGCCACTCCTTTAATACCGTGTAATTCTCTGGCAATAACAGCCCTGTTATCCTCAACTGTCATTGACCTGACGGGGCCGGCGAGGGTGCCCCCCACAGCGGACCTGCACAAAGGCGGCAGGGCCAGGGGTCACCGTGAATACAACACCTCCTGCCGGTCACAGGTTTTCCAAAGCCAGGCTTAAACGCACGCTGAGGTGGTCGGCGGTGGCTCAAGTGCCTGCTGATCGGTTGATGGGGGTTCCAAACCCAGCCTAGACAGTAATAATGTCCTTTGGCAAGACACTTTTTCTCACACTTTCTGGATTTCAAAAGTCACCTCGGATAGAAGAGAGCTTAATCTTTCAGGTTGTTTTCAGTTTTTAACCCTTTAACACCTGAGCTGTCGCCAGCGACGCCTAAAAACATACGCTCCTCTGTACCTTTTAAGACAAAATTAATATGAATCAGCTCACAGCTGATGCAAAAACAGTAGCTTTGCAACAATATCCAACACTTAACTCTTGGAAACTGTTGCATGTTGGTACAAGCTACTTTTCTCCACTTCACAATATGATTGAACTACGAATCAGTTTCCACCGTTGACCGTTTCTGAGAAGTGAGTGTGACGTCATCTATAGAAAACTTTTTATTTCCAGCTCCAATCAAATGAAGTCAATTCCATTTTTGTGCGATACGGACGCAGTGATGTTGGAACTAGCCGTCATCAGTAAGCAGTGATTGGTCGGAGTTGGTCATAGTTTCTATGGCAACCACTCTGGCCAATCAGGAGTGAGCTTGTTGGAAGACCACACCCATAGCACTTAAAAGTGGGCTACAAAAAAATCTGTCAAATTATTTAAATGTTGAACATGGAGGCCAGCAGGCTCCACCTACTTTTTTGAGGCATCTGATTGGTCAGTTTATAACTTGACTAACTTGAACTACAGAAAAAAATGAGGATTATCAAGAACATGCCAAGAAAGGTACTGGAGCCAGAATGGTTATTCTGACAAACAAATGACAGAGTAATAGCTGTTTATTTCTCTACAGAAGGATTTTTGTTTTTGGTGTTGAGCACAATTACATGGGGTTGGGTTTCGAGTCTAAGTCAATTTTCCAATGTCTATTTTTTAAATGTATTTATTCAAAACCGGTTTTCATTCACTGTAAGCTGGTCCTAATGTGACTCCATAATGGAGGTAACACTGTAACACACCAGTTGCTTCCATCTAAATGCATAAATCCCTTTTTGGCTTTGATCAATTTAGAGCTAAATGACCAAAGTTCCACTTTTGTCTGGGTCTCAGATGCTGCTGCAACATGTCCAGGATGTCTCCATCTTCTTCTGTCTCACCTCTCGTTTTCCTGTCTAATAGGAACCACATAGAAACCTGACAGAAACACAGGTTTGACGATCATCTCTACTGAATCCAAATATGCTATTTTTTGAAAGTGCCTCTGACCAGCTTTGACCCTCAAGGTGGAAACAGAAGCAGCGTTTTTTTGCTTTTTGTAACTCCTATGGGCTTCAGCTGTTTGACACAATCACGTCCAGGATGATACAGTCTGCTGTTGACAAGCTCTTCAAGCCCGCCTCCACTTTTCCTCGTCGTCTCTCATGTCTGTCTGCTTGTATAATCCAAAAGTGCAGAAGTCAGGAATTTTATTCTGTAGCTGCAGCTTGAATTACTAGTTCGTTAGCCAAAGATCTGATGATGCTTGAACTAAAAAGCAAATAAAACTTTTGTTTTTTTATTTATGCTGCAGCTCATCTGAGCTGTCCGGTCTTTAATTAGCTGTCCCCTACTGGACACAGCTGTTCAAAACATCTCTGTTCCTGAACATCCAAAAACAAACTGAACTAAAGTGAATAAATTGCTCCATGTTCGTCTCCCTCCACTTCCTGCCAGCAGATTATTTCTTTCTCTGACAGGACCTTGCAGTTTTTCCAGCGACAGACTCCATAGATGAGAAGGAAGAGAATCTGAAAGCTGCCTTTTCAGAACAATCAAATGAAAATGATATGCAAAGCTCTAACTGCAGTGTCTCTTTTGCCGTTTATGTTGTAACATCATTATTTACCTTTCTGCTTATTTTAATAGTGTTTTCATGAGGAGATTCCTCTTTCTGTGTTTTTTTATTTTTAAATGAGGGGCTATGTGAAAGCAGACAAGCTACCCTCTGGGACAAAAATCCTTGATTCAAACTGAACAACGAAAACACATCTGATGTTCAAGTCAGATGAATTTTATAAAGACAGTTTGTTCAAAATCAGGACGTTTTTAGCTTCATTTGATGATTTACAGTCCTTTTTATTACCAAAACAAAGCAGCTTCTGGTCCGTATTCAACGAACTGCAGAAAATCAAAAAAATTAATCTTTTAAACTTCCTATTTGAACTCCCTATTCAACAACTTTCTCTTGACTCATATTGTTCATTGCTCAATAACTTAAATAATAGGTAAAATTGCTTGAATAAACTACTTTCCATCTACCCCCAAGTGAACCTTCCTCTCTAATCACATCATGCATTGACCAATTTTATGACTCAAATGTCCCACAAGTCCAAAAGACGAGCTTGTAACCCGAACGCCTCCTGCAAGAAAACGGTCCTGCAGGACTTCTGTAGGTTTAGGAGGCAACAGGGGGTGAATCTGCTGCCCCTGAATTTAAACTGTGCACAAAATCAGCTGATTTCGGCATGAAATGCATCAAAAACTTGCAACAAACAACATTTCAGTCATGCAAACTGTGGTGGAGGGGCTTCAGAGCAGGTGAGCAAAGAAAAGAGGAAGTTCTATAAGAAATCCCAAAATCTATGAGTTTACGGAACCACATCCTGACAGAGTTCAACAGGACAAACCTAATTTATTCATGAAGAAAAGGTAATATTCTTTGGACCTAAAACCTAAAAAAAGGCAAATGCAAACTCTACTTTCATGACTTCTGCTCCTATGAGGAGGATCAGAACCTCAGAAGGCGTCTTTTAGTGAAGGAACACCAGCGTAACCTTTAAAACTTGTCTTAAACATTTTATCATCTTAAACATTCCTTAATAATAAGACATTAACAAGGATTAGTGATGTGTTTTCCAGTCTTTGTAGAGCACTTATAAGACATTCATTAGCATTTGTAGATGTCTTAATAATGCCTTACAAGTGTTAATATGCAGCAGTCATAAAGTCTTTTCTTAGCTTATCATGTTCAGTGTGAACTTCAGAGATTTACACAGCTAACCAATCGCTGCTACACGGCAACATTTCCGCCTACAACTCAGAGGTTAATTTCTAATGAACGCCTGTCGCTCTGCAGAATGTCCAAGAAAACAACACAATTTTTAAAATTTTGGCTAAAAACACCATCATCATATTTAAAAGACAACAGGGTACACTTTAAAAAGAGATCATAAGATGATCTTATTATAAAGTGCGACCCAAACCAGTTGCACAAACATTGATTTTTGAACTTCTACTATTGTACTGTCATGTGACGTGCTTTTACTGCGATCTCAGGTCTTTTCCAATATCCTGGTATATAGCATTACTGCTATAACCAGACTATTGCTGTCTGGATAGAATTTCATCAGTTTGCATTATCCCTATTAAATAAGTAAATAAATAAAATAAAATAAAGCCATAGAGATAGAGGACAGTTTGTCTCATCTTTCCTGCGTTCTCCTGATGCTTCTTTAAAGTTAGAACAGGCAGCTCCTGAATGCTTCAAACTCTGGACCTGTGTGAAAGCACTCACCTCACCGGGGTGTGAATATGGGTCAGAGCTATCACGTGGCAGAGATGTGTCGACCAGCACATTTTCAGAACAGTCAGAAAAAAAAAGAGGCACAGAGACAGTTAAAGAAAGGGCGAGTACCGTACCTCCATGGTCTGAGACTGGTGCATGGCTTTGATTGCATTCTGTGCCATGGCTCTGGTGGAAAACGTGACAAACGCACAGCCTGTAAGGGGGAGGGGGGAGGGGGGAGGAAGAGGGATGGAAAGACAGTGGAGGGGAGGAGGGGGGGAGACGAGAAAGAACAAAAACAAGACAAAAGGGTTGGACACGTCGTAGTTATTAAAAAAAAACTACAAAAAACCAACAGAAGTCACAGATTGATACAGAGAACATCTCACAGGCAGACAACAGTGTTCTCAGTCGCTGCAGAAACAGCTGATAAAATGAGCACAGGGTCATGACAACCACAGCCTGACCCCCACCCCACCCGCCCGCATCGCCCCGTCCACACGCACCACAGGACATCTCAGCCTCCCATCTCCCCAGTCCTGCCTGGATCCTGCCGCACATTTACACTAAAGCCGTTTGAGTTCATGTGTGTCTGATTGGGTGCCCTCTTTCTCCCCTCGTCAAACAGGAAGGAGATGAGGCGGCGGCGGGCATGGTCAGTGCGACCGCATGGGCTCAGGAGGATAGGAATTATATTACTTCAATGCGCAGAGAGATGAAAAGGAAAAGGGAGATGAGGAGGAGGTGTGGTCCACCTCTGCCGTGACTGACATTGATTTTAGCCAATCAAGTGGAGAGCCGCCTGCAGCTTTTTCACGGGAGTTTGTTAGCAGCCGGTTGTGGGTGAGATGGGCCGAGAGGTTGTGTTTGTCTGGCTGTTCGGGGAGTGATTAGAGGAGATAATGTGAGAAGTGCTTCAACAACACCCCAGGCTAATAATATGCTAACAAAGTCAGCCAGCCATGTTAGCACAGCCGGGCCTGGACCGCTTACACAAACCCACACTCAGGTTCAGCTGGCTGACTTGGCCAGGGCAGAAACGGCTTAAAGTCTGGGTGTGATGGACCCTCCCTGGCTGTGAGGAAATGCTGAGAGCAGGTGAGGAGGAGATGTATGAGATGAAGGTGACGGATGGTCAGGTTCTCTCCTCCGTTAAAGTTTACCGTGGAGCGTTTGCAGCCAAAAAACTTGAAAAACAAATTTCCACGTTATGAATATTTTGTTTCTGAGTTTCGTCCTAAAAGCCCCTCCAGATCAGGGTGAAGCAAAGTTAGTTTCTTCAAAAAGTTCACCAGAATAAAACAATTTTTAAACTGTTGATATTAAGAATACCAGCAGATGGCAGCAGAAATAACCAAGGCTCTGCGGCCGCATCTGAAGAGAAGATTACGAGTTTTTGTGACTGGGTAAGATCAGTATTTATGCAATTGACGTAAATAAGCTGATTTGATAGAATTAGAAAAGAATTAGAATAGATTTTTTTTTCTTGAAATACATATTTGTCTTACCCTATTGGGATTTTTTGTTGTTGTTTTTTTAAAGAAAAAAATCCATATTTTAAGAATTTTAGACTTTTTTTCTGCGGGGCCTCTTTTGTAAAATATCACAAACTTGTCTTTTTTTGGTTTTGTTTTGTCTTCTTTGTCTCTAATGTTACGTTTACACCGGGCATGTGATCAGCATTTATGAAAGCCTTAAACAGCCTTAACATGTGGTGTACACACTAGACTGTCACTACTCAATAGGAACACATGTTCTCACAGTTGGAAAAAGCTTGGTGCGAAATGTCGTAGCGGTGTTAAACGGGTGAATCTTGCTCCAGACTTTTTCTTTCACAGCTCTATTCCGATAAATGAAAGACTTGGTGTCATAGAATTCCGGTCAGGCACAAAATGCAATTATCAATTTCTCCTTCATTACCGGTTTCCAACTGGTTTGCATCTGGAAAAGGACGTCACCCACACATCACAACCAAGTCCGAGTACCTGACTGGTCAAATTTTATTAACACGTGTTCAATGGCCACAAGTTTTGTACGTAGAGCCTGAAAATGGACGCAAAAATTTGTATGGCGACACGTGAACATGATAATTTTGAATGCAGAAGCTTGAAACATGCTCATGTTTCAGTTGACTTTTTATTGGAAATGGTTACTCCAACGCGCATTTCTAAGCCAGGTGTGAACGTAGCGTTAGTCTGGTTCTGCTCTATGTCTTCCTGTTTTTCTCTCCTCACTGGTTGCTCAAGACAGTTACATGTAATCTGATATAATCTGTTAGTCAGTAAAACTGAGATAAATCGGCTTTACTGCAAAAGTTTGAACAAAGTTAAAGAATACATTTATTTTAAGAATGAATGAATTAATTTCTGTTCTTTTTATTTTTTTTACTAATTAAGTTTGGAACCCATTTTTGTGACAGAGTCTTGGTGACATTATATAGATGCCAATATTATATAAAGAACCTTCTGGTTATGAGACTGCGGTTCTGACATGTTAAACGCCACGTGCCCTTCTCAGTGCAAAGACGCAGAGCGTATTTTTTTTAAACGGGGTCACTTTATTTACTAGTTTAAGAAAAACCTGTCATTCTGAGGCTTTATTTGAGGCAAGCAGCCCCCCTCCCTTGAACTAGCTCAGTTTTTGAGGGGACATCCATGTGGGTTAGTCCTCTGGACTGATAGTGAGAAGCTTCTACTGTCTATTTTTGAAAGTGGTCAGGTTTAGTGACTGTCATCTCACAGAGAGAAAGTGGATCAGAAGAAAAACCTTTACTGTTTTTAACAGGTTTGTAAATCTTCTTCTAAAATTGTAGTTGTTGAGAAATATGAGAGTAGAAGTTTTCTGGCTTGTCTTGTTTCTCCTCGTTGTAGAGATGGAACGCCGCTTGATCGCTAAAAATACCTCACGGGCCGCATTCTGTCGTCAGTGGAGATCCACACAGTCCTTTAATGAAAGTAGGCTAGCTCCCCAGGCCCAGCCATCCACTGGTGGTGTGATCCATATTTTATTAATAGCCAGATTGCAAAGCGCTCCTCTGATTGATTCTGTGCTTTTAAAGCTAGGAGGACCGAAGGCCTGCGAGATCTGAGAGCTGCGAGCTTCCAACCTGATCAGGTGATCATCAGGTCACAGAGTCGGATTACCGTCCGAAAACACGGATCTGCTGATCACTTGTTAAATATTCATGAAGACAAAAGAGAGGAGCTGGAGAGAGATGGAAGAAGGCCGATGGAGGATGTCTGAGAGAAAGAGGACAAATTGATGCAAGAGAATATTCTAGGACAACCAGGGTGGATTTGGAGCCAGGGAGGGTGGTGCTGTTTGAAGAAGCAGGGGAACATGGGAGTCTGAGTAAGTTTAGCTGCAGGCAAAGACCGGTTCTGGTAGAAGGAGAGAAAAGTCACATTGAGAGGGGGAGTCAACGATAAAAACATTCATAACGTCCGACGAGAAACAGCAAAAAATGTGACGGGATGTGGAACCTGCATGACGGAGGGGGGTGGGGTGGTGGTGGTGGAAGAAGACAGGTAGATGAAAGCCCCTGCTTCTCCTCAGCACACAGAAACCACAACGAGGAGACAGGAGGGGGAGAATGGGGGAGGAGTGGATGATGGAGGCTGGATGCATGAGCCAGAACTTCAAAGGTTCAACCAGTTTGTTTTTGAGATGCTGTCAAGTTTTCAGTCATGGTCATGTTGGTACCATTGACTGTATATGAGACTGAGTGACCCCTCCCCCCTGACATTCCCGCTGGCTCCAAGAAGCCAAAATTCCATAGACTTTCATTGAGAAATAAACAGCTGTTACTTTGTTATTCTATTGGTCAGAATATTAATTCTTGCTCTGATACCTTTTTTTTTTTAACATGGTTGGGTTTTTTATCCTCTTTTTTCATATTTTTCTGTAGTTCAAGTTATAAACTGACCAATCAGATGCCTCTAGAAAAGTAGGAGGAGCTCACTGGCCCCACATCTACCATTCAAAAAGTTTTGTGCAGTTCGCTTTCAAGTGGTAGGGGTGTGGCCTTCCAAGAAGCTCACTCCTGATTGGTAAGAGTGGTTGCCATGGAAACGTTGACTCAGACCAATCAAGGCTTACTGACGACATCTGGTTTCAACTTGGCAGCGTCCATATTCCTTCCTGGACTTTCAGGAGTTGGAGTTAGAAGTAAAGCTATGTTCACACCGCCCTCAGAATTTGCATGTCCAAGCAACCACTTCCAGTGAAAAGTCTATGTAAACGCGCGTATAAAGATCTGTGTTCAAAACTCTCGCTTTAATGCATCTTTATGCAAGTTTTTAAGTCAGTTTTTTGGCTCTATGTACAAAAAAAAACACAGCCAAAGAAAACGCATTGAAAGTTTAATCAAGGTAGAACTTTGACTAATCAAGGACATTAGCATTACCTGCGGTCACTGCGTTATTGAAAATGCGACACATGCCCACTGTGTACATATCCAAGACCCCAGGGTACTTATACTCCTTCAACTGGGCAGAAGTAATCCAGCCACCCAGAGAGGACAAACTACCTTCCTCTGGTTAAAAACCACCAGACTTAGCGGTGCTGACCCTCATCCCAGCCGCTTCGCACTCAGCGGCAAGCTGTTCCAATGCCAGCTGGAGGTCCTGGTGCAATTAAGCCAACAGGACGACGTCGTCTGCAAAGACCAGAAAGGAAATCCTGTGGTTGCCAAACCAGACCCTTTCCGGACCCTGGCTGCGCCTAGAAATTCTGTACATAAAAACTATGAACAGAAACGATGATAAAGGGCAGAATTACCGGAGTCCAACATGCACAGGAAATAGGCTGGACTTACTGCTGGCTAAGCGGACCAAGCTCCTGCTCTGGTTATACAGAGACGGGACAGCCCTCAGTAATGCTCCACGGACCCCAAACTCCGGAATCTCCTCTCTAGTACCCTGACATAGACTTTCCCAGGGAGGCTGTGGAGTGTGATTCCCCGATAGTTGGAACGCACCCTCCGGTCCCCTTCATGAAAACGGGACCACCATCCCTATCTGCCAGGCCAGTGGTACAGCTCCCAACTGTCACACAATGCTGCAGAGGCGTGTCAGCCAAAACACTCCTACAGCATCCGGAGATTTGAGGTACGTAGCATAAGCTATTTAACCCTTAAGGATGATGTCACACTCACTCAGTCCAGTTCTCATATACGGTCAATGGTTGGTACTAAAAAGTAAAAAGTTTTGCTGAGTCATCGCCGGGAGGGGGGGGGTTCCTGCAGATAGTTAGGTCAGGATCACAGTTTGCGCCAAGCATCAGCATGGGTTTGGACCCAAGCGAAACATGTTTAATGTAAACCTTCATAACAAAACATCAAACACTGCCTGGACTTATGCCAGAACACTTCTTCCCTGCATCAAAACCAGCCAATTAGGTTTATATCTTTCAAAATAAAATCACACTTGAAGGTTTCTTCCCCACCATGAAGTGTTTTTTGGTCTGGTTTTTAGGTTTGAATAGTTGATCATCTTTGTTTTGTTTTATTGTATGTCCTTCGTTCAGTCTTTTTTAATGTCCTGATAACTAAGAATTAAGATGAAAACTATATTTTTATCTTGAGACAATAAAGAGACTTTGCATTTGTGAATGAACAGCGGGGCCTCAAAGGAAACCATCAAACAGCATCTCATCTCCTCACACCGACGGTTGGATTAAAAGCTCTCGGCCTCAAGATGGAAGTAAAGAGCTTTGGTCCGGCTCTTAAAGAGAGGCTTAACCTGAGGGTGGATGATGTGAGCGGCGGATAGGAGGTGAGAACAGGAAGGAGGGGAGGGGGGTGATCAGGAGCCCAGGCTGAGAGAGCAGGGGGGGGGTCTATAGAGCGAAAAGGAAAAGCATGTATTCACAGCGGCCACAACAGCTTTAAGACGCGGCTGCAGTTCATTTGCATTTGACTGCAGACTCGGTGCAGATCGTGGGGGGGGGGGGGGGGGGGGGGGGGTCGAGTGTTTTCAAAGAAACAGCTGGTCGCGAAGAGGATTTGGTACAATACCGGAGAACTGGAGTTCTAATGGAACACATCAGTGACATAAATGCCATAGATCATGAAGACTTCATTTGTTTACTACTAATGACAACAATTGGAAAAACTCAAGATAATTTAAAACCATTAGTCACAGTGTTGGAAAAAGTATTTGCACCCTTAGTTTTTAGATTGAGATCTAAGGAGTTTGTATATTTTAGATATAAAATTAACATTAATACCTAGGTATTGTGGGAACCACAAACAGAATAAACCTGAAACGGTGTAGAATTTAACCCTTTAACAAGTTAACCCTTTAACACCTGAGTTTTAAGCCCCAATTTTGATGTTCTTTTGACTACGGTAACTTCTCAACCATTTACGCAATTAACAGAATTCCAACAGACTCTAAAAGTGGAGAACAGAACCTATGAATAGCAACACTTTATGTCTTGTATAACGGCACAAAGCCGTTTCCTGTAACGCCAAAATCTGTTGGAATTGCCTTAATTGTGTAATAAAAATAAGGTGTTCTGGTAGTTTAAAGTCTGTGTGTTATTTTGATGTGGCTGGTGACAGCTCTGGTGTAGGCGGGTTAACAGATCTACCTCTGCAGAAAACAGCATTTCAGCAAAAAGCCTTAAAGCCATTGTTGAGCATGGTGGTGGAAGCCTCAAGATGAAGGCTTGGAAATAATCCCTAGAAAATTGGTGGAGAACTAATAAATTAAAGTCTAGTCTTTATTGTAATTACTTTCTTCAATTAGGTCCTTTAGCTTGGTTTTGATCTGGTTCCATTTGTTACTCCCTTTAGTAAATGTAATGTAATTTCATATTTGAGCCGTATACATCTCTGTGATGGACAGCTGGGATAGGTTCCAGTAGCCCCTTGAAACCGAAAGGGATTAAGCGGGTTTGGAAGATGGATAGACGGATTTTTTACAGATGGCACAATCGATAATTTTAATCACATATTTACAATAATGCGTTAAAACTGAACCAGGTGCTTCAATGTGGCAATTTTTATTTTCTGCGAATCACTGTTCTCGTTGTCAAGGCAACATGCATGTGACGGTTCATTGTGGCAGCCTGATCACCGACACCGTGGTTAAATGATCAAATCTACTTGCCGGAGGTATTCAAGATAGACCTTTAATTTTACAGCACAAGCTGCAGAAGTTTAATTTAAAACTCTTTTTTCCCCCAAAATGTGATAAATAATCCAGTTTGCATGGATTTCTGATAAAAAGCATTGCATCAGAGTCCTTTTCCAACCAGCAATGCCCAGCCTCACCATCGCAAGGGAAGATTCTCAGTCTGAATCTTTGAACGTGAATGAACTGCAGCTGCTGAAGGTCGTTAAGGCGCAGAGAAAAAAATAAAATGAAAAAAAAAAAAAGAAATAAAAATCACACAAGGAGCGTTAAAGTGTGGATTGAGTCAGAGCGACCGGTACCTCTGCTGAGTCCGTCGGGCCCCCGGAGGATCCGGCACTCCTCAATCTGTCCGAACGCAGAGAACATGACCCGGATGTCGTTCTCGTTGCACTTCTTTGACACCATGCCGATGAACAACTTCCTGTCTTCAACAGCTGCAGAGAGAGCAACAAGAAACATTCAGAACTGAATAAAAAAAAAGAACAGGTGGAGATTATGTTCATTAAGCTACAAATGTTGCCATGGTTCAATTTTCAATAAAGAATTTATGGTCAAACATGTAAAGTTACATTTTTCTGTTACAAAACTTTAACTTATATCTCTGTCCTGCAGGAGACTGAAGTGTTATTGTACATTGTACAAAGACGTTCTTATCATGGCAAGTAAGTTCTTCCTACTGTCTCTTTCATGTAAGTACATAACCAAAGCATGAAACTTTAACACATGTTGCTTCCCAAGAACAATGTTGCTTTTTTGACAGTAAAAAAACTAAATAAATATTGCAACAAAAGTGGTTTCAGACTGAACAGAACATATCATGTAATGTTCACACTGATTTTACCAGAAAAAAACAGAGTTTGAGAAAGTCTAGAGAAAACTGTAAAATTGACTTTCATGTACCGACTTGACAGTACATATAAACATGTCATACCAATAGAAAAGAGTAAATGGTCCAGTTTCTGTGGAACAAACATCTATATGGAGTCATATTTGAAATTTAAACAAAAATCTTAGCAGTTCCTAATTTGTGATGTTAGAGCCCATTCGTGCTGCTTCAAGGTTTCATATTCCACCTAAAATGTGAGAAGTTTATTTGAGTTTTTGGGTTCAATCAGAGCTGGGCATGAACAACATAGATTTTTGACAATATTTCCAAACAGTAATCTTATTTTCAAATCTTTGTTTTTTTCTGAAAGTGTTTCCTATTTCAGAATTGTTAATAAACTTGGAAAGGTGTATACATGTTTTAAATTCCTACACATGACAGTAGGGTAACCCACAAAAGGCCAACACATCAGGGTTTGTTCAAAGTGCAACCATGCATTCAGGGTCATCTTTTTAAGCAGCTGTCTACCAGTAACAATTTTGTGCTGATGACTTTAGACACACAAAGTAGTTGATATAGTAAGAAACTCATTTCTCAATCCTTGATATTAGTAAGTGAACTGGCATACTGGTTGATATTGGCCAAATAAAGGAATCAGGAGGAAAAACGTGTCAAGCAGAAAAGAAAAGTGGGATTTTGGGCATTAGATCCTGCCATCAGTCAGCCTCTGATCAATATCTCGCCGGGACTCTCCCAAATGACACAATCCCTCCGTCTCAGGTGCAATCTCCAGGAAAAGGCAGCATAAAACCTCGTCCGCTTCCCCTGACGAGCGTACGGGGTTAACTTTGAACTAGAGTGGGGGAGCATGTGCACTCTTTTCCCCCCTGTTCTACGTAATGCTAATCCAATTTTTTTTTTTTTAATGAGGAAACTGTCAGCTCTTACCGCGAGGCGAAAGAGATAAGTGGTCGGTTGCACTCTGGGAAATCAATAGTGCACTTGTTTATTTTGCTGTTTGGATTGTTTGTGCAAAAAAAAAAAAAAAAAAAAGTCGGGATACGCAACCGAGATAAGAGTTGTCTCCAAAAGCTGTAACTCCTCTGTACACAGAGCAGCATCACTCCAGAGGAGGATTACCACACATCTAACAGCAATGTAATTAATTTACTCTACGTCTGTGGAGGGAAAGGGGGGCAGATATTGTTCCAATTGACTGTTTCTGTTTTTCGCCAGGCGGTCAGGCGATAAGGCTCATAAAGCGGGGGCTCTGGGGCGATCTGAGGCCGCTTTGCATTCTGGGAGGAATTGGAGAAGCCTTCACGGTGAGTTTGAAGAACACCCCCAAAATGAGAATGACAACGGCTTAAAGAGGAGGAGAAATATCCTCTCTGTTACTGTACTCCACTAAACTAATAAAGCTCTGAGGAGCCATTCGTCACTGTTAAAGCAAATCCGGCTCTATTGAAGGCCGTTACTGTTAAGTGGATGGATGCGTGTCGCGCTGCCTGCTCCATATTTCAGCATCCCGGTTCCTTTATTAAGTTCCACTGTCCCTGCCCTGACAGTTATGTCTTAGAACGTCACATTTGGCTGTATTTCAGTGGAGCGGATGATGACTTTTTATAAGGATTCCTGCTCTGCCCTCCAGGATGCTGTCATTTAACTGCCTCCCCTCTGCTCCCGCAGAGCGCCATGCCACTTCATCGTCTGCGTCAACCGCCGCCGCCTCTTCAGGCAGGAGCTCCTGCAGAAACCTCTCCAAACAACAACAACAACTTTTGAATCCTCCTCAAATCCTGCGTGTAGTTCAAACCCTTTAATACGTCCATTTCCCCATTCTGCTCAATTACTCAGCTTTAAGGGTCGGCTCCTCCACATTTTCCCATCTAGTCATCCAAATAATTCAAGTTTAATTCGCCAAAACTATCAGTTATCTGCCAGTGATCTCTCAGTTTTTGCAGGACGGGCCAAATTGAGGTCCGCTGATTATCCATCCAGAACATCTGTTCCCATTCCTGGTCATTACACTCGTCTGAAGGTGGTTCCACATACTTTGCTTCACATAAAAGAAACTCTTGCGACTTCCAGGAACCAGAAATAAAATACATTGGTATCTTTGGGACCAGGTTTTGATTTAAAAGTCAGCCGTCACGGTTTGTAACTGTAGATGAAAAAAAAAGGTCTGCAGAGACGCCATCATGGACTTATTTGAGCCTCAGATGTTACTGATTAGGACCAAATGAGATGTCAGAAGTTTGTGCGTAAACAGGAACTAAACTGAATAAAATGTAATTTATAAAAAATTTAAATAGCGTGAAGTTGTAGATTTTTGGCACACTCGCATCAAATCTGTGGAGTTTTGAGTTTGTGGTGAATCAGATCAGCACAAATGGGTTAAGTTCTGCTTTTAGCTTTGACTGTGTCAAAGAACTGAAGCAAGTCATGCCATCTTGGAACCAGACGTTGTCAGTGAGCAGTGATTGGTCCGAGTCGGATTGAGTTGTCATTTCTATGGCAACCACTATGGCCAATTAGGAGTGAGTTTGTCGGAAGTCCACATCCCTACGACTTGAAAGCAGGCTGCACAAAAGCTGTCACACGTCTTGAACTTAGGACGTGGGGGCCAGCAGGCTCCACCTACTTTTAGTAAAGGATCTGATTGATCAGTTTATAATTTGAGTAACTTGAACTACAGAAAAATATATGAAAACATGAGGATTGTCAAAAACATGTTACAAAAAGGTATCAGAGTAAGAATGGTTATTCTGATCAATAGAATGACTGAGTAATAATTGTTTATTTCTCTATAGAAGTCTCTGGGATTTTGGTTTCTTGGAGACAGCAGGTACTTCCTGTTTGGAATGCCAGGGAGGAGGGGTCACTAGGTCCAGTTCTCATATACAGTCCATGGCTTTTAAACACATCTGTTACTGTCACACCCAAAAAGACCCATCAAACTGGGTTATTTTCATGTCCAAGAAAACTTTTAATCATCGCTTTCCAAACTTTTTTACCCAGCAGTTATAGATATTACAGTGCTTGTTGCCAAAGCAAATAATAATAAAAAAAAAAAAAAAAAAAAAAATCAACGTTGATGTTGAGTACAAAAACAGTACTAATTAATGTGCTGATAACAACACGAAGGTGTTAACGATGCATCAAAATGTCAAAAAGTTTGAGTACAAGCAAAAATTAAACAAACAAAGCACTTCCTGTGGAGTTTCCTGTCCATCGGCATCCTCAGAAAGGCGCTCCGTACTGGAAATCAATCCAGAGTTGGATCTCTAGCATGGGGCTTAGAAATGGAGCCGTTTCAGGAAAGACTGCTTGTTTTTTTGTGTGTGTGTGTGTGTGTGATGTGATGTGCATGTTTGTTTGAGCGCATGGCTGTGAGGGATGGACATTGGTTCAGCACGAGGCTAAAACGATTCAACTTCCTCTGACCTCCACTGGAAGAGTCTAAATAATTCATTCCTCATACGAGAGAAAACAAGAAGAAACATCAGAATTCCTTCTTGATGCGGCGCTCTCTCTGGAGCAGACACACAGAGACGTTACTGAGAAGACTCCATGATGGTGCGTGTGCTGTTGTAGGCGGAGCAACTCACCATTAGATTTCTCGCTGTCTGCAGGTTTCATCTGAATAGGGTGGTGCATCTGAGGAGAAAAGACAGAAAAACATTAACATATATTTATTCTACTAGTCTAAATAAGTAGATTTATTATGTATGTGGCCTTGTGGATTATTTCTATGGTTTTTGTATTAATTATTTGATTCTTCATAATTTCTGCTTTTGTCCGAATTAAATGTTTTTTGATTGTTTATGTAACTCATGAGGACCAAAGTACAAATAAAAATGTTTATTTCTTGTTGCCTTCTCTCATTTAGTAGTGTTGCTGTTTTGCTTGAAACTGCATTCTTTTAAAATTCATACTCCTAATATTTTACATCTTTGAAATGAATCAAAAAGGAAAACAAACTCTAGGGAAACTTTTGCTCATTTTTTTCATGTCTAGAGTAACATTCAGCTTAGAAGGTGGTGGAACATCTAAAGTAGTTCTCTAAACATCTAGTAGTTCTCTTAAGCTTAACAGAAGATAAAAGACACCAAGCTGAAGGAACATGTGACCGGAGAAGAAAATAGATGATTCAGTTATTGATTGATGTCTTTGAAAAGAGCAGAGCTGTTCAGGATGATCTGAACAATTGGACTGATTAATTTGACTAAAATCTGTCAAAGTGTGTTCTTTGTACCTTAAACACTATTATCTTCATAAATCAACAGGAGTTTTTTCAAGTCTGCTTCAAAATCCAAAACCCAAAAGAAGGCAAGGGCCTCAAAAGTTTTCAGAGTAATAGGCTCCTGAGGAGAAAGTAGGAGGCTACCACTCGGGCAATGAAAGCACGATGGCATTGACTGAGGGTAACTGGGGCTAATAAACATGGATAATTTAGCGCTAACATTTGTAACTGTTAGACCTCTAACTTTTACTCGCTAAACAAGAAGCAACGTTCACAATTGCTGAGTGGCAAGTGTTCATTTCGAAGCCTGCATTCACGTATTATGTACTGCGAGAACTAAATGAAACTTTTGTCATCAAGAAGTAGCCAGCGGCTACCTCATTCAAGGGCAGCAAATTTTTACAGAGGGTGCCCTCTACTTTTGAGGGCCTTAGGAAGGCACTACAAAGAGGGTGGAACCTATAATGTATAAGAAAGAACTACTGAAATGCTTTTCAAAAGAAACACCTAATGACGACAAACAACCATTTCCAAGGTGATTAGGTCATGTCTGTCATCCGCATAGTTCTGTTCATTGTTTTTCACATAAACTCAGTTTAACACAAAAAGCAGAGGGCCCACAGTGGAGCCTTGGAGAACTACAGATGTCATTCCTGTGCTCCGACAGAAACATACACAAAAGTCAAATGTTGATCTTTCAACTATTTTTCTCAAAGAGAGGATGTGCAGCACAACTCAAGTACAAATACTCAAGACTTCAGGGTAAAGCCTTACTCCCAACTGCCCTTACAGGGCGGATACAGGCTGTCTGCGAATAAAAAATAGGCAAACCTGTACAGGGCACACAGGTGACCTGCATGAAGTATCGAGGTCATAGATAGCTCAGCAAACCCATAGAACGAAAATGTTCATGCTCTTTCTTTCTATAGGCATGCTGTGGCCAACAGGTCGTAGCCCGCTTCTACAACACATAAAGGTAAGTAAGGGTAATGTAGGTGAGACGCAGAGGTGTGGTACAGATTTTTTGGTTTTTCAACCCCTGAAAATCCTGCGCAAGAAGCCTATTAGTCTCTGTACGTTGCATACAGCATGACTGTTAGAAATGAAAAAATTAAACAATCAGAGTGTAGTTTGTGTGGACATCCTCTTGAGTATCACATGCACACACCATGTGATCCAGTACTCATACCCGACGACTAGAGTATGGAATTAGGACACCATACGACAGCATTCCCCGTACACCATAAGTGCGCATAACTTCCATTAGCCTTATGAATACTTCACAATACACTTGCCACATGTAAGACAATGGTATTTTCCATTTTCATGACATCCCTTAAGGGGGTCATACGAGCCTCAAGGGAACTGCAAGAAACATCTGCTGCTACTTTCTATGACCTTCCAAGCCTCCGAGCTCGGACAACCAAAAAGTACACATGCACAGGGGTGGCCTGTTAACTGTGGATGTGACTAAATATTGATATCGACAAATCATTATTTTTAAAATTCTTTTATTTTATCATTTCTATTGTAAAATGATATCTCCTTTATTCAGTTTCAAGTCAACTTTAGCTTTTGAGGTGTCTAATGGTTTTCATAATTACCTGATGTGTGTATTGTTTTCTATAGAAACGTCCAAATTCTTTGGCTTGAAAGACCAGTTTAAACAGATAACAGAAGCCTCAACAACCACAACAAACCACCAAAATCTAACAAACAATGCTGACTAGTTTGGCTTTTGTTGACAGAGACAAAGACATTTATGTAAAAAAGAAAACCTTTTTATAAAAAAACATGACATTTTTCCTGCTGAGAAACTGTTGGGTAAATTATATACCATAAGAAGCGTCCAAAGCCGACAGTTCTTCACATGTGACCAGTTTAAAAATGACTTGTCTGCTGTGGTAGGCGTACTGCTCAGTAATAATGAATGTCCTTCCACCAAACCAACGTATACAAATACAGAAATGTAGGATTTTAGTCTTCATTCATTTTCTCCTCCTTACTCTGTGAGCTGCAAACCTCCTTACATTCCACCTCCAACTTATTAACGGGAACACAGCAGTGTCCCAGGTCAGCTGAAAGAGACAATCTGTGCGAGGAGACTGGGATGACCCTGAGGCCTGTTTCGACTGAGATATGACCAAAGGACTTCCAACGGGAAGCATCCCAGAAGACATCCTGACCAGATGTCCAAGCCACCTCGAGTCCTGTTTCATCCTTCTGTAAGAACACCTCCTAAAAAAACTTCAAAATCAGGAGAGTCCGTTTAACCTACAGTGAAATTTTATAAAATCTATAATTTTTGAAGTTTTTTTCAGTTATCAGATGACATAAGAGACAGATTTGCTCCTTGTGGTTGGGATCATTACTTCACAAAGATCTTATTTTGAAGGTGGGCATGCAGCTACATCCCACAGAACTTCCCAGAAGCAAAGGTGTGCATGTTCAGGTGGCTCTTCCTCCCTTAACCACTTATTTGCTTTTTGAGCTGACTGAATCCTGGCTTTGTCACTTTGGAAATTGCCACCAGGGAGGAGAAAAATAAATTGGAGGAAGAAGCAGCGCGTTCAGTATGTTCAGATATTCAGATGAAGAGAAGTACAACAGTATTTCCAATCAATCCAACATGCCTGTCTTCCAACGGTGGGGCCAACACCCACACACAAACTTCGCACAGAAAGACTTCAGCTGAACCAAAACTTTGTGTGGTCTGAAAGTTACACCGATGTAAAATGAACTGTGGCATGAAGTCGGCTGGAGTAAAGGGCCGCAGGGGTCCCAAGTCTCATTCAGGAATTCATCACAACACACAAACTCAACAATAATGGTTTCATTGTCAAATTGTGAATGGAAATCGCAAAAAGAATTTTCTCCCAAAAATCTACTTTTCCAAATCTGTGTTCCAAACAAAAGACTTGAACTTGTGATCAGACCGTCAGAACTTAACTGGGACTTGTGCATCATGGAGTTTAGATTAAAATGTGGGGTTTTGTTTTGATTGGACCACAATCACCTTTGCTAAAGACCACAGAAAGTGTACGCATTAACTTAAAAAACTTGCTGACCTCAGACCTGACCTGGACCTGTGATCAGTTGGGACTTACCGCTCAGGGACTCTGGGACTTCCAGGTGAAGAGTTGAAGTGTTAAAGAGTCAAAGTGTAGACTAAAGCTGTATGAGTTAACTTTGGATTGTCAGTGAAAGACTTGAGGTTGGCTACTCAAGTTGGATGTTAAATGCTCTTTACTTGATGAAATTTAAATTCAGCCTCTAAGACACACCGTTAACTTTGATGATCTTATGGAAGACTAAATCTGTGACAAAGGACTTGGTATTTCATATGGACTTGCTTCTTAAAGACTTTAGATCTGACTTGGACTTGTGATCAAAGACTTGAGATTTGACGTAGGCTTCTGATGGAAAGCTTTAGATCTGACTTGGACTTGCTTCTCTAAGACTTGGACTTGCACTTGGACTGGGTTTAGATTTGAATTGGACTTTTTAATCAAAGACTTTACATCTAAGTTGGACAGGCTTTAGATCTTACTTAGACTTGTGATCAAAACTTTGCATCACAATTCAGACTTTTGCTTTAATGTCTTTAGCCCTGGAAATTAACTTGGCCCTTCAAGTCAAAGATTTTAAATTTGACTAAGCCGTGATTTTGATTGAACATTGAAACTGTATTTAAACTTTGAAAATCAAACACACGGATTTCCTAATGATAAACTTTGAGAATTATTCTGAACACTTTTGCTTTATCTACATTCTTGTTGCTTAAATCTGACATTTTTGTTGTTTTTCCAGAAAACTGAAAATGTTCACAATCTTTTTTTAATGAAGCTTATTGAAATTATATATATATATATATATATATTTCATTATGATCTTTGATTTTTGGCCTTAAACTTTAACATTTGGCTTTAGATTCTTCTGCAGCACTAGGACAGAAAAGGATGATGTGACATCCTGATATTCTTCTGGGAGGCTGCTCATCTCCTGCTCAATTTGATGCAACGCATGCTTTCCTAATTCAAGCATCTGATATCCAGATAAAGACAGACCCGTTTTTTGAAGCTGCTGTCTGTCTCTCTTGTTGCAGACGCTTAAATGGAGGTGAATGATAGATTAATGTTTAAGGTGTCGGGTCTGCTTTTTATGAAAAAAAACACGAAAACACTTGGCGAGACAAGAGGGCTTTGTCACCACTCTCAGCCGCCTCCAAACTCTCCTCCTTTGTCCTCTTTTATTCCCTCCATCTCTCTTTCTTTTATGGGAGATTATGTGGTTGTTTGATCTGCGGAGAGACGAATGACAGTGATTCTCCAAATCTAGCCCGGTATCAATCACACTCTGAGTCAAATACCAGCTGTGAGTGTGTACGAGGGAGTCTGTGTGAGAGTGTGCACGTCCCGTCTCACCCATAACACCCCTGAGCTCAGTCACGCGGTGACAGAGGGCTTTGATCTTCCAATTCTATCACACACCTTTATCCAGACTCTCCCCTCGTCTTGCTCTTTTTCTTATCACCTTTAGTGTTTTTTTTTGTTTGTTTTCTTCTGACAGGCCTGTCCAAGATCCTTACTCACATATCAGTTCCAACACCTGCCTGAAGGGGGCAGTCATGGTAGAGGGAGATGAATGAAGGAGAAGGCAAAACAACAGAGGAGAATAAGAGACTTTCAATGGAGAAACAACAAATGAGGAAACAGGGCGAAGGAAAATGGGGCGGACAGGAATAGTCTGTGGCGCTCCAGGCACCAGCGTCCACACAGTATCACTGACACAAGGACAGTGATAGTCTGTGGCGCTCCAGGCACCAGCGTCCACACAGTATCACTGACACAAGGACAGATGCGGGGACGCCGCTGCAGCTTCGGCGGCGTGGGTTGAAGTCACATCAAACGAAGGAAAGTCGTGTCAAAGCAAACCTGGAAGCCACATCAAGTCAGTTTGTGTTAATCCATTTCAAAGAGTGTCCTCTGAAGGCAAAAACAAAAACAACAAAAGGCATGACAGCATCCACCGCCGCTGCTGTTCACTCCTGAAACATGCTGCCACACAATCCTCCCACTCACAAAAAATACTGTCTGCCTTTCAGGCATCTCCTCCTCAGGTCTGTCTACCCACAAGGCCCGGCGGGCAGCGGCGCTGTCGACATGTTTGATCTTGGCAAGCTCCACGTCGAGACTAGCAAAGCACAAACTCTCCTCCAGTATCCCACAATTCCTCGGTGCCGATTCTTCCTGCATGGCAGGCCGCAGTCTGCCATTCATTATGCGCTCAGCAGGAACCTGGCTGCACACACACCCCCATAAAGCACCAACATCTTCAGGACAAAACGAAAAATCAACTTCCTGTTTACCTGCTATGTCCTAAAAGCCTCCTCTAAATCCCCAAATCATCCCCTATCTTTGGGAAGTCTTTAGATGAAGAGGCTTTAGTAAACCACTCTAAGCCACTGCACAGTAGTTAATCACGTGTTTTACAAACTGGAGAAAACAAGCTGAAAGCTTTGCAGGGCAGCTGTGCAGCTAATAAACTGGGATTGAATGTAATTTCCTGGTGTTTGATTATAAACGCAGGAAAAGTTGGTCAGAGCTCCGAGAGGCTCCCTATTTGTTTGTAATGCATCTACAACGCTAAGTGTCGTCATTTGTTATTTTGTTTTCAGAGCACTTCAGTATCTTTATTACACAGATATGCTGCTGTAAAATGCTTTTCTCTGGAAGTTGATTATGATTGCATTTCCATATTCATGTGCGACCTCAAAGGCCCCCCCTCACTGTGCTAATAACGAGTGGCTGAGAACAACAGCTGCTCAACAATGACGGAGAAGCCATTAATTATTACTCACCTACTATAAATAGCTGGTTTCATAATTATTGGACTGCAGTTATTGTACTCTGGGATCAGCGTTGTGTATCAATAAACAACAATAATCTCAATGATCCTCCTCTTGTCACAGTAAAACAAAACTGTTTGTCAGAAGTTGTTGTGGGTGGAGTATTCTCAGATGTACATAGGAAGAAAAATAGATTCTGTGAAATATTGAAATTTTGTAATAAACGCAGGTCTCGAAGTCGTTGTGGTGCTATGATGAGTTTTGTGCAGCATCAATGCCGTCTCCCCATTTGGACCCATGGTGGCAGACGATGACCAGACGTCAGATTGACTTCTGGTCATCGCTGGGTCCCCGGCCCATGTCAACAGCTCTCGTCAAGTGTCCGCACTACTACCATACGATTTCTAACAATTGGACGGTGGCGGTAGGACAGCGGGACAGGGGTAGGGGGGTGGCTGGAGTGTGGTAGTCTGAAATTGGCCGATCAAACAATTATGGTGACCTTGGAGACCCTCCTATCAGTCAATTATGGTGCTGCCGCCAGCCTGTCACCGGACTGCCACAGAGCAACCTCCAAATATGCCCGGGCGCCCACTGACCGATGTAAAAAAATCATCCAATCGGTGCTTAATTTGAAATTTTTCTTAAAATTAGAACCCTGTTACCATATCGACAACACATTACGAACAGTATAAGAACAAAGTCATTCTTGATTTAAAAAATGTTGATATATTGTCTGTCTTATGGTCTTGAGATATATTGGGATATATTGTATTGTGATACATATTGCAAAAATCTTGGCAAAACACAGCGCTAATGAAAACCACATGAGCAAAACCTTACATAAGAGTACAGCAGGCAGCCACGATGGATTTTATGACCTTCCAGTCAAAGGATGCCGTCCGTCCCCCCTCTGCCCCTCACTGAGGTGTCAGTCTGTCAGACCGGCTGATAAAATGTCAGCCATTTGCTGCTCCCTTTCCTTTTCTTGTTTTGATCTCATCGTGTTCAGACAATCCCAGCAGACTGACCTGTGCTCAGCACCCCCGTCCTGCCCCCGGGCTGATTCGTAATGAACTACCCCTGTGAGTGCATTGGGTGCAGGAGATGCAACTCTTCCTAAATGTTAAGCACAGCCACTGGGCTGACATTATTCCCCAGCCTCTCGCCGATGATTTCAAGGTCAGAGGTTGACCTGTCCTGGAGTCAAGCGACACGAGTGAGGCATGGAGACTGGCGAACCCTCCACCGGCAGCTGGCAAATTGAAGGCGGTTCACAGGATTGAGAACTGAGGCTGGACGGATGCTAACACACCCGCTCTGTCCCTCCCTCCTGGTTGGAGGTGTGACGGTGAGCTGCAGGGTCAAAGTCAGACAGATGGCGCTCGCAGTCGGGATTCAATATCAGCGACCGATACCACACACACGTGCGCGGGTCCACACACAAACCCACACACACACACACACCGGCGCACACACACACTGTGTTTGTGAGGAAAAAGCACCCATGAAGGCGTGAAGCACAAGTCTGACCTCCAGACAGCCATCATCTCTGAAGACGCAGCGACTCGAAACACCTCTGCAGGCTCCAGAGACAAGTTTAGATCTAAATACCTGATCATGTTCAAAACAAGTCAAAATTTAAAGAAATTTGAATATCTAAAAAGAAATTAAGTTAAAAACTAGAAAAAAATGATGTAACAGTTTAACCCAACAGCCAAACATGAATACAAAGCCTTAGAAATTTTAAAACGTCTAAATATCTCCATAAATGTCAATGTTTGTGGTTTTAATGAAGTTTAATGAAGTTAATGAACAAAAGAACACATTTCTTCTGGGGTTTTAAAGATAATGTGACCATTTTTTGTTTGCTTTTTCATTTTGAGTTGCAGCAATGTAAAGCAGCTAAAAATAAAAGAATAAATAAATTTTAAAAATGCAAAATAAGAAATAACAAACTCGACTCAGTGGGCTCTCCAGGGCTAAACTGAGAGCGGATCTCTTGACCATTTGGATCCTTTATCATCTACATCCAACATTTATTTGGAAAGGAAATTCAAAAAATAATCCATTAATGACTTTAATAACCAGAAATGTTAGATTCTCATTTTGTTCACAGTCAGTCAGGAGTTGACTTGTTAGAAAAAGTTTCAATTTTTGAATGCATCAAGAACAGTTTGAGACAATTTTGAGACTTTTTATAGACGGGTTTATTAGGGACGCCACAATTTTCAGTTTAAACTGTATGTTACACTGAAAATGCTACACATGTACCAGTATTGTGCTTAATTTAAGTAAGATTTATTATTTATTGCTTTATTACAGTACACCAGGCTTAGTATAAGTCAACTGAAAGGCTTTTCTTCATTGATACTTACCAGGGACGGAGCTAGAACATTTTATTTGGGGAGAGGTGTCCGAAGACTTTGAAAGGGTGGCAAATAAGAACAGAGTGGAATGCCATTACAAATGAACGGATCAAAGACATTTCTAACGGTTTTAAAATGATTTTGTTATTTTTCCAATTCTTAAAGTAAGCTCGTTTGATGATTTCCTAATCTTTGTTAATAGTGAAACTAATATTGACTCAAAAATTAAGGGGCGCAAGGATTTCTAGTTTTTTGTTGTTCTTTTGTAATACATTTATCATATATTATAAAATAAATAAGAAATTGATCAAAATAAAATGGAAGTCTGAACCAAACTGTGGAGAAAGTGACTCATTGTATCTCTAGTTTATAGCTGCAGAACATTTTTTTTCAAGCTAAACTCATTTTAAATTGTACAGGTGGTGATAAGGTAAAGTGACCACTTGGTCCCTTTTCTACCAAAGAAAGACAAACAAAAAAAAAGCAGAGTCCTGTAAACATTATAGCCTTTGTTAATATTATAGTTCAAAGTATTTTATTAGTTAAAAGATATTTACACACAAACATATTTAAAGTTGAATTTATTATAACCCAAATCCTCAAAGATTTCATCCTAAAATCTGCTGTGACCCTCAGATTTCTTTTGTTTTGAGCCTTTATACATTTGGTAAAGATTTTCCGTCTTTCTTCCCTACTGATGCAAACTCACTTCTCCACCTTTATGCTGAAATCCCCATTTTCAGATTCAGATGAATTTTAAATAGATTAATAATATCCGGCTCATGTGTGCCTGCCTGGATTAAAGAGTGCAGCTTTCATTTGCAGTGATCAAAGCCTTTAAGAGACCCAGATGTTGATGTTAAACAAAATCCGTTTGGAGGGAGTCGATATTGCTCCGTCTCTGGATGGCTTTGGGACTTGGTTTGCTGGCGAAGAAGTTGACATGACGATTATGAATCCACAGGCAGAATTTAATATAAACTCTCTAAGAACTTTCAGCCATTTGAGTTTCCGTCCTAGCCAGGCTCTAATCCAAAATCAGAAAAATTTGTACAAAAAGTTAGAGGCAAAAGCAGCCAAGTCACTCACATTTTGAGGAAAATGATCAAATAAAACCATACAAACCTAATGTAGACGTGCACAATGTTAATAAACATTTATATCATTTAAAAGATAATGCAGCAACTTTAAAATCATTGAAGTATTTGGTCAAAGACACAAAAAAAGCTCTTTTTATTCTTTTACTTTGTTTATATTTCAGCTTCTCTGTTTTTCTGAGGGTTGTCTAAAACCATCACCATATTTTTTTCGGTATAAGCTGTGTTTTTTTTTTTTTTTTTTTGCATATTTTGGCCAGGGGTCCAGTTTGTGCTCAGTAGTGCCTTATATGTGAATTTGAAAAAACAAATCTTGGCTCATATATTTGCTATTTTCCAGCTGACAAACGCTAGAGGGCGCTGTAGGTGTATTAGTATTTGTTACTGACAGCAACCCAGAAGAAGAAGTTCCAAGGTCCAAAACAAACATGGAGGAGAGAATCTGATCGTTCTCCTCCTCAACTTTGGGATATTGAATTGTTACATTTTTATTCTTGTTTTTTATTTTTCCCTCCTCGGGTCACAGAGACGGAAGTACCACTGAAAGCGATGTCATTCAGATGTAGCTCCTGCAGTAAATGAAGCTCACCGTACTGGGAGAATCTCTGAATGATCTCATGAACCCAGACATAGAAACGGGATTACTGATGTTTTTGTAGAGCTCTTTAAAATAAATAATCTTGATCTCTCAACATCATCCGAGTCTTCAAAGCATTGTAATGAGATGTACAAATGCTTGAGGCTAAAAACTTGACAGTAGCTCTTATTATGAACACATTATTGGACAAGCAATGAGCACTATATATGACACAAGTCGAAAAAGAGGCAGAGCACGCACATTTAAAACATTGAAAGACAGCTAGTGGACACTAAATTGGCGCTTAATTTGCATACTGTGTAATCGTAGCATTACGGCAGGCTTGGCGGATTTGTTCAGAAGAGTTGCACTTTTCTGCCAAAAGTGCGAGTGTATATGATTTTTCCTTCTGTGATATGCTTTTTTTGGCTGCTGCGACTATGGCCGTATTCAGACTGGACACATTTGGTTCGCTTGAAGTGAACCAAAGTTTTTTTCCCCTGATAATCTGGAACAAATTTCAGTCTGAATACACCCAAGTTGACTTTGGTTCAGGATCAGGAACTGCTCTCTGACCCATCTTTCGAGGTAGTCTCTGTTTGTTTCCAATCAGTCTGTACATCAGTTCGATCTGAGTTTCCTCAGACTGAATAGGCTCCATGCTCGGAGCGTAACAACTGGACCAACACCCACCCTAGCTGGGCATTATGGGATGTAAACAGAGTAGTGGAGCAACGATGACACACAGGAACTCATTGAAATGTAGTTGGATGAATGCAGGCTCATTAAAACAACTTTTAACGTGATACTTGTCTCCTCAGTAACCGCCCTGCAGCATGCCTCCACCGTACCAAAGTAGCAGTAAAAAGTGTTGTAACTGACGTTGATGCAGACGTTCAAAATTGGTCAGTGAAATGTAAAGTTTGAATCTGTGAACTATTCAGACGAGGACTGAAAAGCGAAGGACTTCCATAATTTTCACCTCTCATTACTTTGCCCCTCCTGAGTAATTCCTGAACAATGACTAAAGAGATCTTCAGTCACGTCCAAGTCTGGATCCAGACCAAATTCAGCGGACTCGATCCAGACCAACAAACTTTTCCAGTCTGAAAACACCCTTGTGCTTCGGAATAACTTATAATCCAAAAAATATTGTACTTGCTTTTTCTAAGGGAAAATTAACAACTGCATAAAAAAAAGGAAAAATTAAGGAGAAGACACTTTTTCACAGCATTGTAAAAGTTTTCCTTTACCATTTTCCTGCAAATGATCTGTATGGTTGGATTTCTCTGTGGAGATTCTGCCATGTTGGTTTTTCAAGTTCAAACCCAGACTCTCCTTATCTTACTGGCAGATGACAGAGTATAAAATCACGTGTTTCATTTCCCAGCATCCCATCATCAACTTCACACTCACAGCTTTGACTCGATACCTTCATGTCTTTTAGTATGAACAGTCCACTAACTCACACAAATCTGTAAGATTCAGCACATTGACGGTTAGATTCAACTTCTGAAAACCTTTATAAATATAACGTTTCCTATTAGAAAAAACACAGATGTATCCCGTGGTTTGGACGTGCTCGGTGATTCTGAACACCCGCCTCACAAGCATACTGATGCTCCCAGGCGATCAATCAAAGCCGAATGCATCAGTGCAGTGATAACATCTGAATGTAATCAAAGCTGATCAATGCCGGCTCTGATGGAAGTAAAAAGCTGAGCGCTAAGGTGTCATTAAAGTGGTTTATTGCACACCAGCGAGGGGAGGACTGCTGTATGTGCACAGCGTGTCGGTCGATGCGCGCTGTTTGTACAGGTGTAGGATCATTACACATATCACTGCCCCATCACAATGGGTTGTCTGCAATTAACACTCCAGAGCCAGACGGGCCGACAATATCATAAGAATCCCCAACTTTTCAGCCTTTTAGAGGTTTGTGCAACTCCATGGATTTATAAAGCTGCTGCCATGAGCACCCAAGGATGGAGAAAAAAGTTGCAGGCGGAGTTAAAGCCTAAACAGCAGGAATGCAGCATGGGATATTATATTTATCATGTAGTGAGCCACGCGTCATCAAACATTCATGCGTTATCGCCTGAAGGATATTATGCAACGAGCTGAAAGGGTACACCTTGGACAAGCGGAGTAGGCTGACCAGCAGGCAGCACTTTTAAACGCTCCCATCTGTAATTCTGAAACGCACGTGTCCGTGCACGCAACCCGCCTCTTCCGCGTCATCATTACCATGCCTCATTATCGAAATCAATTCAATTAAAGGCTGTAATTACTGCAGAGAAACCTAAATGCTATCGCAGGAGGTGCCGAAACCTCATCGATGCTCCGGAGCCGAGCGCGCGCGAGCACGCTCTTATTTAACGAAAGAAATATTAATTGCTTGTGTTTCAATTAACTTCCCTCACCCCTCTTTCCTCTGTAAGTTGGTGGTGGCGTTTAAGCATATTGATTCAAGGCGGGGGGCTGTGAAGGCAGCCTGACTATGTTAAACACTTAGAGGAGTTCAGTGTGGAGAGGCGACGCAGCATAGCTAATGCAAAATCCCTCCATCATTCTGCTCACATGAGCTGGCCTAATTGTTTACCGAGCTTAATGAAGTGGGGATGATGTCGGCTAACTATTCTGCCACGATGAGGGATCCTCCAAAGGACAATTTGATGTAAACCTGTTTGCTGAAAGGAGAGTGACCCTCACTGAAGTTCTGAGGAGGGTTTTCACACGGAATGATTCTGATCAAAGGAGCGTGTGAGGAAACTGTTGATGTTTGCTGCTTTGATTTTTCTTCTAACTTATCATGACGATGAATATAAAGTGTTTGTGATGAAGTTATTTCAATAAAGTCTTCAAAGCTTTAGTTACAACTGTCCTTACAGGTGGATACGGGCTGTCTACAGACAAAAAATAGACAACCTTGAAATGATTGAGGTCGTAGACTGCTCAGTGAACCCGTAGAGAGAAAAAGATTATGCACATTTTTTCTACAGGCGTTCTGCAAGCCACAAGTCATACTGAACACTTAAACAAGTAAGGGTAAGTAGGGTGAGGTAGGTGAGATGCAGGCGTGTTGTACAGATTTTTCATTATATTCAGACATACTCAAATCCTGTGGACTGCGCAAGGATCCCGTTAGAGCTGTTCACATGATACATGCGTGTTCCTGGAGCACCCTGATGTTGGAGGAAGTTAGATAATAAGTGATTGTCTAATTCATGATACACCTACCAGTTGCACAACAATGTTACATTCCAGTTTTAAACTGACCCTTCAGATGCTGAACGAGCCTCAACTCAAGCAAACTATAATGCTAAGATCATATCAGACTCGTAAACGCGCTCAACCACCTCCAACAAGCTATAAAAATGCGTATTTGCACGTTTCGGGCCTGCGCGTTCAAAACTCTTGCATTCAAAACACATTGCTACCCACGTTTTTAAGTCATTTTTTGAGCTCTACAAACAAAACAATTGAAAACGCATTGAAAGTTTAACCAGTTAAACTTTGACCAAGTAGGGACTCATGGAGGAGAAATTAATAATTGGGTTTTTTGCCCGGCGGGAATCTATCGGAATAGAGCTGTGAAAGAAAAAGCCCGGAGCAAGATTCACCAGATTTCCACATTTCACTCTTCCAACGGTGAGAACATGCACAAGTTTGTGTAGTGACAATCCGGTGTGAACACCACATGTTAAAAACAAATTAAAGAATCCTCGTTCAGCATTCACACCTTGTAGCCGAAGGCTGTATGGAAACACATGATGAAGTCCTAAACAAAGCAGAATACATGTGAGAGTTCAAGGAGAAAGACAATGCTGAGTAACAACAACACAAAGAAACATCTGGGACAGAAAAAGAGCTTTCTTACATCTGGACTCAAACAGTCCATCCACTTGGCAGGTCTGGTTTTAGAATTGTCTCCACCGGTCTACGACATCTGATCTCTGTAGCTGAACAAGGATCCAAACAATGACAACAGGTTGACCTCTGAATGGATCACATGAAAATTCTGGGATTTCCTGGGAAAAATCTGGTTCTCCTTTATGATCTTAAACACAAGTTCATGCTAGAAAACTTTATTTTAAACAATTTCAAAGGAAAAAAGTGTGAAAACGGGTGGGATTATATAAAAGGTCTTATATAAGGTTATTTCAATTTACTCCTTTCCACTCTCTTTAAAGCAATACTCCAAACAAACCAATCAAAAAAAGGTGAAACCAAACTGCCAAGGCAGGAAAAGAACTCCATAAAAAATCTCCAACAAGCAAATGTGTATTTAATGTGTTTAAATGCTTATTTCCTCATAAAACATACAATCCCACTAAAATAACGTATTTACAATAAAACCAGATTTTGTTTGTATAAAACTAGGCTTGCAAAAGTAGCAAATGCTTTTTTATATTACTATCATGAACAAAAAAGGTGCTAAAAAGATTATTTCCTGCTTAATAAGGCGTTGATAAGCACATGTTCCCAAAGGGGGCGTGGCAATCGGTTTGAACTTCCTTACATCCCTGCAAAGGAGCATCATGACCGACTGTTTCAAACTGTTGCTCCAAAACTTGCAAGGAGATCCTTCATGATCAAAGTCTTTCATGTGTATGTTTGAACGCGCGACCTCTGGCGAGGATTGCGGCGCCGCGGAGTTGCTAATTATCTCCAAAGCCGAAAGGTAAGGGAAGCGAGGGTCTGAGCGTGTGCGGTCTCTCTGTGTGACGGCGGCCTTTAATGAGCACGGCGCCTCTTATCAAGCCTGGTGCTCCACAGAGAAGGCCCGATCGGCCCACGTGGAGGACAGGACAACCTCATCGTCCTCCGAGAAGGTGAATCAAAGCGCGTTTTATCCTTCCTTACAAAGAAAAAGAGCGGGGGGGGGGGTGTAGATGGAGGAGTCGGGCAAAAGAAGGATGAAGGGAAGGCAGGAGGTTGACTAAGACGAGGAAGAAAACAAGGATGAAAGAGTGAAGTTATCCGAGCCGCAGGGAGCTCTAGAGGACATGTCCTAAATTAGCTGCCGCCCCTCCCCTCCATTCTGCCTCCCCAGCCTCAGAAGGAACCCGAAGGCTCACGATGGGCGCTTGGCGGGTCATTGCGAGCGATGGGGGTGGGGTGCAGCGGCAGCGTTTAGACATCTGTCAGCCTCAAAT
Source organism: Adrianichthys oophorus (assembly GCA_036245035.1). Taxonomy (NCBI): domain Eukaryota; kingdom Metazoa; phylum Chordata; class Actinopteri; order Beloniformes; family Adrianichthyidae; genus Adrianichthys; species Adrianichthys oophorus. The sequence continues at coordinate 11,310,937 of BSAI01000030.1, forward strand.
GAAAGAGTTCAATTTAGTGGAAGAATCTTAAACAACCTTGCCTGACAGGCGGGCTGACGGGCTCGCAGAGTGTTGTGTTCATCACAGCATGGGGGTTGGATAAAAGGTGAAACAGGAGAAAAATATTCTATGTAATAACCCACAGACATCATAGTGGGGAGTGTCAGAGCCGGGCGGCAGGGGGCATCAAATCTCTCCAGGGGTGTGAGGCCTGTTTCCTGATGATACATGGGTTACAGGCATGTTTAGACCTCGGTAGAGCCATTAGAGTCGAGGAAATGAACACGTGCCTCTCCAGGCAAGACGTGCAGACAGACCGCAGTGTCTCCACCCCCCCGTCGGCTTCATTAGCGCATCATTAAGGACGACTTCAGTAAAAGCTGTTCTTTAAGAAACCGTCTCCACCGTAAGGACGCTCGCCGCGCGCAAAACTCATTATTTCTCTTTTTTTACATTTCACAGATTAATTCTTGAGCCTATTTGGGAGCGGCGCTGCCATTACGGAGCTGGAAAAGCCGAAGCTGAAGCCACTTTTATTGACTCTGAAAGCAGGAGTGTTTGCTTTATGATGGCCTGCAATTACTGTCTGAGAGATGAAGGCATTCTGTGTGAAAACGGAGCATCCACGCACAAAAACACAGAGGTTTGGGACTTCCATGCTGCTTGTTTAGTCCAAATCTGAACAAAAGTTAGGTTTTAAATGCAAATATAAAATATTTCTGTGGTGCAGAAACCTGTAGACATCTGTTTAGTTTTAAAAATATATTTACAAAGTTCATCAAAAAGAGAAAGAAGTTCATAATAAAAAGAAAATTAGATTCAAAGAAATTTCAAAGAAAATGTATTTATTTATGTTCATAAAACTTGTTGTTAATCAGATATTTTTTTAATCAATTGACAGCACTAGTATTAATGAAACAAAGCAGTTTCCTTTGATTCACCATTAACTGATCATTACATGTGGATCACCAGACACACAATTTCTTTCTAATAAAATTATTTATGAACACATATTCACTCTGTATCAAGCAATAAGGTAAACAATAGAAAAACAGCGCTATTTCAAATTAAAGCAGCATTGCTGTTGATGGATGCCCATCAGAGATCTACTGTTGTGATAAACGTCTGTCCATCTATGTTCCACGTTTCTGTTCTTCTGGTTACCAACTGTTGTTTAGGCCAATATTAAAGAACATTCAGGCTGTGTGACCAGAACTTCTTTTTAGGCGTCCATTATCACTTTTTAATGCAGCCAAACAGTATCTAGTATTCACCCGGATCATGGTGTAGTATAGAATACATAGAACATAAAGATGAAAGAGTGTTTAAAGGTGAACATTTGTGTATCATGTAGCGCCATCTTGTTTAGCTATGACTTATAACTATAAACTGCGACAAAATAAAAGGTCAATTGTGACGTAGTAAAATATAATTCAAAGACGAAATGTTTGCTGTGGACCATCACCTTCATGAAGACATGTCAATTACTTCTATTGTTCTGATGCCAAACGAAGGATTGAAGCGAGCCATTGCAGAAGCATTGGAGGGAAAATAAAATAGGTTTTTTGTCTTTAATCTGTTTAAAAACACTCCTGAAGTTGCAGGTTTTCTGCTCTTTAAATATCAGCCTTTATGCAAAATAGATGAAAATAGATTTCTTTTGAATAAAGTCGTCTTTTAAAGGTTATTAAGATGCTGAGACTGTGATTACTTTCCCACCCGGCAGATAGCACACAGTGGTGCTGGCCTCATAGGTTTTTTCTCTCTTGGATTACCTGCTTTTGTCCTTCACCTGATAATTAAAGGCTGATGGTAAAGGTTTTTCTGTCTGATGCAGATATTTTTAGACAAAGCAGCTGGTGGCTAACGCATGACATTTTTACCATTTTTGTCTGGATTTTATAGAAATGCCATAATTTCAACAAAAAAAAAAACAAAAAAAAAAACGAACAAACAGAGAAGTGATGACACTTTTACCAAACAGATCATCGGCAAAATAATAGATAGATCCTAAGTCTTAAGGAGTCATATGGTCAGGTCATCTAAAGCAGTGGTACACAACCTCTTTCAGGTCACAGACTGTTTTGATATCTAGCATTTCCATGTCCGATTTTTGTTTTTTAAGTTGGGCATTTTTACATTAAAATGCTTCAAATTAAGTGGAGTGTAACAGGTTAGTTTGTTAATGTCAGCAGATATTTTATAATAGATGAAAATTCAATCAAACAAAGTTGTTGATTTTAAAAAGTTATTTTTGATTTGTACAAACTCATTAAAGGCAAAATGACAGAATATGGCAGTCTATCCCAGATACTGTTAGGCGAACAGACGGGTCGCCGGTCACACAGCCACATTCACACAAGAGGATGACATTTTTTGGGATTCTCGTGGATCACGGGATACGTTTATGTGTGGGAATTTTTTTTTTGTTTTTTAATATGCTACTTTTTACAGAGTTCAGTAGAAATTCACCACTTAGTTGTGGGCAGGACTTTTGGCAAGGAGCAACCCCGCTCCCTTTCCATCATCCATCTGTTTACATGCTCTTCCTCTAGCTTAGAGCCCCTCACACCCCCAACCTAAAATTACAGCTGCAACAAAACTGGTGAGTAATATTAGAGCTATCCAGCTATCCATCATCAGCAAAAAGCTACAAGAACATGTTAAAAACAATTTTATCAGTCAGAGCAGCCGCTTTAAAAAGGTATTAAGGACCAAGACACATATCTTGACATGCATCAGGAGAGTCATAGACTGCTGAGGTGTAGTTTTACAAAATAAAACTTTAGAATAAGATGAATACATGAATGGTTTCTGTGGGCTGACGGTTGGGGACGACTCATCTAAGGGTTTTGATCAGTCAGAAGAAGTTGCTGGTTTTTCTGCCTCCTCTGTGTTTAGAAGACTGAAGGAAAGCATCCACCCCTTAACCTCTCATTTATTGCCTCCATTGGGAAAAACAGCAGCCACTCAACTATTTCTATTCTAAATGAACACTGCTGCTCCACGCTGCCAACATCACTGTCTTTTTCTGCAATTTGGTCCCCATCCAGCCTTCCACTCGGATTGCATCTCTCCTTGTTAGGGCCTTGGGTTTGGATGGAGAGATAGTGCAAGGAGGTGTAGTGGTGGTGGTGGGGCAATACTAACATTGTTTCACTGGCTTTTTACAAGCCAGGAGAGAGGGGAAGTTAATAAGCAGGTATTGGTTTTTATGGGCGTCCGGTTTATTGCTTTGCCCTCGAGCGTGCAAGAGTGCTCCACTCCACCTTTTTCCTGTCCATCTGTGCTTCACCTTTGCTAACCTCTGGCTTCATTCCTCCACTCAGCCCGCTTTCCCCCCTTTTGTCTTCTGGAGTCTCCATCAGCAATTAATTCTCCACTTTCATCATCTGCTTGGTCCCCCTCCGGTCTCCTCTCCCTGCACCTTTATTCTTGGTTTGAGGTGCAAATAAAAGCATAAACAAAGCCGGCACAGCATTTTCCTTCATTATGCTGCCATCGATTCAGTGTTTTTCAAGCACTGGTTGGAAGGCAAAACGGGCTCCTCCTCAGACGCCTGTAGATTTAATTTAAAGCCACATCCGTCAGTCAATACGGGACAATCGGATATAAGCATGTCAATGCTGCTCAGCGCCAGCGTGATGAATGCCGCCACGCTTTCATTACACACAGGCTGGTCCGGTACCGTCAGCTGCTTCTTCTTGGTGAAGGGTTTTAATATTCTGAGCTTTTGTTTTTTTTCTTAAAAATCAAATAGCTGCTTTTTGTGTCTTACCAATTGATCTTTTTCAAGGTTTATAAAGAGTCTCTGCTAAAAGCAAAGTTCTTTTTAAAAAAAATCTTCAAATTTCAAGTCAAAATCGGATCCATTTTCACCTGGTACTCAATAAACGTCTATAATTTATCTGTAAATGTTTGGATTGTCGCTTTCTACGTCTATCAGTGCTTCTACAGGTGAAAAGACGTCCTTTCCTTTACCATCTTCACCACGTAGATGACAGATGTTTTCCCTCTGTGTCCTCCAGGACCAGTTTTTTTTTCTTTTTTAGTTTGCTGCATGAAGAATTTCGCAGGTAAACGAACCGAGGCTGATGTCGGAGCGGCTCAAAACGAGCGCCATCTGGACTCCAAAAGCAGGAAGCTTCAGTCCTGTTCTCCTTATCTGCCTCTGCAGGAACCACTGGACCGCTCCGGATAAAGTGGAAAGAGATCCTGCTGTCCTACCGTTTCCTACTTCTGCCGCAGTCGAAGAAATACTCAAATATGTCAGTGTAATGAGAGCAAGATGTGGTCCTTCCTCTGAGATCTTCAGAGCTTTTTCTTTGATTTTTGCATTTATTAACCGTTAACCTTTGTAAAAAAGGTCAGATTCTAACCAGTTTATGCTGAGCTGCTTTGAAAAAAAACAAAATGCAAACATGCAGCTGTTTGTCATTCTTCAAGTTTCCTCAGCTGTTAAAATCTGTGTGAATCATCATCTTCTCCATCTTCAATAGACAGTCTTTCCTTCCTAACCATAAGCTTGTACTGTTCTCACAGAAAAGTGTAAAGGAGTATTGAAAACAGTTTTTTCCCCCCATTACAAATGCACCTTCTGATCTTTGGCACTTACAGAGGCTGTAAAAAAAAGCCTGAAAATCATCTCGGAGTGAAACCCGGCTAATGTTTGCTCCATGCTCTGAATAAATCAAAGACGAGGTGCTGAAGGAGTTTAACGGCATTACTCCGAGCACCTTTAAGAGCCGCTGAGATGTCTTTTTACAAGAGAGTTTCTCATGATGCACCTCGTGCTGCCTTTGATAACCCTCGGAAAACAGAAAATCAGGTCCTGAAATCTGTAAAATTTAACAGCTAAGAAAAATGTGAAAAAATAAAACAGAATCAACTATGTTTAAAGAGTTTCTTTTTTGGTCAATTTGGCTTTAAACACTATTAAGTGTAAAAAAAACAGGAATGCAGACACAGAGAGAATCAGCAGCAAATGTATTGTTGGTTTGGAATGAATGGTGCGGGATTCTGTTCCTCAGGGAATCTGGATCTGGAAAAAGAGTGGCTTCCTAAAAAAAACACCACCGCGGTTTTCTGGGCTGCTTTTCCCAGACAAATCTCAGAAATCTGTCTTCTTTTCAACCAGTCCTTGGATAACGGATTCAAGATGTTTGGCAAATAAATAAATAAACAAAAGTGTGTGAATAAAGTTGTAAAATTATAATGAAAAATAGCGTCTTTTTTTTTTTTTACAAGGAGAAATATGTAAAATTATAAGAAAAAAGTTGCCAAGTTAGGAGAAGGAAGTCAAAATGATACGCAAAAGAAGGTTTTAAAATTATGAGAAAAAAAAGTCAAAATGATACAAAGGAAAAGTCAAAAAACAAAAGTTTTAATTCATGAAAATATAGCAGTTTGTTTATAAAACAGTACATCAGATTCATTAAGATTAATGAGCAGTGGGACGACCATGCCATTTCTCTGAATCGTATGCTACATAAAATAAACAGTTCATGTTTGATTGTTTTTGTTGGAACATTTTGAAAGCTAAATGTAACATTTTGTTTTTTTAAAAAGCAGGACTTTTTCCTTGTAAAATAACCACTTTTTGAAGAATAAATTCAAGGCTTTATTCTGTTAAAACTTTTTCTCTTTTTAAAGCTTTTTTAAGACTTTTCTCATAATTTTACGACTTTATTCCAGTTTATTTGCTCATCTTTCTTCTTTAATTTTGGCCCTAATACTCTGTCTTAAAAAACAGTTTCTACCATTATAGAGCAATTTCTAAACTATTAGCAACCGACCTCCTCTTGTTCAGTCCACTGCTTTTCCAGAACAGACCAGCAGTGTTTTTAAATGGGAACAAACAATGGAAACACATCACTCAAGTTTATTTTCTTTACAGTTTCTACCAGTTAGATTTTTACATTATATTTTTAACTTTCGGGCTCCAAAATAGGTTCAGAATTGCCGAAGATCCTCAGGAGAGAACCTACTTAGTGTCCCGAGAACCTGGTTTAAAAGTGGTGGTGACCTGTCCTTCCAAGTAGCTCAGACTAGTTCTAAACGTTTACTGGACACAGAAATGCAATTTCATCTGTGCTATACTATCATATTTGACCTAAAAGCTGACTTGACTGACTTTTTGTGTTTTATTTAATAATTTTTATTGCACTTTACCCGTGCATTGTAAAGCACTTTGTGATATTATCTGTAAAAAGTAAAGAATTAACATTTTTTCTTTGGTTCTGAAAGGATAACATGACCTGAACCTTCACAGATGGGCTGGAATGGACAGATTTGAATAGGATCACTTTCTCTGTTTTAGGCAAAAAGTGCAACTAGTTCAGACTGGATGAGAATTCCTTTCAACCCTGAAATCACGGCGACACCAGACTGAACCCAAACCCAACATCAAAAAGTCTCAAACCCGACAAACTCCAGCTGCTGGAGGAGAGACCCGCCTGAGGAGGAGGGATGACTGGCCAGGCGAGCGGGATGTCACGGCGTAGAGGAAGCGATTTCATGTTCCAGTAATCCTGAAACTGCTACAGTCCCGTCCTCTTCAGGCTTGTTTCACACCTCCAACAAGGGATAAGTAACTAACTCTCACAGCACGCAGACAAACAGCCCCAATTTAAAAGACTTATTCCAGCAGCAATTAACACGGTGACTCTGTGCAAAACAACAAGCTTCTTTCTGATTTATGAGTTCAGCTCATGAGGGATTCGCAACATCCACCCTTCATGCCCAGGAGGCCCATCCACTCTTCCAACTGACAGAAGTAAGACGGTGCAGGTGCTCCACAGAGAAGGTTCCAGTCAGCTGCAGCAGCCAAGCAGAGGAGCGGGGAAGCAGCCAATAACCTGAGCAGAAGGGATCTGCGGGCCTGTAAATATCCACCTAGGGCTACCAGAGCGAGCGAGCGAGCTCCAGCTCACTTCCTCTATTGCTCTCCAGGGCTGCAGGAGGGAACAATGATGGAGGATGGAGCCTCAACACACTCCTTTATTGTCAGACATAATCGCAAGGCTGAAAGAGATGCAAGCGGACTGCCGCTGAAATGAACGCAGGAAGTCAGCAGTTAAAAGACCAGCGGCCTCTTCTTTGCAACATGAATGTTCTCATCCATAGAGGCTCCTCCCTTTTGGCCCTGATTGGAGGGGAATTCCTGGATGTTTCTGCAGTCATTACCCAACACATAAGAACAATGGCTTCGTGTAGAATGCTAACAAGTGAGGCTGCACCAATGGAATGCTGCGGTTGGGATGCTTTAAGCCGTTAACATTGATGGTGTCACCAGCGACAGCAGAACACCACACACTCTATGAACTCCCTTAACTCAACAACTGTTTACACAATAAACAGAATTCCAACAGATAGTTAAAGAAAAGCGGCTTGTGTCTACACGTTAGTGAAGTGTTGTTTATGCAACACTTTGTTTATGTAAGTCTATGAAAAGTAACTTTAATTTGTAGGTGTATGTTGTGTAACATGAAGCTATACAAACCTGTATTCACGTAAAATGTTTCATATTCATATGCCAAACTTTACTAATTTAACATGAAGTTGTAATAATGTCTAACGTAAAGTTATGCAGCATTTTTTTAACGTAAATATTTATATAGAAAGGGACGTAAAGTGTTGCATATCGATATGCTAAACTTTACTGAAGTAACATAAAGCAGTTAATCTGTGTAAGCGTAAAACGTTAAGTATAACGTCAAGTTGTAATTTATGTAATGAAAAATTATGCACCACTGCACCAACGTAAAAAAGAAAAAAAAAATCGATGTACAAATTGTTAAGTGTTTCATATCAATATTTACGGACCTTAAACATAAAGGATGTTGGCACAGAAAAACTTTAAAAGCAAGTTTTACATTAGTAAAGTGTTGCACTATGCTTTTATACTTAGCTGTTTTTCTCTGCGTCAAAATCAGCTAGCTTACATTCATTGCGTGAACACTTTACGACTGTAAAGTGTAGCACGTTAGTGTGAAGCAGCTTTTTCTGCTCCAAAATCTGTTGGAGATGTTAATAGCATTAACAGCTAATTACTTCATTAGCTTCAATTAATTCAAAGATCGTCACTATTGTAGCTAAAACTGTTTCTGGTTATCATCAAAAATGTTATTTTTTTCTTAAGCAGTTTCGTTTTATCTGTACTTATTGCGATGACAATAAAGGCAATTAATGTAAACATTTTTTTTGCTAAATAATTGTTGCATTTTTCAGCGTTATTCTTACTTTCAAAGTAAACGTAGCAAAAAACTTAAAATCTTTGCAAATCTAAATGTATATTCGAATGTCTTCTAACATTATTGTAAATTTGTTTTAGGTTTTGTTTTAAGGTTTCAAATGAGTCCGATTCGTAGGTTTGTGTGCTATAATGAGACAAAGTGACAGCCGGGGATTCTGATCCTCCTTTGCATCAGTGGAAGTGATCTCCATCCAGTCTCTGTTCAGTGGTTTCCTCCCAGACGTCCTCTGACAGCGCATTGCTCACCTGCTCACACTGTCGCTCACTCTGCTTGCAAATGGAAATACAAGCTGGCAGCAGCACAACGTAGGAGCACATTCAGCGGCGCAAGTTTGGGCGAGGCCGCCTTGGGCTAGGCGATGCTGGGAGTGTGTGATTAAAAGGGAAACGTGGAGAGTGGAGGATGCACACTCACCCCTGTTAAGGTCTTTATGTTGTGCAGTGCATTCTGGGCTTCAAGGGCAGCTTTCCTTGTGTAAAACGTGACAAAACAGCAGCCTGGGGAGAGAGCAGAACAGACAAGGGAGGGATGAGCATTTTTCCATTCAGCCGCCCGCCGTCACCTGTCGACACTGGCATGCCGACTGAATGCAAGGGCCAAAACGAGGCGGTGGAGACGAGGGGAACATTTTTGAATTTGTTTCAATGCTTGATGACGGGAGCCAGGAGTGAGAGGGTAAAGCAAACAAGGAAAAAAATAACGATTTGTTCATAAATCCTTGAAAAAGCAGCCTATTCAGTCAGACACTCATGTATCTATTAGTCAGGCACACTCACTTATTCAGACACCTTCCTCTTATTGATTTACTGACTTGCAGGTAAAAATACACGCTCAAGTTAAAACCTGACAAATTAAGGCAGCAGAGTTAAACATCAAGCTGGCTTTTAGTCAAACTTAACCAGATTTTCTGATCTGGATCAGACTTTTGACACTGTAGATCTAAGACAGCTCAGGTGTTCACCTTTTTCCCAGCATTCATTTCATAATTGGGCTGAAAATCACTGACAAATTTATAAGTCAATTCACAAGTTGATAAATTTTATTTGATTCACATGCCATTTATTTTAAGATGTATTTTTTCGAATGAAACCATCTTTGTTTGGATCTAAAACAAGTTTCCACATTTCTACAAAAGTTTTGAAACAGTTTTAATAAGGAAATCATTATTTATGTATCTTCTAACATCTTCTAAGTAAAGGTTGAATATTTAAATCTAAACTCTTTTCTAATAATCTCGATTTGTCCGGTTTGTGACTCAGACTTGACTGCTCTGTAAAATTGCCTTATTGGAGATTTAGAAATGACTGAATTATTTTGGTCAGATTTGGTATTATACTGGGATTTGAACCCTAACCTTTACTGAGCAAACTTTTTTTCCGTCCTTGATAATTTAGTTTTAACTGAGTGTTCAAAATGACGTTCTGGATACTCACATGTAAACTGCCCACTGCCCTTCATGGAAAAGAATCTGCCAACGTTAAATGTACTAAGAAAGTGCGTTTCTTAACCTTGTTCCTGTATGACCTCCTCCACACGACTCCTCTCATTTCCCTGCTCTGCCCAGAAATGTGCCGGAGCAGAGTAATGATCGTAAAATACAATAAAACGTTAAGAATCGCGACTGAGAAACGCTTAAAAATACTTCACAGAAGCACGTTACGCAGTTACAAAGTTACATGTTGAATTTGTGGATGTTCGTAAAAGTCACTGTACTGTGATCATATGATGTTTTCTTCATTCCTTCATTCATATTGTATGTGATGTTTACATTTAGATATATTCATTTTTTATTATTTTGGTTTAGATTATTTTAGCACTTCTATTAATTGAATATATTTATGTTCTTAATGACTGATAATTTTTTTTTAGCTGTAAGTTAAATCCATGTAATGCCTTGTTTTCAATGATTGAATTATGCAATTTCTTTTTTTTTTAATTAAAAAAACGTTTTGTTCGTTGTACCACTTACAAATAAAGTACCATCTATCTACTGTTGCACAGCACAAACGTCTTGAATATTATCACTTTTTGCATAGTAAACTTTTAAATTTATTGAAATTTAACTGATTTCAATAAAGAAATATTCAGAAATGCATTTTTATGCTGAATTGTATTTACAAATGTCGCCCATCATTACAAAGATGCACCAAAAGCACAATTTCCACTCCACATTTGGCACTGTTGTCCCGGCATCTCAGGACCGGAAAATCAAAACTCCTACAGACACAATTTAGACTCCTTTAGACACAACTCTGCTGCACCCAAATGCATCTGCTAAAGACTGTGGGAGTGTGATGCATGCAGAGGGGCGCTTTGATCTGCAGCGCTCCCCGCTGAGAGGGGCTGAAACACAGCCGGGCCAACTCCAGCAGGAGGATGTAGGCCAGACAGAAAAGCACAGCCTCTGTTCTCTTCGTGGACACGGTGGATGTTGGCTGAAGCAGTTTTAAGGGTTAGAATGAATTTCCTCAGTGAGGATTGACAGAACTGTCTAACAGCTACTAGGAGATTAAAAACATGACAAGATAAAGCTTTTTTCCAGACTCCGGGAGTAAGACCTAAGAGACAGTGTGCTGAAAGCTGGGAAGTCACTCATCTTTCAGTCTTGGATGTGGCAGCTACAGGTGAGGCGTCACTCCAGCCTCATTGTCTTCCCTCCAATTGTTGCTGGTTGGTACATTTGGAAGGGCTGCCTTCAGTCACCCATCTGTTAATTCTGGTTTGTATTTATTTGTCCAGAGATGAGCTCAGAGCGTTATTGTTTACATCTGCTTTGTTGTCCTCCTCATTGTGCTGATGGCACAAATCAAATCAGCTGGAATGAGGGGGACCGAATGTGGTTTTGTTGCCCGTATTGCGGGCGTCAGTCCTTATGACACTTGCCCTGCAGTGCATCTTAGTGATATCCAACAGCGAGCATCTGGAGCAAGTTTAGCATCTGAATCCCAGAGTCCCTTTGATGAGGCTGGGAGCGTAATGGATCTGAATTCCTGCGGTGTCCTCGGGGTGCCGGGGCTGTTGAACAGTTGGCCCTTAGCCTAGCATCAGCGACGTGATTGGTGTAGCGATTCAGATGGTACATTAGCAGGGATAACACTCGCCGGAGTGTTTTTCTTCTATGACCCTAGCGTGAAAGATGGCGCGGAGTGTCTCTTCGCTAAAGCCGGCGCCCGCCGCTTCAAACATCAGTATCAATTTACCACCAAGAGACTCTCACCAGCTTCCTCTGGTTGAAAGCAGGAAGATAAGAGAGGGAATTAGTCATGACTGACAGACTATCGCTGGGTAGAAATTATACTATTTAGTTCATGTGGTACAGAAGGGACTCAGAAACTTTTCCTTCAAGTGGTTTGTACCTTTAACAGACTCTTTACAGCCTTTTTTTTCAGAGCTATGACATTTTTCCAAAAAGCGATGATTTAGGGAACATCTGTTCATCAAGTTTGTCAATGTGGAAAAAAGGTCCACGGTAAAGATTATGGCAATCGCCTGAAAAATCCCTGTGGTCAGAAGATCCCACACCGATAAATGGCATAAGTACCTAGGAAAAGAAAATAATTCACTAACCAACTTGAGACTAACAAAGACATTGTTCTTGGCTTTACATTACAAGTATGTCCACTAACTTTAAAAGCAACCTAAAATAAATGGAAGGTGTCAAAGATCTGACTTTCACACAAACAATTAGGTCATATTAGGTTGTAACTGAGAGGTGAAGTAATTTCTGTTTTCTTTTTATCATAAGTTTAAGACAATTTTAGTCAAAACACAAGTCTGTGGTCATATATCAAATGCAACCCCCCCCCCCCCCCCATCATTTCGGTGACATCATAACCCTTTAAAGAGCCTATATAATGCAAAATCAACAGTTTGAGCTTTTAAGTGTATTCTAATGTTCCTTCCACACTAAACAATCCCAAAGCATTATTTCAATCCATTCTTGCATCTCTGAGTTTTCCTCTAAAAACCTGCTCTCTAAGCACCAGCCCCTCCCAATCCACGAAAACAAGCGGGTTCTCATGAGCTGACATTACAAAGTGAGAATAGCCCCTTCCAGGAAAAGTCTGCGCTGCCATCACCGCGCCCAGGCTAACACACAACACAACACACACTTCAGCCAGCTCAGTGGAATTGTGTAGACAGTCTGCCCTGAGACTGGAAGGTCGCGAGTTCAAATCCAGGCCGAGCCATACCAAAGATTCTAAAAATGGGACTCTGACACTCAGCATTAAAGGGGTAGGATTGGGGGGGTTAAACCGCCAAATGGTTCCCGAGTGCGGTTGTGACAGCAGCTCACCGCTCCCGCCAAGGGATGGGTCAATTGCAGAGAACAAATTTCACACATAGGTAGGTGACAAATATTGAGACTTTGACTTTAACTTTCTCCGTGAAGCTAGTAATGACCAGCAAAAAACACTTTTATTTTAAATGTAGAGTACCGTTTATCCTCTAATTGTGTCCTGTCTCCAACAAATGCCAGGTCTAATAACGTGTTTGTTGCTTTACACACCAGCTCTTTTCTGCCACAGCAGCGCGTGTGATGTTACTGTGTGGAAACTCCTCAAAATTATTCCAGATGTTTTGAAGAAAAAAGTTACATCATTTTTGGGAGTTATAAGTTCTTTAGGTGGTTCCCCTGCATTTGATTTCTTGTAGCTTGTACTGGATGTTTTTCTTCCACATCTCGCTGTTCCAATGTTGCGCTCCTCATGTTTGCTGGGAATTCCTTCGTTCCTGGCTCAGGGGTGCAGTTTGCTGATGTCTCTGTGCTTGCTTCAATGATTCCCTTTTAATTCAGGACATCCAGAGCTTCTTTTGGGTTGTTGTACATTCTTGGACCGTTCTCATAAAACACCCAAAGTCTGGCGGGATAGATGGCTTGAAAACTGAGCCCTTTTTCTTTCAGCATATTTCTTACATGGTTCCTCTTAGCGAGAATATTGTTGGGGCAATCCTGGTCATAAAACACACACTGTTCTCCAAGTCAAACCTCCCTCTTTTCCCATGCCGTGCGTAGCACCCTACTCCTTCGTTTTCCAATCCAGAAAGCAGATCACAATAGACCTAGGGTTAGTGTGGAGGGCGGTTTGGAGCCGAGTGAGCGGTGACATCTCTGAATGCTGAGGGTGAGATCCTGGAGAGACAGTTCATAAAATTTTCTATGAAGTTTTGAATAATGTTCCCTTCTGCTCCTTCAGGAACTCCATGAATTCGGATGTTGTTCCTGAGTGAGCGAGCCTGCAGGTCAGACAGACATGCTTTTAGATCCTCCTGTAGCTAAAGAGAGTGGTCCAGGATTTCATTAATGTCTACGCTAAACTCCTCCATTTCTGCCACTCCCTGCACCGCTTCTTTGACCCTTTTCGTGATTCCCTTCAAGTCTGCTACAATGTCTTTAAGACGCTGTCCTATTTCTCTGCTAAACTGACTCATTTCTGTCTTACAAAGCCCCATCTTGTCACTAAATTCTTTTTTCATGTCTGCTTGAACTTTTTTTCAGCTTGGCGATAAATGTTAGCTTGAATAGCCTCCATGGCCTCTTGCTCTGCTAGCCTGTAAGCTTCTTCTGCGTCTTTCTTGACAATTTTCTCCCCTCCGTGTGTTCTTGCTTGTTTCCTCTTACTTTTTGTTTCTTGTCCCCTGACATACTACTCTAACATCAGCGCTGATGGTTATCGCTTTGTATGGTCAGGGGGAATCGAGACCGCTTCGGAGCTCAGAAGTTATGCTGTTGCACGTTTCCTCGCCATTCCAGAAGATTCAAGTGAATTTCTAATAAACTTCTGCCGCTCTGCAGAAAATATGTCCTATAAAACAACACAGGTTGTTTGATTTCTGATGCATAATCAACACTAAAAGACCACTGAGAACAATTTGAAAATAGATCAAAAGATGGTTGGAGTGGGAGTTTAAAGCATGTTTCAGGTCTCTCAGAGTTTTTAGTCAAAAATGTGGGTCAATTCCTGATTCTAAAAAAACTTTCATATTTAAAATCTTTGGATTCGACCTGAAGTCAAGTCCTGAGACTTTGTTCACAGTTCAGGTCAATTTGAAATCGTTGAGCTTAACTCTACATCAATGCCCGCATTTTTGGTCACAACTTTGCATGAAAGCCAGTTTGAGTTGAGTTTCCGAGTGAGATTTCAAAAGACTTTGAAACACTATGTGAATTTTTAGTGTCTGTACTATAATCAAGTCAAATGTCAAATCTGAAATATCCTGAGGACTTTAGTTAAACTAAAGTACATTTTTATTTGATACCAGCAAAAAAATACTTTGAATAATTCAGATGCAGACATTCAAACCTGCACTTTAACCTTTACAACTACAATCTGAGTCTAAAGTGAACAGAGTCCATGCAAAGCCAGCTCTTCTTGCATAAAGCATGTGTCAGAGCACTCCCTAAGCTTGCCATGTGAGACATATTAACTTTAAACAGTATGTTTCCTGCATGCTCCTGCTCTCCAGCAGAGAATGCTATTCAGCTGGGAGCTCTTTAGCATTGCCTCAGTATTGTACATTATAATTCCATTATGATTTCAATTGCACCTGTGTTCAAACTTTAGCCCCTTGTGTGCAATGTGCAATTCCAATCCCAAAGCATGAGGGTTTGCTGGTTTGCTGCACACCACGCATTATGATTCCAGAGGCATTTTCCTGCATATCTGTGGATGGGAGGGTTAGCTTTAGAAATTCTGACGGCATATAACGTGCAGGGGGAGGGTCAACCATTAAGTGCTGCGCTAGCTGCCGCATGTTGAGATTCCCTTGGCGTAGCCGGGGCCCGGGAGCTATGCGGCATGTGGCGAATCGTCCCAGGTGGTGGGCTGTCAAGATGAGGATCAAAGAGCAAAGGAGTGGACCTCACACACACATTTTCACACAGGAGTGTTCCCTGCAGTGTTCCAGTTCATCCTGTTTAAAAGTCTGCACACTCTCAGGAAAAAAAAAAAACTGCAGCAAACCAATGAGAAAGCGCAGATTTCTGTCTGCGTGACTTTCACAGGATGCCTCAAAAGTGCTGAGATGCTTTTCTTAATCATTTTTGAGTTTCCTCGGTGAGAGTTCGGTGCCGGCGTGATGGACATCAGATGCTAGGATGCAGAGAAATAAGAAAAAACTGGGCTGGTCGTCAGACAGGAGGACGAGAAGAAGGGGAGAGGGTGTAGAAGAGGAGGTGGAGAGTGAAGATGCATCCGCTGTGAGAGGAATAAAAAGCAGAGGGGGGAGGTGTGTGGTCGGGAATGCTTCACGGCTGCTGAAGATGAAGCCCCCCCCACTACCAATGACAATTCCCCCATAAATTTACCACAGTCTATCCTATATGCTGATTGTGGACTTGACGCAATGTGATTTCTGCCCAAATTCAAAGTGTGTCAAACTGAAGAAATTCAATGAAGCGCAGGTTGACGTGTCTTTTGCATGGGCTATGTGCATTTCTTCATGGGTTTTAACGTGGTTCATTCATGATACATCTGTGAAAATGTTCACGTAAAAGACCACAACTTTTCTCACCTTTATGTATATTCACAAATGACCAACTTTCATTTGTGCAATATGTGCAAATTGTACGTAGCAGCAGTGAGACAGTGTTTAGCTTAGGCTTGTGCGGTGCTATAGGTTAGCAGCACAGAGAGTGGAAACAAAGGGATGATGTTCTTGAAAACAACTCAGCTTTTTTTAGTTTGGCTAAAAACAGCACAAACATAATGAAAAGACCACTGGGAACACTTTGAAAATAGATTAAAAAATGATCAGAGTGAGACTTTAAAGTAAAAAGTGCAAAAATCTAAAGTCCTTTGATGTAAAAGTTGAATCTGAAGAATGTTTTTCTGAGATTTAAAACCACCAGATTAAACTTTGACTACTTTTAGCAAATACGGTCAAATAGTCATACCACAGAAGAAATACAGTTTTGTTTTGTTTTTTTTATCAGAAAAGTGTTTACCTGAGAAGCCATCAGAGCGCAGTTCTCAGAAATGAACTAAAATAATTTTTTTTAAACCCGCCATGTGAAGTGAATATGACAGGAAGCAAAGGGGTCAAAGAAGAAATGTATGGATGCTAAAAGATGGCGGTAATTGCAGGACTGATATTAAAAAACCAGCATTTGCTGCACTTTTCATGCATTACCAAGTCATGAGGTCAAACGAAGCGCCCACGCTGTCCTTGTGGAGATGGTTTGTTTTTCATTTTTAGCCTGCATAAATGCATGCGCCTCTTTTTCTGCCCTGAAGACCGTCCATAAGATCAGGTCAACTTTCAGCTCCAGAAAATTGGAGCTTCTGCAACAAATGGTCTTTAATTTTCTCTTCTCGCTTCCTATTTGGATCAAGTGTTAAAGTTCAAACCATCAAACCTGACAGTAGATGATCCATTATGTTGCAGATCTGCATTGACTGAGGACTGATAGAACTCACATCAGTGATGTAGAAGCCAGAGAAGGTCCAGACTTAAACTTTGGTTTAAGTTGCTTCAGGATTTGGGGAAAATGTCATCATTATAGGAGGGAAAAAAAACACTTTAGAAAAAAATCATTTTTCGTGTTTTTACCACCTACCAATCCAGACCATAAAATAATGTATTCTAGATTATGTTTTGGTAATCTGTTATTTAGAAAATCTAAAGAAAAGCAAATAATCTAGAACAAAGGGTGATAAGTTGGTATCCTGGGGTTTTCAAACACATTAATCCATTTTTCTTATAGTTAGATATTCACGATCTGTCTGGGTTACCGCTGAGCTGTGTTCTACAACCCTAAACAGCCATTTACTCCTTCAAAATACTTTTTGTACAACTCTGAGCTGGACTGGGATTTAGGTAGCGTAACTTCATGGTGCAAATCAATATATCAATATTTGGGATCTGTTCCTGGAAATTTGAGAATATGAATATTTGAGTGTAGTAAAAGGATGTCCCAATCAGGTTTTTTTGGGCCCGATCCGATTCAGTCATTTGATTTTGAGTATCTGCCGATACAGAGTTCTGATCCGATACTTTTGTAAAACATTTTTAAAAAAATGAACAAATTTAAATAAACGGATTCAGGCTGTTTCGCATTTTTATTTCATTAACCTTCTTTTATCATTTAACACTTGAACACTTCATTTCTGTGAAGTAACTTGAAGAATCAAGTAAAAATAGTGGAACTTTAACTTCGGAAAAAAATGATTATTAAATGACTATTAATCTACTATCTAATAAACATAGGTGATAATTGGTCATGCTAGAAAGTTTAGTGACTTTAGCATTAATATCTTTGGAACTTGTGAACATTTTAACCAAATGTGATTCATATCTTTGTTTAAAATTCTTCAAAATTAATGATGACCCATTCTTTTGTTTAACCTCTAAAGACATGACATTTTGGGTTTTATTATGACAGTACGTCATTTACTTCACTGGGGTTCTGTCAGGGAAATAAAAAAGGCATTTCAAAGAAGAGCCTGGGTCTTAAGAGGTTAACTCACTGAGCTAGCACTTAGCACAGTTAGAAACCGCTGTGCAGTTGTCTGTCGGCAGCACAGTTTTACAATAAAAGAAAAAAATTACTTTTTTATGTTATATTCCTTTGTAGGTCATTGTTAGCGTTAATAAAGGCCAATAGAGACACTTGTTTTCAGTTTAAAACGTTTTTTAAAGAGTTATTGATCCCGGTAGTCCGAATCTGAACATCTCGCTAGCTTGACTTAACTGTTTTGTTAACCTCATGCTTGCCTGCTGTGCTTTACGACAATAAAATGCCAAAATGCGTTAATGACATGCAGACTTCTGGTGCAGTATTTATCCAGAATAATAAGCTTGAAATATAAAGCGCTGATCATGATAATAATAAATTACATATTCAATACTGATCGGGAGATATCCAATATAGATCGAGTCATAAATCATCAGGTTTCCGATCACATGATCGAATCGGGACATCCCTAGTAAAATACACTGTATTAAATGTAAGGGTTCAAAGACGCAGGCTGACTGGTTGGCCCTCAGTCGTTTTCACCTCACTAAATCTGACTCTCTCTGTAAAAAGTTTGAATACCCCTGATCTAGAGATATTTGGAAAACGGTTTCCCTAGCACACAGAGATTTTTTCATGATTTTTGTTCGCGTAAAAATGTTTTTCAACTAACTTCTCTTCAATTAAAGTTGGAAAACACATTTGGAGTTTCAATTTCAAAATATTTTTACCCCTAAAATGCAAACATTACTTTTAAACATCAATGTTTCAGTGCCAGAATGGTCGGTGTCCTTACATTTACAGCGTTTCCTCAAGAGCTTCCGAGTAGTTGAACCTGCAGGACAGAAAGCGCTGCTTCATTCAAGTATTAGAGGCTGAGTGAAAAGAAGCAGCGCCCTGCAGTCCAGCAGAAAAGGACCACGCTTATTAGCTGGGTAAAAGGAGGCGGGTGCTGCTGCTGGTTTAATGGCAGAGCTTCACCCCGAGCTCCTCCACCCGAGGCGAGCCACTGACAGTAACTCACTTTCTTCCTCTCTGAAACTCTAGGTCCTTTTTGCTCCTTTTGACCCCTGGGCTTCCACTCAGCCGCTGACCCATATTAACTACAGCAATTACTGCGCACACAAGCCTCTGGCTTGCATGGACACGTCCTCCATCACTGATCCACTCTCGGCTTCAAAAATGACCCTTAATGCGTATGACCGTGCATGTCGGGCAGCTGCTGAGTGACAGCAGAGTTGGAAAAAAAAACCCCGACAATTCTGAATGTGACTGAGAGTTAAAGAAAGGATTTACTTTTGGACAAACGGAGGGAAGACAAGCGAGCTTCAAACAACGCTGAAGACATCCGTTTGGCTGACGCTCTAATCCTGTTACTCCACGCGTCACAAATCTGCACCAACTTCAGTGGAAGCACATCAATGTCACCTCCTGACTTCAGAATCCTGCCGCCTCACCCTCTTCCCACAACACAAACACCAGCAGCATCTTCCATAAAAAAAACTCATGAAAATGCAGCTCTGCAACTTTGCTTAAAGCCAAGCAACTCTCTCTGTGGCTGAGGCATTCAGGAGAACTTAGAGGGAAAGATGAGAAGATCGGCACACACTGAAACACACAATCGCTCATTAAAATCCACCTGCAGCTGCTGTCTAATTGAGGCCTGGGTAGCAGGGAAAAAAAAAAAAAAAAAAGCTAACGTCTAGTTAAGGCGATATAATTGGCCGCTCTGCTTTAGGAAAGAATGAAATAAACCAGTCCCTCGTCTCAGGTCAGCCCCATCTCAACTGAATCCATTAGAGCAGATAATTGTCTTGGATGGAGGAGTGTTCGCTCGGCGTTGCCATAGCGGAGCAAGAGGAGACAGTTGGCCTGCAAAAAGGATGCCTGGATTGGAGTCGCTGGATTTTTCTGATGTGAGCAGTGATGGAAAATCCGACGCTCTGATCTACCTGAACCAGTTTATCTGCAGCTTTGAAATGATGTCCAAGTTGCCACCAGATTTGCCTTATCTGGGTTTATTTTGCTCCAAGCTGTCAACATGGCATTTCAGGTTTGAATAGATAATGTGCTTCTTTAATTCAGCTGTGCAGGAAATACTTTGGTTGTAGCTTTTTATGATAATGATGCAAAATGCAGAGGAGCTTCAATGAACCTCAGCCTGGTTTGGTAAAAACACAGGAGTCAGAGGAGGAAGAAACGAGAATCCAAAGGATTTTGAATGATTCAACAGCAGATCAGTACTACCAACGATGAACCTAAAGTCTGGGGGTTAACCTTTTAAACTTAAGCTCCAGAGTTAATGTTTCTTTGACTCTTCAACTGTTTAAGCAATTAACGTAATTCCAACAGATTCAGAAACGAAGAAAAGCAGCTTTGCAATGTCACTTTTCTCTGCATCTAAGAGTTACTGTACTACAAAGAGCATGTGCTATTCAGGTGTCACCAGTGGCATCTCTAGTGTTAAGACCCACTCTGATCATTCTTTGATCTATTTTCAAAGCATTCCCAGAGTTTTTAAAAAAAAGAAAAAAAAATGTCGGTTTTTTAGCCCCCCCAAAAAAAAAAACGTGTGTCGCTTTCTAGGACATAGTTTCTGCAAAACAGCAGGAGTTCATTAGAAAAGTATCACTGAAATGTGGGCGGGGCTGTAGGCACAGAAAAACCCCCATCCCCTTTCCCATTATTCAAAACTGAGAGCTCTCTGTTTACATGCTCTTCCGAAAGCTTGCAGCCCCTCACATCACCAACCCAAAGGATGCCAGCTCAGACAAGTCTGCAAGTGGATGTATCAGAATGGAGTGGAGCAGGGAGCTTGTGGCCCACGCAGCATATTTTCTACATCACAAATAAAATCTTTTCCAAGCAGCATTTTTTTGTCTGCTCCTGAATCAGACGAAAAAGTTTTAAAAACACGTTGCAGCAGATTTATAAGAAAAGAGATTCTCAATGCTTCAAAGCATTCACACTATTGATATTAATAGTTTAAGTTGACACTGCCCCTCCATCCATCTGAATGTTTTGTCTTCTGTCAAACTAAAACTTATGGATAACAGTTTGTACAAAAAAGGTGAAAACTTCCCTTAAAATGTCTCTTGAGTTTAAAAGCATGTGTGTGTTTCTTTTTGGCTGTGTAACCACTGTGACATCCACCCTCCACCCTCATTTTAATGTCACCCCCCATGCAGCAGTACTGAATGTACAGCAGACCTGAAGGCTGTCAGTTCAACAGTGTGAGCCCTTTCACAGTGCTTGGTGAAACAACCGTCACCATCAGTCTTCTGTGAGCAAAGCCCACCTTCAGACGATCTTTTCAAACATCCTCCAGTCCATTTGTTTACAATTGAACCAACAACCATCTGTGTTTCTGTTATTGAACCCACAGTAGGTCCAACTTCTGAATAGTCACTAATTGAATGTTAGAGCTGCTTCAAGTCAAATGAACCAATCAGAAGAGACTAGTCTTCATCACTCAAACTTGTTGGACACAGAGACAAATGAGGAACAAAAAATCTTTCCAGAACATTAAAGAACTTTTTAAAGCATTGCTGAAATGAAGTCGAGGATAGGGTGAAGCTTTGAAGTCAGTCAGATCAGACACCTGCTGAAATTCAGTTTTTGACCAGAAACAGGTTGAAAAAGACAAGCAGAGATGTTCTATGATTTTACTTATAACAAATATAAGTAAATTAATCAATTAACTAAAAATGTAGGGGTGCAGCACTTTGACAAAAACCAAATAATTAAAATATAATTTTAGGAAGATCTGAGCTCATCAAGAGGCTGGTTCCTTCTCACAGCAGGTCAAATCACCAGCACCCTGTTTAGTTCTGACTCCAGGTTCCACCAGCTGATTGCTTCCTGCAGATCTGAAGAAGGCTTAACTTAGACATGAAACAAACGCACCACTTTGTTTGGCACCAATGAGTTCAGCTTTTCAGCGTCCATCAGACAGATCAGAGCAGAATTATCCAGCTTCCTCACCTTCATCTCCAATTGCGACTTCAAATGCTCGCTGCATTCGCTCCATGTCAGAGGTTTTCACACAGATTTCAAAGAGAACGACTGGAACAAAATCACATTTTTTAAACCTAAAATCTGCATGTACACGTATTTTTTTTTTACACATACATAGATAGATAGATGTATATGGGTTGTCAACATTAACGCGTTAATGCACATGATTAATTAAAAAAAATGAAGGCGTTAATATTTATTAACCCAGATTAATTACACGTCAGAGGCGACAGTCTTCCGCTCCGCGTGGGACGGTTCAGGCTTCCACAGCATGCGTTCATTTCTGAAAATCCACACTTCGTCGAGCACTATCCCGCTTATAATACAGTCACTTACAAAAGAGATAAATATTCAATCGATTTTTATTAATTTACTCTTGTAATTTTTTCGGTTTAGATCACTTTTCACAAAAAGCAGACAATTTGATTGGTGGTACGGCTCGTTAACACAGTAACAAAACAAACCGTCACTGAGCCCAAGGACCTTGACCGCAGCAGCAAAGGAAAGTGAGATATAGATATATCTATATATATTTATACACACTTTTACACACACATACAGTGGGGATCGAAAGTTTGGGCACCCCAAGTAAAATGTTCTATGATTGTGCATAGAGATTGAAAAATCTCCTAAAGGCATCAGTTTATAGATGAGACATTTTAATGTGTAAAAAAAACCCAGAAAACTTACCCTTTACCCAAAATAACAAAAAACAAAATAATGGCGTGTGCAAAAGTTTGGGCGCCCTGCAGAATTTATAGTCTGCACCATCCTCTTTGGAAAAGCTGAGACCTGACATTTTCATGGATTGTTCACAATCATTGTTTACAAAGACCAGATGATTTCAATCTTAAAGATTTTAAATGATCTGAGTCATGTGACCTCGCCCCAACAATCAGCATCATGGGTTCTTGTTGTCCAGAACAATGAAACTGAAAATAGTTGATGCTCACAAAGCAGGAGAAGGTTATAAGAAGACAGCAAAGCGTTTTTAGATTCTAATATTCTCTGTTTGGAAATGGCAGTCAACTGGAACAGTGGAAGTTAAAGCAAGATCTGGAAGACCAAGAAAAATCTCAGACTGAGCAGCTCGCTGGATTGTGAAAAAAGTAAATCAGTGGAGTTGTGCTGCACTGTTATACTGTCAAGAGATACTGGTACAAATATGGTCTTCATGGAGGATTCATCAGAAGCAAACCTCTTCCACCACAACATTTGAAATTCACAAATGAATATAAAAACAAGCCTGATGCATTTTGGAAACAAGTTCTGTGGACCCATGAGGGTAAAATAGATCTTTTTGGCCGCAATGACCAAAGGTACGTTTAGAGAAGAAAGGGTCCAGAGTTTAACGAAAAGAACCTCTGTCCAACTGTTAAGCATGGGGGTGGATCAATCATGCTTTGGGCTTCTGTTGCAGCCAGCGGCACAGGAAACATTTCACAAGTAAAAGAAGGAATGGATTCCACAAAACTTCAGCAAATTTTGGACATTAACTTAATGCTATCTGTGAAAAAGGTGAAGTTGAAGAGAGGATGATTTCTACAAATGGATAATGATCCTAAACACACCTCAGAATCCACGCTGTCCTACATTAAGAGGCAGAAACTGAAGGTTTTACAGTGACCTTCACAATCACCTGACCTCAATGTCATTGAAATCTATGGATAGACCTGAAAAGAGCAGTGAGAAACAGACATCCCAGAAATCTCAAAGAACTGGAAGACTTTTGGAAAAAAGAATGGATGAAGAAACCTCAAACAAGAAAAGAAATGAGAGACTCTTGGCTGGATACAAGAAGAGTTTACAAACTGTGATACTTACCAAAGGGGGCAGTACAAGATACCAACTCTGAGGGTGCCCAAACTCTTGCACACACTATTATTTTGTTTTCTGTTATTTTGAAAGGGTAAATGATGGAAATAAAGGGTATTTTTGGACATATTAAAAGAATGTCTCATCTGTAAACTGATGCCTTTAGGAGATTTTTCCAATCTTTTCTTGGGTTCTTTATAAACAACAATACAACATTTTACCTGGGGTGCCCAAACTTTCAATTCCCATTGTATGCAGATCGTCATGATAGGTTCAATAAAGCATCAGTTACCGCTTGTTTTTGTCCAGAAGATGAAGCAAACCGTTTGTTTTTTAGAAGCCTTCACATATAGAATATTCGGGCTATGTGCACAGAATGTCTTTTTTAGATACGTGTCAACACCCAGTAGACAATCAGATTTGAGTATTCACCCGGACCACTTAAAATGCAGAAACAAGGTTTGTTTCTTATGGCTGTATATCAGAATCTTTGTTTTCTTGGAATAATACTGTAGACATCTTCACAGTTCTGCACATCTGTTGATGCGTTTTGTGCTCAAAAAATACATTTCTTGGATATCTGAGGTAAAATTTTACAAATTAAAACATTTCAGACAATAAAAATGAAGAAAAAATGTTCTCTCTGGCCTTTTTTGTTCAAAAGCTGCATACTGTCATAAAATTAACTTTATAAAACATTGTGGTTAATCATGAATAATCACAATCCAAAAGTGTGATTAATCTGATTAATTCTTTTAATCAATTGTTTATTATATATTGTTTTCTAAACAGAAAATTTTGTTTGAAACTGAAATTTGACATTAAATCATCATTTAATGGATTGGTGTTGAGCTTAAGAATCTGATTTATTCAGTAGTTTGTCACTGGTACCAATTGTTTCTTTTTTTTAATTAGTCACCTATAAAAGCAGCAAACAAATTTTATTGAAGTTATCCGCCAAACTGCACATGAATTTAGCTGACCTTGTAGAGAAAATCTCCCTTAATTTAAATTTCCTCATTTCTAAGAGTCAGGCGTGGTCATTTTTCACTCGCAGACGGCCCGTTTTGACCCACAAGGGCAGTTGCAACTAGGGCACAGCCAACAAGCGGGTAGGAAAAATACTAGCTCATTTAGCAATGAAATGACTTAATTTTTTAAAAGCAGCAGACTAATAAACCTTTAATACAAGCCAGACTTTAGCTAAATAATCTTACAATGAATGTGAGCTTTTTCCTACTTTTAGGTCAGACTGACTTTTTATCAGAGGTTCTTCTTTCCTTTTTTATTGTCATCATAATAACTTTTTTGATTCAGCATCATCTAAAAAATGCTGCACATCCCTCGTGGCATGTTTTTAATTTATCAGAGTTTTATATGTTTGAATTTTTTCCAGGTCATGTTGTGCGCTGAGAGTTTGAAGCCGAATAGACCCACTTAATGAAGACATTAAAGTTATTGTGTGTCACAGCAGCTCATGTGGGCTATGCCGTATCATTAAGATAAATGACACTGCATCCTCTGCACAAAAAATAACACAAACACACACACAGATACAAAACCATCACCAAGATCACGGTTGTGTTTTAGCAGGAGGACCATATTCTGTTTACCCCTCTGGCTCTCCTTGTTTCATTCTGTCTTTATCTCCCCCTGCATCTCTGTCTCTTTCAGCACAAAATGGCAAATTGCTCCATCTCTCACCACTCACTGCCCCCCCCCACCCCCGCCACACTCATGCAGTCACCTGGTTATTAACTCCAAACACATTAAACCAACAGCAGCGCCACGAAATTCCCCCGACCGGCCTAGTCAGCATAAAAATGTTCACGCAGCGCTTTAAAGCACACACCTGGGTCAAAACGCAAAATGGATTCAGCAGAAAAATTCAAACATCCACAACTTTATCGAGGAAACTGAGTTAAACGGGAAAAAAAGTTGTGATTAATCCACTTCTGGACACTTTTAAGCATTGGCGAGATGTTCTTTTATTTTGTCAGCCTCTCAAGCTGCTCTTCTCCTGCCATGCGATACCAGATGACGACAATATTAATACAGAGGGATTACAGTGATCCGCATATGTCCGTTTGCTGCTCTCACGTGCAAAACTGTAGTTTAGCTGGCACTCCAAGCAAGTCTTAAGTCTTGGATTTTATCTTCAGCCCATTTTTAATTAATCCGGTTGTTTAGTGTGTTCCAATGTCTGCACACATTTGATTTGAAGGAATATTTCACAGCTCAGATCTCTGGTGGAAAATAGGCAGGTTTATCCTTGATACTCTGTTCTATTCGGCTCAGCAGAAGCTGAAAGAACTGAGCAGGAAGATAAACATGAAGTTCTTCCAAATTTTTTATGAAAATGAAACAGATTTTGACTCTTGCTCTTCATTTAAGACTTTCCTCAAAAGAGCTGAATTAAACCAGTTAATATCTCATTTAAATGCCTCTGAATTTTCAAATGCAAACTTGATTTATGTAATGTTGGGTCAAGTTAACAGTTTTTATTCTTCCAAATTGTTTTGGGTTCATGTGTTTAAATTTTTTACTCCTAACCTTCATTAATGGGAAATTTATGAAGAAAGAATAAAATAATGCTTATAATAGGCCATAAACAAACACGCAACACTGTGGCATACATTCCAATTGCAAAGATTGTACATTTAAAATCACTAATAAATGTAATAAAACTAATACAGTGAAATACAGTCACTTTACAGTTGAAATAGTTGTAAAACTCTGTGGACATGTCTGTGTTAGGATGCTACATCTATAACATTTCAATGCCAACTTTGACATAAAAAACAGCAAAGGTATAAAAGTCATCTCTAGTTGAAGTCCTCTGAACAGTGGCTCCAGTTTGCACCTTGATTTGACCAGAAATGCACATGCACGAAGTTGGTAAAACAGTTTTCTAAAGCTCAATTTTTGAAATGTATCCCTGGCACTGAGAAGCTTATGTTTCCAGTCATACTCAGTAATTGTTCTGACTGGTTTCAGGTATACTTTATTTTTGATAGGGACTAATCCCTATGTTTGCAGTTATGTCTAATAGTCAGTAAATGATCTGAATGTTTAGGATATATTTTCAGTTTTAAAGTGATACACGCTCTTATGAGATCCCTTGTTGTACGTAATAAAAAAGATTGTGTATTTCTAATAAAGAAGCAAAAAGAAAATTTCAACTTTTTGTTATTGTAGACACTTAAATATCAGTATCTGCAAATATTGGCTATCTGCCACTGTTGCAGGGGAAATGTTTGTTATTGGTATCGGGCAGGGAAAACTATTTGCCCATCCCTCTATTTTTAATGTTTTTAGGCTGTTTGAGTCGGTGGAGGATCATAGAGAAGAGTTGCTGGATTTCAAGAGGAGCACAAGTGTTTATGAACATTTTCACTCAGCGGGTTCACGGAGCAGTCTACAATCTTGATCTTTTTATGCTTTCCACCTGTGTTCCCCATTTTTCAACAGCCATTTCCTCTTGCTGCAACCATGGACGTAGATGCTGAGAAAGAGGCGTTCCCAAAAAACTCCTTTGCTAACTGTGAATATACGAACACCCACCAAGCCTCCCACCTCTCACACTTTCTACACTGCTGATGGTAAATGTTGTAAACATGCAGGTACGTTAACATGTAGCACAAAGCTAATTTACTCATGCTTTGTGTCTTGGTTATCATCATTGGAACTCTTTAAGGCTTCTCCTTCAGAATAAAGGCAAATATGAATTTGGTTTAAGTACACACACATTTTGATCTTGGTTCGTTTCTAAGATGCAATTCTAACAAACAACTATTGTTAGAATAAGTATTCTTTTTCTGACCTGAGAAACTCAATGTCAGCATCTGTGTTCAAACAGCAGCTTCTCCACATGTGTATTTTTAACATTTATCCCTTTGAGAGCAGAAAATAAGAAGCTCCTCAATGCAAACTTCACCCAGAAAGAAGAAACTGCCTCACGGTCAGCATGTGACCCAGATATTTTCCAAATAACAATTGTACCAATTTAAAATAAAGACTGCCAAACAAGAGGCCAAAGTTTCCTTTACACCAGTGGAATTTTAACAGCGAAAATGATAAAAATCCTCTGAATATACCAGAAAGAGAGACCGCAGAGACAGCAAAGAAGAACTGCTTCCTTAAGCCAGCAACGCGGCCAGACCTGACTCAACAACCAGCTAAAGAGGAGGGAAGATGAAAAACAGAAGGTGGAGCCACCTCCTTCTGACCAACCCCATCCTCACAGGGAGAGGAGGAGCTTTTAACCACAATGAGAAGCAAAAAAACAGCTGGAGCATGCCCAAGTTTCTTCAGGACTTACTATTAAAAAAGATTTTTCTCAAGCAAATCAGATGGAGGCGGGAGTGAAGGATCAGGAAGGTGATGGTCACATCTTTAACACTCCCACAAATTAAATTCAGTTCCAGAAATGCACGTTAGAATTTCTCACTACAGGAAAAAAAGCAGAATCAACAGTATTGCTTTGGAGACACTTAATAAAAGCCAGATCCAAACAGAACTGAAGTGAATAAGTAAAAATTACTGTGAAGATGGCAGATGTGAAGATTTAATATGAGTCCAGAATTTTGTCTGAAACACAAAAAATCTTGACTAATTTAAATTCTCATCTTTTTCAGGACACCTAAACTTCAAATTATCGACCATTTTGTGCTGAAATTTGAAATCCTGTCCATGCAACACTCGCAATAAAACAATAATCTGTCGAGGTAAAACTTACAAGGAAAAAAATATATATATCAAAAATATGTATTAAAAACGCATCCTTAAGATGTTGCCAGATAAAAGTGCATTAGTCATCTAAAAAAGCAGAATACATTAAGTGTTAAAAGCGTTAAACCAGAAAAAAAAATAAAAAGAAAAGAAAACACTGCAAATGTTTTGCAGTCCAAGAATTGGAAATCTCTGCTGTAATCATTTCCCTATGACAAACTCAGGAAGCAGCTTCACGTTTGTCTTTATTTTTGGCTTTTTTAAAGAATACTGGTACTTTTCAGCAGAAGAGAGAACTGGTGGCTGCTGACGGCTGAAAGAAAAGTCGAGGAGTCAGAACATCCATGAAGCCTTAAATCTGGGTCACGCCAAAGTAAGAAGTTAATTAGATCTGATGCCCTGAGCTGAAAAGTCTTGAATTTCCACCAATTGTGCTGTTGTAGTATTTCTTTATTTTTTTTTATTTAAAATAATAAAAACGCAGAGAATGATCTCGGAATACAAGCAGAAGACTTTTTGGGCAATCAATCTAATCTAACATTTACAAAAATGCCTTTTTTAAAGATTGTTTGAATATTTGGTCATAAATATAATTTTATATTTTTTATATTTTATACATGTAAAGTAGAAAAGGCTTGTTAAAAACTGATTCAAATCGCAATTCTTTCACATAAAAAAACTAAAAGACATAACCACTCACGAAGTAAAAAAGACAATGATGACGTTGTCATCAGCAAACAACAGGATCTTATCCCTACTTCTCTGGAGGTTACCAGCAGCAGCTGTTTAAGGGATTTTATGGGTACATTTTCAATCTAATAACACAAAAAATGTTGTTTTATTTTTTAATTAATTATAAGGTTTGTTAATTCATTGTATAAATTCCTAAAAAGGATATACATTTAAAATGCAATTGACGTTTAAAGATTTAGAACTTTTTAAAAATTCTCTCTGTACATTTTAATAATAGGATGTTGAACAACCACCAAACAGGCTGCAGAGTCAGCATGTCATCATACACGTCAGTCAAAAATCAAAGCGTCATTGAAATGAATACAGTTCTAAAGTTAAAAAAATGCATTTACTTAGAGAATATTCTGCAGAAATGTGTTTTCTGCAGTTGAATCAAAAGTTTTGAACAGGTGACAACAGAATGAAAGGCTAATGAGACCCAACAATGGAAAAAACCAAAAAGGTTAAGAGTATAATGCTAAATTAGTCAATATTAAGGCAAACAAAAGAAATTGCAAGTTTACAAATAGGTAATATTAAAATGCTAACTCCAAAAAAAATGAAAAGCAAGAAACAAAATTAAGCTAAAAAAAGCAAATTAGCTAAATTATAAGGTCTAAAACATTAACATTGTCCATTGTGTATTTATAACCCTTTAACACCGAAGAAGGCGACACCTGAAGAACGCACGCTCTTTGAACTACCGTAACTCTTCAACCTTTTCTGGATTCTGTCGCGGAGAAAGCAGTTTTGTGCTGGATTTCTCTGGGTCAAAATCGTTTGGTTTATGTTTATTACATTCACCACTTTAAAATGTTGCATATCAGCGTAAAGTTGCTTTTCTCCGTTTCAGAATCTGTTGGAAGTACGTAAATTGTGTAAACGGTTGAATAGTTACGGCACTTCAAAGATCGTCAACACTGAAGCTAAAACTCAGACCTTAAAGGGTTAAGGATCTAAAAACCATAATAATTGTGGCGTGGTCATTTAATTAGCAGGAAGTTGTTGTGGGCGCGTTCCAATGATTGAAAGGTGTTTTGGTCCCCCTTCATTTGCCCCATTTTAGAGTGGGTGGGGTATAACCCTTTTAGACTGGCAGTGACTGCAGATAACACACGCTCTTTGAACACACTACAACTCTTTGACCCTTTAATAAATTAACGTAATTCCAGTGGATTTCTGAAGCGGAGAAAAGCAGCTTTGTGCTGATATGCAGCACTTTATATTAGTAATGTGTTTGGTGTGTTATTTATGTGCTGCAGGTGAACTGAAGATGTCGCCGCACACAGCAAAAAAAAAAAAAAAAACCACGCTCAGACAAACTACCGTTAACTATTTGACCATTTACACAAATAATGTGATTCTGAGGCAGATACTTTACTTTATTTAGTGTTGCTTATCAGCTTTCAGGATCCAGTAGAAATACATTTCTTGCGTAAACAGTTGGAGAGTTATGGTAATTCAGAGAACATCGACATTGGTGCTACAGCTCTGGTTTTAAAGGGTTAATGGTGTATGACAACAACTTTGGGGCAAAAAGAACTAGCTTCAAATCAGATCAACTCAAACCAATGGGCTTGTCTCTTTGTTGATGCTTTTTTCCAATTAAAACTCAACAAACTGAATGTTGTAACTGAGGATGCTCAAGTCTTAAGATGCTGTTCTGTATGGAGATCATCAGTGATGATTTTCCTGATTATTCAAGAGAAGGTGCTTTTATAATTTTTTGTCTTTACTACACAAATATTTCCACATTCTGTTGGATTCAAGCGATTTCTCTGAGTGTTTTTGTTGGAAAAGAAAAAAGGCTCAATGGGGCTTTTTCTACACGACTCTCCTTTTTATTGTTTATTGCTTGAACTTGTGGATTGTGTGACATTTATGGTGTCATTAAAATACCATCAAGCGTTCACAAACAATATTAAGAGGATCCTGCCCCAAAACAATAACTCCTTGATTTAATTCAGGAGTGTTTAATGTCTTCGTGCACTTCATTCCTGCTGATTTATTCTTTGTTTCAAGAGAGTCTTTGCAATTTCAAAAATGTGCTTTCCAGTGGGATTGAGGTACCACGTCTCCGTTCCTGTCCTCCCCTTTTTCTCTCTCTTTACTTTCCTCCCACACTCCATGTCTCATCAGGAGTGTCATCAGCACCCACTCCGGCTGATGCCTGTTAATATGGCAACGCTATTGTCTGCCCAATCGCTGCTGCTGTCTCTATTGTTTGCATTCACACTTGAAG
Source organism: Adrianichthys oophorus (assembly GCA_036245035.1). Taxonomy (NCBI): domain Eukaryota; kingdom Metazoa; phylum Chordata; class Actinopteri; order Beloniformes; family Adrianichthyidae; genus Adrianichthys; species Adrianichthys oophorus. The sequence goes on from BSAI01000030.1 coordinate 11,342,186, forward strand.
AATTCATCAAAGGCAGAAAAAAAGGGGAACTGGAGAAAATAGCTGTGGATCAAGCAGTTTCACACAATTGACTGTGCGAGTCTGGCACAGTGAGTCTTTGTCTTGTCTAATTTTTGCACATTTGTTCAGAGCTGCGTGGTAAAAATGCAGAAACGACGCAGGAACCAACAGACCGGCAGTGGAATAAAGGGCGGATGGACGTACCTTTGCTCTGTGGAGGGTTCTGGCTGCGGTCTCGGAGGATGTTGATCTGGTAGACGGCTCCGTAAGGCTCAAAAAGCTCCTTCAGCTCCTTCTCTGACCAAGAGCGCGGGATCTGTCCTACGAACATCTTGATGGCATCTGGATCCGGCTGGTCCGAATGCTCCAGCGCCCCGTTCATCTTTCCGGCTGTGCCGTTACTATCAGGGAAACAGAAGGCAAAATGCATGTCAAAAATAAGACCATCAGTCCTTCTAAAAGAATCAAAACAGCAGCAGGCAACTGGCCTCCACCTTTCAGAAAGACACTCAACCACAAGATATAAAACACCTTAGAAACAAACAAGAGAAAGGCACGGACAATGTGTCACAGAACCAATCCAACCCTCATATTCTTCCTCACAATGCAGCAGAAGACCTTCAAAGCAGCCGCCAGCCCCTCACTCAGTGGGCTCGGTAACAGCCACACTAATAAAATTCTCTCGAGTGCCTGAGCGGCTTGTTCCTGCTGGGCGAGACGGCTTTCAATTCTGGTTTTACAGTCCGATATCTCCAAAGCCGACAATTTTTCTCAAAACTGACCTGACACATCAGAAAACTGACGTTTCTCTGCTGCGCTAAATGTGGATTTTAGATGGTGGGGGAGGCAGCGCTGCATTTTTCACGTTTACGGCAGAGGTGAAATACCAACACATCCTGGAGGATGGCGCTAGTTTGTGAAGCAGCTCCGCAAACACAAACCTGCATCTCGACTCTTTGGTGGAAAATCAAGAAGATAGTTTTTTTGGCAAAGAGTCCAGATTAAAGCAGAAGGTAACAGTTTCAAAAGTAACGCCATCACGGCCGGTAGTCCGTTTATTGTTATTCACGGCAGCAGAAAGATGAAGCAGAAAAATCTGGATGCTCAAATCCTCAGCTTGGTTAGCTAACAACACAACACTGTAAAGCTCGACAAGAGGAGAAAGAGTGAAGGCCGACGGAGGGGGGCAAAAAGAAACCAGACCTTTGAACGCGGGCCATCCATCTTTTGCAGAAAGAGCCGAGGCGCTCTGCGGAAATTTCTTTAAAGGACCGAAAGGACATGTCAGACAGAAATGCTGGAAATGAAGGAGTCAATGAGGCAAAGTGCCGCTAACAGTCCTTGGGGAAAATCCCCGCTCCACGCCAAGCTGTTCGTTAACCGTGGCGGCACAAGATGGGAGGTGAGGGCAGAGAAGGTCTGTTGCAGACTAATGTTCAGACATGAGCTTTTTACAGTGTGTCTGTGTGAGCGACACAAAGACAGTCCCTCTTTGTTGGCTGTTGGGGGGGGCACAATGGTCAGAGTCAGGAACGCCTCCCTCGGCCAGGACGCTGACACACTCTGTCGCTAACACAATGAGCAACTTCACGCCAGAGGCCTCAGAGCCATCAGTGTCGACTCTGTTTTGCTGATCGGACTGCAGAGGAATGACTAGGCATTTAATGGATGCAGACTAAGCTTTAGCATGTTCATATTTGTGCAGGCAGAATCTGCTCGCCAGGTGAGTGCCCTCAGGTTAAGATTAAGTTGTGGAGTGGATCCACTCCATCTCCCTACCTCGTTTCCTCCTCTTTCCTTTTTTTCTCTCCATCACTCCCTTCTCTATTTGAGCCAATTGTTTGCTTTAATGGCTCGAGCACCGCTACCATCGCTCCGGTGTCATCGGGCCGGGACTGATCAGCTCTCAGAGTGTGTACGTGCACGGCTCAGGGCGTGTACATGCACGGTTGCACTGTGAAAAAAGGGTCTGAATCAGCTGCTTTAGGCTTTTATTCCCACAGCTGCCTCATTCAACCAAACTAACGCCACGTTTAGGTCAAAGTGCCACCGTAGCTTTACTTGTGAATAAACACATTTCCTCTGAAACCGATCCATTAAAGGAGACCAACAGACTTCAGATGTCTAGACCACCTTCAAGTTTTTATCCATTTTCTGACCCGATCAGTCCTGTTTATGGTCATGGGGATGCTGGAGCCTATCCCAGCTACTGTCAGTTGAACACCCTCACACCTAAGGGAACTTAGAGTCATCAATCAACCTCTAAAGCATTTATCTGGGCTGTGGTAGGAAGCCGGAGAAAAACCACAATGCATGGATAGGAAAGCCGGGATTTGAACCAGGACTTCTTGCTGTGATGGAGAGCGCCAACCACTACACCGCCATGTCTAAAGCTACTGTCAAACCACCCTCTGCAAAGCATATTCAAGCGAATACTTTCAATGAAAAGTCTACGTAAATGTGTGTACTATATAAGTGTTTTCAGGCTTCCGTGTTCAAACTCTGGCGTTTATGTGTCACTACAAACGGTTTTACAGCTGTTTTCGGACTTTATGCACAAAACACGCAGCTATTGCATGGGCTTTGAAGACTAAACTAGACTGAACTTTGACCGTTCAGTTATCTACACAAGTTTTTAAGACCATTTTGTTTTCGGGCTCCACTTACAAAATGCATGGTCATTGAGCGTATATTGAAAGGTAAACCAGGTTGAACTTGGACCAATCAGGGAATCGGATTTGTTAGTTACTTATGGGTAGCATCCTTTCCCAAACTTGAAAGTGGCAACTGGTTGAAAATTGGTCATGAAAAAGAAATGAATAAATGTGATTCGTGTTCGGCAGGAGTTTTATGACACCAAGTCAGTCATATATTGGAATAGAGCTGTGAAAGAAAAACTCGAGAGCAAGACTCACCAGATTTACAAGTTATACAGAAGTATCAGGTGCTAGCATGGGGTAGAAACAGTCCAGTGTGAAGACCATATGCTAAACGCGTGTTCCCGGTGTGAATGTGGCATAGGATGAAATAAAAGTGAGGGTTTAATAAAGACACAAAACTTTTCTAAACTTGACCCGGATGAGAATCAGATGAACCTGTTGGCCCAGATAACTGGCACGTTATATCAACCCTGAGGTATGATGCGATTGTAGAGGAATGATCCTCTCAGACACACATTATTAGTCCAATTAAGACAATTGTCTCTTAAATACTGTAGATAGATCAATAAAAGAAACTGTGGTTTTATTGGAAAAATCTGGACCAAACCATCCGAAATTATTTCACTTTTTCTTAATTTGATGTTTTTCTCATAATCTCTGTGATGCCTTTAAACCATCTCAGCTGTCAATAAGCTTTTTATGAATAACCCAAGCCGACTAAGTTTGAGACAGACGTGGAGCTCAAAAGAGAATTTCCTGCATTTTCTTATTGGCCAAATGTCTGTAGCAGGTCATGGGTCATTTTGACTGAACACAGCCTGGTTTGGCTCTTCAAGTATGGATGAGATTTCCGGGTTCCTGATGCAGAACTGTCCAAACATGGTCTCTGAATACTATTCACTCAGGGATTTATCCAGTACTGCTGTGAAAACTGCAGAAATGTAAAACTAAAACCTCCCTCATTGTAAAAACATATCAAAGTAAACACACCGTTTGGTTGAATACATCTCCAAAACTAAAAGATGTGCAAGATCATAAAAAAATATAAAAAATATCACAATATCACCAACATGTAAGCTCAAAGATGGTTTTAGAAATGCATTTTATCTGCCTCACAAAACCAAGTTCCTACATTTTAGGCAGCAGAAGAGACAAAGTTGAACAAAATTAAAGGGAAAAATCAATTATTATCAATAATCAATTATTATCAAATGGTAAAAAATGTACTGAGCAGATGAACAACATTAAAACTGAAGATTGAACATCATTTAGCAAATTCTCTGAACTGAAGCAAACAGACTGCTGTCCTGCATCTTCCTTTGTCATAGGAAACCCAGACATAAGTGGTTTATCATAGATACCAACAACCCCGCCTCCGCCTCAGATACAGAGGATACTGGCAGCAACTACATCTGCTCCATCCTTTTTGGCTTTGTTCACAGCAGGAGTCCAAAGGTGCAGAGACTCTAATGTTTAACATCCAAGACGAAGTGAGCGGGCCAGGCACAGAGGAGGTGGATGCAGATGAACCGGGAGTAAGCACATCGCAGACCTCAGCGTGTGTCCCAGCACCTTTCACACCGGGCTCCACCTGCCTGCTTCAGGCTGGATGAGCTCCTCCTCCTCCTGCTGCTCTAGCAGACACACCGCTCGCTGCGTTTGGACAGCCACCGTTTCAGTGGTAGGGATGTCAGCGAGGTGTGTAACGGTCTTATGGGGACACTAATCTTGTTGACAAACAGAGTAAGAAACATCAGTCCACCCCCACCCCCCCAGGGAGAGGAGCGACCAAGGTCAGCTGAATACACAGACATCTGCTCCAAACAGCAAAACAAACCCACAGAAACATGATAAGATCAGACACTTAACTAACACACTTTACAATCCGACTGCTGAAGAAGTACAGTTTATTCTGTCCGCTTCCTCTTCTGCTAAATGTTCCTTTGTCTGTTCACTACTATTGTGAGGATTTACATTGCAGCAGCACAAGTCTGAGGTGACTGCTGCACCCGCGACCCAGTTCTGGATGAGCAGGAGGACATGACTGGATGAAAAGACTTTGCTTAAAATGTCTGTATTTGATTCCAGAATATAAAAGTCTGAGATCGACCTGAAGTGAATTGATTTTTCTCAATCTAAAATGCAGAGTTGAAGCTATGCACACAGCAAAATCTTAAAGAAAAAAAAGTCCTTGGTTTCAAAAAAATTGTTTTATGTTCAGTCTTGCAAGAAAAATCTCATCAAGAAAGTTTTTAAACAGCAAAATAATCTTGGTTTAAGAAAACACGTCTTAATGACTAATTTTGTTTTCTTAAAATAAGAATTCTTGGAAAGATCATTTGTCTTACCTCATTGGGAGATTTTTTACTTTATTTTTTTGTTACTTATTTTAAATAATTTTGTGAGTTTTTGACTTATTTACTGTTTTCGCAGTGCATATTGCCAGATTTTACTGTATGTTGATGATGCACTGTTTTATACAACAGAATTATTGCACATTTGAAATATATCGGTTATATAAAACTGACATCCAAAGCATCCAATTGGTCATTTACAGTCTTTATATTTAGTTCTTGTGTAAACTTTGTGGACTACCGTGTATCTTCCAATAGTGGCCAATCTCTAATAGACGCCGGTCTCCAATAAACAGTTGTGTGTTTTTTTTAGATGCTGGTCTCTAATTGTGGCCGGGCTCCTTTAAGACACCGCCCTCCCCACGCGAGCACACCGCACGCAGTCATGTAAATGCTGGGTGTCTGTAGCATTTGTGTTGTGAGACAATGTAGAGATTGCTTATTCTATTTAGCGTTTAAACATGATGTGGTGGCATATGCCAAAGACGATTCTGATGAGGAATCTGCACAAGGTTTTGGGGGGGATCTTAAATTATCTGAGAATGGCACAAGCAGATGGGTGATATTGAGAAGATGGAAAACTGTTTCCTGGCGGAGGGACAGAGAAAGCGAGTGACAAATTTGAAGAACTGGTTTGAACATGGAATATTAAGGCAAAGACAGAACGGTGTGCGTATGTCTCCAAAAAATGATTTGCATGAAAGCGAAGATTGATGATGCTTCAACTGAACAGAAACTTTCACAGTCAGTGCTAATCAGAACAATGTATCCTGAAATGCTCCTCTGGTGTTGTGGTCTGCAGTTGGTGACTGAATTTCACAGCAAAGTGAACCCATCAGCCATCACCATTCTGTCTGTGATGGAATAAACGCCGGTCCCTAATAAAACGGCGGACGACTTTCTGAATTTTTTGAATCAACGATGGGGCTTCTATTAGAAGATATACAGCTTTTAAGAACTGGACAAAGTGAGTGTGATGTCACCCATAGAAAATAGTTTACTTCCAGCTCCAACAAAATGAAGTCAATTCAGTTGACATTTTTTTGCAATACGGATGCCGCCATGTTGGAACCAGACGACACCAGTAAGCAGTGATTGGTCCGAGACGGTCTGAGTCATGGAACCAACAGGTACTTCCCGTTATGAACACCAGGAGCGAGGAGTCTAGTCAGTCCAGTTGTCGTTTACAGTCAACCTTAAATTCAGTTTGAAATGTTGTCTCCTCTGTAAATCTGATGGTCGGTTGGCTGATGGATCAGATCTACATGTTTCTTGAGCATGCAGATCAACAGGATAATAGATTGAATTACAAAGGAGTTGCCAACGACACACTTAAGAAAACACAAGCAGAAGAAGCCCACGGCTCCTATGATCAAAGCTGCAAACACTTAACCCCGACTGAATGCACGAGCGGTGCCCTGAAAAAGGTTATTACACACCGAAGCGCAGAACAAAACACACACTAAATTCCTTTCACAGGCCTGAATGTCGTCTGCTGCAGAAACAAAACCATAAACAAGATTAGCAACTTCTCTGCAGAACACACAACACAGGAGGAGGCATGTTGTTTTTTTCCCGCAATCTCAGCCTGAAACGGATGTTGCCATCGGCGCTGCGAGCAGATTAGCGGTTGGGGCTAAACGAGCGGCAGGCTGCATTAACCGACTTGCAGCGAGGCAAAATGACGACCAGGGGCCCCGCAAAGAAACCAGGGAGTGCGATATGGCCTGTGATACACTTGAACTTCCCAGTAAACAGTGTTCCACCCACATTGGATGCAGCTCCGCCACGCAGTGCACGCCGCGTTTATACATTCATTATCAATATGCTTTCACTGCAGCTTTGATGGAGCCAGTAGTCTGAATAACCGTGACCGGCTGAAAGGCTCGGGTCTAAGAGAGACTGCTTGATTGCCTTTATACGTGTGTGTGTGTATGTATGTATGAATTTCCGGTTGTCATGGAGACGTGACGGTAAATGTGTTGCAGGGAAACGATCAGATAAATGTCACAGTTGCTTAATGAAGCTGCACCGGTGCCCCGACGCTCAGCTATCTCTGCGCTAACGAGCTACTGTATGCCGCCAGCCGCTAATGAGAGGAGAGACGTGCAACACACACACACCTGCACACATACTCACAAGCAGACACTTTTCATTTTGCCCATTTGTGTCACATATGTTTGTTCGTCAATAAAAAACTGTTAGATCCCGTCTAACGCACAGTCTGTGCAGGAGATTTTAGCAAAACAAAACATATTTATTTAAATTATGCATAAATAAACTGCTTAAGAAATAAAAAGTCAATAATAATGTGAAAAGATGTACTATTATGCACAATCATCAAAATTACAAAAAATGTTTAGTGTCTTACACTGTGTTTGCTTACTTAATACACCAATAGTTAAAAATTTTTAAAGTTACGCCATTTAATATTTAAAATTAATTTGTTTAAAAAATAATAATAGTACAATTTTAAAAATGCAGCCTTGTGTCCAGCCGCACTTGAACAGCCACTTCGCTAGTGGGAGAAAGCAATTTTAGTAGAAAACACTGGACAACAAACTGCTAATTTTTTAAATTAGCATCTGTCTTTAGATTTCAGTTGTGTATTAGCTTTAGGCTAACCAAATAATGCTTTTTGATTTAATGGTGACATTAGCATCTTTGGATTTTACAACAGTGTAAACCATACTTTGGAGCACAGTAAAGACATTTTTTTTTTTTTACTATTAGCTTTTTTCTGTTTTTTTTTTTTTGGTTTTGTTGATTCTTTTCATTTTAAAAATGACCACATACCAAATTAATTTTGTCCAGCTTCATGATTGTACGTTGAACATCAAGCCTCCATCCTACATTCCCAATTTGACAAAAAAGTGTCAAATACTGCAGTTCCTTAAAAGACCACTGGGGGCAGAAAGGAAATATTCTCCTTTAAAGTCACATTTTACTAAAAAAAAAGTACCTTTTTGTTTACCAGTAAATGTTCAGGCTAACAACATGTGTCATTTTTATTCTTATTTAATGATGTGCTTTAATTACACTTTACAGCTTGATATTTAGATGTTTGACTTTCTGGGTTTAAAATGATAAGTGTGTCCACTTGGAAAAACAAGAGAAAACAAAAACAACAATTACTCTGGATTTAAGATTATGAAATTGATATTTGTTGTTTTAACAGCAAGCTCATTTGTTATTTTTTCTAAACACTCACTTCTAAGAAGGAAATGAGAATTTAAATAGTTCTTGAAATCGTTTTTACAAGCCTTTTTCTGTTTCATCTGAAAGTTGTCAATAATGCTACAGCTGACAAACACAAAAAAGTGAAATTTTTCACTGTAAACATTTGCGTAATGAATCAGTCCAGCTGCTACAGGTGCATCGAGAATAAACTGAATAGCATAAATAGCTTTCTGGAGTTGAAAATCGACACCAAATATTTTAAATCATGTCTGAATATGAGGCACAAACACATCAAAAACAGCAGGACGCCCCAAGACGCCTCATAAATAAATAACCTGCAAATGCAATCCAGCAGGGAACCTCAAAGAAACACAGAAATCTGTTTTTAATGCCGCTGGAACGCAGCCCTGGATGAATCTGTCGCAGTTCATTCACGTCATTCCTTTGACTCTGTCTGAGGATTATATACCATCTATAAAATAAACTTTATATGTACATTAGTCACAGGGTATCCTCACATACAGCACATGCTGCCGATTTATAGCCAACAGCTTTGAAAAACAAAAAGAAAGCTGCGTCACTCACATGAGGAGATCCACTCCAAATTTAAACCTTTATCAAATCAAGATGTCTAGAGTTTATTTTTGACATTTATAAGCGTAAATATCCTAGTCTGAGCCCCAAAAAGAGCTTAAGCATCAGAGTTAGTGTGGAATCCATAATTTCATAAGAGAATTTCTCTTTTGCCCCTGCGACGGACTGGCGACCAGTCCAGGGGTGTACCCTGCCTTCGCCCATGAGTAGCCGGGTTAGGCTCCGGCAACCCCGTGACCCCGAAAGGGATAAAGCGGATTGGAAAATGAATGAATGAATGAATGAATTTCTCTTTTTAGGTGAAACTTGGAAGAAAAACGAGACTAAGACAAAGACGAGGCCGACTAAACACCCAGCATCCCCACAATCCATGGCAGTTTCATGGCAGCAAAACCCTCCGATACAAGAAGAGGAAAACTTCTGGTGTAGAAAACTGGCTCGATTCACACGAGGAAGAATAGGAACGGGACGGGAAGAATCCCAGCTGTGGGACAAAAAGCTTGATAAACAGCACTGATGCCTAAATAAAGTGTTCTGTTGCTTTGGAAATCAGATGAGAAAGCAGTCATATGGACTCAATTGATCCTAAAAAAAAGAAAATGTTGTGTTTTTGTTGGAGGCTTGTGGACAAACACATTTTTGGGGGTGGGGATGTTGTCATCTTTTGATACAAAAACATGTCAAACCAATACAAAAACAAAATAACGAAATCTGGATCAAAAGGTTTGACTTCGATGTAAGGATGTTTATCATCAATATGGCTGTTTTTGTTCAAAGGTTTGGTCAAAAAAAATACTAAAAAACAATTTAGTTTTCTTGATTATTCCAAAAAATACAAACAGAAAATTTAAAGCAGGTTTAAAAAATAGGACTGGATTAAAGCAAAGTGGGATCCATGATAGCTAATGAATAACTTCCATAACTGTTGGTGTTTTTGGGGTCTACTTTTGTAAAATGTGCTTTTCTCTGTGCAGTTCCTGGATTGATCCTCCCTCCATAATGCTTTCCAGCTCACATCAGCATGACTGGAAGTCTCTGCGTGTGTTTCTTGATATAGGCGAGGAAAGGGAAAGGAATTACAGTATCTTTAAGCCTCAACACCAGATTGGTCAAATCCAGGCAGCAGCAGCAAAAAATTTCCCCCTAATCTTTAGCACACTTTCTCTCGTCTTTACCCCACTTCACCTCCTCCCCTTATCTTGTTGCTATGGTAACAGCAGTGCCGACAGGCCACGGGGTGAGGAGAGCTTGGGGCATTGGGTGTTGGAAAGCGGGTTCTTTGGATGACAGCTCCGTGAGTCTTTGTCTGACTTATGATGTTCGCCTTTCTTTGACTTATCTACAGCTGGATGAGGCCTCCAGCTCCACCCCTTCATCACCTCCTCTCAATCAATCTCTGGTGTTTGTGCTTTTAATGAGAAACAGCTTGTTTGAGATGCAAGCGTGCATGCATGCCTGCGCGTCCCGGTGAAGAAATGGCATCGGCTCTGATTGTTTGGCATGGCGCTGCGGCTGCATTCTGCCAAAAGTCAACATCTGACTCGCCGACAGGGATGATGACCCATTTGACTAATGCTTCTTCACAAAACAGGCCAGCAACACCAAACCAGTGAGGAAAAAAAAGGAGCTGTTGGGGGTGGATACACAGATGAGTTACCTTTGCACGTGGTTGTGGCTTCACAGTTGATTCTACCTCTGCGTGAACAATACCCCCCTGCCGGGATCATGCACAGTGGCCGTGTCACTTCTAAAAGGGGAAAGTGAGCGGAAAACCGCAGGGAAGACACCAAAAACAGGTGTGACAAAGGTCACGGAGCACGACATCCTGCCAGGTTCAACTACACAAATGCATTTGTTGAACCAGTTTCAGCTCCAGCGACTCCCACTGTGAGAAACTGCTGCAACATACGCAAAAATAAACCAAAGAGAAAACCTACTTTCTGTGGAAAAAGAACAGGCAAAGTGCCTCGGACAATTTAATCAGACATTATTGCTGTTCTCAGTGTGATAGGTGTTTGTGGAAAGTATGCTTGGAGCAAAAGCTTAGAGAGGTGAAGCTGAACCTTTTTATTGGGCTGCATGACAGGCCAATGCGTCTACGAGTGTTGTGTGGTTAAAGGGAAAAAGGCCCGGCACATGCTGAGGAGTTCCGTCCTTCTGTGAAGACACATCTGTCGGCTCTCGTTTGCTTTGTAATTCGCTTCGTACATAATTTTGGGGTTCAAAACAAGCGGGTTTGACTACAGGCCCCTTCTCCAAACAACACAACTCCGGCTTTTTGTCTGCAGAGAGTACTTTTGCATTTAAGTCACCAAAAGTGTTCACAGACCGTCCATCATCATACTCGTTTGTACTTGAGAGTTTAACTTGGATTCTGATATGGCCAAAGAGAATGCAAAGATTAAAGCTGGTTGGTAAAGAATGTTGAAACTACAGTCTAAAACTTTAGTCACATGCAAGGAAAAGTTGTAAAGAGAAGCGGTCCCATCTTTAGATGAGGGCAGATGTGTCTTAAGCTACAGAAACACCGGGCATGTGACAGACCTTCAAGAACCCGCTAAATGCGATTTCTGAACGCACGTGGTATTCACGCTGGACAAGCAGGAAGAGGCTTCCTAATTTTGTTTACTACTGTTTACTAGGACATGTCGGCCACCTATAGTTAGAAAAAGATTGGTGCAAAATGTGGAAGCGGTGTAAATCTGGTGAATCTTGTTCCAGACTTTTTCTTTCACAGCTCTGTTCTGATATATGACAAACTTGGTGCCATAGAAGTCCAGCCAGATACAAATTGCAATTATTAGTTTCTCCTTCATGACCCATTTTTAAAAGATTGGCACTTCCGTAAATTGAAAAGGACACCGTCCATACGTCACTACTAAATCCGAGTGCCGAACTGATCAAAGTTCTACCTGGTTTAACTTCATTTAGTGGCCGTGCATCCTGTACATAGAACCAAAAAATAGCTGTAGAAACTTTTGTAGGGAGCCTTGAACGGGAGAGTTTTGAACGTGTAAGCCCAAAATGTGCATTTAAGTAGACTTTTCATGAGAAGTAATTGCTTAAAAGCGCTTTGCTAAAAGTGGTTAGAACATGGCATTGCATTTCCCTTCAGACTCCTGGCAACCTCAAAGGGTGTCAAAAATACCACTGCAGTGTGTGTGGTAAGTGTTTCGTGAGGTTTTCGTAAGGCCAATGGAAGTTGCATGCATCTATGACATACAGGTGATACTGTCGTACAGTGTGTTTTCGCCAGTCCAGTAGTAAGGTGCGAGTACTGGCCCCTTACTAATCGCCTTACTAACCACAAATGCTGCATAGACAAGATCCACACGTGATACGGAAGTGCCCGTAAAATGAAAAATACGTAAGACACGCCTGCATCTCACCTGCTTCATCCTTACTTACTCTTGTGTGTTGTGGGTTTGTTTTGACCTGCTGCTCGTTGCATGCTCGTAGAAAAAAATTCTAATGAACATTTTCGCTCTATGGATTCACTGAGCGGTCTACGACTTTGATATTTTCTATGGGCCACCTGCATGACGTGCACATTTGCCCATTTTTTACCTGCAGACAGCCCGTATCCACCTGTAAGGGCAGTTGTGATTACAGCTTTGATTAAAGTTGGTTACAAAATAACACTTAAACTACAGTCTGAAGTCATTATGATAAAGTTCAATCTTCAATGATAACTGTATGGTTTTCTTTTTGAACAATTTGTCAACTTATCTGAATCTGAATTCAAAATAAAAATTTTTCTTTAGTTGACTACAGATGAATTCCCAATTTCCTGAGTCGGAGGCTTTTGTTTTAAAATATTACAGAAACAACAACCACGGTGAACTGCCTGGTTAACCCTGGACCCCCATTATATTCAAAGGTAGGGTTTTCTCTTTATTTTGTATATGTGTGCAGTTCAGGTATTGAGTTTCAGAAGCTACTTTCAAATGTTGTAGAAAAGCAAAGATTACGTCAGAGCTTGTGTGCCTTTAAGAGGTTTTGGTCTGAGAACTTCTCCCCGTTTCCACTCTCATCCACCTTTAAGGGGCACTTGAAGCTGTGCGTTTCCCGTCACTTTACTCAATAAAGTCTGGCAGATTCTGCAGAGTTTACTGACGGTTGGATGTACCGTGGATCTGATATGGCTGAAAGATTTCCACAGAGAACAGTGGGACACCTCTCTCCTCCAGGACTGAAAATGCATCTTAAAAAGAGCTATTGGTGCCCACCGGAGTCATTTTGTCTACGATAATGATGTACAAGTGGAGGGGCTGGGCTGCAGGGGAGTGGGGCAGAGAGTGGGTGATGGCATTAAGGGATATTAGGGTGGGTGGGGTGTTCGTTTTCATTAGGTTTTATGGGTTGGGAAAACATTGTCATGCATACCAATTAACAGCGGAACAGATGGCTCAATGTGGTCGTGTGCTTTGGTTATGTGCACGAATATGCGGTGTATGAAGCTGGAGTCTGACAGTAACAACCAAGGCAAGAGCATCAGGCCGGTCAACAGGAGGAGAGTTCAGGCTGACAGCTGTTGGGAAGGAATTTCGGATTTCCTTTCCGCTCTGCCCTCCATCCCTGGTCAGCATCTCCAGGGCAAAATTAAACCTTGATCAGGCTGTTCAACAGGCTCTCTGTGGAGGGGGCCATATGCTGACATATGCTAAAGGAGGGAAGAAAGGGAAAGGGATGGCCTAATTATTCACATGAGTATGTGCACATGCTGCTTGGTGTCTCTGCGGGCTCCCCGCAGCAAACACCATCAAATCAACACAAAGGTCTGACTGATCCATGTCTCCAAGGACCCGACAGGAGCGGTTTCAGTTTTTAAACCCTGACGTTCAAATTTGTTTTGGTTTCTACTTCAACGTTCCTCTTAGATTTCTCTTTCTGGAGAAAGCAATTAAGACTTAAGGGTTCAGAACTTGGAAAATAAAGATGCAATTAAAAGGACTAATGAGTCTAATCAAGAAAAAAAAAAAACACCTCTATTGCTTATGAGTGAGGAAACGGAACATAATGCACTCTTTGTCTGTTGCCAATACTCAGCCGAACTTGCAAAAGGATAATTACTGGAAACCATAACAAGTCCATTTATAAGAGATGCTTCTGTTTACTTGGCGAATGTCACAGATTTACATCTTAATGCTTTAAAAGGTTTTACCTACAGCTTCCAATAACCACGTCCTCACTTCAGGATGTATAAAGCTTTGCATAACATAATTTGCCTTGTAAAAGCACCTAAAAAGATACGAGATTGACATAAATACACTTTAAACTGTTTACAGTAACAGTTTACTGTTGATGTGAAGGTGAATCACACACTACTTCACTTGGGGTGTTATACTGAACCATGGCACTAGTCAAAACTGTCCCTATGGATGGACACGAGCAGTTAGTACAATTTTTATGAATTTTTCTATTTGAGATCAAAATTTGAATCAAATTGGGGGTGTGGCTTTTTGATTGATGTGACCAATAAACTGCAAGCTCAAAAATGGCCTTGTTGCGTGGGTTACAACAACTTTCAGGTTTTGTTAACCATCTTGATTAAAATGTGTGTTTCATTGCATTATTTTCAGCTGAGGTCCCAACAAACAAAGCTGAAATAATAGCTCCATGTCGACCCAACACAAACCAGCAGGTCATGTGACCACAGAGTTTGTGTCTTACATTTAGTTTTCAGTTGGTATGTAGTATAAAATGCAAAAAAAAAGTCACAAACCAATTGTTTTTGGATTACATGGGAAGGAATTTAACTGTGTGGATGCTTCTATAGCTGCACAGCTGTTTAGCTGACAGGACAGACTGACACTGATCCACAAATCCTAATGAAAAAGCTTCTGAATTATCAGGAAACTGCCTCTCCAGGTTACAGTCATCCCTCCTTTGATCAGCGTTGCTGCTGTGGCAGCTACAATCTCAGAAACAAATATTACAAAAGCAGACTTTGGGGCAGTAAGTGTAAGAATATGTTTTTCTTTTTGTAAATTGGGTTTTAACACCCCCTTGCTGGACTGCCAGATCAAAGCCTTCTTTGTACAACTTCTCCTTTCTTGTCCTCAGTTTCTTCACTTCTTGGAGGCTTTAGAGTTGAGCTTTCTATCTGCAGGAATGGCATCCACGTGCTCTTCTTCGCTTCAGAGACCGCACTAGCACAAACCGTGGCTGCAGCGTTAGCCACGGCTCAGTGACTCTGAATAGGAGCGTGCTAACAGACTAGCGCTGCATTTCTGGAGCGCATTGATCTGTGCTGCTAGCTAATAGAAGACAGTAAAGACTCCCTGGCTCTCTTGGGCCATTAGAATGCATGAGTGGGAGCCATGCTAAATGGGAAAATACACAGAGGTGTGTACAAAGGGTAAATACACTCCAGTTCATAAGCTGAGGCAGATGCACAGTGGGAGAGGCGGAATAGCATTACTTTAGCTAACCCTGGAATCGTTTTACCTCGGCTGTTCGTCCCAACATCTGTCCTTTGTTTTCTGATTCATGGATTAAACACAGAGTTACAACCGAGGCCGCCACATTTCAGGGTTACACCGTTTTAGACATTGTTTGACGGATGGGTATTTCACTGTGACAGAAAACAAAAGTTTGAGCGCACACGCCTCAACTATGTTCAGACGCCAACCTCTTGAGCAAAAAGAGGAGATCCATGTCTGCTCTCCATCCCTGCAAATGTTTAATGAAGCATCCCTCCGTTACCCTGACACCTGCCTATTCTCAGAGACCTGGCACTCACCCGCGCTTTCCCTCACTTCACCCTCTTTCTACTAAATAACCAACATGATGTTGTTTTGGCCAAAACTCAACTGCTGACATCCTTCCATCTCAACTTTTCACTTGTTGCTGGAGACAGTTTGGCTGCATGCATCAGCACCCGTCCAAATGTGTTTGGAGAATATCTGCCAGTTTTTTTCTTTTTGGCACAAGAGAGACGTGAAATGCTGTGGTGCAATTTTTGAACTTCATTGTAGCAGCTGTTATTGTTTGGAAAACAGGATTTGGCAGCGGGACATAAACACTGCTCAGGTTTATTAGCTTTAATCTACTGAACTCACCTTTATCTCTTAATTCTGAGGATACCGTCTGTCTTTCTTACCTGATCTGAATAAGCAGATTTACAAGTTGAACAGCTCTGTTTTCAACTGGTAATTACATCTAAATACTGTAATTCCTGAACTTTGGAGCTTCATTTTGTGATTTTTAATTTAAGCCCTCTTCCATTTAAAGTCTACCTTCTCTGCTCTCTCAGATTTACTGGTGATAGAAGAAGAGAATTTAGACTTTAAATTTCCTCTCCAGACTTAGAGCATTGTCGCTTATCTCTGGATTTTCAAATGAAGGATTTTGTTTAATTCTTCTCCTAAAATAAGAGCATTCCTGTGGCATCATGACTGTCTCAAATACATCTCAGCTTCATCTCAGATTCTATCAAGAAGAACATGAAATGGGAGAATTTCTGTGCCTCAGTTGGTCAGAAGTTTGAATCCCAAAGTCTTTTTACATGATCTTTACTATGCTTTGATTTTTAGAAGGAGTCTGTGGTCGTTCATGCAACACCAATTCTGTGACATTTACTTCTTTTCGCTTCAGACTTTTTTTATGCACATTTTTTAACTACCATGGATCAAGTGGAATTCCTATCTCTTGTAAATCCACAAAAAAATTCTGCCACAAGCACCAAGAGAACCTTCTGGATTTCCCTTCTGAAGTATCCAGCATGAGCAACGGCACATTAAACGAGGTGGCGAGGTGAGTAAAAGTGATGGGAAACAGGACAAGAGTCACGTTGAAGATCACACCCACATTTCTGATGTCTTAATAGTTGTCCCCGGAAATCTTCAAAGACTGTTAGGTCGGTCCTTGATCTCAACTCTTGTCTTTAGTTTTGATCAAAGAAATCATCAGCTTTCTTTCATGTTTAGAATTATCAGGAACAGGCAGAAAAGTTCAAAAGTGTTGAGATTTTTGCGTTGTGTAGTAACATCTGAACGTCACAGACAGTTCGATTTTGCTTTAATCTTAAGAACTGACGAGTTTTGGTTTTTTTTGGAATCACTAAAATTCAAGTTGACCAGGTCGTAGTTAAACAAGACTGCATTTGAGGTTTAATGATGTGATTTAACAACTTAACTGTTGAGAAATCTTTTAGTCATTTGTCGTATCCCAGAATTGATCCCAATTCCCAGATTATTGACAAGTTCGATTCCTTTTCTGTTAGTAAACTATGTTGCTTTGATTTCCTTTTTAGGCTTACTCAAAGCTGAATGATGTGACACAAAAGCTTCAGCTCATTTTAATGTCTGGAAGGAGAGTCATCAGCTTGAAGATGAGTGACTTGTGTTTGAATGTCATAGACTTGGAGTGCACGACATGAACTGCCCTAAAACTTTGGATTCTTCCAAATCTGAAAGTCCCGAGGAGGTATGGTGATTCATTTGGAACAGCTACCATTTATTCAATGATGGAAGCAAAAAAAAAAAAAAAAAAAAAAGGCTTTGGATTTCCCTGATTTGGTTTGGTTGGTCTCCCAGGTGAAACGTGCAAAAAAGGCCCAAAAGCTGTCTCTGCTGTGGAAGGAGGCACGAGGCAGGGCATCTGCACAGTCCGCACGACTGTGTGTGCTTCCACGCTCGTGTGGGTGTGCACCAGAGTACTTCCACTCCGAGCCTCAGGACTTCAAATTATCCCAGAGCTCCTCAAAAAACACACTTCAGAATTTCTGTCTGCTTTCCAAACTCATTACTTTAGGAGGGTAAATCAAACAGACCACGATGAACAGAAGTCAAACGTGAAGAGAGCTGCATGAAGGGGGAAGAAGAAAAAGAAGAGTGTGCATTAATGAGCAGGATCCTGCTCTAACAAATGGCCCATGAACGGTGGGCGCAGGAGTCAAGGTTACACACCTGTGCAGCCGTATCGACACTGATCAGATTATCCACACTAAATGTAAATACATTACCGGCAAGATCATCTACTGCTGAGCTGACGGAGGAGGCCGCGAGCGTTAAGAAGATACGGCAGGTATCCAACATGGATGATGTCGGAGCAATTAGAGAACACATGAATCATCACTGGGGAGGTAATGACCTCCGAGCACCACAGAGGAGAGTCAATTACTCCCCCATAACGCAACTTGGCAGCATTAAACATTATTTATTACTCATTTCAGGAGTGGTATTATGATTTTTCTGTGCTCCATGGTAACATTAATTTGTTTATATCCTTAAATTACTTTTGTGTTGGCCCCCCCCTTTAAACCTGAAAATTGAATTCTTGCTCTCCAGAAGCACGGCAAAATACTATTCTGAGTTTAAACTGTGTGTGAAAAAAGACTCAGATGTAATAAGCAATTTTAGCAAGTTTAATTTAACTACCAACCAGATCAAACTACAGGATGACATTTTGTCCAGCGTGTATCTGAAAAAGCGGTAATTGGCTTCAAGTCCTCTGAA
Source organism: Adrianichthys oophorus (assembly GCA_036245035.1). NCBI lineage: Eukaryota > Metazoa > Chordata > Actinopteri > Beloniformes > Adrianichthyidae > Adrianichthys > Adrianichthys oophorus. The sequence continues at coordinate 11,360,435 of BSAI01000030.1, forward strand.
GCAGAAAAACAATTTCTGCCTCAAACAAGCTCTGGAGTATTGTTTTGTTCTTTTCAAATGAAGGCAGAGGATTTTCAGACTTTTATGATACTTTTTTAATAAACAGCATCTGTGCCCGTCTTTATGTCTGAATATGCCAAAGGTTTCAATGCCACAGCCTAAGACAACAATCATTGGATGTTTTCAAGAAAATAAACAATTCATCACCAGATAAAAAGCAAATGTTTAACCATGTAAATCTTGTTCAGAAAGAACAAAATCCAGGCGTCAGTGACGTCAACTTTCAATGTTAAGTTAATATACAGATGTAATCAGAGGTCCTGTGACACGTTTTAACAGTACAATTCTTTAGCGGCGATGCATTTCAATTAAAAAAAAACTAGCACAACATTTCAAGAGTTCAAATATAGGAATTTTAGCGCAGTGTTTGCGTCACGTCAACTAATCAAGAACTCCGCTTTGACCCGTGAAGTATTGATGTCGTAATCAGCAGGTGGAGTCCAAACCAACATGGAGAGTGATATTTTTCTAATTTGCATGGCAACAATAATAAAAGTGTCCCTTAATGTTGAGAACACAACACTAATGAAATAATATGAATGTTCTGAGAGCGTCTTTTCATTTTGTGAGGCCACCAGGGGAAAACAGTAACACTAAAACCCAATCCGAATTCTTCCCGTCGCCCTGCCACTTCTCCCCTTCCCTACATTTTAACCCTCCAAACTGAGAATTATGGAAAAATAGTGTCTCCGAATTCGCACGTCACTACCACTCAATGACGTCACCAATAGGTGCCGGTCAGCGACGGTAGCGCAGAGCTTCCAGCGCTTGAATATACATGACAACAACGGTTTTATAACTTTAAAAAGGTTATGCTAAAACAAAAAGTCATTACTTGAATTTAAATGTAAACTTCTGTGCTTTAGAGAGCACCCACGTAAAGAAAAGCGCTTCTCCTCGCATAGCGCGACGTGGAACTCCCTTGATATGGAGGGCTCCGTATCACTCTGCTTTGAGGGTAGCCCTTAAAAATACTTTTTTTGGAAACCACTTTCACTAAAAATGCCCCTACAAATGGACTGGTAGGGCGAAGGGAAGAATTCGGATTGGGCCTAAATGTTGACATCTTTGGCCCAAACTTCAGTGTTCAGATGTAAATGTATAAATGTGAAGGGTGGAGATTTGGCAGGACACTTTGGGTCAACACACAGTTCTCCACAAAGGCCAAAAGTCACAACAAAATTTGAAATTTTTTCATGACTCAACATGTTCCACTTGTTTACCAATGTTTGTTACAAAAGCTGGAAGTAAAATTATTGTACTTTCAGAAATTAAAAAAAATATTTTGGGGCAAAATCTAAGCAAGACTTTGCTTTCTAAGCAAGAAAGAAGAGAAAGAACAGACCATCCAGTCTCTAACAACTATGAGGTATAATAACCTACTTGTGGGCAACAAGGGGCAAAGCTTTGGACAAAAACCTGTAGCACAGCAGTGGGACGGGCATGCAAGTGCTTAAGTTCAAAGAATTTAAAATATAACGCAAAAATACACAGTTTTGTTTGTACTGATTGTTTAATCCTTTCAAACTGCAGATGTCGCCTGCGACACCTAAATAACATACGCTCTTAAAACTATTCCAAGTTTCTGACTGTTTACGCAATTTACATAATTCTAGCGGATTCGACTATGCAGACTGGCACAAAGCCATTTTTGTCCGAGTCAGAATCAACTTATTTTTGTTTATTGCTTAACACTTTACTACTATAAAGTTTGGCATATCAGCACAAAGCTGCTTTTCTCAACTTCAGAATCTGTTGGAATTACGGTAATTGCATAAACGGTTGAAGAGTTGCGGTAGTTCAAAGAATATAAACACTGGAGAAAAAGCTCTGATGTTGGAGGATTAACTTCAAACCTTTCAATAGATTACAATTAGCAACCCAAACTCAATCAGTCTTGACATCTATCTGAGCAAATACACTTCCCCCTGCAGCCACTATTGTCCAGTCACATCCCAAAATTATCTAAAAGAACGCCAACATGGTAATATTTTTGAAATTATGGTTACTGATAGAGACTGAATGGATGAAACTCCAAACTTCTAACTTGACTCAATAAAAATGTGATTTGACATGAAATCAAATAATCAATCCAACTGTGGCTGGAAGTTTATCTGAGCTGACTGTTTATTTTAAATCTTCTCAAAGTGTTTGTGACAATTTAACAGCCTTTTCCGCAGCCTCTCAAATCCATGGCAGCTGCTGCGAATCCCATTGGACGACAGCAGGAGCGAAACATTTCACAGCCACACGAGAATCCCAGAGGACCTGTTCTGAGCTGACAACTTCCTTCACAAAGGAAGATTTGGTTTTTTTTTTTCCTTCCTCCAAGGCCTCAACTCAAGCGCAGCGTTAACAGCTCTGCACCATCTGCCTCGCAAGTGGTGAAGCTGTAGGTGCAGGACACAGGGTTACAGAGCGACACACACTTTCCACCCCACTCCCAGGATTTCAGCACCGACATGTATTCGGCCTTTTCATTGTGCGTGAACAAAGAGAGCAATCCCCTCACCAACAGATCAATACTTGGGATCCATTCTGGTTTGTTAAGAGTAATAGACATGGATTTGAAGAGTTGTGAGAGAGGCTAACAGGCGCTGATTTAGCCAGACTACACCGGACCAATTTACTTCTCAGCTCCAGCTAACAGGGCTTTTCCTGCCTCCGAAACACTTTGTACCACCGTCAAAGCTCTGTATACGGCTGAAGAAAAATTACCCCCATTATGTAATCTCTATAATGATTCCTACTGAGAAAGCAGAGGCTACAATGGCAGTGAGGTAAATTACACTAAACACCATTACTCTTGAGAGTCCTTTGAGTGTGTGCATGCATATCCAGGTTTGAGAGTCCATGTTGATGTGCTGGCTGCGGGAACGATGGGAGCTGGCGTGCACACACGTGTGAGCGCCGTTCACGCGCTGAAATTAAACTGGGGCTCAGGTGAGAAACAGAGCGGTGCTTCAGCAGAGCGAGGATGAGGAAGAGAAGTTAAACACCCCGAGGACTTCGCACACAATGCTGCGAAAGGAAATAAAAGAGGGAGACGGAGCAGGAGAAGGGGAACAGAGGAAGCTGACAGCCAGACTGAGATGGCGAGATTGATGGCGTGTAATGATGAAACGGATGGAGGACGAGACAACAGAGACGTGCAATCTGTGCCACGAAATGCGCAGAAACTGAAAACGCCACCCAAAAGGTGCCGGAGGAGCCGTCTACCACTCACTTCTCTCTTTCTCTCACACCGCCTCCCTTTCTCTGTCACCCTCATTTCCATCCCATCACCCATCGCCGCCTTCATCTCCTGTCTTCTTACACTTCAGGCTGTTTTTCTACACATTCGAATTATCACTAATTTTTTGCGACCCATCTGCACCTTTTACATCCCCACTGGAACTGTCAAGCTCAAGACTAAATCCAACTAAAGTCATTTCTAAAACATTTACTGTTTTAGGCCTTCATTCATGACATTTTGGGTTATTGGATTTTTGAAGAGCCCACGTAAACCAACAGTCTGATATCCAATAGTGGTAGTTAGCTGTATAAACACAGCTTGATTTCTCTCTGGAGAGTAGATATTTCTCATGGGTTCAAGCGCCCACTTCCACTGAAAAGTCTATGTAACCGTGCATTTATGCCTGGTTTGGGCTTCCGACTTCAAAACTCTCACATTTACATGTTGATACCCACGTTTTTAAGTCAGTTTTCAGGCTCTACGTACAAAACGCGCAAACGCTGAATGTGCATTAAAAATTAAACCAGTTGAACTTTGATCATTCGTGGAGATGAACAGCGTCTTTTTCAAAATATGGAAGTAACAACCGCTTGTAAATTGAGCATAGAGGAGAAATAAATGATTGCAGTTTGTGTCTGGCTGGAATTCTATGACACCAAGTATTTCATATATTAGAGCTGTGAAAGAAAAAGCCTGGTTAATTAGAGATTAATGACATTTGCACCGCTACAACATTTTGCACAAAGCCTCCTCCAACTGAGAGTGCATGCGCTAGTATCGGGTATCAACAATTCAGTGTGAACACCATATGCTAAAAGGGCGTTCAACAATGCATGATTAACGCATTCTTGTGTACGTTGCTTAACAGACAAAGTGCATTAAATTTGGTAATGTAATGTAGACATACTAAGGGTATCGTATCCTAGGGAATGGTTATTTCCTCCCCATGAGCTACAAATGTTGGACAGTCAGCCACAACGGTCAGCGCTGCCATGGCTACCAATACAAGATTTGACAGAATGGTTCAGGTCTACATCAGAAATCATATGTACAAACTGATTATTTCTAAAATTGATTTGTAAATATTTAATTATTCACAGTTATCCAACTTTTGAGGCCATGAAAACAGCCTCACTTTTACAAGAAACAACTTCTTGATAAATCCATAAATTCTGGTATGAATCTAAACATCTTTACCTTTCAGTGATTGGCTCTATTAAAGAATAAGACTACCTTACATCTTCTTACAGACACTAAACACAGAAATGCAGATCATTTAAAGTACTGCAGGTTTGGCGCAATTTCAGTAAGGAAGATCTACCTCATTTCCCAGCACACTGGATTGTTTCGTCACTCTACACGCCACTTATCATTTAAGCCTTCACTCTGAACCAATAGCTTAGTAGTTGCTCAACTTTCTTCACATCCAATCACAATCCCATTTTCACTTTTAAATACATTTCTCTCTTCATTCTTCTCCACCCTCTGTTGGTTCCACCTGGAACAATGCTTCGTCTGGTCTGGCTCTTAACTACCATCAGTGTCTAGAACAAGGGTGCGCAAACTACGGCCCAGGAGCCATATGCGTCCTGTTAAACTATTTAAACTGGCCGCCAAAGTGGAAGAAATCATTTTGATAATCCTTTTAAGGATTCTTTTTATTGATTGAGGCAGAAAGTTATTCTGAATTCATGTGATGTCTGAAGATTTGTTGTTTTTCTGATGTTCAGGAGTCTTTCCCAAGTCGGACAGCAATTTTTCTGATCATTGCAACATCACACAAATACTGCATTTCTCTAGTTAGCATTTTTCCCTGAAGGACATCAAACCATTGGTACAATTGGTAGTAGGGTACTAGAATGAGAATTAAAAGCCACAATTTTTAAAATGAATATAATAAATTTCAATTAAAATTAAAGCATGTTTTCTTCCCGGTTCTACGTTATTTCTTTCTGTAATGAGGTAGATTACCAAAGCATTCCAAGCATGTGCTCTTGGTCCGGCCCTTCTGTCCAATTTTAGAACCTTTTGTTGCCCAGGAATCAAAAAGTTTGCCCACCTCTGGTCTAGGATCTGAGGTTTATTCATCTATTCAGAGGTCATCAAATCAGTATGCAAGAGGTCATCCACCCATAACCACAAGAGATTATCATTTCATCCACATTATTTTCTATCACGAATAAATCTTTACTCACATTACTAAGATCTCTCTTAATTGAGACACAATTATCAAACTCACCTAACGTTTTTTTGCCAAGAAAGCAAGGAAACAAAGTGACATTTGAAGAATTGAATTCTGTTTTGGATCCACAATGATTTTGAAAGTCTATTAATTTGTCAAATATAGGAGCATTGGTGTTTTTTGCTTTTAACAAAATCATGGGCGAATGTTCCCTAATACACCATGTACTATCCTGTAAGTATAAACCCATTAAGGCATTTAGAAAATTGTTTTAGCTCCATTTTAAAATTCACCTTCTCTTTATTTTTGTAAAATCTCTCCAAAGCGAGGAACAAGCACAAACATGGCATTTTAAATCTTTGGCTCCAGGAGGAATTCACCTCCTGAAGACCCACTGACCTGTCAGTGAAAGCCGGTAACGCTGGGATTGCTGAAGAGCAGAACCAATGCGAGCGGGCAATAACTCCAAAGTACCGTAGAAATGTTGGACAGTGGTATTTCAACCTTAAAAAAGCTTTACAACTCAAACTATTGCCTCTCTTTTTTTTTTCTTTTTTTCTCTTTTTTACCAGCAGATTCAATCGGCCGTTAAGTACCAAAACCATGGCCGCTTGAGTTTATTAAAAGTTTAAAGGACTGCGAGTGATAATTAGATCTTTGTTTCTAATCTAATCAGTTTATGTTCCATCTGCTTAAAAATAGATCAAGTCCTATAACCTGACCTCCTGACTTCGTGGAACAATCTTATTGAACAACTGGTTTGGATGTGTGAGCAGAGTTTTGGCTTGTTTCGAACTATTCCCTCATAATGAGCACCCGGGGGACTTGTTGCACCGCACTCTTCACCGAGCCCTGAACACACGTCTGTGATACCTCTGAAGCTCCCTGGAGGCCCGAGACTAAACACCCATTTCCATAACGGAATAGTCGCAAGCATTCCCATCAGGTTTGTCCCAGGGGTTTCTTTACCACACCAAAACACAAGTGACATTTTCTAGGATCTTTAATTAGATAAACATCAGGCCACCATGCCCCCAGTGATGAGGGGTTCTTCCAGCAAAGATGTGACGTTATTTATTCATCAAAAGTCCTTCGGCAATACAAGAAATAATCATGTTTTTTTAATAGCCATTCTCTTTAACAGGAGCCATCTAGAGGTAACCTTTTTAATTTTGGATATGAACAAACAAATTAGGGAGAACATTACAAAGAAGTTTTATGTTATTACATTTCACCTACCATTTCACCTCCTAAAGGTGTTTCCTTCCTTTGCTGGGCTGAAATGGGCTCAAGGATCTAGACTCTAGATCTCACTGCATCATGAAAAGCTTCCCTGTAGGTGCTGTAATCTTTCAGGTGATCCAAGCCCTGATCTTACACCACAGAGAATCAAAACGTTTCTGGGGTTCTTTTATTTACTTTATTCCTTATTTCTAAAAAATATACAAAATGCGTCATTCATGTCAATAGAAATGTGATTGAGAAATTGAGAATTATGACAATTATAATAAATCTGATTACATAAACGCTGTTTTTATGTGTCTACATTTCGACCTGTTCTCAATATAGTTTCTGTGCATTGGAGAAATGCCAAAAACCCTGTGAGGAGTGGAAACCAGAAAAACTAAACTGTGGCTGATTGAAGCAAAAATGTAGACATTAATAGCGAGTGTTAGAAAAGTGGAGCCCAAAATTTACTTGGAGTTTGAGCAAAATTGATAAAATAGATAAATCAATTCATTGCAAGCTTAAGGGAAAATTGTCCCTTCCAATATAATCTTCTACTTTAAGTTTCTAAATTAGATGAGACAGGTTGCAACCATTGACTGTATATGAGAACTGGACTCAGTGACCCCTTCTCCTCTAGCGTTCCAAACAAGAAGTACCTGCTGGCTCCAAGAAGCCAAAATTCCAGAGACTTCTATAGAGAAATAAACAGCTATTACTCAGTCATTGTATTGGTCAGAAAAAAATATTCTTATTCTAATGCCTTTTAACATGTTCTTGATAATTTATTCCTTGATATTTATTCCTGAAGTTCCAGTTATAAACTGACCAATAAGATGCCCAATAAAAGTAGGCGGTGCCTGGTGGCCCCCACGTCTAACGTTCAAAACATTTGACAGATTTCGTGCAGCCCATTTTCTCGTGGTAGGGATGTGGCGTTCCAATAAGCTCACTCCTGATTGGCCAGAGTGGTTGCAATAAAAATCAGATCAACACACAGCAAACACTACTTATGTCCGGCTACAACATGGTGGCGTCCGAAAAATTGCCACAGAATTTACTTCATTTGGTTGGAGCCGGAAGTGAACCATTTCTGTGGATGACATTGTACTCACTTCAGTTCTCACATGCAGACAATGGTTACAGACTAAAATAAATGTGGGTTGGCTAACTAGACTTTTATTTACTTATTTAGTTGTAAAAATCAGATGTTTTTTTCTCCAAAAATTCCTTGGTTTTATTGTTTAAATAGAAATGTTTTACTGTTTGTTATATATTTTGAATTATAGTTTTATTGTATGATGTTAGTCAACCAAGGACTGAAAAAAAAAACTCTACTTTGGAAGAAACTGTTTTAGTTCCAATGGTTTTAAGCACCAAGTTGGGACAATCTTCCAAACTTCCCCAAAAGCAGCTGCAGGAACTTTAAATTCATGCTGCTAACTCCATATGGATGATATTTTCAGGTGTCCGCCATCATTCTGTCACAAGTCATCTTATTGTCACCGGGCTGCTGTAATGCCATTCGTCTGGGTCCCTGTGAGCCAGACCGGGACAAACCAAGACCAAAGTGGACACCAAAGCCACGTGCGAGCGTTTCAAAGCAGCGTTGAGCTGAACATCCTGCAGACACACAAAGAGCTGCTGAGCAGAGCGCCCTCTGCCCCTGCGGGGGCTTCAAATGCATCACACCTAATCAGGAGGGGGCGAGTTGGCTCATTGTGGCAGCAGGTGCTGCATGCTAATCCTCTGCAGATGAAGACGCTAAGCTAAGGCTGACAGTCGTACGGCTGTGATGGCAAAAGAGGCTAATGCTAAACGCTGTGTCACTGCACCCCCCCCTACAGAGCGCTGTGCATGCCAGCCTTCAGAAAGAGCTGCCTTAGAGAGCGCTGCGGCCAGCTGAGACTTGATTTGTCTGAGAGCATCTGTGTGTTTCTGTGCCGGCGGGGGTGTGCGTTCATGAAGGAGTCTGACAATAATACTAACAAGCTCCTCCAGACTGCAAACGCTGCCTCACAACAACGTTAGCAAAGTTGCTTTCATGCTGCGGTTGAAGTTTGGAGACTTGTTGTGATTGTTTACCAGTGGAGGTGAGATCAAGCCGTGGCCTTCTCATTAAAAAATCTGTTTAGTTGCTCTTCTAATTAGCGCGGTCTGCTAAAAACAATAGCTGAGCGAGTCTGTCAGCACCTCTGAGTCCTCCTCAAGATCCTGAACGTTCACAGTGGAACCAGCGGCTGGCCGCGGCTCTGCCAAAACACCCAAGACTGTGGCAGAGGGCTGCAGTGTCTGCCAGTCAGAGCACTTCCACAGAGCCGACTGCCAATCCCAGCATGCCGTTGTCGCCACAGCGCCAGCCGCTGCACCCACTCACCGTCAGTCACAACACGCCCACCACCTGACAGCCCTTGAGAACCTCTAATTATGACTCTGAAGCCAAACACCAAACCAAACCTTAAGTGCTGCCAGTCCATCACATCCAGCAGAACCGCTCCGTCCCATTAGCAAGATGTCGACGCTAATTTCCAGATGTTAATTTGGGCCACATTGATCCAAACCAAGTTTGACAGCTTTAATGAAAAAACAAAGCAGAAGACAAACAAACCTTAAAGACCTGCCACCAATCACGATGGGAGGGAAAAAAACAAGTAAAGGACGCTTTTCCTGAGGCAGGCCGCATTGAGAGAGAGTTCCAATTAGGGTTTGGGATTGATTGAGGTACGTTCCACAACCAAGAACATGGATCGAAAGAGCAGTGAAGATCATAAGACTGAAGTTTTTGTTTCTAAAAGGATTTCCAGGTTATTTAGACGTAAAAAGCAATAAATTCAAATGTTTCTCAGTTTTCAAAAACAACTCTCAATAAGTTAAGGATATTTTTATTTCAATGAGTTCTTCTTTTATTTGGTCTGAATTTTTGGAATATGTACGAATTCCCTCTGATATCACCAATAATGAATGATAAACACTTTTGATTGGTTAGATATTTTGTACAAAAATTCAGACAATAATTAAGACATACCCAAATATCAAACATTGACTATGTCAATAGCAGATATTTCCACCATTTGCTGCAATTTCAGCTTGACAGCGCCGTCTCATGCTTCTCACTAGACATTAGAGCTGGGCGATATAGCCACAAAATAAAATATTTTTTTCACACAAAAGTCGATTTTCGATTTTAATCCATTTTTTTCTCCCTCCTTTTACTTTCTTTAATAAAAATTACAAATGACAGAATGTTTTTAACGAAAACTATTTTATTTTAGCATCTGCTTTGGAAATATGCTCAAACACAAAGTTCAACTAAATACAAGCTGTAAGACAAGTTTGTAGATCAATGTAGAGGATGTTTTGTGAGCTACCACTAGCTTAAGCATCTTATAAAGAGAAACACTTCTTGCTCTTGACAAAGTGCCTGTTCCAGGTGTTGAAACAAATTTGTCGTACTTCCACTTTCTGCAGCTACGACCGTCAAGCAGGTTTGGCTGCGTGTGGTTTGATGCTCCAAGTTTGAAGACAAGTTTGGTTAGCCCAAAAACAAAAAAATGCCCCTACAATTGGAGGGGTAGGGAGAAGCCTGAGGTGTAGGGAGAGAATTCGGATTCCGCCAAACACTGTGTTGGTGACATTCCCTGAGTTTTTCATTATATCCCTGACTTATTGAGACTAAAGCAGTTCCCTAATCTGATTACAAAGCAGATCCATAAACTTTTCATGTTCCGACACCAAAAACAATCAATGAGCTCAAAAAAGTAGAAGTCTGAAATTGGTGGATTTAAGAAAGAAGTCTCTCTAATCTTCTATAACAAACTTCTTATATCTTTAGAATTTGAAGATCAGCCTTAACCTTTCACCAGGTATTTCTATGCGACTGAGATTCCCGCTGCCGCTCACCTTGAAATGACAGAAGTAACCCTCTTATATGAGCCACAGCCGCTAAAAGCATGTCATTTTCTCTCGCTAATGTCAAGTGGGAACAGATCAGAACAGGCAGGGGGAGTTAATAACACCACTTTCTCTCGCTGCTGCGTGCATCATCTCAAACTTAGTGCTTGACCTTTGCTGAAATGCGAAGACCAACTAATGACATTAGGCGACCTGTTGTCCAGCACCGTCTGGATCTCATAATCTCCTAAAAGACTTCGGATGAAGGTGCAGCGGCGACTCTTTTAAACCGTTTCCCCAAAACCTAGAGGGTATCAGTCCTTTGAGCTTTTTCTCATTTGATCCACAGATGTTTCAAATCTCATCTACCCGCTGTAAAAGTCCTCGTCTGTAATTCTGCAGACGTAGACATGAACCACACGTGCAGTAGTGTATTAAATCCAGCAGGAGTTGTTACAGGACTCTCCTCTTTGAGCTTCACGTTAGCGGGAAATAGAACATCCTGGAAGTTGCTCTGCTGCTGACAGAATAAAAGTTTTACTGAAAACTGTTTGAACCTTCAGTGCCAAGAATCTGTTTTATTTCAGTGACTTCCTCCTGATTTTCGCTGTAATGCCTTCACAAAAGTTCTCAGGAAACATCGTCCAGGATGGTAAGATAAGGCTGGAACGCTCTGCTTCAAATTACTTTAATTTTTGAGCTCATATTTTTCTCACTTTAATAAAAAGTGACAGCAAGAACCATAAAAGAACTTTAAAAACATCTGCTGTTAAGGACCACACCGTGACCTTCAAAAGGCTTCCTACAGACTTGAAAAAAACTCCCAACCAATGACCCCTGTGGAAGGCGCCTTATTGAGGGAAAGGGCGACATTTTTCAAACCCATAAAGCTTTAAACTCATCCAATAATGCTTTAGTCTCACCTGTCCTTGTGGGTGGATGTGAGCTGTCTGCAACAAAAAAATTGTCAAGGTCATTTCAGACAAGCATCCATAAGCACAGAACATAAACCAAACTCGTGACCACCTTCTTTTGTGTTTTTACTTTTTTTTTTTTTAAAAAGATAATCTTTCTGAAGGAACTCAAAGCAGAAAAACAAATGAATGTCTTGTCCTAAAACATTTTCTTGTGATCTTTTAAGTGAACTTCATTAATTGAATGTCAAGTCGGATGAAATGCTTATAAATGCCAAAAAAACGAGGGATTATGGCAAAAGTCAAAGAAAAAGATAAAAATAAGTTAAGAAAAAGGCAAAACACCAGGAATAATTGAGTTCTCTCAGTTTTTGATAACATTTTGCTGGTTTATAATCATTTGGATGCAGTGATATATTTGGTCACAGGGCAGAGAAGGTAAAATTGAAGTATTTACTGGTTATGTTGTGTTTTTATGTCATCAAACAACATCTTTGCTGATGTTGAGCGAGAAAAGCTGCGTGTAATTTGTGATGATGCACAAAATAAATAAATAAATAAAAATCAAGGCCACAACTTGTATGCTGATGAGGAAGATGAATTCTAAGTGCCTCAGAAGGAGGCTGGGGTTGATTCATCCGTAACCAACGGGGCCATCATCTGTATTCCACTCATACCCCCCCACTGCAATAAAGAGGCTGAAGGTCCACATTTACTGTGGCTTCACTCGTTTACCTTACTGCTTGGATTCAGCTCACATGTACAGAGGAAGGCGTACTCGCCGCCCCACTCTCAGCCACTGATCACTTCCCTCTGTTTAACCCCTCTGTTTTAAGTTAAAGAGTGATGAAAAAAAGTGACAGTTTTTCTGTATCTAAAA